>CM070603.1:52823367-53548367 GCA_036346395.1 Hsuehochloa calcarea
AACACCGCTTCGAACTCTAGGACCATAGATATTTTTACTCTAGTGTTGAGTACATACGCCGATTCCTTCTTGCTACATCAATGATGTGTTTGTCATATTATTAACCATATAATCAAATGTAGTTTGAAGAGCTTGAGTCCGTATATTAAAGCTTTTCGCGACGCTATTTATTTCTTGAGTAATTCTAACGTAAGAATAACACAATATAAAAGCTTCTGCAGTGCGATGGGTGTACGTCCAAGAAAGTTTGGTTTGGACGTAGAGGTAAGATGGAACTCTATTTACCTAATACTTAAGAGTCTTATACCATAGAAGAGTATTTTTTTTTTGTTTTTATTCAAACACACTATTAGAGCACCGACGGTAGTATATTATTGACCGAGCAACATTGGTTTGTTGCTGAGAAGATACTGCATTTTTTTAAATTATGAGGCAATTGTTGCTTTGTCCGCTATCTACTATTCAACATCTCCTATCATTGTGCATAGTATTTTATAGATTGCTACTCAATTGAAAATATACGAAAATAACTTAGTTTTACACGAGGCTATTGTTGTTATGAAAACTAAATACCTTAAATATTGTAGAGAAATCCCTTACCTATATGCATTTGTATTTCTTTTAGATCCTAGAGGTTATACGAGATTTACCAAAGGTGTGAAAATAAGTTCCGAGGAGTCCGCTCGCAATGACCTCCAGTTGCGTCCGCCTCAAGTAGCAAGATAAATATGCAGAGCAAGATCTTCAATGGCTCTTCCTCTAGGTCCAGGTCTTCTTCTTCTACACCAACGCCTGCTCATCCAAGACCCATAAGGAGCGAGGAACTATCCACTTATATGGACATTGATAAGATCGATTTTAACTCAGAAGGCTTTGAAATTTAGCAATGGTGGCAAGCCCATAAGTTAAAATATCCCGTTCTATCCATACTTGCACACGATGTCTTAATTGTTCTTGTCTCGACTGTTTCCTCCGAGTCTGCTTTCAGTCTTTCTAGAAGAATATTGGAGGAGAGAAGAACAAGTCTCATAAGTGAGATGGTGGAGATACTTCTAACGGTGAAGGACTGGGAATAAGCTAATTCACGAATACAACACTCTGTAGAAAATCCAGAGTTGTCGGAGGTGTTCAAAAATTTGTACTTAGACAATAATACCGATACGTAGAACAAGTATGTATCATGTATGTAGAGCTATATGTTGTACTATTTTTTCTTTGCCAAGGTTTTCTCATTTTGAGTTTTTACTTGACGAAGATTTTAACGAGGCAGCCAATTGGATATTAATAAAACTCTTTATTACATTTTCAGTATTATTGTTTCATTTTTTAATTTTTATATCTATTTCTGAATTCTATATATATTTTTTATGGATTTTTTTAGTTTAACGGGCTAAATGGGCCAGCCTTGGCCCACTGGGCTAAATGGGTTCGTGCCGACCTAGCACTGCACGAGCGGCCGACGGGCCGTGCCTGGGCAACTTCCTCAGCACGTGGCCGGCACGACACGACTTATCTAATAGCCGGGCCAGAACGGGTCGTGCCCCATCGTGCTCGTGCCAAGCCGGGCCGCCCATTTGGCCAGCACCAGAGGCGGGGTGGGTTTGCTCAAGGGATAAGGCGTCGGATGGACAGCAAGAGGAAGTTTTCCCCCTCCTAAATGGTACTGTTTGGAACCATATTGGCAAAAATGGCATCCTCGCGAGTGCAAATGCAAAATTAGCGCGCAATTCCGTGTCAGGGAAGCACAAACGCGTGCTGTGCCACAACGTCTACCTCGTCCGCGCCACGAGCGGGCAGACATGCCTCGTCTGCACCACCCTGGTGCGGACAGCATTCTAGCAATCTCATCCACACCTCACGGTGCGGACAAGAACTGTGCACACCTCGTCCGCACCTCCCAGGTGCGGGCGAGCACTATTCCAGTCGCTAGCAGAAAATTTGACCCGGTGATAGATCCATCTATCGGCCACCGCTATCTCGTAATTACGATTATTCAGTAACATGTTTCGTTAGTACACGTAGCAGCTGAGCTCTCAGTCACCTGCAAGTGGGCCAAGCCATGGCGTATCACTTTGTCTTGTTTTGCTTTGCCCATAGTCCTCTCCTTAGGGCATCTCTAATAGTTAGAGATAACACTGTTTCTGATATATGCTACATCATCTTTAAAGACACATTCAATAGATAGTCTCTAGCACACTCTTCAACATTTAAATTTTATAATTTTCCTTTGAAACGGGTCCACATGTCAACTAGAGTAGATTAATGTATTATGTCTTATTTCACGTGCATGACAGTCTCTTCAGGCATAGACGACTTGTGCTCTCTCTCTCTTCACGTAGAACTTTATTGACGTGGCATAACTAAGAGACGACAATAAAGATACTATTGGAGATGCCCTTATAAGTATAAGCATGTAGTGTGGTGACATCCAAAGCCCATAGATCGAGGAGGCAATGGCCAGACACAAAAACCAGGGACTTGGCTTTCGACGCGTGGGATAGCTTGTTCGAACTAGGGACGTGCGGATGAGCTGTGAATAGTTCTCAGAGGTCCGAACGAGATGTAAACAGTATTGTCCACACCAGGATGGTACGTATTAGGTCTGTTCATGGTGTGGACGAGGCAGACGTGGCAGCATAGCACGCACCCGTGCTGCTCTGGCTTGGAATTGCGTGCTAAATTTGCATTTATGCCTACAAGAAAGCTATTTTTACTAATGCGGTTCCAAATCGTGTCATTTAGAGGGGGAATCCCAGCAGGAGAGGAGCCTCGTTGGGTCGCTGCTGCTCCCGATTTTAGACACAGTTTGGAATGCAGGAATTTAGAAACTAGTTTAGTGGCAAAAGCAAAAAAAAATCCATTTCGAGTATAATTTTTCCCACCGTCTACTGCTAATCTTGGAGTGGGAAATATGTACGGTTTTGTGCGAGAGACGGACGGGATAAAGTTTTTCTCCTTCGAAAGGTCGAGAAACTTTTGTAGGTAAACCGTAGTTTGTACCATATCCACCCCCCTTTTCTTTGGACATGGAGAGCAACATTATCAAAATTTAGTGGAAAATACGACGAAACTAGCAGGAACTCAACCTGATTCATGTGCCCATGCTGTAACTGATTCCAAGTTGCAAATTGGTTAAGAATTTTACACTATGATGGCAATGTTTATATATCACCTATCCTACAAGCCGAGTTTGGAATAGTACATTGTCTGTGAGGCGGGAAAAATCTAAGTATTGACATGATCACACTAACTGCGGCAAATGTTTGCTGACTTCCAAAGCTGTCAACTAGGAAGAAACATGTTGAACTTCCAAATTATGGTAACAGCAAGTGAATAAATTAACAGCGCACTATCAGTCCAGTCCGCCGATGTGTTCTCGAATGCACGGCAAAGTGATTGTTCATCTTGGGATATAACCAGTTCCGCCCGCAATGTTTTCCAGTAAAGTTGCAATAAGTTAGCTCAACGAGATTGCGCTTCAAGTAGGATGTTCGTGGCTACATTAATGTCATTTCTGGCTCGCATGAGCGCCTGTCTTGCAGCATTACCATCAAAGCCCATCGAAACAAGCATAGCAATGGAGGACTCTGGGGGCTCCACAACAGGAGCAAATCCAGTAGAAGACTGGTTCTGTTCGAAAGAACAACAATATCAAAAAATATATTTAAAAAAAGATCAAAGAACACACAACAGATTACCCAACTAAAACAACATCTATCTAGTCACTGGTTCTTCAGTGAAGTGCCTTGGAATTCAATGTTGATAAGAGTTTTCATGCCTTGTAAGTTGTAACCCATAAGATCAATGAGTGGTAGTAGTAGAACAATTGCAGAACAATGGTACAAAATTACAAAATCATCAAAATGAGACCTAGTAACCCATTAGATATGAACTAAAAATAGTTTGATCCTAGCATAACGTTAATCATGCAGACACTTCAGTGGCTATGGATCATCACTACATATGACAGCAACAACACAAAAACTATTGATCTATCATTGACAGTTCTTGGTTAAAACGTGCTCAAGTGGGCAGCTGTATTTCATGTAAACAGACAAATATGTCAAAAAATAGGAACAATCACTGGCACGTCAGAATCTAGAATGACAAAGATATCCTGATCCAAGGGTCAATGCACGCAGAAATCAAATTTCAGAATTAGCTTTTCAGAAACAAACCTGAACAGCACGATTTGTATGAGAAGACATATTTCCAACAAGACTCCTGGAGGACCGAGATGAACTTCCCGAAGAAGGTGCAAAAAATCTTGCGAAAAATGATGCAATAGTATGTGGCAGCTGTATAAGGGGGGTGGGAACTTAATAAGGAGACCAAACAGGAATATTATTCCATCTACAGGGAGTTTACAAAGAAAAGAATAGCAAGAAGCACAGATGATAATAATAAACTTGAGCCCCTGATTAGACTCCAAAGACAAAGAAATAAACAACTAAAAGCCCATATCCCAACCCCCATAACTTGAAAAGAACAGTGGTACACCTGATCATACTACTCTACACAGCCTCCATGTAGGAAGCTCCTGCAGTCACAAATATAAATGGCCGTCATTTATCTAAATTACTTTCAATCCAAACAGTGACAAGCCGCTTTCTGCTCTTATTTAGCGGACACACATCGTTTTCATGCTAACAGAAGACATGTAGGGCATATTTAGTTATTTACTACAAGCCAAAAAATAGCAATCTGTTGCATGTTTGATAATGCCAAATTTCATGGAGCATGTAGTCCTTACTCCTTACACCCCGGGGTTAAATGGCGGTTGCAACAAAGATACAGACAAGCAATCACATGTAAATTAGTGAACCTCTAATAAATAAAACAAAAACAGAGAGAGAAAACAAAATACAACTGCAAATAAGATCTAAGTAGATGTACTTAACTTAATTCTGCCTGCAATCACTTGTCAGCATGCAGGCTATCAGGTACTTTTCTTTTCTTAGAAGAGGTTATCTGGTATTTGCTTGATAACATCAGTGGCGGTGGAACAGGTAATGACCAACACAACCTAATATTACTTTGTTCGGTTGATTCTGTATCTAATAATTGGAAAAGCTATATTGCACAGACAACCAATGGTGCCATCAAATTCTTTAGATGAAAAAACTTGTGGATGCCATGACTCGTGAGTTAGGACTACTGTAGTACACATATGATATGACATTATTCCAGGCAAGCCATACTACTTAACAGCAAAACCAATCAGATAAAATCATAAAAATGACAACAAGCAAAATAAATGTCAACAGCAGTTCATCACTAAAAGAAAAGATGAAACAAGACAATATTTAAGTACGAAATGGAAAATCAAGCTCTTATAACCTTCATCCTGCGGATGCCGAGCACATTGAGACGATAGAGAGAGCCAGCAATCAGACCACAAATACCAGGAATAAGGGAACGCTTCCAAGAAGATAATAGAAGCTGCCAAGAGAAATAAGAAAGATGTGATAGTGTATAGTATATAAATGTAAATAAATGACAGAGAAAAGGTACAGTTCTGACAAGCAACTAACCTGCAGACCAGCTAGGTATATGAATGATTTGTCGCCGAAATTAAGGCCAAAAATACGAAACCGTGATGTGACAGGAATGTCAAGAAAGAATGGTATAAAAGAGGCAAATATAAGGCCATAAGGTCCAGATGCAAGAACACTGATGTAGTTTGTATCTGCAAAGAAAATAAAAAAAAGGAATATCAAAAGAAGCTCAAAATTGAAAATTAGAAAATTCAATAAGTACGCAGGTTCATAATTATGCCACTAATTGACATATAAGATCAATTTTCAAAATCTCAAGAACAAAGCAATACTGAAAATTAAACAACTAATTGGCATATAAGATAATGATTTAAAACCTCAAGATAAGCAATGTCACAAATAGCAGAAAGCAGGATTAAACTAGCATTACTGTCGAGCTTAATGTTTAGAACAATGTGAAATGTTACCACTCTAAAATGGAGAAGAATAATAAATCAAGACTTCTGCCCTATAGCAGAAGGCCAGAAATAATGTTTCGGAACAAATGAATAGATTCTTACTGCGTGATGGCATAAAACCAATATCTCTATATAATTAACTTGAATTTACAGCATATCGCGGCACAGCACAGTGCAGCCAAACAAAGACTAAACCTCAGATGTAACAAAAAAAACACCTTTTATGGGAAATAACGTCTCGCCAAGATGCATGTACTTGGTTGCAATTTGTAGCAAATGATGCTTTGCACTGCTAATCTATCTACTGACATATTATCAAAAGTTAGCCTATCAAGTACTCAGCTGGGCTCTCAACTAAATTGTATTACAATAGGTCTATGTTTTGATATTTCCTTTTCTAAGCGACTACAACCAGCCATTTCTAGAATATCCTAATTATAGCAATTGCAGATAGCAGGAGAATGGAAGCTATTACAGGAACTAGGAAGTAAGATCATAACAATCAACTATGCTCTCCTTTTTTTAATAAAAAAAAACTTTTCTGAAGGGTCACCAGATCATCCTACTCAGCAATTTATCTCATTAGCATACCTTTCAGGAGAACCAAAGATAGGATCTCGAGAAGTAATGACACTGTGATAGTGAACAAACTAAAAACCTGCACAGTAGATAAAAAATAAGCAATCGTAGTAATCCTCTTATTGGTAAGTTTAAATAACTATTTCATCTTATTTCAATAGGACTTAATGAAAAACTGAAGCCGCTTCTCACATAAATTGCAATGTATAGCCTTAAATTTTCATGGGTTGTACACTTAGGCTCATGAACTTGAGAACTTAACATTTAAGTCCTTACACTTGCAAAAGTGTTTCACCTAGATTCCGCTAGGTGCAAATTCGAGGTACCTTATTATTGTGGTATTTGGTTGGGTACGGGTCCGAGGACCGAGAGTAGGGAACTCGCCCTCGTCTAACCACCGGCTGGGCTTTTCCCTGTCGAGGTAGCGAGACTCTTAGGCTTGATTAGTCAAGCAAGCAAGGGATCGCCCTTCAAGCTCGGTCGGAACTATTCCTAACAAACAATGAGGCTCTGATCTTTAGCCAACTAGTTAGGGACTAACCTTGTTTATTTCTTCATTTATCGATAATAGATACATATTATCCCTTTTATAGGAGCGACCTGACTTGGCCCCTAAAAAATAATCTATAAGGAAACTTATCTCTAACAATCCAATCTAATAATAACTTACCTAACTAATAGATAATGCCAAACACATAATACATAGATTCCTAAATAATAAATCATTCCTAATACTTGCAGACATTACTGTTCACGCGACGCTATAGCACCGTGTTGCTACAGTGCCACGATGTTGTCCTCGTTGTCTGCACGCTGCTACGATGTCTCTGTAATCTTAGTCCATACATTACACCCCTCCTGGCGAGACAGCTTGTCCTCGAGTTGTCAGGTGGCGGCCACGGACTAAGACCTTCGTGTCCGCATGTCGACGAAAGGGCACGACGACAACATCACGTCACGTGGACGAGGATCAACGAAGCTCCAATCGACAGCATCCCATGCCGATGCCGGCGCCAGGGAAGGTGGTGGCAGCGCAGCCATTGCAATGGCACGCAACGCCTCTTCCTGCTCCTTCCGCTTGTCGAGTAAGACCTTCTGCTCTTCACTTCTAGCCTTCAACTTCTCCAAGAGAGATGGTGCAGCACTGGAAGCCATAGTGAGTGGCTTTGATACCAAATGTTGTGGTCTTTGATTAGGTACGAGCCTGAGGACCGAGGGTAGAGCACTCGCCCTCATCTAACAGCCAGTAGGGCTCTTCCCTATCGAGATAGCGAGACACCGATGCCTGATTAGCCAGGGAGGTGAGGGATTTCCCTCCAAGCTCGACCGGAACTTTTCCTGACGAACAAGAGGGCTTTGATCTTTAGCCAATCGGTTATGGACTAATTTTGTTTATTTCTTGCTTTATCGATAATGGATACATGCTATCCCTTTTACAAGAGCGACCTGACTTGACCTCTAAGAAATAATCTATAAGGAAACTTATCTCTAACAATCCAATCTAATAATAACTTACTTAACTAATAAATAACACCTAATACATAGATTCCTAAATAATAAATCTTTCCTAATGCCACCTCGTTGTTTTTTTGCACGCTGCTACAATCTCTCTGTGATCTTAGTCCATAACACTTGCAAAAATAGCATTGAACCACTTTAAAAGTTAACGGACCTTCCTGCTGCCACCTTATTATTGGTGTTGTTTATCCATCTTCATCTAACACTAGAGAGAATTGCAAAGAGGGAAGTACCTACCGAGTATTTGTTAGAGCCTATCTGCCTCTCAAATACACGGAAGTAATACAGAAGGTACAGTCCAAACATTAACTCCGGTGTTGACTGAAATGCAAATACAGATGCAAATATCCTCCATAGGCGGAAGTTTTTGACAATGTCCTGCAATAATAATAGAAATAATTGTTCAAACTTTGTACATATAAAAGAACCAACAGAGCAGTTAATGAATATCAAGCAACAGAACAGATGCAGCCGACCACATGCTTTACGTTAAAGTAGCTGGAGCTCAAAGGACAAATAAAAGCATAATTTAACAGTGCTCACAGCTATGGGTTTGGGTGTGAACACAACAAATACATGTTGCCACTTAAGCAATTACTATTGAGAGTTAACATTTCAGCCCTGTTTCCACAGAAGAGGCCTAAAACATTTACTATCACATTATCACTAAAACTGTAAGGTGCACGCATATGGTGAAACATACAAAAGTGGCATGGCGCACCCCAAATGTCATATTGGCCAACTGGTCAACATAAACTCATATCCTAACTGTCGTAGGGGCGGCCCACCGGCCCCAACGACTGGACAAAGACCACGAGAAGGCCCACAGGGGCCAAGGCCGAAGGTGTGGCTAGCGGCCCAGGAGGGCACAAGCGTACCTTCGGGGGAGACCCGAAGGCTACCAGAAGGTTCACGGGGGCCAAGGCCGAAGGCGCGGCCAGCAGCGCCCGGAGAGTATAGGCATACCTTTGGGGGAGCCCCAAGGGGCACCCGAAGGCTACCAGAAGACCCACGGGGCCAAGGCCTTCGCGTGGCAAGCGGTCCCCGAAGGACACAAGCATACCCTCAGAAGGGCGCTGAAGGGTACAGGAAGTCCTCGGGATCCCTACCTGAGGCCACCTAACCGAGCACCGAAGGGTGTCCAGGACACCTCGCACAGTGCAAAGGGGAGGAGAAACCGACGGACCACGTGTATTGACCGGATGAACCAGGACCAGGAGGGTCCAACGTGAACCGAAGGCTACGCGAGGAGGAAGGAAAAACCCTTCATCCCCTACAGGCGTAAAGTCTTTTTAGGGGTAGCACTATGATCTCGCGCGCCCGGGTCGGAAGGCTATAAAGAGCCACCTCACCCATGTAATCAAGGAGGATTTTTTCACGACAATTCATACACATTTAATTTTATTGGCATCGTCCCCCTTTTCGAGGATCCTCTGGTTCCCCTCGTAGTAACCGGAGGTCCCTTTTCTATACTATATAATCCTTTTGCTACAACACTAACCATTATAATAAGATTAGTTCACATATAAGCTCACATGCTATGTAAATTTTGAACTTGAAGCACTCCAATCCAAATTTAGAACACATACGTCCAAAAAAACAAAAGTTCTACCTTGGTCATGATAGTCAGTTGATACAACTGGGTCAACAACCTTCCTTACACAGTTCAATACTTCGATTATTGCACTTCCATAAAACTCTCAACAGGTGTCACATGTGAGATGGGATGTCTCTAGCATTATGGGCTAGGTGGTTCAAAGCAGTGACTGCACATGGATCTTCAACTGCAGTGGTTCACTCATTTTACAATGTTTCTATTGACAATACTATCGCACTTTGCATCCTGTAACAGATATGCGGCACCTTTCTTCCGTTTCTACAAAAATCATATATCCATCTTTTGAATTACAACAGGGTGTCGTTTTCCCCCGACGATCAGCACCACTAAGAAACAGGCATTGGAAAAGGAAAAGGAAAGGAACTCATGAATTAGTACAAACTATCTTTCCTAGTCCCCAGTCTTAAATATTTTATTTTTGTTTTGGCAGAAGCGGTTTGTCTACAGATTTGACTCCATCCAGGACTCCTGAGTCCTAACTTGACCTATCCCCATATTGCTTCTGTTCTACTTCCAAAACCGCACATGATATCCTACATATCAGTCACCCCTTACAGCATAACCCGTGTCCCCCCTGTAGGAATTAATACGGGCTGGACCAGTTTTTATTTCTAATTAAATTCCTGGAGAATCTCAAAGGCCCATGTGCACGTGCTAAAATTGATTAGTCCTACATGGAGAGTTGAAGGGGAGTTACACCACTTTATAAGGTGGAACGTGATAGCCCCCCTTATGGAATTGGAGAAAGCCAACACACGCGCTCGCTCGCTCGCTCGCCGAGCCGAGCCGAGCCGAGCCGAGCCGTGCCATGCGGTGCGAAAAGTCTCGTCTTGTAGCGCTACACGCCGGGTGCGTCGCGCGTTTTCTTTATCTATTCGAAAATCGAAACGCACCGACTCAAAGTAATGGCAGTGGCGGTTCAGTTACCAGTGAGCGATGGCTACGGTTTGCACTGGTTGATGGCAACCATTTCCTCTGGTCTCTGCCTCTTCGTTTTTGGTTTTGGCTATTACAAGAACAGTGAACTGTTCAGTTTTGCTGTCTTCTCCAATTCACTCCCACGAGAGACTAAGAAAGAATCCTCGAGTTTGTTGCTGTTGTGTCTAGCGATCTCCATCCCGCACGGCGCGTGCAAAGTCGAACCGGGAGAGCAGGCCTCCGGAACTCCGTCCTTGAAGGCTTGCACGAGCGAGAACGAATAAGGTTTTTGGGGAGCGTTCGCGCGACTGCTCGTTGCTTCGTTTTCATCCGATCGCTGCTTCGTCATCATCCGATCCTCTGCTTCGTCTTCATCATCTGCACGACGTGCACTACGCCATGGCGAACGACAACCTCACCAACACTTCTGCTGCTGCTGTTCCATCAACTGGTTCTGGGTATATTAATCTCTCACTTATTGTTTGTTTAGTTTTATTATCTATTGTTATCTTGAACACTGAGATAGGAATACTACTTTTTGTTCTTCTGGAAGTTTGTATGACTATGGTGTTCATGATTATTTGTTTTATGAAAAAGGCTAGAGTATTGTCCATGATTCATCTAGTATATTTCTGGATTAAAGTAATTCAAAAATGCTCATATATTCAACAATCCAAAAACCTTATTATAGGCATTTTTCGTCAACTGGCTTTGCTGCTGCGCTAAAACCTTTTGAGTTCGATGGTGCGAATTACAAGAGGTGGCACACCAAGATGGTGCTTTGGCTAACTGCCATGAACGTTTTCCATGTGGCAAACGGCAAACCTGAAGGAACACTTACTCCTGAACAGGAGCGAGCGTTCGAGGCTGCTGATAACCTTTTTAAAGGTGTTGTGGTTAGCGTTCTTGGTGAGAAGTTAATCGATGCATACATGGTGATTAAAACTGGGAAAGAGATGCGGGATGCACTCGAGGCCAAGTTTGGGGTTTCGGATGCAGGCAGTGAACTGTATCTCATGGAGCAATATCATGACTATAGAATGGTTGATGGCCGTTCTGTAGTTGAACAGGCTCATGAGATGCAATCCATGACCACAGAACTTGAGCACTTCAAGCGTGTGTTACCGGACAAGTTTGTCGCGGGAGGCATTATTGCCAAGCTTCCTCCTTTTTGGAGGAATTTTGCTACTTCTCTGAAACATAATAGACGAGTTTTTTGTTGAAAATCTCATTGGGTCTCTTGATGTTGAAGAGAAGGCGAGAGCAAAAGATACACACACTAGAGGTAATGAGGGACATTCTAGTGCCAATGTGGTGCAGAAGAAGAATGACCAAGCTTAAAAGTTCAAAGGCAAGAACAAGACTGCACAAACAATTAGCTTCAAGAAGAAGAAGAAAAACACAAAGGATGGTCTTTGCTTTGTGTGTGGTGAATCTGGTTATTGGGCCAAGGATTGCAGCCAGCGCAAAGGTGGAAAGAATCAGCAAGGGCAGAATTCCAAGTCTGCCAATGTTGTTGTTGGTACCACTGAGACGGAACTTGTGGTATGGTAATTTACCTCATCGTTCTTTCAGATGTCATTCTACCGATTGGTGGATAGACACTGGTGCTAATATACATGTGTGTCTTGATATTTCATTGTTCTCTTCTTACTGTGTCACTCGGATTCAAAGTTCTAATGAGGAACGGGTCACATGCCACTGTTCATGGTGTTGGTACGGTCGATCTGAAGTTTACTTCGGGAAAGATTGTGCAACTGAAGAACGTGCATCATGTGCCATCCATCAATAAGAATCTCGTCAGCGGATCTCTTCTGTGTAGAGATGGCTTTAGACTGGTATTTGAGTCCAATAAATTTGTAGTGTCCAAGTGTGGACAATTTGTTGGTAAAGGCTATGTGTGTGGAGGCTTGTTCCGCCTATCTCTTTCAGATTTATGTAATAATGTTTTGAACCATGTTTGCAGTGGTAATGAGACTACTATTTGGCATTCACGACTTTGTCACATAAATTTTGGTTGCATGACGCGGTTAACCAGTTTAGAATTAATCCCGAAATTCACGCTTGCCAAAGGTTCTAAGTGTCAAGTTTGTGTGCAATCGAAGCAGCCTTATGTCTCATAAGGCCGCGGAGGTAAGAAACTTGGCACCATTAGAACTTATACATTCAGATCTGTGTGAGATGAATGGTGTGTTGACAAAATGTGGTAATAGATATTTCATGACTTTGATTGATGACTCCACTACGTTCTGCTATGTGTATCTTTTAAAAACTAAAGATGAAGCTCTTCACTACTTTAAAATCTATAAGGCGTGTCGAGAACCAACTTGAAAGGAAAATCAAAAGGGTTAGGTCTGATCGTGGCAGCGAGTACTTTTCTAATGAGTTCAATTTATTCTGTGAGGAACATGGTATAATCCATGAGAGGACGCCTCCCTATTCACCCCAGTCAAACGGGATTGCTGAATGAAAGAACCGCACTCTAACTGATTTGGTTAACGCTATGTTAGACACAGCGTGTCTTTCCAAAGTATGGTGGGGGAGGCTATATTGACTTCATGTCATGTCCTAAACAGGGTTCCTACAAAGAATAAAGAGATAACCCCATATGAACAATGGGAGAAGAAAAGACTAACACTTTCATACTTGCGCACTTGGGGTTGTTTGGCGAAAGTCAATGTGCCAATTCCCAAAATGTGTAAGCTTGGACCAAAAACCGTGGATTGTGTCTTTCTAGGCTATGCTCACCATAGCGTTGGATATAAATTTCTAGTGGTGAAATCTGGAGTACCTGACGTGCATGTCAGTACAATTATGGAGTCCAAAGATGCTAGATTCTTTGAGGATATTTTTCCGATGAAAGATATGCCTAGTTCATCGAGTCAGGAGCCTGATACAACTCTTGAATCTGCCATTCCAATGGAATATTTTGAGCAAATCCCCGAGCAAATTCTTGAGGATGAAGACAATGAAACTCTGAGGAAGAGTAAAAGACAAAGGACTGCAAAGTCTTTTGGTCCTGATTTCATTGTGTACCTTGTGGATGATACTCCAAGTACCATTTCTGAAGCATATGCTTCTCCAAATGCGAAATACTAGAAAGAAGCAGTGCGTAGTGAAATGGATTCCATTATAATGGAACTTGGGAGATCACTGAGCGTCCTTATGGTTGTAAACCTGTAGGATGTAAGTGGGTGTTCAAAAAGAAGCTTAGGCCTGATGGTACTATTGAGAAGTACAAGGCACGGCTTGTGGCCAAGGGTTATACCCAAAAGGAAGGCGAAGATTTCTTTGATACTTATTCACCTGTGGCTAGATTGACCACTATTCGAGTAACACTATCTCTGGCTGCCTCACACGGTCTTCTCGTTCATCAGATAGACGTTAAGACGGCTTTCCTAAATGGAGAGTTGGACGAGGAAATTTACATGGAACAGCCAGATGGATTTGTAGTAAATGGTCAAGAAGGAAAAGTGTGTAAGTTGTTAAAATCTTTGTATGGTCTTAAACAAGCACCTAAGCAATGGCATGAAAAGTTCGACAGAATTTTAACATCTGCAGGCTTTGTTGTGAATGAAGCTGACAGATGTGTGTATTATCGCCATGGTGGGGGCGAGGGAGTCATTCTATGTCTGTATGTTGATGACATACTGATCTTTGGGACCAGCCTTAATGTGATTAAGGAGGTCAAGGATTTCTTGTCTCAGAATTTTGAGATGAAAGATCTTGGAGTAGCTGATGTTATCTTGAACATCAAGCTGTTGAGAGGTGATGATGGTGGGATTACATTGTTGCCAACCCATTATGTGGAGAAGGTTCTGAGTCGTTTTGGTTATAACAACCGTAAATCCTCTCCAACACCTTATGATCCTACCGTATTGCTTAGGAAGAATCGGAGAATAGCCAGAGACCAATTGAGATATTCTCAGATAATTGGTTCACTCATATATTTAGCTAGCGGTATCAGGCCTGACATCTCGTTTGCTGTGAGCAAACTAAGTCGTTTTGTTTCCAATTCGGGAGATGATCATTGGCATGCTCTTGAGAGGGTAATGCGCTATCTAAAGGGTACTATGAGCTATGGCATTCACTATACCGGATATCCCAAGGTACTGGCGGGTTATAGCGATTCAAACTAGATATCTGATGCTGATGAGATTAAGGCCACAAGTGGATATGTCTTCACACTTGGAGGTGGCGCTGTTTCAAGGAAGTCTTGCAAGCAGACCATCTTAACGCGGTCAACAATGGAAGTAGAACTCACAGCATTAGATACTGCCACTGTTGAAGCCGAATGGCTTCGTGAGCTCTTGATGGATTTGCCGGTGGTTGAAAAACCGGTACCGGCTATTCTGATGAACTGTGACAATCAAACTGTGATTGTCAAGGTGAACAGTTCTAAGGATAATATGAAAGCATCAAGACATGTGAAGAGGAGACTAAAGTCTGTCAGGAAAATGAGAAACTCCAGAGTAATAGCTTTGGATTATATCCAAACAGCTAAGAATCTAGCAGATCCCTTCACAAAGGGTTTATCACGGAATGTGATAGACAATGCATCGAGGGAGATGGGTTTCAGACTCACGTGTGTTATACCATAGTGGCAACCCATCCTATGTGATCGGAGATCCCGTGAAGTAGGATTGGCGAAACAAGCTATTGGTTAACTGGGAGAGTACTTTTTCAGACCCACTCCATTGGAGATGCAATTCTCTCCTAAATCTGTATGGCAGGTTGATTTTTATCTTAATGTGTTCTGTGGCTTGTTTAAGCAAAGATGCTGTCTTACAGAGCAGTCTTGAAAGAACACACCTATATGAGCCCGACTGCTAGTCACGGTCTATGAGATAGGATAATCTCCAGGAAGCTCATGAATAGACCAGGAGTATAACTTATATACTCCAACCCGCAGGGATGCCTAACAGCCTAGTATTAGTTAAGGACTTAAGTGAAACTTATTCACACAAAACTGCCAATTCAAGGCTTAGTCCATTGTGCAGTTGTGGATAAGTGTAGCTTCTGTTCTAGATGGATGTTCAACCTTATTCGGTCTCCATCGAAACACTGGTATATTTAAACGATATTGTGGATCAAGGCATTTGACATGTGTCTTTGAGATCTGGTGGGGGATTGTATGAATTAATACGGGTTGGGCCCAGTTTTTATTTCTAATTAAATTCCTGAAGAATCTCAAAGGCCATGTGTACGTGCTAAAATTGATTAGTCCCACATAGAGAGTTGAAGGGGAGTTACACCACTTTATAAAGTGGAACGTGGTAGTCCCCCTCGTGGAATTGGAGAAAGCCAACACACGCGCTCACTCACTCGCCTCGCCTCGCCGCCGTGCGCGCGCGTGTGGTGTGCGCAGCATCGTCCGGGTGCTTGTAGCGCTTTTCTTTATCTATTCGAAAATCGAAACGCACCGACTCGAAGTAATGAAAGTAACGGTTCAGTTACCAGTGAGTGATGGCTACGGTTTGCACTGGTTGATGGCAATCGTTTCCTCTGGTCTCTGTCTCTTCGTTTTTGGTTTTGGCTATTACAAGAACAGTGAACTATTCAGTTTTGTTGTCTTCTCCAATTCACTCCCACGTGAGACTAAGAAAGAATCCTCGAGTTTGTTGATGTTGTGTCTGGCGATCTCCATCCCGCAAGGCGCGTGCAAGGTCGAACCGGGATAGCAGACCTCCGGAACCCCGTCCTTGAAGGTTTGCACGAGCAAGGACGATTAAGGTTTTTAGGGAGCGTTCGCGCGACTACTCGCTGTTTCGTCTTCATCCGATCGCTGCTTCATCATCATCCGATCCTCTACTTCGTCTTCATCATCTGCACGACGTCCACTACGCCATGGCGAACGACGACCTCACCGACACTTCTGCTGCTACTGCTGTTCAATCTACTGGTTCTGGGTATATCAATCTCTCACTTATTGTTTGTTTAGTTTTATTATCTGTTGTTATCTTAAACACTGAGATAGGAATACTACTTTCTGTTCTTCTGGAAGTTTGTATGACTATGGTGTTCATGATTATTTGTTTTATGAAAAAGGCTAGTATTGTCCATGATTCATCTAGTATATTTATGGATTAAAGTAATTCGAAAAATACTCGTATTTTCAACACCCCCAGAGCCACTAGCCAGGAGTAAGCACCAGCCACTCCTCACAGTTCCAGAACAAACCAGAATCTGAAACCCTAAACATCAATCCAAACAACATCCCAGCAGATTGTACCAACCAAATTCCCCAATGCTGCAGATTAAACTAACCACCACAGGCACTTCAACACCTACAATTCCAACTACAAGACACCACCGACCCATCAACTAAAATCACCACACCGGCAGGCAAATCCCGGGCAGTAGCCACTCCACTTACAGCGAGAGCACAAACTCCGGAAGACCTAACCACGGAATCACTCAATCCCCGATGGCACCAAATAGCGCCATCGGGAGCTAGTCGAGATTCGGCAGCTGGGGTTGAGACTACTGACCTGGTAGGAGAGGCCGAGGGCGCGGGCGCGGCGCTGCGCGCTGAAGACGACGGAGAGGAGGCCGCTGGCGAGGACGACGGCCCGCGTCACCGGCGCGTTCTCTGCAGCCAATCAAACGGCCGCGCCGTCTCGATCAGGCTGGCAAAAAAAAGACAAAACAGAACGGAAAGACACGAAAATTCGGCGACTTCGGGGCGAATCAGAGTGGGGCGAGGGACGCTTACGGAATCCGGAGGCGCCGCCCTGCATCGTCCCTTCCTCCGATGGGAACCAACCGCCGGATTGGGGCAGACGAGCAGCGTTCGCACGACGAGGCGAGGAGGGCACAGCCGCCGCAGCCTCTTCTCCTCGTGGTTTTTTTGTTGAGAGGTTGGGCTGTTTCGGTTTGCTTTCCGGCGGCGACGGAAGACGGAAAGAGTCGTAGGAGAAGCAGTAGAAGTGGTAAGCTAAGTAGTTTTCCTTGGGCTAGGCAGAGCAGGCGAGGAGACGGAGCCCAAGTGGAGGAAATAGATCATATAGATGGGCGTGCGGGTGCGGTGCGTTGCGTGGTTCTGGGATGGGGTGGAACACGTTAACGATGGAGGCGGTTGTGTGGTTGCTTTGGGTTGGATTCTCAGGTGTGGAGTTTTCTAGACGGTGTTCCGTTTTTTTCATCAGTCTGTGCCAACTCTAGTTGGCTAGTCGCCCCCAACACCCAGTTTGAAGACTCCGTAGAATTCAATTTGATTCGTTCAATTGATTCCAAATCTTATTCTACTATAATTCGAATTTAATTTAGAACAATTAAAAAAATTATGTCTAAGTGCCATTTAGATTTGGATAATTTTCTTTTACAAATATGAATATTGAAAATAATTCATCTACACAACACTTAACCGACACCTCCAAAATCCACCGCACCAACGCCAAGCGGCACATTGAGGTTGGTGTGCATGAGCTTGTTCTTCCCCTTAAGGTCGCCACACTTGTACTCGCCATTGTCATCCCCAAGGGTGTCCCGCCGCTGCCGCTTCATTCAAAAATGTTTCTGTCAATTCCCCGAGGGTGTCCCCCAAAATTTTTCCCTGCGTGTTTCTGTCAATTCAAAAATGTTCAGAACAGTAGACAGAGAGAGAGAGAGAGTGCTTCATAGGGCCCACGGGCTGAAGGAAGGAGGGAAGAAGGCCCACGCGTTATGGTTTAGAAACCGCGCACAGTCGGACAGTCCACAGCGCATGGCGGCCCTATACTACAGATATACAGGGCCCCCCGTGGGACTAGGCTGGGACGCACGGATGGGCGAACCGGCACGGTCGCGTCGTCTCCTACGCGATCGTTGGCTTCCTCTGGCGCCGACGAGCTCCTCGCCTCGTCCCCCGAGTGGCCGCCGCAGCAAAGCAGAGCACGCAGCCGCCGCGGCCCGCGTTTTGGTTAGTCTCCCTCCCACTCGCACGGCCCTGTGGCCTGAGCCGTGCCATCGTGGCCGGCCCACGCTTTCGTTGCCGAGGTGCCTGGCCCCCGCGAGGCTCCTAGACCTTTCGGTTGCTCCGTCAACGGACCCGTTGGTTCGCAAGACCTGCCCAACAAATCCAGGCCTCTGGATATCGCCATTTCTTTACGCCCGGTGTTAATCAGTTATGTGGCTAGTACATGTAACTAGGTGACTTTCTGAAAACTGCTAACCAAATGCAGAGAGCGGGCCGGGTACGACTAGCATCATCGTTCCAGACAAAAGCCGCTCTAACTTTGCACCGAATCGCTGCACCATGTTCATGACAGACGCGAGATGCTCAACATTGATACACTTGGTTGAGTGGTTGAGTAACCGTTACTCCGAACATTACCTCGTAAATAAAACTAGAATTATAAATACATACAAGAACAAAATAGTAGATTGAATACAAAAATATGAGAGAACTTCTAACTTCTCTTTATTGCTCTTCTGTAAAAAAAAATATAGTACAATGGTTGATGGTTCCTCTTTATATAGTCTACTGGGAGGATAAAGAGCCCACCATGGGGCAGGTCTGCCTGGTCTGGACCTGGTTTCTTAACAGTCCCCTTTTGGCACTCATCCATCATATTCATGTCTCATCAAAACTTCATAAAAAACCCAGTGAGAAAAATTTAGAGAAAGAGTACATGAAACACGTTCTGATGTACTGCACGAATTGCCTCATCAAAAACCTTAGCCGAGAATATTTAGAAAAACTCATCAAGGGAAAAGGAGTACAATCAACCTAATTTCATTTAATCTCTAGGATTTATTCTTTGAGTACTCGCTCTTCGTGATCAAACTTTAATAAAGAGTTCATGAAGATTCTCCCCCTGAATTCTGCACCTCTCTAAGTCTCATCATTCCAATTCCACATATGCACCTTTCAAAGCTAGATGCTGGAAGTGATTTAGTGAATAAATCTACAAGATTTTTAAATGACTTAGTATGTAGTACTTTAATTTCGTCTATCTTTTGCAATTCATAAGCATAGAAGAACTTGGGGTTGATATGCTTTGTGAGATAACGCTTCACATAACTCATCGACGCACTATATAGTTATAGCAAGAACACAATGATAATCTTACCCATGGACCACAAAAGAGCAATGTAATTATGCAACACAAGCTACATTATCTTCATAGATAATAAAGGGTAATCCAATATTGAATTTATGTAGTATTCAATCCACATGACAACAATGGATGTAGTGAATCATCCATAAACAACGAACCAATAAATCAACAACCAATAACTTCATTATCATTCTTGTGAGGCCTCACAACCATTAATCTCATGTACCAATGCAAATCTATGATTTCTAAGTGGCTGAATGCTCACAAAGTCGATACAAAACTTTGCTTATGAATGAAACATGCAATTTCCATGGAATTGCGCATCATGTCCACAATATAAATCCATACATAGAAATACATAGTATGTTTAGAAGATAAAGAAAGCGTTGATCGACTTGGCTATATCACTTGCCTTTACTAGTTGCGACGCCTTGCGATTTGCTAGAAGATGGCAACAAGCACGACGCCTCTCTAAATAAATACCATTCATAGATAGGTCTTGATTCTTTTTGTAGTAGTAGACCAAGGCTTCTAGTTCCTTTGAGGTATCATCTAACCCTCCGTATTTAGCCCAGAAAGTCGGTCTGTCCGCTTTCTTACTAAATTCATAACTTTTGTTTTACTCAACCAAAATTCGCGTTCTCAGATTCTACAGAACCATTGCCTTTGGTAGGTTTTACTATTTTTAATCTATCTACCAAAACAGCGTCGAAATTACTAATAGGTTCACATGATAAAATGCAATGTCCAATCTAGTATAATTTACTAAGTACATTAGTGCTTCTATTGCACTTAAATATGGGACTTTCTTCTAATCTTAGTCTAAATCCTTCTCTAGCCAAACGTGTGCACTAATTAGCTAATCAAGTACCGATTCGACTTCTCCTTTATTAGTCAAAGCAATCTCACCTCTCTAGGTGCGAAGAAGACTCACCGCATGGTCCTAGTCTTGCTGATGCAGATCAACCGGATCTTCGCACCATTGGCACTTCCGAAGGGTATGCCTTTTCAAAGCCGAACCTTTCTAACATCTTTTGAAAGTAGGCTGACTGATGCACTAATATCCCTTCAGGGGCACGCTCAAAACTTTGTCTTTGGTTTCTAGAAAGGAAAGTAAGCCTAGGCAATATTTAATTTTACCCTAATCTTTCATTTCAACTCCATTCTACCCTCTAATGACTCCGAATTCTACTCGCTTTCTACTCAAAGAAAAAGCGCACGGTAAATTAAACTACAAAATAACACGTGCACGAGCTCCAACTCCCAAGTCGCCTGCTTTCTTAATACCTTGTGCCTCGACTCATCTCGTCATTTTTCTGGTTCCTTGGTGGTCAATGATGTTCATATCATCTTTATACATTGATATTATACAAAAATCCATCCTAGGACTTCGGGCCAAACTCGTTTGGTACCAAACCACACAATCTGTACATAACACACCAACTCCCGATAAATACCTCCTTTAACCGTAACGCACAACCAAACTAGTTTCAAACAAACTCTTTTATAAATAGAACCCAACCGAGAACAATTCTCATTCACGCGTTAGTGTAACCTTTCTAACATAGAAAGTCACTCAATCAAAATGATTATACCACATCCTCATCATAAACACACTCAAACAAGAATCAACAGACTACCCGAGGAATCAATTTTTTCTCAATTTTTCTTTTAAGTTCTCTCAAATCATAGGATTTTTTGAGTTTCACACAGTACATATTTCCATTTGCTATGTCTTGGTTCGGAACAGGGATACATTCAGGTACCTTCATATAAATATCCAAATCCAAATTTCCATAAAGTTATGCAGTTACCACATCCATCAATTTCATTTCTAAATTCAAGTTTACTGCCATTGAGATTAAATATGTAAAGGTAGTTCCGCCTATGACCGGGGAATAGGTTTCTTCATAATCAACTCATGTATATTGAGTGAAACCTTGTGCAACAATCCTTGCTTTACTTCATTATTTTTATTTATCTTTCGAACAAATACACACTTATACCCTACGGGGTGCACATAGGGAGGCATACGGCTTACACGCCCAAACACCTCTCTTTTATTCAGAGATAATAATTCAGTTTCTATTGCCTTCTTACAATCTTTCCAATCTGATCTTTTCTTATATTCAGCGAGCAATTCAGACTCTGGATCAAGATCGATAATTGTGGTAATTTTCTTTGCAAAATAAATATCGACATTGGTTGTTATCCTATTCATAGATTCTCCCGTGGTCACTTGGTTTATAGCAATTTCTTCATGGGTCGATTCTTCTAATGCTTCTACTTGCGCATCGCTGCTTCTAATGGCGGGGTAAATCCCTTTAGTTTTTTAGCTCCGATGTGTGCACATACATCCATGCTGATGTCTCACTTCATGTGAATATTCAAATTCAGTATGCTTTTTCTGAAGGTTCCATGCTGGTGTCAGGTATCAACTGGATCTCCTTCTGGTTCTGCGGAACTTCAGTGATCGATTGTGTCAAGTCCTTCTTATCCTGTTTCACCAGGTGTCCTCGGTTACTTCGGATTTCAATGTGCCAGAGTTCTCGTCCTTTCTGAGGCATGAGGATGGAATTAATGGTACATTTTTCTTTCTTTGGTACTTCAACCCTCTTCGGTGCATTGCGTGTAGGAACATGTAACTTGGTCACGCTTTTCAAATCACTAAAGTGGTTAGGCAGTTGATTCACTAATACTTGCAAATCAATTATCTTCTGGACTTCAATTGTCTTATGGACTTCAATTATCTTATAGACTTCAATTATCTTCTGGACTTCAATTGTCTTCTAGACTTTAATTATCTTCTGTACTTCTCTATTTACTTTACTAGTGTGCGGGTCATGTGCATGGATTCCCGTGGCTTGCCACGTTATTTCTCAATATTTTTTCATCAAGGGGTTGATTTCCTCCTTGATGAGGACATCCTTCGTATTGCTCCATATATTGTGTTTAATATTTGTTGTACTTTGGAATAACATGAACTTACCAAAAGGGCGAAAACTTTTGCAAAAAGCATAACATTGAGGTTTGAACATTGTGAAGACTTTGGAACCAAGAGGCAGGCCAGAGCCAAAGCAATGGAGGAGAACCATGGAAGATCAAGGGAAGTCACTTCAAGTTACCACGATCAGATCTGTTGTCACGACCAGGTCCACGACCTGGCCCGTTGTCACAACTAGGTCTTGACCGAAGGTTGTACTTGTGCAGGGCAGGGAACGCCGAATGGAGACGACTAGATGTCGCCATGTGGTGCTAAAGGGGAACGTCCAAGCAGCCCAAGACTTAGCAAAACAAGCCCAAACCGCGTGGAGGCTCAAGGCGTGAACAGTACTCAACGTGAACTGATGAACCTCGGAGGTCCTGATTTGGTATGATCTTTCGATGAGAAGATAATTTCGGCAGAAGTCGCTCAACTCTCACGATCCTGGACTACGAACTCGCAAGGCTTGAAACCACACAATCACTGAACTACTCAACAAGTCATTATCAACCGTGCACGAATACCCGGATGACCTGATCACGAAGATCAATTCCTGCATACACCGAAGAAGCAAGCAAGAATAAGGTAAAACACAATATGAATTGCAAATACATGATTGAGTTCAAAAGTTGGGATTCCACAGAGGTCCTTTACGGTTGGTCTAGTCGACACAAGCGAAGAACAACAGTTTTCACAATGGAGAAACTAATCAAACGAAATCCAAGTAAACTGGAGGGGTGCGACCTCCTTATATAGAAAAGTGGAAGCCGCACATAGCTAACAAAATAGGGGGTGGTACTATTTATGACACTGTTTATAGAGGGATTATTGTTCACATGAACACTATAGGCTCCCTGGGACGCCGGCTAGCGTATGGGCCAATTCCAGTACGATTACAAAGCCCAAATTGCCCCCAAATAGGTGATATAGCACATTCTTTTGACGATTCTGAAGTTCACAGAAGGAATTTGGAGGTGACGCTGGATCCATTGGAAAGGTCTCGAAATAAGTTTTCCATGAAGCCCAAGAACACCCGAATCGGACTCTGTTTGCGAAAGTTATGTGCGTTTAAAGTCAGTGTTATTTTCGGAGGCCGAATTGTATTCCAAAACGCGTTCAGCTCGAACTCTTGCTTAGCTTGGACAAAAAGTGATGTGATGCTGCACAAATATACATTTTCATCATTAGGTAGCATTATATAGTTCATATAATATAAATACACTCTTAAAAACGAGCTCACCTGATAATCTAAGTGAAGCGTACAAGCTCTTGTAATTGGAACAGCGAGCATAACAAATGTGGTTATATCTACAGGGGTCATGTCCTCATCATGATCAGTGTGTGATGTGAACAGTAATTTCAAATTATAGTTTGCTTGGATATGTGCAGCCGGCCCTAGGTTGTGCGTGAGTCATGGAGGGGCGCCATAAGTACCATTGCCCCCTCCTTTGTATCCCTTATACCATTATTTTAGAAATAACAGATTAAAACAAGTTTGCTCTTATTCTTCCATGTTAGCCGAACCAACTTGAAGGGAGAATTGGGAGTTCCAAATTCATATCATTCGACCTTTCCGCTGGGAATTGGGAGCATGATAATTTCACTTGGTGGTCGGTGAAATCAACGCGTGTATTCTTACAAATTATAGAGTGCTAATCCTTGCACGGGCAACGAAAGATCACTACGATCCAAGAGGGGCACATGAATTTTGGATCCTACGTCGAGAAGATCGGGCGACCCCATATCATCTTGGTATCAGAGCTCCGTTTACTTGGTAGGATTATTTACCCTTAGCATTAGATTGATTTGTTTGCTGTTCTTTTTTTCCTATCGTCCAATAAACCGAAAACATGCAACACAAAAATTCTGAGCCTTTAGTTTTATCTGTTATTTCATGTCAGTTTAGTTAGGTTTTAGTCCATTAGAAATTTTGTTTACGTGCTGATCATTGTATTCCTTTGCATCGCTTTGAGTACACATAAACCCTATAAAATTTTATTGAAATAGTCGCACCTTTTATCTTGTGTTGTGATCGTGGTCGTAGGCCAACACCTACCCGCACTAAGACTAATTCATTGAGACAAGCTATTGATAATTGTATTAGGGTTGTTACACTTGCTGAATTGTAAGGCTTGTGCAATCAAGAGGTGAGCAAACCCTAATTCGGTCATTGCAAGAGCAAAGAAGAAAAGGCAGTCGAATACAAGAAAAGTCACGGCTTGAAAAAGTATAAAAAAATATCATAATCGCATATTACTAGTATCTACTTTTCCTTTCGCTTGCCCTACAAGCCAAGGAGGGGGAAGTTTGTAAGTTCATGCGGTTGAGTTTTCAAAAGAGAGAGAAAAATAGAAAGATAAAATAAAGCAGTGGCCGAATTTTAGTTAGTAAACCCTAATCTAAAATTTCATATTGTGTATTTATTCCTTTTGAACAATTTTATGCCCTTACATTTATATTTGCAATTGGCTAGTGTCTCTCCTAGTACTTAGTGCAAAATGAGCTAGTTTCTATCTCAATTTAGATTGCTTCTCACTAGCATATCCCATTGTTTGCATTAAGTCACATTTATCTTTGCGTGTGCGTTCATACACTTCGCTTAAATCTTTGTGGTTAGCATCTAGGCAAAGTATTATAGCTTGGATTATTACTTAGCTTTACAATAACTTGAATTTCATATTGCATAGGTTATACACTTCCATACCAAGCTCCACTATAAATCTGTTGTTGTGCAATTGTGAAATACTCTTAAATTTGCTTGATCATCACCTTGCTATTGTGACTACTACCAAGTGTAAGTATTTGGCCTCAATTCTCTTCGGAAAGGTAAGAACTTTTCTTGGGAGAGAAAAGAGTAAGATCGAGTGATTTTCACAAAATTGTATATATTCGTTGCCTTGCTACTAACCATGGCAGATCGTGAGTATACATATCTTCCTTTCTATGGTAGTAATGATCCAGAGGAATATCTTGAGTGGGTACAAGATTTGAAGTTAGAGCTTGAATTCCAGAAGTTTAAATCAGAAGCCAAGGAAGTGAAAGTGACCACTGTGTTTTTTGAGGACTATGCCTCTAGTTGGTGGCAACAACTAAGTGGGAAACGATTCATTACATCTTGGGTCAATTTAAAATGAACCATGAGAAGGGGATTTGTTCTATCCTATTATGAGTAGGAACTACTACTCCATGTGGAGAGTGTTGCACAAGGAGGCAAAGTTGTCCAAGACTACTATGTTGAGTTGAGTCATGCAATGCGTCGTGCCAATATCAGTAGTGCATATCAAGAAAAGAAATACTTCAAAGCAGGCTTAAATATTCAAATCGTTGCTGCACTTCAAGATAAATATTTCCGTAGTCTACAAGATTTTATGAAATATGCTATGAAGGTAAAAAGGGAGACTTAAAGATATGCAAGCACATCAATTAAATCTACGCTGACTCTTTAGTTCCCATTCATCCACTGGTGTGTCACTTGAGAAGATGGTCGAGCATGAAACCTTTTCTTCGGCCGAGGTGACTAGTAGTGTTGCTCCGTCACAACCCGCAATACATGAGGAGATCGTGGTTGATGGCAATTGCGTCATTGCTGGCCCACGATTAATAGAAGATAAGTTGCTTCAAATCCCATGTGAGGATGAGAGCCACATAGCCAAATTGAGTGTGAGTGTTGAAAATTGTGAGTTGTGTGGTTCCACTATATGTGAGGTTGAGAGCATCCAATTTGAGAGTACGAGGGATACATCAAAAGAAATGAGTGAAGTAGATGATAGTAAAAGTGAGGTTATTGTTGAAATTAACGATTTACTCTCTACTTCTAATATTGTTTCTCACATTGTGTAGGTTGATATTTAAGAAGAGGGGTTGAATGCTTAACAACCGGCGCCGTTAGAAGTAAAAGACGAGGAGATAACCATAGTTGGGGATGGAGTTCATGCTACCCCATGGTTACATCATGAAGAAATGTTATCTACAACACCTACAACAACTGAGGAGAACGTTAAAAGTAACAATAATGGTGTTGAATTGAATGTTCATCAAGAAGAGGTAAGTAAGACTGAGAACTCTATAGTGTTCCATTGAATATACTATGTTCTGAAATTTCTATGCTCAATTTACATAATGTGGAATTGATTACTCGTGAGTAAGTTCTTACTAGAGTATATCATAGTGATTCTTTGTACTATATCATGTTTGATGATCCTAAAGAGCTATCTAGTGTGATTGAGAATGTTGCTAAAATTTTATGTTTAAAATCACTAGTTAGTACTTATGCCTACACATATAAGTTCAATTTGATTGGTGAATATGGTGTAGATGATATATTTTATATTTATCGAATATGCATTACATGTGGCAAGCTTGCTGAATTGAAATTGCATGTTTTGGATAAACAATCTTTTGTGCCAAACGTGATCACAATGAGATGAGTGTCACTAATAGTGCTTACCGCTTTAAAAGATTTCTTAAGCCTACTTGTTTATCCTTTGCTGAACAATCATGTACAAGTAATCAAAATAGCATAGTTGAATCATGAAAGACACTAAGAATTTTTTTTCCCCCATATTTGAACAACTTGACTTGGTTTGCCCCTTTAATATCTTGTCCATGTACTTAGAAAAGTCGAGAACGTCCTTTTCTCGTGGGAGGGGGAATGATGTGAATGAAAGTATTGCAATGTATATATAAAATACATCCTATGGCATGAGTCGAATATCCTTCCGACCTCCCGTCTTGCCTTGTCCTACTTATCACACGCTATGAGGTAGGAACAGATGAATTAACTGATTGACGTCCATCAGTTCGATTACCTCCGGCAGGTGGTGTTTGAGCGCCCGTACCATCTCCATCAGTATGTGGTGGCGGGTTAGGCTGTGGAGGATCGCGCATGAGAACTTGATTGGTATCTCCGATTACATTAACTCCATGCCTCAAACAGTGATCTTCTGACGAGCTCCCGCTGTAGCTAAGGGAGAGCCTTCCAGAGTTTCGACAAGGAGCCTCCACGACGAGGAGCGATCGGAGATTACCACCTCTGGCGGGCTTTGTGGTGGATTCAGCCTGATCCGGCAGATTGCCAATCGTATGCTGAGCTTTATCATTCTCACTTTGCCTTCGACCAGTGGCAATGGTAACTTCATTTGACACTCTCACCCAGTGTGGGTTGGCCCCCGGAATACGTAGAAGCCGTTGGCGAATACCGTTCTTCCATGATAACATCGAGAGTACGTTGATTCTCCAATGCTAGGCTACTGTCGTCGTTCTTGCCGGTCGGATTGATCGGGTTTGTAGAGGCATTTGGATGTTCCGAACTGGTCGAAATGACCGGTTTGTCCGGAAGTGCCACGGATGGCGGTGGTGAGTCATCATCCATTCGGTCGATCTCATTGGTCTCAGCGAGTGGCGATCCAGCGGAGGCTGATGATGGCGACATCCCGTTTTCTTCCATGGTGCGCATGCATTCGTCCAAGTCGAGGTTGGAGTAGTCTGCCAAGTTGAACCAGTTTTCCTCATCCCAAGTATCTGTCATGTTCGCATGAGCGATGATGGAGCGAAAGGAGTGAATGAGGAATGCTTGAGCAAAGTGATCTTCAAGAACCAAATGCATTCTTCCCCACGGACGACGCCAGCTGTTGACAATCGAGACGTCGATCTTACGAAATAAAATAGAAGAAAATGACAAAGAGTTCTTATAAGAGAATGAGATTTCTCTTCGATAAGGCGGTAGACTAATCCTAATTACACTGAGTGTAGTGCTTGCTATGCTATTGGATCAGAGTTGAAACATGAATCTAGTGTTGATTGTGATGCTTCAATCCGATGGCTTTGTTCCTCTGTGCTCCGTCTTTAAATAACCATCGAAGAGGTGAAAGTTATTTCTGGAAAAGACGTCTGTTAGAACTAACGCATCTGGTCGGAGGGTCAGTAATAGTTAATGAAACATTAACTGGTCGTCGGTTAGCGTCTGTGAGATATCAAACCGTATAGTAGTTATTGTCAGTGTCTTAGGACCATGAAACGTCGCATGGTATGGAACAAATATGCTACGTGTTCTATTCGTCACACGGTAAGAATATACTTAAAGTTAGATCGAGATACTAGTTCAAGACTTCTACAAGCAGTCATCTGATTGAGGACTAAGTACATAACCTCATCCAACCAGGGTACCCATAAGTAACCACTGGAATGCTTAAGACCACGGGGTCGTTAGCCTTAGGGGTTACGATCATGAAGATATATGGTATTTTAACTATGTATTAAAATAATACATGGAGATTTTAATCCTCGTCAGCGCTCCAACGCACACACCAGGCTACTAAGTAGAACTAGAGCATGGGGATAGCACACGGGCAAAAGTTAAACCAAAATAGAGCATGGTACTCCTTGTAATCGCATAAGAGAAGAAAAAAACAAGGGTGCTCGCTAATAGTTGTCATTGTAGCGATGGATAGTCACGTCGTTCGTCGAGTACCCGTGGGTTTAAAATTGTCGTTGTAAACATTGTTGTGATATGTGTACAGTGTAGAGGCAAGAGATATAACGGGTAACAATTAACAACTATTATATTTTATCGATGACGTGGCTCAACCAGTAATCTTTCTAGTGAATAACTAGGTGGATTGCCACGCAACTACGTGGTTAGGTAATACAATAATTATATAACCTTAATGTTTATAATGGAAATATACATGTATTCTTTATACAATTGTAATAGCTATCATGCGTATACGATTAATCTCAACCGTTATATTTTGGACTCATAAAAAATCGGCAGTATAGATCTTTCTCTTTTTCCTCTGGTTAACATGATTCTATCCTTGAGAGCGAATGCGGTGTCACGGTGGCTTCTTTTTCTACCATTTTAATAAGATAATACTGCATAGATGTAAGAGGAAATTGAGGATTTACCTCCCTAATATGTGTGTTCGGGGATTTGCCACCTTTAACGTTGACTTGATGAAGGAGAGAAATAGTTGTTTTGCCACTCACACCATATTCCGGTTTTTTCTTTTCTTTTTTTAATGAAAATACCATTTTGCCCCCCTTTCCTTCCTCGCATCCCCTCCTTCCCCATGTTCAGTTGAGATGGGGATTACAGAATGCTGGGGTCGGGAGGCTAT
Source organism: Hsuehochloa calcarea (assembly GCA_036346395.1). NCBI lineage: Eukaryota > Viridiplantae > Streptophyta > Magnoliopsida > Poales > Poaceae > Hsuehochloa > Hsuehochloa calcarea. The sequence goes on from CM070603.1 coordinate 52,853,099, forward strand.
GATTCGATTCCTGAACTTGAGATGATAAACTATGGACTAGTACCTTGTGCATCGGTGCATCATAAACACTAATCCAAACATTAAAAACAAGTACCAGGATCAACCTTTGTCCTTCACCATTGACGTGCATCATAAACATTAATCTAGCCGGTTGCAGAAAATTTGGGAGGTTCATGTCGCCACGCCGTGCAGGACGTCGAGCTGCGATAGCATGAGCACGATTTCGCAGAGTAAGTTACGGTAGCAGAAGAGAAAGATGATGTCGACTAGATCTTATGGAGTAAATGCAGAGACATGACACAACGGATCACACAGAGGAGACAAAAAGTTTAGACAAGTTTGATCCTTCTCCTGAGAGAATGAAAACCTGTGTCAGCCTTCTCTAGCAAGAATGAAAATCCTATTTGACCAAGTTTTATTCCAACAGCTACTATTAACAATAAGCCATTAATTATGGATTACTTAATCCTCATCATCTAGCCCTCAACTTCAAGTGAAACTGCCTTACTTGAGAAGGATTTGGAGGTACTGGTCGGGAAATATTTCCCGACCGAGATATCTCTTGACCAAATTAAGACTTATTCAAGGAAGTTATTTTAGTTAATTGTCATGTGAACGAAAAGAGAAGATGAACAGTCGTGTGAGTTACTGTCTGTTGCGAGCAGTTCCTGAAGAAAACCATCCATTGTCTTCCCTCGATCTTTTTTTTCTAATGGTGCGCGGTTATAAATAGGTGTCGGGGGGTAACTTTAGATTTTTTACATCCCCCAGAGATTCAACTTCTCTAAGCGCTCTTCTTATTCATTGCATTTTTCGATCCCAAATTTTCCACCACAAAAAACTCATAGATCCATACTAGATTTGAAGTGGCGGTTGCGGAGTACTCCAACCGGGCAGGATCAGAGATGACCAATAAGAGAAAACATTCATTGGTAACTCAAGGCAAGATTCTAGATCATAATTTGGTGAAGTGGAAAGAAGCAGTGGGGCAGCACTACCCATAAGGCGAGGAAGGCGAAATTGATGTATTACAAGCCTACTATGAGTGCGGCTTTCGATTGTTGTCTCGTCCGTTCCTGGCGGCAGTACTCAAGCATTTCGAGATAGAATTGGTGAATTTGTTACATAACTCTATCACGATGCTAAGTGTCTTCGTCTACCTCAACAAAGCATACTTGGAGATTCTTGCATATCTGGATCTCTTCAAGTACTATCACGGCATGTCAAGAAAATACTAGAATGATCGCCAGAAGCTGCTCCCTACGCCTCCATGACGGGAAGGTGAAAGAGTACATTCCCATGTATACCAAGTCTTCTCGGTCTATATGGAAGAAGAAGTAGTCTTACATGATCGTCACCAAAGATGACCGACTGCACTTCGAATGGAAGGTAGCGGCGAAAAATAAGTCTTGGGGATACGACTTCAAATGGTCATGGTCTGATTGATCCAATTATCAAGGCTATCAACCTTCTTAGGGAGCAGAGCTGACCGAATGACACATAGTGAATCATTTTATCATGCGTCACATCAACCCCTTGAATAATTGAGCGCACCCCATGTGGAAGTACACTAGGGTGAATGACTCGACCAAAGATTATCAGGATGGTAAGCATTCTCTTTCTGAGTAGATTTTGACTCATCATTTTTTTTAAATGTAGACTTGTCCCCGGTCGGGTTAAGAATATCAGCGAGAAGGAGACCATGAACAAGAAAGGGGTCCCTCAGATTATAGTCGTCATCCCTGAACGAGAGGAACGCTTGGTTGAAGGTAAGCTCCTTCAATCAATATTAATTTAGGTGATTGGTACTCAAAGCTTGGATCACAAAATAGTTTAATTTTTGTTGGTGCAGAACGGGTTGCAAAGGAGAGGATGGGGGTTGGCTATTTAAACGAAGCCGATGAGGTCGTTTGAAAAGGTAACTAATTGATGTTCTAACAGAAATATTTGTGCACCTGATCAGCTGGCTTTAGTGTTGGTGATATGCCCTATAGGCAATCATAGAGATAATTATATCACGTTTATATTTATGAGTTATTGAATAAGTGTTATTCTATTCCCTGAATGAATCATCAGTTATAAAGATTAACGAGTACGTGACTTGTTGGTGAAACTCTTTTAACTTACGATGATGTCATTCTGAATGTATCCATAGTCGAATGTCACTAGTCGGAACACTAGTGACTCTATCGACCAGCACATGTATTGATTAATGACCGTATTTCACCGGTCATGGATATAGAGATATCGAATCAATAATGTGAACACATGTTAGAGAACTTGGTGTTGGATTGACCCACCTTGGGACACTGATGAGATTGTTATGATTTCATGTGTCATCAGTTGGTCTCAAGCAATAATGATGTATAATCCTTAGAGCTAAGATTAGCATGGTTTCCTACATATGTAATAATACACTTAGCGGTTGCCAAACGCTACTTGTAACTGGGTAGTTATAAATGTAGCTTTCGAATATGCTATGAAACATGCGAAGCAATGTGACTGGTCGGATATGGGATTTGCCCCTCCTAACATAATAGGAGAGATATCTCTGGGCCCCACGATGTAATCGGGTAAAGAAAGTGCATGGCCATGTCATTGGTGGTCGAAGAGTTTGATCACATGAAGTTATCCGACACTTGATCGGTAAAGTATTGAACAGTCCATGGATGACATCATATCTCACCTGGAATTCAACTAGATATCGTGAAGCAAAGGGAGAATATATGAGCAGGTCTTTCAGTTCGATCAGATATGGACTAGTCACATGAAGATACGATCTGGTCGTAGGCTGATCGAACATGATCACTAAGTGGTCAAATCTGGTCGTAAGGAGTTACGAACTGGTCGAGGCCAAATATGATCTAGTCGTATAGAGATACGAGCAGATCGTTAGTGATAAGGACCTGGTCGTAGATCATATTGCATTAAGGTTCGTCCGATACAATTCGTATGTATTCGGGAATCGCTATGTTTTGCTAGGAGCCACTGACGACTCGTGATCAGAAAAGGTTACGAGTGTAATACTCCGAAAAATAAATAGATTTTAATAATCGCGTCGTAAGGGGTCGGAGAATAATTAATTAAATAGTAGCAATGATTAATTATTATTAACCTCTTAAGGGCCTAGGTGTAATTAAATAAAAGGAATTCATGAAAAAATAGAATATTTCAGAATATTTTTATGAGCTATAAATAGATTTGTGGAGTTTTTTTTAGCAAACCCTAGTCACTTATTTTGTCCCACCCTAGCCGCCAGCCAATTTGTTTCCTGTCTTGAGCCTTAGAAATCCTGCGCAGAGAGTTCTTTGTCTTGCCACCACCGTCGACTTTTCTTCTGCGTGATCTGCTTTGGTGTTATGGCGCCTGACGCCACTTCTGCCGATTGCTTCTGCCGAGCATTCTTGCTTTTGATTCTTCTTTGAACTCCATCCGTAGGAGCTCATTGAATCGGTTCGCTTTACACCACCGGCCACCGAGTAGTACTCGCCGCTTCGATCGGTGTGGCGAAGCCCTCGCTGCTGCAGCTCCTGCTGCGTGGGCGCTTGACGTTGCTTTTTGCCCGCATGCACTCCGAGTAAGTAATCAATTAGTTGCATTGCATGCTCTCGGTACATAGTTGGCTTGCCTGTGTTGTTTCATCCTCGACGTGGAATCGTTGAAGCTTGGACTACTACGGGATAGACTAAATTAAAGGAGGTTATTTGCTTGCAAAGAAATAGAAGGAAAACAAATCCGAGAAGAAAAGAAGTCAAGATCCGGATTGAGTGGGTAACGATCTGTAATTTTTTGTTCTCTGTTTTCTAGGTTAATTAGAGTTTAGAATCGAGATTATTTAGAGAGGATTCTATAATTTTTTAGTCGAAAGGCCGATTAATAGACCCGTTTAGCCTGTTGTTCTGTGTACGATTTATTCGGTCACCTTAATGACAAATTTTGGAAATCTAGCCTACTAGTTAATTGTAGATAATTTCGATATCTTTCTATAGCATTTTTATTACGTCAATCGGACAAGTAGATTTCTAGATATGATGTTCGAAAGACCGCTGTTTTTAGGGTTAACGTCTTTCGGCGCTGTTTTGGTAGATCAGTTGTTAAAAATAGTAAATGACTTAATTAGAGTTTTTGATCTACATGAAAGTTGTAGATAATTGTCCAATGGTTCTGTAGGATCTAAGAACGCGTATTTTGGTTGGATAAAACAAAAGTTATGAATTTATTAAGTCTGCTGTTCCGAAGCGGACAGACCGGCTTTCCGGGCTAGATACGGAGGGTTAGATGATTTAATTAGAAGTCGGTGTAATCTAAGAAAAGGTGGATAATTTTATGAAGAATCCAGAATGGGGTGGTTTGTGGTGATCGGACTTTCGAGTCAAAAGTTACGCTCTTCTTAGTAACCGGACAGCAATGGGTAGCTTTTCGATACCGCGTAACGTGGTATATTTGGGGACGGTAGGAGCGATGTATATTGATTGTTATTCGTATGATGCTGTAGCTTGTATTGAGATGTGTGTATTTAATGTAGGAGAAGCGTCGTACTTGTTGCCATCTTGAGTCAAATTGTGCGTCGCAACTAGTAAAGGCAAGTGCATGGTGAGACATGATCAATGATCGATCATCGCTTCTTTATCTTCTATTACCATTATTGTTGTGCTTTTATTTGATTTAATTGCAAACAATGAATTGGTATGTTTATATCTTTGTTGATGAGCATGATGGAAAGTTGGATATGATGTTTATGATGGAGATTGCATGTTTGCATTCATAAGCATCTTTGCATAAGAGAAGGTGATCATGATTGATCACAACTCCACGGGAGTGGAGGAGGTCCCGATCCTTTTGGAGGAACGGGCTTGAGAGTGAATGTTGTCGCGAGCATTCACTCACGCTATACCGATATCTGCGAAAAGAAGTGCATGTGGACATATAGAATAGAGTTGCATTGATATTTGAGATTGATGAATGAGAATGTGAATGGAAGTGCATGTGATGATAATGAAGTTATTGAATGCTGTTGATATATTATTGTTCGTTGTATATGATGTGTTTGCTGAGTCGTGGACTCACCCTTGCTCTATTGTTGTTTTTAGGTGATCTTCGAGGATGCCGTAATTGAGAGCGAGTAGAGCACATGGACATCACATGATCATTCGCCATGATAATCATTCATTCAATATTGGTTTACACATGGACATGTTAGTTATTGAATAAAGTTTAGGACATCATTTGGACTAGACTATTCGCTTTATTAATTTGGATTCATTGGTTGCTACTGCTTTGGATTATTTACTTGGTTATAATTTCCATTGCTTATTTATTGTCGCTTGATCCATATTTACATGTTCGTTTGTGATCCATTGATATGATTATTGATGATTTCTTGATGTAATTTTATAGTGTGTCATTAATTATTAGTTTAAAGTGTAGTGTGGTGGCATTCTAGGCTCAGTTTTGGGCTGGGGTGTTACAGTTGGTATCAGAGCGGGCTTTAGGTCCGTGGTGAATAGATTAACAACTTAGGCAAACTAAAATTGTTAAAATTTGTTTTAGTTTAGTAAATCAACTAAAATTTGCTAATGGTTAACTAACCTAAAATTTGACACACTAGTGCACAGTAGGTTAGGGAGAGGTACGAATATCGTTTTACGCTTCCGTTATGTTGTTTATTGATGAAGGAGTTTATTTTGAGCTTTGAGCTCATTGTGTATTGTTGATTGGGGTTGATAGCTATGCCGAGGGGTAGAGGACGTGGTCGTGGTGGCCGCGGTCGTGGAGGTCGTGGTCGCGGGCGAGGTTTCGTGGAGCCACCTCCTGTAGTAGTTGAGTCAGTAGCTGAGGGGGTTGCTGTTGACCCGCCTCCGGTTGGGGCCCAAGATGAGACCCCGCTTTCTTTGAGAGTTGGTGGGAGAGATCCGTGCTCTTCGTCAATGCAGACGGATATTTGGTGGGAGGTCGTGTTGTCTTCGAGGACCGCCACCAAGGTCCATCACTTGGGAGGATTTTGTTGATCGGTTCAAGGGAAGTTCTACCCTATTCATTTGTTGAGAAGATGGAGGTTGCCTTGACGACTTTTGCTCGGGGAAGAGGTCTATTCTTGAGTATGAGGTGAGTTCAACAACTTGGTTCGCTTTGTCCCTTCAAGATGTGAACGATGATCTTCGAAGGCCAAGAGGTTCCGTCGGGTCTCAATTACGAGTCTGCAGCATGTATTGGGAGCTACTCCACTCTGTGACTACTGACTCATTGTGGAGCAAGCCGGGGCATGGAGTTGGAGATGCACTCACAAAGGCGACAAGGCTCGTGGATCGGTAGTTTCGGTGGTGACGGAAGAGGAGCTCTAGTGAGGGAAGTGGGTCCAGTCGACGACCGCTTTCAAGAAATTCAAGGAGGACCGCATCTTTGAGTCTAAGCACTCGAGGCCGTTCTCTTCTTGGCGCCTCGTCCTTTGCAGTACTCGGCTCTTCGTCTGTGCTCTGGCGGGGCATGCTTTGCTTTAAGTGCGGTGATGGACACCGCATGCCGAGTGCACTTGGACGGGTGATTGCCGTCGGTGTGGCCGACAGGTCACAAGGAGCGGTGTGTCGCGTAACCTCGCTAGTGTGATCAAGTGGGAGCTGTGCCATCTTCTTCTTGATGGGTCCGGCCGAGGATCTTTCCGGATGATGATCGCCCCAACGATGCCATTTCCTTCACTTGGGCGCCTCGGTGAGGGTACTATCGGCGGCCGCCACCTTCAAGACCGCTTCAGTTGCACGACCGGCGCACCGCACCGCCACAACAGATTGTTGGCGCCACGCCGCCCGGCATCGTCTTCTTTCGCCATGGCGCCACAGGAGTGTACGCCATGCCTCTGCGCAGTCCGCAGTCGCCCCGACGTGGTGACAGTACTTTGCTTGTGGATTCGCTTGATGCTTTAGTCCTTTTGATTCGGGGGCTACCTTTTCGCTTGTTTCGCTTGCGTTTGCTAGAAGAGCGAACTTGAGTATGCAATGGATTTCTCGGTCGGTGTTGGTTAGTTCTCCGGGGTATTATTGCTAGCTCTCTTGTTTGTCCTGGGTGTTCTGTTGTCATTGATGGAGAGAAGTTCACGGCGAATTTGATAGTTATTCAAATGGAGCCGTTCGATGTTATCTTGGGTATGGATTGGTTGCACTCTTATCGAGCCGTGATATCTTGTTTACGTAGAGAATAGCCTCTGCATGCGGACCTCGCCTGCGAGAGACTTTGACCTTCAGGTAGTGCGCCCGCGCTCTCTTTCGATGTTGGTTGGACTGTTCCGGGTCGGCGTGCGAAAATCGACTTCTTTAGCTCTTCCGAGAAACCGAGTGTGGCTTCGCAGATTGAGGAGATTCCAGTGGTTAGTGATTACCGAGATGTGTTCCCAGCTGAACTTCCGGGTTTGCCACCTGTGCGAGACGTGGAGTTTCGCATTGATCTTGTTCCGGGTACTCGTCCCTATCTCGATGTCTCCATATCGACTAGCACGTCCGCTTCGTGACGAGTTGAAGAAGCGCTGGATGATTTGTTGGCTAAAGGTTTGATCAGCGTAGTGTATCGCCGTGGGAGCTCTGCTCATTCACAGAGAAGAAGGATGGGAGTTGGCGATGTGTATTGATTATCGTGCGCTTAATGCAGTCACAATCAAGAACAAATATCCATTGCCCCGCATTGAGGACTTGTTTGATCGATTGAATGGAGCTCAAGTGTTCTCCAAGATTGATCTCCAGTCAGGGTATAATCAAATCCGTGTGCGTGAGCAGGATATAGAGAAGACTGCTTTCTCCACCAGGTATGGGCATTATGAGTATAAAGTTATGTCTTTTGGATTGACTAATGCACCGCCATTTTATGGAAACCATGAACAACATGTTGCACGAGTATCTAGATGACTTCGTAGTGGTGTTCATTGATGATATTCTTATCTATTCCAAGACCAATGAGGATCATGAGCGTCATTTGAGGATGGTTTTAGATACTTTGAGAGAGCACAAGTTCTATGCTAAGTTGAAGAAGTGTGAGTTCTGGATTTCAGAAGTGGGTTTTCTGGTCATGTGATTAACCCTCGTGGTATTGTTGTTGATCCTAGTAAGGTCTCCACAGTGGTGGATTGGAAGAGGCCGACTAGTGTGAAGGAGATGAGGAGTTTCTTGGGTTTGGCTGGATATTATCGGCGTTTTGTGCAGGATTTCTCTATCATTGCCAAGCCGATGTCTCGGCTTACTCGAAAAGGCGTGAGATTCCATGGATGATGAGTGTGAGCGCAGCTTTACGCATTTTGAAGGACAAAGTTGGTGACCTCTCCTATTCTCACTCTTCCCGAGCCGGAAAGCGATTCACGCCTTTTCGGATCGTCACGAGTGGGTCTTGGCTGTGTTCTCATGCAAGACGGTAAGGTGATTGCTTATGCGCGAGGCGATTAAAGAAGCACGAGCGAAATTATCCCACTCATGATTTGGAGTTGGTGCGGTTGTTTTTGCTCTCAAGATTTGGAGGCATTATCTATACTGGCGAGCCTTGTGATATTTTCACGGATCACAAGAGTCTCAAGTATATCTTCACTCGTAAGGATCTGAATTTGAGGCAAAGGAGGTGGTTGGAGTTGATCAAGGATTATGATCTTACTATTCAAGATCATCCGTGCAAGGCCAATGTTGTTGCAGATGCTCTTAGTCGCAAGGCGACTCCTGCTACTCTAGATTGCCTTATTGCTGATTTTGATCGCATGGGAATATCTTATTGTTATGCGGGCACAACACATGTTGAGACACAGCTGATTCTTGAGTCGGCTATTCCGCACCGTGTCGGAAGCACAAAGTGAGTGACCGGTTATTACAGGAGGTTAGGAAGCGTCTGGATGAGGGTAAAGAGGGTGATTTTAGCATGGATGATTCTGGTACTTTGAGGTTTAAAGGTCGTCTTTGCGTGCCACAAAAGGCGGAGGTCAAAGATGATATTTTGAGGGAGGCACATCGTACTCAGTACCTTCGCTCATCCCGGTGAGACTAAGATGTATCGAGATCCAAATGAATTTTTGGTGGAAAAGAATGAAGGTGGACATTGCTAATTATGTGGCTTCTTGTGGTGTTTGTCGCAAGTGAAAGTGAGCACAAGCGTCCCCGCAGGTTGTTGCGCCTTTGGAGGTTCCCAGTGGCCTTGGGATGATATCTCTATGGACTTTGTGGTGGCGTTGCCTCGTTCGCCATGAGGAAGGATGCGATTTGGGTAGTTGTGGATCGATTCAGAAGTCTGCGACTTCATCCCTATTCGCACGACAAATTCAATGAGTGATCTAGCTCCTATTTATGTGCGTGAAATAGTAAGACGCATGGTGTGCCAAAGACCATCATTTACAGCGAGGACGCCAAGTTTGTCTCCAAGTTACGGGAGAGTCTGCAGAGTGCATTGGGCACACAACCGCCTTAGTCTGCGCTTCACCCTCGAGATGGATGGGCGATCGAGCGCACTATTCAGACGTTGGAGGATATGTTGCGATCTTGTGTTCTATCTTGGAGGGTAGTTGGGAGGACCGATTGCCACTTGCGAGTTTGCTTATAATAATAGTTACCATTCCAAGATTAGAGCCGCGCCATTTGAGGTTCTCTATGGGCGGAAGTGCGGATCGCCACTTTGTTGGGATGCGATTGGAGAGAAGGCAATTTTGGGTCCTGATTGATTGAAGACCGTTGAGCGTGTGGCCATGGTGAGGCGAATCATTAGCGGCTCAGAGCGCATGAAAAGTTATCTTGATTTGAGGAGACGTGACTTGGAATTTGCGGTGGGTGACGGTGCTCTTGAGAGTGTCTCCCACTAAAGGTATTGTTCGATTCGGTTGCACGGAGGGAAGCTTAGCCCGAGGTGCGTTGGACCGTTCTCGATTATTGCAAGAATTGGAAAGTTAGCTTACCGCTTGGATCTTCCCGAGTCCATGCGTGGAGTTCATAATGTGTTTCACGCCTCGATGTTGAGAAAGTTTTGAGAGACCCGAGCATAAGATTTCATTAGAGCCACCGACTATTGAGCAAGACCTCACAGCTTGAGTCGCGTCCGTGCGCGATTCGGAGAGGTCGGAGCGAGTCCGAGGCACAAGACGTTGGTATACGTCAAGGTCTTTGTGGGCGATCGATCCGAGAGAGGCGACTTGGGAGTTGGAGTCTCGTGTGCGAGCAATACCGAGTTGTTCACGTCGGCACGTGTTGTTTTGTTGTTTAATTTCATTTGTGCGCTTTTATTTGAGTAGAACGGCGATTAGAATTCGGGGTCGAATTCCGTTAAGGGGGGTAGAATGTAATACTCCGAAAAATAAATAGATTTTAATAATCGCGTCGTAAGGGGTCGGAGAATAATTAATTAAATAGTAGCAATGATTAATTATTATTAACCTCTTAAGGGCCTAGGTGTAATTAAATAAAAGGAATTCATGAAAAAATAGAATATTTCAGAATATTTTTATGAGCTATAAATAGATTTGTGGAGTTTTTTTTAGCAAACCCTAGTCACTTATTTTGTCCCACCCTAGCCGCCAGCCAATTTGTTTCCTGTCTTGAGCCGCCTCAATCTCGCGGCAGAGAGTTCTTTGTGCCGTCGTCGCCGACTTTTCTTCTGCTGTGATCTGCTGGTGTGTTGTTGCGCACAGATCGCCACGCATTGCCGCCGATTGCTCGCGAGCCGCGCTCATTTGATTGTCTTTGAACTCTCACGGCCGAGAGTCTGCTGAATCGGTTCGCTACAGACCGACCGGCCACCGAGTACTATCGCTGCTCGATCGGTTGTGGCGAGCCTCCTGATCGCAGCCTCGCTGGCGTGGGCCTGGCCGTTGCTTTTTGCCCGCATGCACTCCCGAGTAAGTAATCAATTAGTTGCATTGCATGCTCTCAGTAGTTGGCTTGCCCTGTGTTGTTTCATCCTGGACGTGGAATCGTTGAAGCTTGGACTACTACAGGGGATAGACTAAATTAAAGGAGGTTATTTGCTTGCAAAGAAATAGAAGGAAAACAAATCCAGTAGAAGAAAAGAAGTCAAGATCCGGATTCGAGTGGGTAACGATCTGTAATTTTTTTTGTTCTCTGTTTTCTAGGTTAATTAGAGTTTAGAATCGAGATTATTTAGAGAGGATTCTATAATTTTTTAGTCGAAAGGCCGATTAATAGACCCGTTTAGCCTGTTGTTCTGTGTACGATTTATTCGGTCACCTTAATGACAAATTTTGGAAATCTCGCCTACTAGTTAATTGTAGATAATTTCGATATCTTTCTATAGCATTTTTATTACGTCAATCGGACAAGTAGATTTCTAGATATGATGTTCGAAAGACCGCTGTTTTTAGGGTTAACGTCTTTCGGCGCTGTTTTGGTAGATCAGTTGTTAAAAATAGTAAATGACTTAATTAGAGTTTTTGATCTACATGAAAGTTGTAGATAATTGTCCAATGGTTCTGTAGGATCTAAGAACGCGTATTTTGGTTGGATAAAACAAAAGTTATGAATTTATTAAGTCTGCTGTTCCGAAGCGGACAGACCGGCTTTCCGGGCTAGATACGGAGGGTTAGATGATTTAATTAGAAGTCGGTGTAATCTAAGAAAAGGTGGATAATTTTATGAAGAATCCAGAATGGGGTGGTTTGTGGTGATCGGACTTTCGAGTCAAAAGTTACGCTCTTCTTAGTAACCGGACAGCAATGGGTAGCTTTTCGATACCGGCGTAACGTGGTATATTTGGGGACGTGTAGGAGCGATGTATATTGATTGTTATTCGTATGATGCTGTAGCTTGTATTGAGATGTGTGTATTTAATGTAGGAGAAGCGTCGTACTTGTTGCCATCTTCGAGTCAAATTGTGCGTCGCAACTAGTAAAGGCAAGTGCATGGTAGACAGCGATCAATGATCGATCACTGTTTTCTTTATCTTCTATTACCATTATTGTTGTGCTTTTATTTGATTTAATTGCAAACAATGAATTGGTATGTTTATATCTTTGTTGATGAGCATGATGGAAAGTTGGATATGATGTTTATGATGGAGATTGCATGTTTGCATTCATAAGCATCTTTGCATAAGAGAAGGTGATCATGATTGATCACAACTCCACGGGAGTGGAGGAGGTCCCCGATCCTTTTGGAGGAACGGGCTTGAGAGTGAATGTTGTCGCGAGCATTCACTCACGCTATACCGGTATACGCGAAAAGAAGTGCATGTGGACATATAGAATAGAGTTGCATTGATATTTGAGATTGATGAATGAGAATGTGAATGGAAGTGCATGTGATGATAATGAAGTTATTGAATGCTGTTGATATATTATTGTTCGTTGTATATGATGTGTTTGCTGAGTCGTGGACTCACCCTTGCTCTATTGTTGTTTTTAGGTGATCTTCGAGGATGCCGTAATTGAGAGCGAGTAGAGCACATGGACATCACATGATCATTCGCCATGATAATCATTCATTCAATATTGGTTTACACATGGACATGTTAGTTATTGAATAAAGTTTAGGACATCATTTGGACTAGACTATTCGCTTTATTAATTTGGATTCATTGGTTGCTACTGCTTTGGATTATTTACTTGGTTATAATTTCCATTGCTTATTTATTGTCGCTTGATCCATATTTACATGTTCGTTTGTGATCCATTGATATGATTATTGATGATTTCTTGATGTAATTTTATAGTGTGTCATTAATTATTAGTTTAAAGTGTAGTGTGGTGGCATTCTAGGCTCAGTTTTGGGCTGGGGTGTTACAACGAGTTACAACCGACTACGCATGAACCTAACGGGTCACACACTTAAAGGGTTGGTACAAACGTGTTCGGATTGGATCCGTCATGAGCACTATATAAGAAAATGCTTGAGGCTATTTGGACAGAGGACACAATACGAGTTGACGTGAGTTGCTCCAAACCCTAGCCTCCATCTTATTGAGAGAGTCTTCCCGTGCGACTTGGTGCTAGCACACCGACGTACGGTGTTCCTTCTCTGGACATGTGGATACCGTGAAGACGCTACTGCTGTTGCTATTGTGCTTGAGGACGATCCACGACCTTGGCGATAAACTCGATTGGTTGTTGGAGAGGACGATCGACTACCGTGGAAGATCGACTACGACCACTACATCGACTCGCTCTTCGTTGGACCAGGCTACTCCAACTCTTCTTCTGCTGCACTGCGCGTCTGGTAGTAACAATCTGTGATCTCTTGCTTGCATGACATCCTGATTTACATGTTAGAATTTTTGAATTATCAGCTAGTGTAGCCTACCCGTATCCATTCATTTAGTTTTTGTGGCATGCATGTAGGGGTGACACCAGTTGAGAGAGAAACTTGTAAATTTGTACGAGACAAAGTGGCAACACAGCGTTGATCTGGTTCTTCTCGAGTTTTCATACTGGTCGATGGCCCCTTCAATATCAAGACGTTTGGTGCATGATCGATGAGGATGATCTTGTTTCCAGAAAATGGAGTATGTAGCAACTGCATTTTATTAACGGTTTTGCTAAACAACATTTAACTATTTTCTTTCGTTAATAGTCGAATTTTTATCCATCCGATATGCTTTGAGATTTGCATTTATTCTCATATGATGAATTGAATTCGAATTTCTTGTGATTTTTTCTTTGAAGCATAACGGGTTCACTACATTGTCGTATTTTGTTGGTATAGAATTTTATTTATTATTTATTTTTTCTTTTGTCTTTTGTTTTGCTCAATCTCTCAAAGCATATGTTAAATTTTGAATTATGTGATGAAAATATGAGTTATTAAGACTTTTAAGAATAATTACAGTGGCCAAGAATGAAAAAGTACATAAATAAATTATTATAATTTATGTATAATGAAATTGTAAGTGAACTAAAATTTAAATATTTTAGGCCATGAAAACAGATGAATAGAACCCTTTTATTAATGCGGTGATTTTTTCTCCAACGATGGAGTGTTGACTTACTGTGGCGCGGATACACCGTCGACACTGTCGCTACCACCGTCTTATTCCTCGCCATGAGAGAAGGGGCTCGCATTCCTAAGCAGAACACATAGATCATAGGGGTGCTCTCGAACCTATCGATCGAATGGCTAGGACGTGAGATGGAGCCGATCGTACGGTAGGTGTGGGTATCCACGTCTGCATTTTAATAAATCTGTTATTTCTCATCATAGATATACATTTTTTGGCTTTACGTATTCCATTAGGCTTCTTTAGAGTATGTACAATAATGTACCATTAGTTGTCTGTAAATCTTATTATGTAGGACACTAGATGATATGGATAAGAGAGAGAGAGCGCATAGATAATTTGATCGTCTCTCATGCAGTAATCGACTATAACATGACAAATAAAATATATTTTATACGGAGGAACTATGTATAGATACATATAAAAAGATAACCTACTGTAGAATCTATCTTCAGTGTTATTTATAGATAATATAGAAAAGTATTATAAACAACAGTTATCTGTACTGTTGTATATGCTGGGAATTATGTCCAATTCCTTGGAACGACCAAGTAAAGCTGAAAGGCAACCAACGCTCGCAGGCAGGCAGGCTGTGCCCTCCTGTTTTCGTGCATGACCATCAGTTGGCGCCCAACTCCAACGTTCCTGTGCTATTCAAGGCTTCCCTCCTCAACCGCGCGTCTCTTTTCCTCCCACATGCCACCATCGCCTGCGCCGCGCCATCCCCCCTTGCCACTCCCGACCGCCGCGCTGCCCCGGCAGCGCCGACCGCCACATGACACAGCCTCCCCGGCGACCCACCGCGACCGCCGAGACCTCCTTCCTCGGCGCCACGTCCATCCCCAACCCTCGGTCTGCGCCGGCCACCCCGCTCCCGGACGTCCCCACCTTCCTGCAGCCGCCGCCCCCGCCCCCGCCGAGGCAGCAGCAGCAGGCAAAGCACCACCGGTCGCGCCCGGCCCGCCTCATCCGGTCGGTGCGCGCCGCGTTCCGGTCGTTCCCGATCCTCCCGGCGCCGTCCTGCCGCGGCCTGCCCTCGCTGCACCACCTCCCGGGCCTCCACAGCGCCAGCGTCGTCAAGAACCACTTCCACGGCTCCACGCGCACCACGGGGACGCTGTACGGCCACCGGCGCGCGCGCATCACCATCGCCTTCCACGACAGCCCCGGAAGCCCGCCGGGCTTGCTGCTGGAGATGGGCGTGCCGACGGCCAAGTTCATCCAGGACGTGAGCGCGGCGGGGATGGTGCGCGTCACACTCGAGTGCGACAAGCAGCAGCACCAGCACCATCACTCGGGGGAGGCACCGGCGCCGACGCCGCGGCGGCTGCTGGACGAGCCGGTCTGGGCGGCGGAGGTGAACGGCGAGAGCGTCGGGTACGCGGCGCGGCGGGAGGCGACGGCGGGCGACGAGGGGGTGATGCGGCTGCTGCACTCCACGTCCATGGGCGCCGGCGTGCTGCCGGCCGACATGGCTGACCCGGCGGACGGCGATCTCACCTACATGCGCGCGCACTTCGACCGCGTGGTGGGATCCAAGGACGCCGAGACGTACTACATGCACAACCCGGAGGGGTGCGCCACCGGGCCGGAGCTCACCATCTTCTTCATTAGGACTTGATTAGTTTTTTTTCTTCGTCGTCTTCTCTCTTAAAATCGCCTTGTTCTTCTTTGATACATGCTTCTTGTCATCCCAGCCTTGTCTGTTCTTTTTATGTATTGTGTGTATAGATTACTACTACATATCATTGGGGTAGCCTAGAATGTAGAAATGTTCTACAAAATGAAGATGTCAAATGAATAAGCTCCATGATGTTTAATTTGTATTTGCACGCATAATCATTTGATGCTTCCATGGTGCCGGCATGATTTGAGATAGTTTGTATTGGCATATCAAAATAAATTCCATGGTGATCCATGCATAGCTTGAGAGTTCAACAAAAAAAGAGGCAACAGCGAATCGATCAGCTAAAACTTTCTGAAAAATCAATCAAAATTCGATCCGTTTGATTCGTGTTGGGATTCTTACTCTCGATTGTGAATGGTGGCAACCGAGACGGCTACAGTGAGGTTTTCAGTCAAATTAGGATTTTTTTTTTGTTCTCAAGTCCCTAACCATAGATTTCAATAGGTGGCCAGCAAAGCAACGAGGAGGTGTCAGGTATGGAAAGGGAAGGTACTAACGAGCGATAAGATGGTTCAAAATTCAAAATTTGACAAACTTTGTGCCCCCAAAACAAAACAATCAACCAATGGCTGACAAAAATTTTCTGACAACACATTTCCTTCTTTCTCTTTAAAACCCAAATTC
The DNA here is from genome assembly GCA_036346395.1 of Hsuehochloa calcarea. Lineage (NCBI taxonomy): Eukaryota > Viridiplantae > Streptophyta > Magnoliopsida > Poales > Poaceae > Hsuehochloa > Hsuehochloa calcarea. The sequence goes on from CM070603.1 coordinate 52,869,360, forward strand.
TCCCCTGCTCATAATAATTTGAGATCTCTCAAATTGCTTACAAACCTTTCCCCAACGACCGACCCAACCCTCACAAACACGGCCGGGTAGCCGACCGGGGCCTCGACCTCGGCCTCAAACCCGTGCACCGTCCCCTCCCCCGCACCGCGCTCACTCCGGTGGCCGCCGAACTCGTCGCCGGTCCATACGTGCCTCCACGAGCCCCCGTCCGGCACCGGGAAGTAGGTGGTCACCGCACTCCTGCCCTTGTCCAGGACCGGCACCACCAGCATCTCCGTCCCGACCAGGAACTGCTGGTACGTCATCCTCTGCACGCGCTGGTCCTCCGGGTAGTGGAGGAAGAGGTGACGCGCCACCGGGAGACCCTTCTCTGCCGCCTCCTGCGAAGAAATCAATCGCCGGATTATTTAGTAGCTAGTACTATCGTGTAAGATTGAGCAATGGCATCCATGGCCGACTGGCCATTGCCAAGATGGCACAATGGGATATCATCCATGCATGTGTTGGTGTATCATATTTATACCTTGACGAGCTGAGTCCGGTAGAACTCCCAGGCTTTGTAGATCTTTGCGCAGCGGGCGAAATGCGCGAGCGTCTTGCTGTTGGAGTAGAACTGGCAGTTGGATCCCGGCTTGTTCCCCTGCAAATCAAATCGATCATGGCTGAATCAGCTCATGTTTCGTCTGAGTCATCGTGCATGATCAGTGCTTCTACTATGCGTACCTCGTGGGTGCGGAAGACGACGGTGAAGGCGTTGACCTCCATCCAGCGCATGAGGAGCTCCTCGCTGCGGCGGTAGCGGAGGAGCGGCAGGTCGACGGTGCAGTAGCCGCCGGCGTCGCTGTGGTTGAGCGGGAAGCCCGAGAGGCCGCTGCTGAGAAGGCCGACGACGCTGCTCTTGATGCCGTCGTTGGCCTGCCAGCTCACCATCTGGTCGCCCTCCCAGAACAGCATCGCCCACCGGGAGCTCTCCCTGAACCCCGACCGCACGAAGAACACCAGCCCCTCCTCGTCGTAGTCGCCGTCGTCCTTCGTCTCCGCCGCCGCGGCGTGATGGACCCTGGCTCCGTACTTACACTCGTCGGCGAACTCCCGGTTGACCCGCGCCCACAGCTCCGGGTACCTGTTGTGCGCGGCGACGGGGTCCTCGCCCGAGTGGAGCTGCGCGTCCAACGGCAGCCCCTCGCCGAAGTCGGCCATCCATCCGCTGACGCCGTCGTCCGCCATCCCCTGCAGTATCTTCTTGAACCAGACGCGCGCCTCCGGGTTTGTGAAGTCTAGCATGGCGACGTCGAACGCCGTGTTGGGCAGCATGTACGGCTCGCCGGCCTGGTCCCTGACCAGGATCCCCAGCTTCTTGGCCTCCTCGTACATGTGCCTCCTCGTGTTCGGCTTCTGATCTATCTGCACAAAACCTGGGAAATTCATCGTGCATCTGCATGCTGATAACTAATTATTTGGATCTCAAGAATGATAGGTGATCGACGTACTGGGACAAGGCAAGGATTGCAGTAAGTCATCGTCCTAACACCACGGCGTCGAAGATCGCGTATCATATCCTTCCATCCACTGTAATGATCAGCATCAACCTCCCAGTTCCACCAGAGCTGAGACCCGATCGCCGTCTTCCTCTGGCCAACCCAATCCTGCAGCAACCATGCATCCAATGTGCACTAGTTCAGACTTCAGAATTCAGAGTTAGCTAGGAAGGTGCTTGCCAAGAGCTGTTTCTTCAGACCTGCAGCCAGAATGCAGAGACCGGGACGTCGTAGTCCTGCAGCTGGTTCCACACGCTGCGGACGGCGTCCGTGCCTCCCTGCATGCCGACGACCGCGCCGGACGTGATCCATCTGGGAAGGACCGGCGGCCTTCCGGTCGACTCCGTGTAGCTTGTGATCAGTTCGGTTGGCGAATCTCCATGTAGTATTCGTCCCTGAACTGAATTCCCGTAAATCTGCAAATGAAGAATGCAATTCTTACTCAGTGAGCACAATTGTACCCTTTCGAAGTTCCAAAGTAGGTTATCTGAAAATTCTACTGTTGCTTTGTTCTTGGAGAAAGATCAACCCATGTACTAGTATATGAATACTGATGATCTCTTACTTGTGCACAACAAATTAATATAATGGTGTATGCGATTATTAGAAATGCGTGCGCTGATGAAAATGGCTACCTGAATCTGTACTCTGTCGGGTTTTGTTAGGTCAAATATGGAGTAATCATATCCTTCAAGGTACAAGGATCTCATCTTTGAGGTCATGTAGAAGGGGGATGGAGCATATGTGGTGCTCCAGTTTCCTCCTGACCTACAGAAACCACCAGGGAGAAGAAGAACACACTAGAGCATCTCAAAATTAAACAAAAAAATTAGGACTCGTTAAAATCAAGGATCAATGCTCACATCAGCACTAATAAATTCTGCTTAATAATTCTTTAACACATGCATACGGCTATGTCAAGGAGGAGATATTGGCATGATTTTTTTGTTCTCTCTTTTGGAGATGTGCTATAATGGTACAGGGATTCCAAGCACACATGCGCAAGGAAACTGTGGCCCAAGTAACGTCAGTCACTGCCGCTGTGAGTTCACAGTTCAGACTACAAGCTCTATAATTCCTCAAATAATTCATTTCATTCCACACACTGTCATTTTCCAATTAAATCCTTATACGTTTCAAGTTCATCAATGCCTGTGAGTGACAACACTGAGATAACAAGATAAGTTCAAATCTATGCCCAAACTTTCCTGGTCTTGGCACTTGCACAACAACGAAAGCTATCTCATGCTTATCGATGGCTTCACCAGAAATGACCCTGATAACATCAAAGTTTGACAGGGTAAACCAAAGAGATTGTCTGAACATCGACTACATGATCTTTCGCCGCGCAAACCACGCACAAATATCCTACAGATACAAGGCGAGTTAAGTGAATAATCTTCACGGAACTATCGCTAACCAAGGATCTATGCAGTTTTGTTTCGGAGGAAGCGCGTAGGTCTTGTTCGTGCCGCTCAACTTTTGTGCACTGTTTGCAACACAGTAATTTACATAAATTTTGCAGGATTTTCGTAGCAAACAGTTCAAATTCAACGGTTTCCATGGAAAAATTCACTCCAAACGGGGCATAAGAAGCACGAGGCCTAAAATATATTTCTCCTAAATTTGAAGAAGTCAATTGTAATAAGCTAGTAGTAAAAAAATTACGGGGAAATGATTGATTACCTGTAGCTGAAGAGATTGGCGGCAAAAGTGATGGGCTGATCTCCCCTCCCGATCCCCTGCTCCTGCACGAGGACGGGAACCCTCCTCCCCTTGAACTCCATGCGGCTGAACTGCTCGCCGAAGCCGTAGAACCGCTCGTCGCCGGCGCTCGCGTACGTGAGGAACACGCGGTTGAACTCCTCCGGTCGTCGCGCCTCCTCCGAGGCTGCTGCTCTCTCCGGCGGCGACGGCAGGAGCATCGAGAGCTCCTCCCGGCTCGGGAACCCAGAGGAGAGCTTCTTCTTCTTGCTGTTGCTCCTCTGGACGCGCGCCTTCAGGAGCAGGCGCAAGCTAGTCTGGTGGGATGTTGGTGTTGTCGTCGCCAGCGCCGGCGGTGGCTTGGCTGCATCGGCGTGGTCGCAGCTCCATTGGTAGTCGCCGATCTTGACGCTGAACACGACCTGAGTGTCGCTCTTCTCCTCGAGGAGGACCCAGTACCGTGCCGAGAGGACCGGCCGTCCCGCACCGGCGGCCCTGGCGCGGCGGCCGGTGCGCATCCCGCTGCAGCACGACCGCGATGCGTCCGCCTTCTTGGCGGACACGAGCCCGGTGATCACCAGCACCGGGAACCGCGTGAGGTCGGATTCTTGGAACGCGGCGCCGCGCAGGAGGTCGGAGCCCTCCTCAACGTCGCAACAGTAGAATGCCCTGATCCTGTCCACGCTCTGGCGGTTGGGGACGAGGCGCGCGCGGCCGTCTCGAAGCTCGAAGGAACCGCGGCACTCGTCGGCCTCGGTGGCGGCGGAGGCCGCGGAGACGAATGCGACGCCTGGCACGGTCTCCCACATCACGCGGCTGCCGCCGGACGAGATGCGTGACAGAGAGACCGAGCCACCGAGGGAGGGGTCCCAGCGGAGATGGAAGTGGGTACCGACGGGGAAGTCGTGGGCGTGGGCGAGCTTGGAGGGCGGCGCGAACGAGAGCGGCGGCGCGGCGGCGCCGTGGCGGAAGGCGGCGGCCGGGACTGCGCGCGGGAAGGGGTTGTTGAGGCGCGCGCGGTACTTCTTGGTGGTCTTGGTCGGCAGCGCCGGCGACGGCATGGCGGTGGCGGGAGAATGCTCTGCTCGGTTCGATGGAAGGTTGGAGGCAGAAAGAGCTGAGCAGCAATTGTAAATAGATTCTAGAATGACGGGGGTGTGGGGCAAGTGTGGTGGGCCCGGGAGCACGCGGTCGTTTTGACTGACGTGGTTGATGCTACTCGTGCAGCATTCGGCAGTAACTGCTAGGTTCACCCAGGTGGTCGGGCACAAATGTGTGATTTAGACATTTTTCATCTGTCTTATTTAGATTGGATGGTTCGGAACAGTTCGAACAATGTTGTAGGCGTCAGTGGGTTGGTTTGATGCCTTTTTATAAATATTTTACATAGGAGGTTTCTTGTGTGATTTTTATTTCAAAATCCTTAGGGTTAGTCGTGTTGCTGAAGTGATAATGTTAGAACATGAGCAAGTAATAATGATTCGGTTGAACTTGGTTGGGTATTAGAACATGAGCAAATTAGGTTAGTCAAATAGGATAATGAAAAAACAAACTCATGTGTGGAATGGTAAGATCCAAGTTTTTGAAGTCATACTAACTTTTCACTTTAGTGTACTATACATTTGCTAAGACAAAAAACTATGAAACGGTATACCGTCATGCCTTTCTTAATGAGATAGCTTTGAGCTATTCAATCTAAGTCACCCATTCACTTGATCTCACCCACGTGCACTCAGCATCCCGGAGCTTCTTTTCCCAATCTCTCTACACACTTTCCCCTTCCTCTTCAATGTAATCTCTCTTTCTCTCTTGAATACTTCAATCCTCAACTCCTTTCCAAAAGCAAACAGTGTTGGGTACAAATCTCTGTACCAATCAACCGATAAGGCCTCCTCCATGCCATTTGAGTGGGCACGAGCGACAACATGTAAGGCAATGCGACGATCACCGCGGGCAAAGGAGGCGACACGGCGAGTAGCGGACATGTAAGGCCACGAGGATCCGGCTAGCAAGCGGGCGAGGCCAGGGAGCGCGCACGTGTGGTGATGCAGCTCGTGGCCATAGGGGGTCATGCTGGTGGGCGGCTGCAAATAGGCGCAGCGAGGTGGCTCGTGGGCGTGGCGAGCTCTATGGCCATGAAGGCATGGAGGTCCGACGTCGAGCGCAGTCGTGGATTGCAAGCATGTGGAATTTGTATGTTTTTCTGTGAATTTTGATCGAATTTTGAATCATTTTATGAAACTTTGCTGAAATTTGTTTTGAAACACGCTTTTCAATCTTTGGAAGTTGCCCAAATTTTCATGAAAGACAAGACTCTATGATACTTGGTTTGTGGAACATAAAAAAATTGTTGAAACTCTGCGATACTTGGCTTTCAAACCTCCAAGCCTTGTTGAAACTCTATGATACTTGGCTTTTAGAACCTCTAAAATTTGTGTGAAACTCTTTTTTTACTTGGCTATGGAACTTTCCAAAAAATTTTGAAACTCTATGATACTTGTGGATTTTAGGAACACCAAAATTGTTGATGAAACTCTATCATACTTGCATTTTCAGGAATCCCAATTTTGGTGATGAGGCTTTATGATACTTGCTGTTTTTAGGAACCATAAATCTGTTGATAAAACTGTATGATACTTGCGGATTAGGGAAACCCCTATTTTGTTGATGAAACTCTATGATACTTAGGGCTTTTTATTTCAGATTAGGAAAACCATTGAAACCTGAGGTCATCTTTGAAATTTAAACTTTTGGATTTGAAACTTGAAGTTTCATTTTCTTGAAACTTGAAACACATCTGAAACTTTAAACTTTATTCTTTTCGAACTTTCAATACTTGTGAAGCTTGTTTGAAACTCACAAGTTTCATCATGTCTCATTCGCGATTGAAACATCATAGAAACCTTTTTTTACTTCTTGAAACTTGTAATTTTTATGAAACTTACTTGAGACCTTTATCAAACTTCATGAAAACACGCCAAAAGTATTTTGAAAATTTTAGAAAACATGATGAAACTTGCTTGAAACATCAAACTTGTAACCTAAAACCTTTTTGAAACTTATCACGAAACGCGTTGAAATCTAGTTGAAACTTCAAACTCGAAATCTAAAACTTCTGAGCAACTGAAACTTCATAAAATTGCATGAAACTGTTATACTGTTGAAAATGCATTCCAATAGTATAGCGTGGACTAGCAACTCTTTTTGTTAAACAATATTATAATCATGAAGTTACTGATAATGTCTGTAGCAATGATATTCAAAGAGGATCTCTAAACTACTCATGTAGGACTCCAAGTAATTTGTATCATATCAAAGTTCTAACAGTCAATTTTATTAAGAGAACGAGAGATTCACAGTAACATATGCCTTCTCTCACCTACCTCTAAGAGAGCAAAATAGCTCAACTTTTTAAATGTACGATTAAATTAATATAGTCCGACCACTCTTTCCGTCGTGGTATATTGTGCTATAGAATTAGATTGTTAGATGTTTCATTTGGTGTGTACCTATCAATTTTTCTCGTAGAAATTCTGCAAATCGGTCAAACCACTTGACATGTAATAAACGGGCCGGTCACGCACGTTCAGCCGGTGACGTGACGTGACTGAAGTTTATCAGGATTGCCTAAATTGTCTTTATTTTTCTTTTCTTTTTTAGACTCCAAGTTGTCTTTAAACATACCCTTTGGAACATATTGTTGCTAACCGGTTACCATACTGGATTACCTTTCTTACGAAAGTTTGTGGTCCCATTTATGAACATTACCTTGATTCTGGGAAGATACAACCCGTACAAATTAATCCCTGTACGTTCAAGTAAAGCCTCGGCAGCATCCGAGCAAACTAGGAGTGAGGCCTCTAACTTAGTTCTATTAGCGGAATCAGAGGCGAAGCCACACTTAGGCGATATCCATTCCGTTCCATTCTTTTTTTAAAACAATTTATTTATAAAACTTTATGTCAAGGTCTAGATCCGCACCTGAAAGGAATGTATGTAGCTCTATCGATGCGATTTTGGCACAAGTTTCAAGTTTGTAGCTTGATTGCAACTAACGTTTTCAAACGAAATTCAGCCAATTTAGACTCACGCGGTAGCTAACATTTTGAAACTGCTTTTTTTAATCACACCTATCTTTGCTCCTCGCACAACAACAAAAAAAAAAAATAGAAAGAGTATAGCTCAGCTAGCAAGATCACATACTCAAATTGAGTGTGGTTTTACCACTCGTACATGGACATCCATGTACGTCCTCCGTCGTGGATTTCACTCCAAGATTCTCTCTCTATCATTCAGTCCTCTCTTTCGACGTCGGCAGCTTAGCTATCTTGCATGTGTCCTTCTCTCCTTGCCCGCATCAACGGTAAGTTACGTCGCTGGAGTCACACCGCCCAAGGATGCGCCAATGGAGAAGAAAGAGAGAGAAAAAAAGACAAGCACGAATCTCCACACGGATGGATGGTGGAGATGATACATCGCGTACCATGTACATGTAATTTTGAGTTTTCCACTGAAATGTTAGTATGTTTCTAGCTTACGCCAGTGTACAAAATCCAACGACGAACTATATATTATTTTAGTATAAAAATATATTTCAAAGCTTTTAACACGGGGATATTAATTTATTATCCCATGTTATTATCCTCTCTTAAACAAAGAAAAAAAAAGATATCTTGCATTTGAAAACTCTTTCAGATATATCATAATCCATTTCCGAATTCCAAGAAGTTGCCCTCGGGCTCATTGCATGTGCCCACTTAGCGTCTCTTCATTCGGTAGAAAACTTTTTGGCTTTAAAACTTCGGGCTTAGAAATGTACAGTAGTATGATGTTTTAACGTGAGATGATGTGGAGCAGAGAGAAGAATAGAGAATTGATCGTCTCTCATACCGTAGTCGACTGTAACACAAGAAACAAAATACATTATACATGGATAAGTTGTCTATGGATATATGTATAAAAATAATTTATTATAGAAGTTGTCTTTAGTGCTTTTATAGATGATATAGAAGAATACTGTAAATAACAATTATCTATACTATTGTACGTACTCTTAATACATCTGTTTGTATGGATTTTACTTGTATCTGCATGCAGGTATCTCCCGCTATCATGGTATTGTTCTTCGAAGAAAACCTACAGGGCCCAGAACTGTCCTTTGTTTCCAGCAGTAATCCAGACAAAACTCGAGGGTTCACCACTTCATGCATCTATATGGTGTGGTGCGTGTATATGGTAAAAATCACCTAAATATTGTAAACCCATAAAAACTAATTTGGAAGTTTTAAAAAATAAAAATAAAAATAAAGATATAGAGGCGGAGATGTTCTTTAACCATGCAAAAGTTCAAGAACAAATTTAGCCTCATTTGTAAGATACGAAAGGACAATATCTTTAGTGAACAGTGACAATCCCCTACTTGTAGTTTTAGTCGATCCTCGTTTGCCATAAAAATGCGCAGAACATGCCTGCCTAGTGCCTTCCATGTTTTTTTTTCGAGATATGAAAAACATGGCTAGTAGTCATCTCAAGCGCTAGCAGCTCACACAACTCATAGGTCACCGATTTAAATATTGAAAAACTCATAAATGACTCGCTGAACATGTAGTTAGTGCAAATTGATATATAGTCATCAACCATAAAACCGAGGTCAGGGACAAAATTACGAATTTGAGATGAGAGTGGGCTATAATATGCATAAACTTGTCTTCACTCGATTAGACTGTTCACAACACAAATTATCACGATCACTTTAAAGGTGTGTTTGGATGGAGTCTCTTTGGTGGATTTTTTTTTTTGAGGTTTGGTTAAAATTAGAGTATATTTGGGGCGGTTTTGGCTTCAGTTTTCATCAGAAAAAGCCAGAAGTTGATTTGGGCGGCTTTCTCCAGCAGCTTTTGGAGAAAAAAAAATCGAAAGTCGTTTTCAACGTGAGGAAGCTGAAAGTCGCCTTAGGGCAGCTTTCCACACATTCGACAGGATGAGGATTCGAGTTTGCTCCTAGAGTTCGAAGTTATTTACCCGCCACTTGTTACTCACCAAAACACCAAATCCCCACCTGCCACGGCCCACCCATCCAAACCCTAACCCTAGCCGCGTGCCACCTCCGCCCGCCTTGCGCCTCCTCCGACCGGCTCCTTCATCGGCGTCGCACCTGACCGCCTCACTCCCCCTTCGGCCAGCTTCCTCCCTCCACACCGCCACCTCAGCCAAGCTCTACCTCCTCCTTCAGCCCCGGTCGATCTCCTCCCTTTGCGTCGCCGTCGGGCGACATTCTCCCTCGACGCCGCCCCGGTAGGTGTTTTTCTCCATCAGCCCCTGCCGGACTCCTCCATCGCCGCTGCCGTCCCAGCCAGCCCGCCCCTCCTTCTCCCTCGTTAATTGTTGTTAATTACAGCCAATTATCGTCAATTTCCATTAACTGTCTTTAATTATCATTAAATATTATCAATTACCATTAATTATTGTTAGTTGTCGTTAATTGCCGTCGTTTGCCTCAAAGACATTATATATATTTTTAACTCAAAAACTTCAGCTAACCTACCTAAAAGACAGACTATTTAAAACTAAACGTCTTCAACTCAGCCGTTTTACCCTACAACCCAACCTAAAGTTGCTTTTCAGACAAGCAATAGCTATGTGGCCTATTAGAGATGCATCACGAAAGCATGCATCTGGACGTATCCGCAGCTTTGTTCATCCCAGCACCTGCAAAGCTAGCGTAAAATCACGTGCAAACATTTTATTTTCTTTAACTCTGTTCGTTGGCTCAGGCCATGCTCGTATCTTCCTGCCATCACGGCAATGTTCTCAGCAGAGCAACATCAGTGTTAGTATTGAGTCTAGATTCTTACTCCCTCTGCTTCTAAATATGTTTCTAATAGACATTGTTTCGGGATCTTCGGTATATATGTTTGACCGTTATTTTTTCTAATTATTTAGTGAAACATTTTAGAAGAAAACAAACATAACAATATTTAAAAAAAACTTTTTATGGCAAATATATGCTACATTTTCTATGTGACAAATCTAATTTCTTTCACGCATGTTAGAGATTAAAGTTTTAAAATTTTAAATAGTACGAGTATATATTCTTTTTCAAGATTGCATATGTTCATGCACATGTATCCTCGCCAGCAGAGTCAGCACGAAGGACACGAATGAGAGTGGAAAACTGTGTACGAACTATATTAGCAAATTGTTTATAGATAGACAAGTCTCGCTACGAGAAGGCATAAAATATATACAAGTGTGGCGAGAGAAGTCATCTATAAAAATGATATAATATCTATGACCCTTTTCGAAAGGAAGGGAGCTGGACCCCAAACATCTGAACGAACAAGATCAAAAGGACGATGAGATACTGACTCACTATGATAATAGGAAAGCTGAATCTGTTTCCCTAACTTACAGCCCTGACAATCTAAAGATACGTCTCCTCGAGATAGACCCCAGAAGATCACGACGAACTAAGGATGATAGACGAGATCCACACAGATGACCAAGACGGTGGTGCCACTGCAGAAAAGAGCTGGTAGACAGAGTGACAGAAAAGGAGAGATTGGCGGCGACGGTGGCAGCGGAAGGAATGTAAAGCTAGTCAAGCTCCCAGAGACGTTGAGAGACAAGGCGCCGAGGGCTAGAACTAACCAGAGCCCCCCGTGTGGTGGTCCTGGACACAACAAGAGTCAGAAACAAGAATGACCCGACAACCAAGGTCAGTAATCTGCCCAGCAGAAAGAATATGCATAGTTAGACGAGGAACAAGAGCAACAGAAGAAACATGAAATGATGAGTTGCTAAGAGGTCCTCGACCAGAGACAGAAAGAGAGGTACCATCAGCAGTAAGCACACTAACAGGGGAATCAAGAGGTGTAACAAAAGACAGAGTGAAAGAATAAGAAGTCATGTGAAAAGATGCTTCGGAATCAAGGATCCACGATGAGGTACCTGACTATGTAGGAGGTGGTTTCTTATTGCCCGAAGGGTCGATGAGCGAACTGCAGAACACATCCGAGGAGAACACAAGCGGCAAGCAGGCGTCGAAGTCTGGCTATCTCCTGCTCAGTGAGAGAAACTGCTGAAATAGTCGATGCAGACGTCGATGTAGAAGTACCGGTGCCGGTGCTAGGAGAAGAACGGCGTGAAAGATGCCGCTGATTCTTATAGCACTGGGACTCAATGTGGTCGACCTTGTCACAGTAGGAGCAGCGAGGACGACCACTGCCAGATGGAGGGCGGCCACCACCACCTGTGGCAGCCGCTGGAGGAAGCAATGTACTGAAGCGTGAAGTAGTCGGTGTAGTAGGTGGACGAGCGGTGAGCACGGAGGGGAGTGGCATCAGACCCACTCAGACGAGTCTCCTTTGCACGTATCTCGGTAAAGGCCTCCAGAAGAGTGACACGAGGGTGGCGTGCAAGAAGCTGAGCATGCCTCTGCTCGAACTCAGGACGAAGGCGAGTAAAGAACTCGTAGACACGCTGAAACTCGTGTCAAGACGTATAGCCAGCGGACGAGCAGAGCGGCGGCCAAGCGGTCGAAGAGAGTCGAGCTGACGCGAGACATCAGAACTTTAAGCATAGAAGGCGTCAACAGTAGCATCACCCTACTGAAGAGAGTGCTCCTAGCGAACCACTGATAGGTAGAGGACATCTCTAGAGGGTTCATAGCGCTGACGAAGGTGAGTCCACATATGGACAGCCGAAGGAAATCCCACAACCTCATAAGAGAACTGAGGTTAGACACTGGCGATGAGGACAGCAACAGCCCGAGCGTCGTCATCGCACCACTGAGTGTAAGCGGTCAATCGATCCGTGTAGAAATCCAAAGCCTCTTGATAGACGAGGTAGCCTTATCATCGATAAGCCCGGTAGCCTCGGCAATGACCTTGTCGATTGTCGAAGCGCAGCAACAGCGTAAGCTCGTCGGAGGAGTAGGGCAAGGCGGGCAAATGATATCGCCAGAGAGGACGCCCTAGAGACGAAGACCACGCATGTGAGACACGAAGTCGGTGTAATTAACACCATCAAAGATCACCGGACAGCGAGGGAGGGAAACGATGCCCATTGGTAGGCGGCGCTGGACGGCGCGGCGACCAAGGCAACGAAGTCTAATAGGCGGCGCTGGACGGCGTGGCGACCAAGGCAACGAAGTCTAAAGTTAGAGCGAAATTTTTTTAGAACGACATTTTTTTGAACTTTCTTCTTTCCGCTTTCGGAACATTGCCGCTTTAAAACTGATCGGCCCACACGGCCCACTTAGTCGGGGAGGAGGTTAACTAGGGTTCCCCCTCTCCTCTGATGGCGGCGGCGGTCGGCTCGTGCTTGTGGCGGCGGCGGCGGAGTCGGCGGGCGGCAGGGGGAGCCAAGCCGTCCCTGTCAGCTCGTGCTTCTTCCCGAGTGACGGCTTCTCTCGGCGGCGGCTCGCGCCAAGGTTGCGACAAGTCTCGGTCGGTGGCGTGAGCTTCCGAGCCAAGGTCGCCTCCTCTCGGCTCTTCTCGGCGGCGCTTCTTCTCGGCAGGCAGCGTCGCGCTTCGTCGATGAACGCCGCGAACGCGGCAGCGGCGGCGTCGGCAATGAGGGGATCAAGCCGAGAGCCAAGGTCGCAGATCCGACGACGGTTGGTGCTTGAGGTGGACGAGGCGACGTCGGCGACACAGCTGGAGGAGGAAGCAGGCGTCGGCTAGGGCAGAGGAGGGAGGCCGGCGGCGGCGGCTAGGGCAGGGGAGGGGAGGACGCGTTGCGTGTCCAGAAGAGAAGATGTAACCCTAACCTCACTCTGATACCATGTTAGGAATATCAACTTGTATTATCAGGGACCAAAGGACTAGTATATATAGACAAGTACAATATACAAATAACCCCTCATAATAATGAAGAATAACACAGTGATACATATATCTCTAACATCCTTCTTTTTTCAACTTTGTACATGTTAAGAAAGTTTGACTTTGTCCGACTAGTGTTTGTAGCACGCCACATTTTTTTAGCTCTATGCAAACATTGCGGAACTTGCGGCGAACGATTTGCTCACCACAAAAACTGTGAGTAACCACACTTTTGGTGTAAAATTATGGCAAAACGTGGCAAGTAAACTCTCCATGCCACCTTCTCAAATAGCTGCAATTGTAGCAAAACAACGTATAATTCCAGTCGATATTATGGATAAATACCACTGAGGTACGGGATTTCCGTCATTACAGGGACTCTAGTCTGGTCTCAGCCAGCTGCAGAGAGGCCTTGATGCGAGTACGACATTTCAACTCAAGTGTAGTTAAGTGCAGTAATATTTCAACAGGCGCGTGAAGGCGGTTGCTATTAAGCGCACACATGCAAAACGTAAGGAGGAAACAAGCAAAGACCGTCGGCTCGTAGAACGGGCACGGAAAAGGCCCAAGGAAATTCGACCGACGAGCTGGAGACTCTTCGGCCTGATGGCGAAACCTACCAGATTAGAGTTTTTTTTTCTCTCATTTAGCCTCTTTTTAAAGCAAAATAGCATAAATAACCTCTTATAAATGAATAAACCCTTATAAATGAAATTACACTACTGCCTCACAAAAATACTAAGGGTGCATTTAGTTGGTGAGATATGATGATACATAATTTTGTTTGATTGGTGGAATATGATAGTCATAGATAGTTCAAAATGGTGTTTGATTGATAGGATAGGATGATCAAACTATTTTTTGTTAATTAAATGACAAGGAACACAACGGTCCAATCGAATCGCAAATTGGATACTCGGTTTAGAAAATATGATCATTTAAAGCTCGTAAATTAAACCATCACATCACCAAACGCATTGGAATTCGAATGAACAATGTGATTCGAATTTTTTTCCCGAATAAGATGATACAGCATAAACATGAAATATTCCTTTTTCTTAAACCATCTCATCCCGAATAGTTTGATCCTATTCAACTAACCAAACACCTGAACAAACTCATTTCCCGTACCAGATGATTCAGAATCACTCCATTCAACGAACCAAACACACCCTAAAGCAAGAGGTAGTCACCAGAGTTCTAGGTTTCGCGGGGTTGCTATTTCACTTGAAAAACATGCTAAATGAGCTATAAAAAAAACTGCTAATCAGCTAGTCAACTGGAATCTGGATAGCAGACGTCAACGCCTCCTTTTTTGACCTTTTTCATCTTTTATGGAGTGGTCAGAATCACGCAGCACTGTCGACTAGTAGTACTATTCGGAAATGCAGCTGGGGTCAGAACACTTACTCATCGACCGAATCACTGAACCGGAGCACTACCACAAAGTAGTGGCAGCTACTATCATGTAGTGTCAGGAAATCAAGTATTACACTGGCAATGGTAAATCTGGCAGCTGCCCTGGGCCCTTGCCCCTGGTACTGGGGTCACCCCACGTCATCTTTTTCGTCAAGCCAAAATGGGTTACAACATGGCCAAAAATTCTTGTTAAAAACAGGTACCAGGAGCTTAACCCAGGTAATATTACACTGTAGTGGGGGCAAATTGGCAGCTGCCTTAACCCCCACGTCATCCTTCCTTTCTCCGTTCTAGCCTAAATTTGCTGCTACACTGGCACCAAAACATTGTTGGCAAGGCATTGATCGAAGTTTGATCGTGCTTCTATATCATACACAATGGTCAGACTTACTAAACGCGCTCAAATGTCCAGGTGCTCTAGGTTGATCGTGCTTGAAGCATTCTGGATCAGCTGCTTCCTATAATCAACCTGAAAAGAAAAGGTTGGTGTTAAAGGTTGGTGTTAAAGTGAAACATAGTGTAGAAACTCGTAATTAGAAGAGTGCTTTAACAAATCTTTGGTTGCATACCCGAGTACCCATAAGAGATGAGAACACAACATTGGCCTCAGCGGCATCTTCAACCCTTAACTGCTTCAACAGCCTCCTCTCAGGATCCATAGTTGTTTCCCATAATTGTACAGGCATCATCTCACCCAAACCTATTTAGCGACGAGAGAAAAGGATGCAAAGTAAACATCTAACATCAAAGTAAGAGAAACAAATGAATTCTTATGGATGTAAGAAAAGAATGTACGTTGTATAAGAATATGCGATTTTACAAACTATATTTGTAGCGATATCATGCACTTGGTGTCCATGCATTATCTGAAGTTTCCAGGAAAATTAAGCATAAATAATAGGTCTATTCATAGTAGTAAAGGTGGACATCCCATGGGCAGTGCATAGCTGTACCAACCAATTTGGTACCTGACAACCCCTGCCTGCTAGGAATGCCAACAGTTCAAAGTACCATTTAAATAAAAAGGAGATAGCTATCAAACAAGCACTATTTCTGACATGCACCTAATGCAAGTACACGCACCTGGGAACAAACCAGGTGGATTACCGTGCAGCATAGAAGTAGATGGGAAAGGTGCATGTTGTGCGTGAGATGCAGGAGAGGAACTTTCTTCTCTTTTTTTAAATCGGAGGAAGGAACTAGGGGAGGGAGGTGAGTCCCTAACTCCCTATGGCATGTTGTGGAAAGGAGATCAAGGAGAGTACTTGGACAGGAATGAAAAACTTTCAGCAGTAACAATGGGGAGTCTATGCATTTTTCTGGAAATAGTCGTGCATAAAGATGCATGTGTGCATGGGATAGATGGTGGAATTAGTGTTGGCTTGGTTGATATACGAGAGGAGATACAAAAGAAAATTGCAAATATTAGAAAATGTAAAAAGTAAAAAGTCCATTTGACACCCCTAAACTCTTACAAAAGTCTAGAAATAACCAATGAACTATAAAACTAGACATTCGGCACCCTCGAACTCCCAAAACCGTTCACTTTACCCCAATCCGCCCTAAACCACCCAGTTTTGACTAAGGTGACATCTACATGTTCCAATTTTGATGACATGGCATCGATGTGTGCATGTATATCTGAGTCAGCAAATAATTAAAGCAGATGGACCCATAGGTTAGCCTCTAAAGGGCTTCTTCCCCCAAATGGCCAAATTTATTCTCCCCCGTTGCAGCACAAGGAAGCCAAGAAACATAGTGGTCAAAGAAGCCCAACGAGGCAGCAATGGCCCACTGGGCAATGACCCAGCGGTGTCCCGAGACAAGGGAGTCCTAACAGAGGCGAGCATATCCAGGTGGGATGATCGAAGACGAGGTAAGAGCCAATGGAGACGATGAGGTAGGCGGAGATGAGGATGGATCAGTCCAGAGAGGAACGAGGCTAACGACAGTGGGGATCGACGGATCCATGGCCGATGGCGATGGAGAGCGACGGATCCAGCCCCGATGAGGTCGACGATGGCAGTTATCGATGAATCAATGGCCGGCAGCGAAGATGCGAGCAAGCATGGTGTGTTCCCGGATGCAGGAGTTCTATTTTGGGGGTTGAGGTGGGCAAAGGAGGCACTAAGGATGCTACTGATGATGGCGGCCATGGCGGCGGGTGCTCGGGTGCTCGGCGGATGGGAGGTTGGCAGATCTTCATGCGACAAGACGCACCTCGTGACGCGGATGGCTCAGCAAGATGTGGTCGGAGATGGCAGATCGTCGGAGGATCGGGACGAGGTTGAAGAAGGTGGGATTCGACTTCAATGCGACAAGACGCACCTCGTGACATGGAGAAGAGGGGGGAGAGGGAGAGATGTGAGAGGGAAGAGAGTTGAGTGAGAAGGGGAGAAAGAAGAAAGGAGATGAGAGGATGACATGTGGATCCTATAAATATTTTTTTGGTTTTATTTGCTGAGTAGATGCCATGTCATCAACGTGTTGTCCACGAGCAGTCTACATGGCATCCAAGTAGCGTCCACATGCAGTCTACATGTCAAAACCACCGCCACGTTAGCTTAAAATTGGAGTGGAATGGACTCAAGGGGGTGTTAAAGTGAACAGTATTGATAGTTGAGGGGGGTATTGATAGTTGAGGGGGGTTTGGTGTCTGGTTTAGTAGTTCAGGGTCTATTTCCAAACTTTTGAAAGAGTTTAGGGGTGTCAAATGTAATTTTTCCTTTAAAAAATGGATACTGGTTGAGTTCACAAATTGTAGATAATAGATTAGAGAATAACCACATAGGAAACTTTGTTAGTTGACTTCAATTTTAGCAAAGTGAGATCGTGTCACCTCATGAATGGTCTCTAGACAAATGGGCCTTTTATTAGATAAATCAAAAGAAAAAAATTTGGCAAACTATTGTCAATTGGAAGAGGTCAGCATAATATTTTCTCGATAATCTTATCAAAATAACCTCAGAGGAATTAACTTGTAGACAAATGTATTAAGAAACAACTTTGATATGCTGAGAAATTTTCTTCATAGTTCATGGATACTCATTAGTTGGATGGGTTTAAAGGCCTCTACCTTTAAACCTTTGGATATGATAAGAAGCATTAGCAGGGAAGGTGTTAACTAGCTCTTTAAGATCAGCACCATCATAGCAGTAATGCACTTGTTTCCCACGCTCAACCTAACACCAAAAGATATATATATCAACTGGACATTTAAGATCAACTATTCATATAGTGTTGTGGTCACAATCAAACCTTGTAAAGAGGAGGTACACCAACATAGATGCAACCTTCATCAAAAAGTGCTCTCTGCAAACATAGTAGTATGAGAAAGGAAAACAAGCCCTTTATTGTTCACGTTACAAGTAGCATTTGCCATCATATTATGGTATGCACAGTTTCCCACTTAAAAGCAGATATCACGTGGTAGTTCAAGACTTCAAGTGTTCAACTATAACATGTGCATGTAAATAAAACTAAAGCTGGATATGTGCCAAGGTACAAATCTAACACCACCCTCATACTAACTGGCAACTAGCAAATTATTATAGAAAGATAAACCCCCACCAGTGCAACTAATCTTATGCAAACCACAAATCAACCATGGTTATTAAGGTGCCGCCGGGGGGAAGGCATCGCCCTTGCCTTGCCGTCACCCGTGCGGCGTTGGAGAGCCAGATCCGAGCGGAGGCGGAGTAGAAGAGGCCCCGTGCGCCAGATCCAGGCGAGAGAGACCTCGGGACAGCTCGGGCGACACCATGAGCAGAGGATCCAGGCCGGATCCGAGCGGGGGAGAGCTTGGGGCGACATCGGGGAGCTGCAGCCGGACAGGAGGGGGAGCAGGGGAGGCCCGGTGGAGCGTCGGGGAGCAGGGGAGAAACGGCGGCGTGTCGGGGGAGCAGGGGAGCGGCGGGCTAGGGAGCAAGGAGGTGGTTGATGGAGTAGCAGGGAGCGACTGGTTAGTGTGCAGCCACAATGTTAGATATTTTTCCGGTGCTTGTTGTCCACCTTTTTGGTATGTGCAACTTTAGAATCTTTTGTGGCTTTCCAACTTGCTGCCTTCTGCTTCTAACCTGTTGTCAGCTGCTCTGCACTGCCGCCTAGTCGTCCGCCTTAGCGCCTTAGGATGTGTGTAAGGCGTTGCCTCGCCTTACTCCTTAGCGCTTAAAAGGTGTGAGGCGGTGGGTCGTCTCGCCTCGTCTTACCGTCTTAATAACCATGAAATCAACCTAATGGATCTCTATGCTGAGAAGCAACCCTAGGCTTTCCGGTTTCCATGGCCAAACATTTGGGATTTGACACATTCCTGACCTCATTCTCACACAAATATCAGCCCCAACCACACTCCAGCGGTCCAGCCTTCAGGGATTTTCAGAATAGTGACAAATAGTGACAGAATGCATGTGCACTTTTGGGGCCTTCAGGGATTTTCAGGTTTGAGTGTTTTACCACTTCTCGACCGCCAAATTCTCAACACGATTTCAACTCCAACCCATTACTAGTTGTACAAGAGTAAAAAATGGAAACATAAGCGCAATCAGATGAGCTATATCGCCAGTTTGCATATGCTTCAAGATAATAACGAGCGGAAGTACCTGATATCTAAAGAAGAAAGTAAGGAGGAGAGTCCGGATGTGTGCACCATCTACATCAGCATCTGTGAGTATAACTATCTTATGATACCGAAGAGCTTCCTTCTTAAAATCCTCACCCTGAAAGAATATATTAGAGAAAAGAAAAGCCAATAACAATAGAAGTTCAGAACAAAACAGTATGCACCTTCACTCCTAATCCAAGACCAAGAATAAGATTTTGAATCTCTTCATTTTTGTACATGGCTGCTTCATCCTTCCTTTCAATGTTAAGAATTTTTCCTCTTAGAGGCAAAATAGCCTGTCCATTTTTATAAGGCATGCTTAGATCTAAGTGAATGACAGGAATATGGTATGTAAGTTGCAAAAAACCTTGGTGTAGAAGAACAGATTATCAGCTCCCATCTACATTTTATAGTAAGGGCATCTACAAAACAAACAAGTGTATAGTTTTCTAACCATTATGTTGCCAATTCATGCCAGATAACTACTAGTGTTTTACTTTGAACGTTGGCAACTTTATGTATGGACGCAACTTGCAGCTGCTAGGGTTGTATAGTAAGAACCAAATAATAATAGCAGCTTTGAATGGAGATGAATTTTTCAGGAATACTGATGTTGACGAGAAAACGTAAATTTGCTACTAGCTGCTCAAGCTACACACATATTACAGCTCCCAATGCTGGCATCCATGTAGACCTTAAACCTAGAAATGGATAACTTTTTTCTTTCTTTCTTTCTTTCGAGAACAAGCTATGGATACTTTCTATACAAAAGAATGATAGGATCGTAAAGGCACACGGTCTTCTTCCTGTTAGATATGTATATAGTTTAGGGTGTTATTTGCATATTGACCTACCATGTACATGTTATATTGGCCTTTGGCCCATTGGAATAGACATGAGGTTCATTCCAACATGGCATCAAAGTCATGGAAACCGTAACCCTAGCCTAGATCCCCCACGTGACCGCCGCCGCTATTTGCTCCACCCCATGCTTCCTCTGTTTCCATGCGCTCGTGTGCTTCCCTTGCTCTATGTGCACCCGAGCCACATCCTCTGTCTGTGCACGAGCTCGGTGCCTGTGTCGGCCTTCCCTCGATGCTGCCGCGGCACCGAGGGCCCCAGATCCGTAGCCACTGCGCTCTCGAGAGCTTACTCTACTCCGGGCTGACCAACCGCGCCCCAGACCTCCCTTCCTCTGCTCTGGCCACGCCACAACATCTCCGACTGGATCCGCCTCTGCTCCGAGTCTCGGCACGCGCCCCAAGCTCGAGGTCCTCCGGCCGCCCTTGACCTTTGCTCCTCCCGGCCGCCCTCGTGAATCTCCCACCGCCACCTCTGCTCCAAGGTGTCGTCTGAGCCACCGTCGCCCTTAAGCGCCACCGCCTTCAGGCCCTAAGCTCGCGTCGCTGCCGCCCCTACATCGAGCCCTCGACATCGCCCCTGCCTTAGGCTCTCGCCGCCCCTATTCCTGGCTTGCGCCGCCCCTGCCCCGAGCTCCTGCCTCGGGTCCCTCTCCTGATTCCACACAACAGCTCCTCTCCCTACTCCAGTGCCTCGGTATCGGCTCGATCTTAGACTCCTCGAGCTCTGCTCGTCTGGCTCTTGCTTCTCAGCAATCTTCTTCGCCTCCGCCACCTCATTCGTCCGGTATCTTGTCTCCATGGATCTTGGACTCGGGTGTTTCTTTTCACATGACACCAAATTCTACTCACCTTACTTCTATAAGTCCCACAATTCTTTCTTCCACTCTTCAGACTGCAGATGGTACATTTGTTCCTGTTGCAGTCCGGGGCATCCTTTCCACTTCTTCGTTTCATGTTTCTGTCATCTCTCATGTTCCCAAGCATACTATGCAGTTTATGTCCGTCAGTCAGATCAATGATCACGATTGTCATGTTTTTCTTAAATCTGACTCTTGTTGTGTACAAAACCGTCACACGAGGACTCTGCTTGGTACTTGCCCTCGACGTCGTGATTCGGAGCATCTTTGGTAGCTCGATTGGCCGCACCTTCCTTCCGTTGTCTCCACCAGCCAATCAGTCACTACACCTACATTTGTTTTTGTTGCATCCTCTACTGCTTTCTTTGCTCTGGGGCACCATCGTTTGGGTCATCTCTGTAGATCGCGACTATCGTCTCTAGTAGATCGTGTTCTTGGGTATGTTTCTGATGACACCCCTTTACCTTGTATGGGTTGCAAGCTTGGCAAGCAGCTGCAGCTCCCCTATCCCTCTAGTGATTTTGTTTCTACTCGTCCGTTTGATCTTGTTCAATCCAATGTCTAGGATCTACTTCTTATCCTCTCGCAGTCAGGTTCTCTGTGTTACCAGATGTTTGCCACCATGATTCACACTCAGTTTAATTAGGTCATTCATGTTTTTCGTGCTGATTCTGCTAGCTAATACCTATCTGTTGCTTTGCATCGCTTTCTCCCTGAGTAGGGCACTCTTCCCCAATACTATTGTCTCGGTGCTCACACGTAGAATGGTGTCTCATGCTTGCCTCTTCTGTTCCACCTCACTTCTGAGTTGAGACTGTCTCCACTGTTGTTTTTCTCATCAACATGCAGTCTTCCAATGCTCTTCAAGATTCTACTCCTGTCGAGCATCTCTACGGTCGGGCTCCCGAGTAGTCACCTTCACTGTTTCGGATATATCTGCTTCGTCCTTCTTCCACCTCGTGAGCGCACCAAGCTAACTGCTCAATCAGTTGAGTGTGTTTCTTTGCTATAGTCTTGAGCATAAAGGTTATCTCTGCTACGACTATGTTGCTCGCGGGATGAGGATCTCTCAGGACGTCACCTTCGATGAGTCCCGACCTTACTACCCCTGTCCCTCTACTTTTAGCTCGGATTCTCTTATTGAGTCGATATCCTTTCTGACTTTTCCTGACACTCAGTTTTCCACCTCTATTTTGCTTCCGCCTCCACCTTCGCTTCCCTCTCCTTCGGCTCCACATGTTCCCTCTCCTCTGGCGTTTCCTTCCAGCTCTTTTATTAAGGTTCTCCTTTCCCCTGCACTACTCTCGTCGTCCTCGACCTACTCTCTAGTTGAGCCTCGTCTTTGTTGGGCCATGTTCCTAGTTCTCTTACGGTTCCCTCTCCGCTGAAGGTTCCTTCAGCTCTTTTGTTGAGATTCCACCCTTTCCCTAGCACTACTCTTGTCGTCCTCGGCCTACTCCTCCGGTTGAGCCTCCGTCTTTGCTGGGTCCTGTTCCCAGCTTATCTTCTCTGTCCTATTCCCGGCTTTCCTTCTCCATCCTTGTTGGGTCCTGTTCCACGTCCCAAATATGATCTTCGTAATCGTTGCACTGTCAGACCTACTGAGCGCTACGGCTTCGCAGCTACAGCTCTTTTTGAGCCTACAACTTACCATGAGGCTGCTGATCACCCTGAGTGGCAGCTCGTGATGTCTGAGTAGATTGCTGCTTTGGAGCGTACTAGCACTTGGGATCTTGTACTCTTACCTGCGCGCCACTCCTATCGCGTGCAAGCCGGTGTACAAAATCAAGACCCGCTCAGATGGTTCTCTTAAGCGCTACAAGACTCGTCTTGTGACGTGGTTTTCAGCACGAGCATGGTCGTGACTACGATGAGACATTCGCTCATGTCGCCCACATGACCACTGTTCGCACTCTCCTTGTTGTGACCTCTGTTTGACAGTGGTCTATCTCTCAGCTGGACGTCAAGAATGTCTTTCTCAATGACGAGCTGCGTGAGGAGGTATACATGCAGCCGCCCCTGGGTATTCTATACTTGATGATATGGTTTGACGCCTTCGTCGCTCTCTCTATGGGCTCAAACAAGCCCCTCGTGCTTGGTTTGACCGCTTCTCCTCTGTTATCACTGTCGTCAGCTTCTCCGCCAATGATCACGACCCTACCCTCTTTGTACACACCTCTCATCAAGGTCGAACGCTCCTCTATGTGGATGATATGATCATCACTGGGGATGACTCTCAGTACATTGCCTTTGTGAAGGAGCGTCTCAGTGAGCAGTTCTTGATGTCAGATTTGGATCCTCTTTGTTACTTGGGATTGAAGTCACTTATACGCCTAAGGGCTACTACCTCTCCCAGGAGAAGTACATTCAGGATATCTTTGCTCGTGGTTGTCTTAGTGATCAGCGCATGGTGGATACTCTTATGGGGTTTGGTTTTCACCTTCAGCCTACTAATGGTGAGCCTCTTGAGGACCCTACTTGCAACTGCCATGTTGTCGGGAACCTCGTCTACCTTGGGATCACTCGACCTGACATTTCTCACCTAGTTCACATCCTGAGTCGATGTGTCTCTGCTCCCACTCAGCTCCACTACAATTACCTTTGTGTTATGCGATATCTTCGCGAGACCATCACTCGTCGCTTTTTCTTTCCTCGCTCTAGTTATTAGTAGCTTCAGGCGTATTCTAATGCGACCTAGGCTAGAGATCATTCTGAGCGTCGATCTCTTTCCGCCTATTGTGTTTTCTTTGGTTCCTCTCTGATTGACTGAAAGACCAAGAAGCAGACTATCGTTTCCCGTTCGAGTGTTGAGGCTGAGTTGAGAGTCATGGCGTCGTTAACAGCTGAGATTACCTGGCTTCGATGGCTACTTGAGGATTTCGGTATTTCAGTTTCTACACCTACTCCACTCTTATCAAACGGTACCAGCGCGATTAGCATTGCTCGAAATCTAGTGAAGCTTTAACTCACCAACTACTTTTTGGCATCAGGATGTCTGTCATTCTCATCCTTGAACTATTATAGTAAAAAAAAAATCATACAAGTTATGTTAACAGAAAACAAGACAAAATATTAGTTTACTGATCATGTTAAGGTTACTATATTTATTCCGCTGCTCAACCATAACTACTTCTGAACAAAACGATGAATTACTGTAACTATTTCTATCCTCGATCGTATCCCCTTATGATCTTTTGAAAAAATGACTTAGCCAGTGCTAAGCAATTTTCAATAACCACAACTTCTACCTCATATTTTGCAAAAAGCTAGAAATAAGCCACAACAACCACAGAAATGGTGGAACGAGAATGAATAGTTGTATAAAGATAAGGTGAATGCATGTTCAGGATAAACCCATCATGTTTGGTCTACATAGAGGACATCAGAAAAAGTTTGGTCATTGTTGATTAACGCATAATGCATAACTCTCAATGTTGTTCCTCTGGGTAAGTGGTTTCGTATTAAATATAACTTCTAAATTCTAATATCCACGTATGCCATATTGCTTTGCAAATTGAGGAAATGCCCTAACATCTTTACAGTTCAAAAGCATAAACTGATGTATTGGAAGATTATTTTTTCTGAAAATCATAGAATATTTGGAGGTTGGCATAAAGAACACCAGTAGATAAGCAATGTTTGATATCTGCATCAGCAGTACTAGTAGCTAGTAAACAAGAATTAGTCAAATAAAATTTCCCCGTCAAAGGAGGCCAAATCTAGATACCTATAATGAAATATTACTCATAACTTCATCAGGAATCATGCAATTCTTCTGGTGGTATAACTGTTGAATATACATTAGCATCACTAGATTGGCAAGCAAAAGTTGTACCTGAAATTTCCTATCCCGACCTTGCTTTGCACTACCCCCAGCGGAATCACCTTCAACTATGAAGATTTCTGAATTCATGTGTAATCAGCAAAAGTCAAGGCCTAGAAATAAGATAGGATATCTAATAATTTTAAAAACATGTACATTGGAACTGTCAGACATATCCTGTAAAAAGAAGAGCAGGAACACCAGATGCAGACTAGTCAAATTAGAAGAGCCAACCAAAATAATACTAAAAAATTCAAATGAACTTGAGCCACTTTGATGCTAATCAGCTATCTGAATTATATTAAACAAAGATAACATAAGAGTTTCCTAGTGCAAGTAGCAAGTTGGCAACTCACCGGATTCTTCAGGATTAGTAGATGCGCAGTCAGCTAGTTTCCCAGGGAGTGAAGAAGATTTCAAGACACTCTTTGTCCTCACTAGCTCTCTAGCCCGCTTGGCTGCCAATGCAGCCTGCAACATCAAAAATATGTCATACACTGCATCAGAACCACAATCAATGAGCTTTTGGGAAGGGCTTCTTGCTACAGAAATGAATAGGATAAGAAATGTTTTTTTCCTATCCTGCTAATCAGAAACTTCCTAAAATACACATGGCAGCCTGGATCTTGATTACAAAGACTATGTACCTTGAGAGCATTAAGGGACTTCGATAGAATTGAATCTAAAACATCTGGATGTAACTCTAAGTACTCAGTTAAATTTTCTTGAACAGATTGTTCAACTATTCTTCGTACTTCTGGATTTCCCAACCTCGTCTGTAAAAGATAAAAGAAACAAAATTGGACAAACCATCAGGAGCAAACAGACAAAAGAGATGTATGGCATTAGTCTTCTGGCAAATTTGTCGAATCGTGTCAGGAAAGGCAAGCTATTACCTTTGTCTGCCCTTCAAACTCTGGATTAGGGACCTTTACTGCAATAATGCATGTCATTCCTTCTCTTACATGCTCCCCACTCAAGCTGATATCTTTATCCTACAAAAAGCATTATCTATTTAGAAAAATCCCTGAACAAAATCACCAATCCAGTTTATTAAAATTTTCATTTGAACAGACGACGAAGTTGTAATATCCCGAATTGCATTAGAAGAATTAATTGAATTAGAGAGTGAATTAGATGAATTAAAAAGGGGGAAACAGAAATTTGAGGGAGAATTGGAACAGAAATTTGAGGGAGAATTGGATCTTGGGCCTTCGGCCCACGGCATCTTAGCCCAAGCTGGGCCGGTCAGCCATAAAAGGGTCAAAGGGGGGCGGCAGCCTAACCCTAGCCACCACCCGCCCCTTGCCTCACCCCCTCCCTGCCCTTGGCGCCGCCACCTCCCATGCCGGCCACCTCCCCCCAAGCCGGCACCCTCTTGCAGCCTTGCTGCCGCCCAGAGGAGGAAGTCCAAGGTCCGGCCAGAAAGAAGAAAGGAGGAAAGGGAAAGAGGAAGAGGGGAGAAAGAGAAGGATTTAGCGGGTTTTCGTGGTCGACGTTGCATTCTTCAAGGGTAACTTTTGATAATCCCTAGAATTACCATGGATTAGTCGTTGTACGATTAGTAGATCGTTTTTTCCAAGGGAATGTTAGATTTGTGTTTGCCCTAGTTCGTCGAGTTTCGACGCAAAACCTTGTGGGGGCAACTAGAGGTATTTAGGCTCAGATTCAGAGTTTCATCCAATTAGGAAAGATGTAGAGAATTTCATTAGCTTTCCAGGAAGGTCTAGAACACTAGATTTAGAGTTGCGAGCGAGAAGTTACAGCCTCGGGAAGGTCGTTGTCCAGAAAACAAACGTTGTTAACAGATGTCATGAAGATGGGTTGTCTACGCCTAGTAAATGAATGAATTAAATTTTGGTGATAACTTGAATAAACTAGGAAATTTTGAGTAGATTCCAGAATTAGTATCGTTCATATCTATTCAAGTTTAAAAAAAAAGGCACGAAATTGTGAAGCGGTCTGTCCTAACAAATTCTAGGACAGTCTTTAGGGAAGGAAACGGGGGAGAAAACGGTAGATTCAGAAGTTTGTCATAACCATGGCATGTAGTGTAGAGATTGTTTGAATATAGCAACCTGTATATTCCAATGGGCCAAAGGCCAACATATAACATGTACAAGGATGGAACAAATGCAAATAACACCCTACACAATATATATATCTAACCCCCCTCAAACTCATGGTGGATCAACAACACTGAGTTTGGAGAGGTAGAAGTTATGCTGAGCTCGAGTCTGTGCTTTAGTAAAGAAATCTGCTAACTGAAGTTCCGAAGGCACATACTGAAGAGCAATAACTTGGTCTTGCACCTGCGATCGCATGTATGAAGCATCCACTCCAATGTGCTTGGTAAGCTCATGTTTCACGGGATCACGAGCAATGCTGATCGCACTAGTACTGTCTGATAGAAGCGGGTCGGTCTTTGAAACAAAACACCAAAATCGCAAGGAGCCACCAAAGCGGTGATCTCGGTATCAACAATGTGCCATGGCTCTCAACTCACCTCGGCGAACGAGCAATCGCAGCTTGCTTCTTAGTCTTCCAATCAGGAACCAAGGAAAACACAAGAGGCGCAAAAGAGGCCGCGATCGAATGATCGCTAGCCCACGCCGCATCGTAGTACGTCTGAAGTCAGAAAGAATGGAACGAGAAAAGAAAAGACGTCGAGTGAGGGTTCCACGAAGATATCGAAGAACACAAAGAAGGTGGTCAGAGTGGAGCCGAGTAGGAGCGAGACAAACCGACTCGGGATGTGAATGGGTGAAAAATGTCGGTCGAGTAATCCCAAGGTAGACGAGGCTTCCGACAATATGGCGATAGCGAGTGAGATCCTCAAGAGGCTCACCATCGATGAGGCGAAGGTGAACACCTAACTCCATAGGAGTATCCACTACGTACCGATCGGTGAGACAAGCACGAGTAAGGATATCTGAAGGTACTTCTCCTTGGAGAGATAGTAGCCTCGGCGTAAGTGATCTCAATCCCAAGGAAGTAACGAAGAGGCCCAAATCGGACATCAAGAAGCGCCATCGAGACGCTCCTTCACAAAGGCAATGTACTTGAGAGTCATCTCCATAATGATCATGTCATCCACATATAGAAGGAGCGTCCGGCCGTGGAGAGGTGTGAACAAAGAGAGCGGTCGTGAGCACCGGCGAGAAGCCGGCGGTGACAACAGAGGAAGCGAGTCAAACCAAGCACGCGGGCTTGTTTTAGCCCATAGAGAGAACGATGAAGGCGACAAACCGCACCATCGAGACGAGAATACCCGTAGCTACCGCATGTAGACCTCCTCACGCAACTCGCCATTGACAAAGGCATTCTTAACATCCAATCGAGAGATGGGCCATCGGCGAAAAGAGGCCACAAGGAGAGTACGGTGGTCATGCGGGCAACAGGCGAAAGTCTCATCGTAGTCGCGACCATGCTCCTGCTGAAACCACGCGCTACAAGACGAGCCTTGTAGCGCCAAGAGAACCATCCGAGCGAGTCTTTATCTTGTACACCCATTTACACGTGATAGGAGTAACATGTGCGAGGGCACAAGATCCCAAGGCTAGTCGCTCAAGCGAAATCTCCTCAGACATCGCAAGTCGCCACTCGGGGTGGCGGCAGACCTCACGAGGTCGAGGCTCGAAAGAGCGTGGCGACAAACCGTAGCGCGTCATGTGTGACGATCACGAAGAGCATATCTGGAAGGAGAAGACGAGCGGACCCAAAGAATGATGGAGAGGAGGAGGAGGCATCGTAGAGTGCAAGGGTAAAGATGGAGCCTCAACAAAGGAGCGAGAAGGAAGATCCGGTGGAGGCGGAATAGATGGAGCCGGAGGGAGTAGATGGAGGATGAGGTGAAACAGTGGTGGAAAAGCGAGAGTCGGGAAAATCGAAGGAGATCGATTCAAGAAGAGAATCCGGCCGACAGGTGGGGAATGAGGGTAGTAAGGACGGGACTCGTCAAAAGTGACATCTCGAGAAATCTCATCCTACGAGCAGCGAGGTCATAACAACGATAACCCTTACGCTCAAGATCGTAGCCAAGAAAAACACACTCAATCGACTAAGAAGTCGACTTGTGCGCTCACGAGGTGGAAGAAGAACGAAATGCAGACCACGACCAAAATCTGCGAAGATGACTGTACTCGGAGCTCGACCAAAGAGACGCTCAGCAGAGTAGAACCACAAGAGCGAGAGAAGGTCAGAGGTTGATCGAAAGCAAAGCGGAGAAAGCGACCTCGGCCCGAGTGAGGGAGCAGAGGAGGCAAGCATGAGGCGCGGCGGTCTCAAGCAAGTGACGATGTTTACGCTCGAGACACCATTCGAGCGTGAGCACGGTACAAAGTATCGAGGAAGAGTGCCTCGCTTTCGTGAGAAAACGACGCAGCGGCAGAGAGATACTACCGTGAGTCGGCCGAAAAACGCGAATGATCAATCAAACGAGTCGCGAACCATGGTGGCGAACATCCGATAAATAGAAAGAACTCGTCCGCGCTCGGACATGAAGTAGATCCAAGTATAACGAGAATAATCATCAATAAAGATCACATAATAGCGATGACCCCTTTCAAACGAAGGAGCCGGACCCCAAACATCGAGTGAACAAGATCAAAAGGACAAGTAGAAATAGAATCACTAGTGGGATAGGGAGCCGCAATGCTTGCCAAGCTTGCAACCCATGCAATGTAACGATGTGTCCCGAAATGCACTCCAAGAACACCACGACCAACTAAAGACGATAGACGCGAGCCACGAGATGACCGAGACGATGGTGCCACCGAGCAAAAGATGTAGTGGAGGACGCAGCAAGCGCAGAAGTAGTGGTAGTGGCCGACCGGGTCGCGGAGTCGGCGGAAGGAAGATGAAGCGGTCGAGCTCCCAAAGACGCTGCGAATCACGGCCGAGGGCGATGCCAGCGAGTCCTGTGCGGCGGTCTGAACACAACAAGAGTCGACTCAAGAACAACACGACAGTTGTGATCGGTGATCGACCAAATAGACATAAGCTACATAGTAAGTGAGGAACATGAGAGGCTGCAGAACATGAAAAGAAGAAGTGGAAAGGATGCCTCGGCTGTAACAGAAGAGAGGTACCATCTGCATCTGAGCAGTGGAAGAAAAATCGGTGGACCGCATGAAATAAGGTGGGTAGAATCGGTGTCATGTAAAAGAAGCACGAGTCCAAGATCCACGGAGACAAGATACAGACGAGGAGGAGGCGGAGGCGAGGAAGATCTGCGAGAAGCAAGAGCGACGAGCGTAACCCGAGGAGTCCGAGGATGAGCCGACACCGAGGCGCCAAGCGGTGAGAGAAGGCTGGCGTGTGGCGTCACCAGAGGAGCCTGGCGAGAGGGCCATCCACGAGGAGAGGAACCTCCAGAGCCCTTCGGGGACGCCCGCCCGACGACTCGGTCCTCCTCCGCTTGTAACAATCTCGATACATGTGGCGGCCACGACGACGACAAGAGTGCAGTGGAGACCCGCAGAGAAACAGCAGCCCACCGGAGGAGCCGGAGAAGGGTCACGATCGGTCTTGAAGAGAGGCGGCAAAGGAGCGAATCTTTGGCGGACAAAACAGATCGCATCCGAGCTATGCCACGGTGACGAGTCTCTCAAGACGCACACTCGTGAGGCCTCCACCAAGCTCGGGCGCGGTGGCGAGTCGAGCCGAGCGCCGCATCTCGAACTCAGCCGGAGACGCGTCGAAGTCGTAGAGCGGTGAGTCTCTGGTGAGCACGGCCGCACACAGCGGACAGTCCGCAGACATCCGCCCTAGAGAGTCAAGCCGACGCCACACCTCGACAACCGGTAGAAGTCATCAACGGTGGCATCAAGTCTGCCAAGAGAATGTGTCAGTGCACAACCGAGAGATACATAGCATCGCTCGTCGGTGGTAGTGAGCTCGAGGCGCTCCCACATAAGGCTGCGTCATTGGCGCTCCGCCACATCCATAGAGATGGTCACGGGCATGCTACCCACTAGGATGGCGGTAGCACGAGCCTCGACCTCCCGGCGCTTCGTGGCGTGTACCTCGGATCGGTAGAGCTCTAGCGCCTCCTCCAAAGTCAAGATTGTTGACCTGACCTCCGGCCCGCACGTCGTCACGCAGAGAGTGGTAGTCTTGGCGGTGTAGGACGAGGCGACAGTGGTCGCCACCGATGAGATGACCCAGAGACGCCGGGCCGTTGAGGTGAATCTTGAGGTGAGCGGCCCGCTCCGGAAGTTCGTCCCATCAAAACGAATCGGGGAGCGGGATGGCGAAGAGCCTCGGTAGAAGCCATCGGCTTACTTTTTTTTCTGCTTTTTTTTTTCTCTTTCTTTTCTTTGGCCGACTCGGCCAAAGAAAAGAAACGCGACGGAGAGGAACCTCCTGAGCCTCCGAGCGGCGGCAATGGCCAGCCGCAGGCGAGGCGCGAGGGTGGCGGCGCTTCGGCGCTTGAGCCTGGCGGCGCTTCGGAATGGAGGCGCAGGTGCTGCTCAGCCTTGAGGGGTGAGTTGCGCCGCTTCGGCGGAGATGGCAGCGCGCGGCCAGAGGCCAGCGCGGCGGCGGCGCGGTGCTCGGAGAGCGGCGCCGGTGCTCAGCCTGAGGGTTAGCCGCCGCCGGCGAGATGTGGCCTTCGACCGGGCAGCGTCGGCAGGCGGATCGCAGCGTCGCTTCGACCCGGCGTGGGAAGCAGGATGGATGGCCATGCGGCGGCGGCTGAGAGGCGGATACAGGCGGCGGCGGCTACAGGAGGCGGCGGCTACTGAGCGGCGGCGGCTACGATGGCGGCATGGCAGTGGTGGCTAAAGTAGGGTTTCAAACCCTAGCTCGATACCATGTTTGAATATAGCAACCTGTATATTCCAATGGGCCAAAGGCCAATATATAACATGTACAAGGATGGAACAAATGCAAATAACACCCTACACAATATATATATCTAACATAGATATCTTGCATTCAATGAGAAGAGATTTTGATATTTGAGTATGAGTATGAGTAAAAAGAGAAGTAAATAGTTTATGTTGATAATGATATTGTTTATGGTTTGATTAATCATTGTTCAGTGCTTATTATTGTGCTTGTTGAGTCGTGGACTCACTCTTGTTCAACTGTTGTTTTATATGACCGTTGACGACATACCACTTGGAAGGGGATAGCGCACTTGGATCATCTGCATACATCACCATTAATTGATCCATTTGCCATGAGAAAACTTTATTATAGTGTGATGGATTTTCCTTTAGGACATGCTAGGCTTTAAATAACTCTAGATGATTGGTTGGAGTCGTTGGACTTTGTTTATTCATTCAATAGACTTTATTTGGCTGGTTTACGCTAATCTTGGATTATTATTATGCCATGTTCTCTAGCTATTAAATATCTATGTTTGTTGTATCATTAATCATTAAGATGTTTGCTGTAATTTATTGTTAATTGTTGTTAAAGTTGATAGTAAGTGTAGCTTAGTAGCATTTCAGGCTCCATGCTGAACCGGGGTGTTACGGTAGCATTCAAATGCAGATTGAACAGAGTTACAGAAGTAACTTTTTCAACATATAGCTGTTAGCGTGTTACTACAGTCTAAGTCCATATTAAACAAATTCCAACAAAAGGTTTTGGTCAACAGGTTAGACATGTGAATATAAAATAGGGTGGAATTTACTAGGGACGAACAAAATAAGTAGTATGTAGCTTATCACCTTAATAGCCTTCGACTTCTTTGCAAGGTTATTAATTGTTCTTGTCAATGAAGCCTTCAGCCCATCAATGTGAGTACCACCATCAATAGTACGGATACTGTTGGCATATCCTAGCACTGTATCAGAGTAGGAATCGGAGCACCTGTAAATGGTGACACTTTATTGCTTCAGAAGAAGGCACAAAATTCTTCCCTAGTTGCTATTTACTAAGATCCAGAGGGGGAAATAGAAGATGAGTTCAGTGATTGTGCGAATGGAAATAGAATATAATGAAGCAAATGAAATATAATACAACCTTTGAATATTGAGCATGGATCAGGGATTGAAAACAACTAGTTTATGTTTTCTGAGAAAACTTCAATTTCGTTTAAATTTGCTTAAAATCAACCAAAATTCAAAATTTGAATTTGTAAACTGAAAACCCGCCGGGATTTCAAATCGAACAAATAACATGCGTTACCGGCGATTTCTATCCTTGGCATGGACCATAGTTTATGAAATTCCCAATAGCTTCTGGTATGTGCCAGAACAAATATAACTATAAGTATAAGGGAAAGAAAGAGAAACCCTAGGGCATTACGGCTGTTATTTCTAAATGGTCACGACTCACGACCCTTTCTTTCCTTTTGCTAGAAGTTTTCAAAAGCTGACACTGCACACCAACCATTGCAGAACAGCACGAATACATATTTACCTTAGCACCTCCCAGAGATGTCAGAAATTTCAACACTTTGGAGTGTGGAACTTCTACACATAATGACTCCAAAGGGTATTATTTAATTTATAAAGCTACAAATTGATTGTGTTCCCCAAAAAAAGATTGCTTACATGTCATTGCATTTCTAACCCTTCAATTGCTTAATACAATTGGACGAAGCCTACTGAGTTGATAAATAAACACTCTAGTCTATCTAGAAAGATGAATATGTAAGGTAACACGAAAATGGACAACATAATACTTTAAGGTAATTTTTAGCACATTTGATCATTTCGGAAAGATAAGTGTAGGTTACCATGTTTGACTTTCAACCAAATAAAAAACCAAAAAAGATAAGTGATTTGTTAAAATCGTGATCATCCAGAATTTGGCAGAAAGTCTGGCCACATAATTCATGTTGGAACCTCTAATAGTACAGAACACAGTATCAAAAACTTAGAAAGAAGAATCAGGTGTATAAAGTAGACAAGACAGCCAACAAATTATCAAATGTTACAATCAGATAAACCGCCGCTACTTGCTAAAACATGACCAAACAGAACATGTAGGGAAACAATGAAGGATATAAAGAAGTTCAGTACATAACAAAGCGATACTTCTTTTTTTTGGGCAACATTTCAAGTCAAGGCAAAACATTTTACCACTGAAGGGAGACATCCACCGTTAATCCATCCAATTCCTTTCTGAAGTCTATTGGGTCATGAAGGGGTTTCTAGGAAAGAAAGCATACCCAAGGAATAGTGTTAGGGTTTTTGCTGGATAACAATATAATTTGCATCTTGTTATATGCAGAAGTAGACTCCAATTTGATGTCTTAGTACCAACATGCATTTTATGTTATTGCCCTTACTTTGGGGTGGACTGATGTTAGTCTCTTCAGAGGAATAATAAAGAAACACAGGAAAGTATAACCACAATAAATTTAGGTTCTTTAATATTTTAAAAATTCATAAACAGAAGGCAGACATCAGTTCAGTCCATGAGCATCTGGTCTTATTCAAATCTTGACACTTTTCCAAGCAGATCTAGCATATTTTTCTGCATTTCATTTCTGAATTAGCAACAGGAAGGACGTGGTCAACATAAATTTTAGATGTGTCCAAGGATTGTCAACAGCAGTGTTAAGTAGTGCAGATTCAGTAAATGATTGTCAACACTCAACAGCAGTATTAAGTAGCGCAGATTCATGTATTACTTTGTTAGTTACTTATCAAAAAGAAGAAAACAAAGTAGTAAAGCTAGCCCTTGATATTCATGAGACACTAAAAAAAGATTAACTACGTTAATTGAAAACTGTAGGCAGTAGCTTCCTATGTTCGAAAACCTCAGACGAATTGGAACTGCATGAAACATATAGCTTCCGATGTTACAGGGCAAACCTTGTCAGCATTCAACCATTTAACATACTCAACTAGGCCACCAGCATAACAGTATTCATTGTGTTGAACCTGTGCATGCTCTTCTTCCTTTGTCAACGTTATTGTCAGCTGGTATTGACAGAAGAAAGTTAAATTACAGGGGTCAACTTTAAGCATAACAAATATTACAAGCAAGTTGCGCATACAAATCAACATTAAAAAATAAGGCAGTAAAATGCACACAAAAAATGATGTTGAAACCAAACTGCCTAATGGCCACCCTTACAGAATTTGAAATAGGCACAAGGATTTCACACAAAATCAAAGAATGATGCTAGTAAAATTGATCTAACAACAAAAATATAATCAACTTAAATGCATACAAGACATGCAAGAGAAAGGAAAACATATAAAGCACCAAGAAGTACAAAAGACATTTTGTCATGAACATTAGTTCATAACGGGGTAAACATTGCCGGAAGAAGGCCGGGCGGCGTCGGTTTGGTGGGACGAGAGATTAGACTATAGATTGGAATGAAAGAACCTTGAGGAAGATACTAGATTAATTCATCTTTCTTATTTGATTGGTAACGGATGCATGTTACACCTTTTATAGGGATAACCCGACTTGGCCCCTAAGAAATAATCTCTAATGAAACCTATCTCTAACAATCCAATCCAATAATAACTTGTCTAACTAATAGATAATATCAAACACATAATAGATAGATTCCTAAATAATAAATCTTTCCTAATAATTGCGGGTAGCTACTGTTCCGCCCACGACAACTACTTCCCTCCTTTCGCAACTGCTCGTCCTCGAGCTGTAGTGGCGGCCATGGCTCATGGCAACAACCCTGGCAGCTCCACGGTGGCCACGACGAACTTTGGTAGGGCGCGACGGGCTCCGACAGCGTCATAGTAAGACGTGGAAGTGCGGCAACTACCGCAGCAGACTTCGGCAGCACCACTAAAGGTTCTGGCTCGGCAGCGGCAGGCTTCGGCGACGCCACGGCAGGCCTCGGTAGGGTTGTGCCTGCCACGGCAGGATGTGTCAGTGCCTCGACTAGTTCCGACAGCGTCGCTATGGCTGCTGGAAACAACGCTGCCGCCGCCTCTTGTTGCACCTTCTTCTCCTTTTGATCCGCGGTCATCTTCTCTAAAGTAGCATACATGTCGACAAAGATGGAAGCCATCTTTTTGTCATTTTCGTTGGTACTCATGGTCATCTTATTGGTGTTAGCCTTTATCATGGTCAATGACTCGACGGTAAGTCTAATAATCTGATTTGACGCCATAACCATGGTAGCATAAATCATAGAAAGGGATCGATTGCTCTGATACCAAATGCCATGAACCTTAGCTCATAACAGGGTAAACATCGCCGAGAAAAGGCCAGGTGGCGTCGGCTTGGTGGGATGAGAGATTAGATTATAGATTAGGATGATAGAACCTTGGGAGGGTGACTATTAATCCATCTTTCTTGCTTGATTGATAATGGATACATACTATCCCTTTTATAGGGATGGAATTGACCCCTAAGAAATAATCTCTACGAAACCTACCTCTAACAATCCAATCCAATAATAACTTGCCTAACAAATAGATAATACCAAACACCTAATAGATAGATTCCTACATAATAAATCTTTCCTAATAATTGCATGTAGTTACTATTCATGCATGACCAGTACCCAGCTCATGACATGTTTGCCTTTTACCTTTCTTGATCAAAATTTTAACTAAAGAATTTCAGTGATTTGACCATTTTATCATCAACATTAATGGGAAGGGCTCCACAAACACCCAAAATTAGCAGCTGCTGTCCTCACAAAGTATATCCTCATTTCTCCAACTGAATATTTCATGAAGCAGATGCTTTCTCAGCAGAAGACCAACTATTATAATATGATTGCCTTGACTGTGAATAGAAATGGAAACTGAATCACATCCTTGGTAATCTCAGCAGATGCTTCTTTTTTATCTTGGTAGAAAGAAAAAGGATCAAATATAATCTCATATAAGACAACAATAGAGTCTAACATATGTGGTAAGCACTCCAATAATCTGACAACCAAGGTTTGTTCCTGGCAATGGGGACATGGAAGTCCCAAGTGCTTGGCCTGGGTTTAAAGCCAAGGGTTAAAAATTCTTTCTTAAAAAGCAAATAATCTGACAGAGCAATCATGATGCATGAATCAGCTAGGCAATAAACAAAAAAAAAGGAAATGATGATAATCCGGTGATACCTTGAGCAGGGATCGAAATCTCTGATCGGATGAAATCCGCCATAGAATGTGAATTCAGAATCGCCGTTATCGAAATTTCGAAAACCGGTGCGAATTCAAATTTTGAATTTTGAATTGAATTTTACCGTCAGAATCGGACCGATTATCGCCGATAATCGTCAAACCGAAAAAACCGAAAAACCTAAATGGTGCAAATGGTAATTATGAAATTTAAATTTGGAACAATGCAAATATTAATGAGAAAATGTTTCTCTCATAGTTGATACTAGTAATCATACATATGAAACCTGTGTCGCTGAACAAACTATTAGCAAATACTTTTTCGTATCTCTTATTAATCATATCGCGTCACTAAATGATTTGAAAGTATAGGATTAAAGAATCAATCCAATCCTTAGCAAATAATGATGCAATCCAATTCTCTCATAGTTGCATGCAATCCAATTAATGAGAAAGTGTTTCAAGTTGTACATAAAAAGTCCTCATTTATGTTTTAATAGTGCTAAATATACTAAAAACTAATGTTTCAATACATAATCTAGCATAAGAATGCCTAAACCAACTAGGGAAGGACATTATGGAGTCAAAAATTCAAATTCAAAATTTAAAAATTTCGGCCGGTTTTTTTTATGTTCGACAATAAACCGCTATTCGGCGGTTTTTATCCTCGCCGAGAACTAGCAACAGGAATAGCAGGATAAAACAATACAATTTATCCAGGTGAAGGATTATCATACCTCAGGATTTAGAAAGGCAAGTTCCCGGATGCGACTAGAGATCGTATTGAAATCAAAATCAACCGTGGTGGTAAATACTACATCAAAAACAATAATTATGCACTAGGGCAACATCGCTAGTACTGCTTAGACCAGAAAACTTTTTGTAAGAATAGAAGCATACTGTCTTTGTCAGGCCAAAATCTGATGTGTGTGCCTTGACGAGACCTTGATTCACCAGGTAGTGTGATACTAGTTAGCATTGTGAGCGCTTTTCCACGAGAATAGCTTTGTTGGTATTCCTTTCCATCACGCCAAACAGTAACTTCTAGAACCTGACATTTTAATATCATGACAATGGCAATCAATTGCATAAAACATGCAGGAATAACATATCCAAAACATGTTATCTCTGCGATCGAGATTTTATTTTCATACTACGTCATATGGGTTCAAGCCCCCACTCCTTAAAATTAAAGATACGTAATTCCTTCTACGTATTCTAGTTTTATTTTCATGGTAATCGAGCAGCTATGTTACTATGTTCTGCAATTTTTCATTTTACAGACAAGATAATCTAAAACTACTAGCAACAAAATTTCCACACACATGCTTAGTATTAAACTATTAATGTTACAGTGTAAAGAACTTTTCTCTAATGATCATATAAGATCGCATTATAAAGCAGAGATTGCCCTGTAGCCAAAATCCCACTGAATTTTTGCACAAGAGGCACTTTACTTATATTGTATTTGTATATAAGCCGCAAATGTTCTTGTTCCGGGTAAGTTTAGACATTAGAGCAGCAAAATAGTTCCGGCTCTATTAGATCTTGTGATTTGCTGTGTTCTGATAGCAAACTTAGCATAAACTAAAACCCTGACTGACTACTTTTGCAGAAAGTGAGTATGCAAAAGAGCCTTTAAGTATTCTAGCATCTTGGACTCTATAAGGTGCACATGATGGTCATTTGTAGACATCCACCTTTGACATGTGCTCTATAAGGTGTGCCATCAGTAACTTCGATCCACCTATGCATTCCTGTTTGCCCATGATGACTGATGAGTCACTAGAACAACAAGAGGGTGTACACCTTCAGAAAGGTAGTGTCATTCAAGCGGTACATCAGATCATCCAGTTAGCCACTAGGAACGAGGTCCAAAAGGGTGGAGAGGAATGTGAAACTCGATTTGAAGGGTGAATAAATATTGGCAAGCCATATGTTTGTTTTATCATAAGTTCGGGCTACCGTTGATTCCTCTGCACGATGTACAAGATGAGAGGTCATGAATTCTAGGAGGCTAGAATAGACAGAAGGTATAAAGTCATGTCATTAAAACAGATCATTGAATACCCCATTGGCAACAATGAGGAGGTCCATAAGGGGCAGAGGATAGAGGACTGTGAAACTGGATTTGAACACCAACCCCGGCAGCAACGACAAGAATGGTTTGTATGTGTAGCTTGTACTCAGGGCCTCCAAATTAGTACATGACTCAATACTTTTTTTACATAACATTCCATAACTATGGCACACTAGGGGATGTTTGGTTTGTTTACATTTTACCGCACTCATGTTGGGCAATTTTACTTTTTGTATTTGTTGTTTGATTCACTGCCAAAATTGTGGCTACAGTTGAAGCATGCAATTTAGCAGCACAAAAGGTGTGGCAAGCGAAATTTCTTAGAGAGAAAAATGGCAGTGTGTGGCTATCACACATGTAGTGTAGCTGATTGCCAAACAAGAAACAATCAAACATGTGTAATTCATTACCGTTTCATGTAAAATGCAAACCAAGATAAAATTAACAAGTATGTGTATCATAAATTTCACATAACTACAACACATCATAACATGTAATTAGAGTTTACTGTTTCCTAAAAACAAGTTCCTGCAAGGTCATAACGGCATAACTCAATGAGACATTCTATCTTTCCCATCTATAAACTAAAACCACTAGAATATTAGTGCTGCTATCATTTTCTTTATCATGCATTAATGAACGCCGAACTGCAAGCTAAGTCAATTGGGCCAGTACGACTTGCAGTACACTCCATAACAAAAGTTTTTGAGGTCATTTTAGACAACTGCTACATGTCACACAAGTACACAACAAATCACAAATCTATTGTTAGGATCAAGGTACTTAAAATCGCGATTCTAGTCGTAGAATCGCACGACTTTACGATCCTACAACACCAATACGATCCAAATCGTACCTTGAGTCGTACCTAGTAGAATCGTAGTAGAATCGCGCTCTTAATGGTAGAATCGGGTAGAATTATGGTAGAATCATGTAGAATCATGCACATCTCAAATTATAAAATATTTAGGTATTTGGTTGTGTCATATCCCTCAATTCAAATTGTATGATGGGTACTAAGTAATTAGTAGGTTAGACATTAAGATTTGGAGATTTGGGATAATAAAATTATTTTATTTATTTATTTATTTTACCTTTTATGTTAAATATTTAGGTAATGGCGAGGTTGCTAAAATAAATATTCTAGCCGTAGCTCTGAACGACATGGAATCTAAACTGTGGTTTAGACATTTATCAATCAAATTAGATACCAAATGACCAAATAAACACTCATATCACTCAGAGAATACACGACACATTGGAAAAATTGTATTTTTTGTAGAATCAGGTAGAATCTTAGATTCTACGATTCGGTCCTAAAATGTGATCCTACCGGAGTGTCTCTGATCCGATTCAGAATCGCGATTCTGACAGCCTTGGTTAGGATAGCAAAATGTGTTATAAAATAACATAATTATGATGCCTAATATGAATACGGTAATGGTCTTTTAAAAAAACATTATGCAGTGTGTATGCTTTCCAAACCAGCACAGTAACCAGGTACTCGTTATCACCATCCTCAACTAGTTAAATCAAACTGACTTGTCCTATGGTCAGTATCATTTACAGCCGCACTTTCTTTGCGGATAGTCCAAAATACTGTTACAATAGTCATATTCTGCCATAGTGTCATCTGTTCAAAAACATAGTTGAAATGCCCATCATTTATTAGATGTAACACATCACTGCCTTGACCTTAGTGCGTCTATGATAGATATCAGATCTAAGTGGCCATAGAGTAGACAGAGTGCCAGTTGGAGTAGAGAAGGCAACTCTTATGTAGCCACAGATGTAGAGGTAAAGGTCATATATCGGGGTGCAGTTTCTTTTAATGACACTTTTGCATCCAAATTGACGGGAGGGGGGGGGTGGAATTAGACTCAGAGGACAAATGTAAGATCTAATTTGCACCCCAAAAAAAAGCTTCACACGGGAAGGTGAAATTCCCTTATCTTTGAGATAAATGGCCAGTTGGACTGTTGGGATCTCACCTATCTTCGGATAAATAACTAGTTGATTTTTTGCCAAACCATACCTAATTCATGATTTCATCACTTATATACCAAGTTACCAACTTTCACATTCCGTCTCTGTATGTTCGGATTGAGGGCAATTGATAGTTCTCGTACATAGAAAATCAAGGTATGAGACATATTATTTATTTGATTGATTGATTCAAATGTTAACTTCGTTTTTCTTCATTCAGAAAGTCCTAAAAGAAATTTGTAAAGGGCATATAGTATTATATCAAATGTTTTTTGTCTGACCTTAGGAAGGTTCTTAAACTTAATTCAGGAAATGCCAGTATTCATAGAAAAACATTATATGAAAAGCCTAACTACCAGATTTGTAATTTTAAACGTGACAGGCCTAAGAGTAGTGGTTTGACGTAGATAGAATTTTTCTGACACCCAATGGATCATGATTATAGAGAGATTAGTTTTTTCTCAAAAGATCTTAGAATCATAGTAAATAAAGGTGAAAACAAGAACCTCTGATAAAGCATTAACAACTGACAAGCCAACACCATGCAACCCTCCAGAAACACTGTAGCCACTCTTTGAACCTCCAAATTTTCCACCAGCGTGCATTAACTGCATGATTAAAGAAGATCTTTACAAGATGGACAATAGAATTTCTTCAACATTAGGCATATCAATTGTTGGCCATCCAAAAAAGACATTTTAAGGTTGACAAATGGACAAACAATGCTACATATGTTAGTCAGAAGATAGGGAAGTTAACAGGTGTACTTGTGGTCCTGTGCACATGACAGAAAACCCATCCACATAGCTACATCTTACAAGGCCACAAAATGCACATGGCAATGAAAATGTATCAAGGCGTTTCAACAAAATATGGGTGAAATTTGTACATATAATAAGATGGGGGGGTAGAACAAATAAAGAGTAAACAGTACCGTTAAGACAGTCTCCACACAAGATTTCTTTGTTTGGGGGTGTATATCTGTAGGGATCTGCAGTACGTGTAGATTTTAGCGGCAATTCAACAAAACAACGGACAAAAAGATAATCCATAGAGTAAGTGTAGGATGTTGCATTTTGACTACTCAAAAGTTGTGCTTTGCAAATTTTAATTACTTCCTAGAAGCAAACAAATGTTGTGCTTTGCAAATTTTAACTACTTCCTAGAAGCAAACAAATGTTGTGCTTTGCAAATTTTAACTACTTCCTAGAAGCAAACAAATGCAAACTTACAAATAAAAAACGGTAACACAGCTGTTCAATCAGGTACCAACAAAACTATGTAAAATGGACTCAGACTGCATAATAATAATTATATCTCTCCCTCCCCCTCCCTTTTTCTGCCACCTCATAGCAACATAAGGTTATTATGTTATCTCTTTTCCGGATCATGGCTGTTGAACCGACTTTTAGAAAGCTGCACTGTTTAATCCAGAAGACGAGAGTCGTAGAAATCATCCAATATAATCCGACATACTATTCGGGAAAAATGATTGTCTTAGCTGGTAGAGTTTTTCTTAATAATATAAAGATACATGCAGTGCTAAAAAAATTAGTGCACCCAACTAGACAATCAAGCAAAGGTGTGTGCATGAGAAGTGCCCCAGTAGAGTGTAACCACCTAAGAACCGCAGCTACTATAATCAAACAACCGAAAACAGCGGCTAAAACCCCATCTAGACAATCAGGCAAAGGTGTGTGCATGAGAAGTGCCCCAGTAGAGTGTAACCACCTAAGAACCGCAGCTACTATAATCAAACAACCGAAAACAGCGGCTAAAACCCCATCCATGTGTTGACTAATATTCAGCGGCCATGTAGCAGCTGACATGCAACAAACTCCTAGCAAAGAAAAGCAGACCAACCAAACCTTTCTAACCATCCTACTTCTGCCTAGTGGACATTAATCCTATTATTTTGATTGTGCGCAAGATCTATGTGTGGCTGTGTGAAAATGTGAATAGATACATTACTTTGTAAATGATGATGTTGTTTATTTAAATGATGACAGATATGGAACGAAAGGAAATAACTGGTAATTCGTTGCTTGGCACATCAAATATATACTAACAGCATAAAATACATCAGTGATCTGTCATATACTATGATATAAAGGCTTCATTCACATTTGTTAAGACTTTTATTTGATTCCCCGACAAGTAGGATTACTCACTATTACAGTAACTAATACAGCAGCATAAAACATGAAATTCATCATAATCGCATGGCTCTCAAAATCTGTGAAACACATTGAGCATACAGGAAGTTATCCTTCATAGGATTTTAGGAATAGCATACCCCACGACCATTGTCTGTTACACTAACAGAATTGTCATCGTGAAGGACAACATTAATCTTAGTAGCATGGCCTGCTTGAGCTTCATCCACGGCATTATCCAATATTTCATAAACCTATGATACACAACCCCGAACAATGATCAGAAAAAAAGAAACAAAATTGGAACAGTTGGCAACACATAAAACAACACATAAAAACAGAGGCATAATATGTTGCATTCAATATACCAGATGATGTAATCCACGTGGTCCTGTGCTCCCAATGTACATACCAGGCCTTGTGCGAACACCATCTAATGCTTCTAAAACCTGCAAAATTAGCAATTTAGCATAGAATCAAGATCAAGCTCAAAAGAACAATTCATTCGTAAAACAATAGTGAAGGTGTCACATAGGAGAAACCTAGAACAAAGCTGTGCAGGATATATAGTGTTCGTGTCCATGAAAAGATCGTTAAACTTTACACTACACTCGGTAGATAATTCCATTGCTGACAAGTGACAACAATGATAAACTAATCACATGTTGTTGCTTTCATAATAGTTAGGATAGAAGACACAGTAAATGTTTATATATTCGGGAGTCATTTCAAAAAATGAACTGCCCTGTAAAGAACGTTTGCTAAATTCTCATAGAAAAAGCAGGTAGAGCCGACTTGTAGCAAACTAAAACAGTAATAATCTTAACCCCTTCAGTTCTGCTTCATGAATCAGTGAAGCACCATCGAAGTGTGGAATCCACAATATGCACCAAAAGAGGATAGAAGCATTTACATGGCATGTAAAAATATATATACATTCTGTGTGCCATTTCAGGGTAAACAACTCGTCAAGTCAAACAATCTGCTTGGTTTTTAAAGTTGAATATCAACCCAAAAAAACAACCCATAAGAAAGGTCAATGGCATTGCCATCTTAACTAAAATTGTGTGCTCCGTTAATTCTGTTACACAGAACTTCTAAGCGGAGAGCGTTCCCCTCAACAAATTAGCACAAATGGATTTCTGTAACAGCTGCATGTAAACCTACATGATCTGGAGGGGGAAATGATACAAACATTTATAGAATTGAAAGGCAACTTGGAGCTGATTAACTTAACTGTTGCCCCCTCCCACTTACATATCTACAGAGTGACACACGTGCTTGCACTCCCTCTCGTCTCCCTCCCCATCTCTCCCCAATACTACCTGCAGACATTCCATTTAAAATCCGAGACAAATACTCCGATTACTTGCGCCTGAACCCTAACCTAGCCCCTTAGCCACA
This sequence comes from Hsuehochloa calcarea, assembly GCA_036346395.1. Lineage (NCBI taxonomy): Eukaryota > Viridiplantae > Streptophyta > Magnoliopsida > Poales > Poaceae > Hsuehochloa > Hsuehochloa calcarea. Next base: position 52,913,624 of record CM070603.1, read on the forward strand.
GAAGCCGGCAGCCCGGCACACGAGAATCACCTGGACGTTTGCGGCGGTGTACTCCCCGGCCACCCGCTTCTCGTGCATCGCCTCGTACGCCGCCGTGGAGGCCATGAAAGCCCTTACCGCGACCCCATTCCGCCGCGGGACAGCCGCCGCCACAACCCTATTAAAAACACGCCGAAAGCACCACCAAATAAATCAGCACCCAAACAGCTCCAACGAGAGAACCTCACTACCGAAAGGTGTAAAAGGAAGGAGGAGGCGGACATAGAGGGGAACCTGGATTTGAAGAGGAGGCGCGCGGAGGCGGCGGGGAGCGGGAGCAGGCAGGACGGGGCGGTGGAGAGGAGGCGGCGGAGCAGTAGGCGGAGTTGGGGAGGGGGAGGCGACGGCCGGAGTAGGAGCGCCATTGGCGGCGGCGGCGAGCTCGCGTCGCGTCCGCCTCGCTTTTGCTTGGCTTGGGTTGTTGCCGTGTTGGGGGGAATGGGAGGAGGGGTCGGGGTTTTTAGACGAGTTGGGTAGTGGATGAGGCCAGAGAGGCGACGCGGAGCTTGAGGGTTTTAGGAGCGGGCCGGGTTCAGATTTCAGAGGAGAAGGAGGGCATTCCGAAAACGCGGAAAGTAAAACGAAAAATAGGGAATGCTCTATTGGGCCCTCGTGAATTCGGCCTGGCCTGGTTTTGGGTCCGACCGGTTCGAGTTTTCAGACGTGGTTGGACCCGGTTTGGTTCATTTGACTTAGTTATTAATCTTAACAAACCGGACCGAAGACTCCCGAGTCGTGGCCTAATTGGATTCCTCATCCTCTGAAGTCTATAAATAGAGAGGACCCTATCTCATTGTAACTCCCGCCGATTGAGAAACAATAAAGCAATCCTAAAGTCTCATCATATCTCTGTGTTCAATCTATTGTTGTATCTTATGTTCTTGATTCGTTTTTATGATTCTGAATATTGTATATGAGGTACCTGCTTGAACTGGACTCGCCAGCGATGGTTACTCAACATGTTATCAGCACGATCGACTCTCCTCACATCAAAGGTAACCGTCGAAGAACGACACTCATAGATTGAATCGTTTTCTATATTGCTTTCGATTATACAAATTTGGCTTTCTAGATTGGTTTTCTACGATGCAAATCTATTCTAATCTACCACGAGCAGACTTGAAGTCGTCGACACAATGCCGATCGATCGATTACATGAAAGATTGGATGTTAATTGCACCGTATATTATTGCATTAACAATAATTATGCATGAACAGTAATTATACATGAATAATAATTATGCATGTACAATAATACCATATGACCAGTAACCAAGGGCCTAGAGTGCGCCGCCGGCTTGAAGCCGCGACGAGCACATCGCCTTGAAAGACGGCATCCGCCGCACACGCAGACCGCCGACGCCAAAGACTCCGAAGGCGCCGCGATGCCGGCCGAGCCGAGGGAAAGGATGTGCCGTCGGCCGCCATGAAGCCACCGCAAGACCGCCACCTCCCGGCCGCCTCAGCATGCGGCCATTTCGCCATTGTCCGCCCGTAGCGATCGTCGACGTCACAGAGAAGAAAAAGAAAAAACTTTTATGGAGTCCGTGGCCGGGCAAGCCTTGCGACCGCCGCCGCATGCATGCGTTCATGCTGCAGACGCAGACCGACTGCCGCCAAAGCTATCGCCGCCTGATTGAACCGCGCCACAGCCTCGCTTCAAGACACCGTCTTGGGCGCTTTGAAGCGCCTCGGCCTTCGGCGCCTTAAGCCCGCCTCAGCCGTCTGCTTGACCCGCCGCGCCTCTGCCTGATACCGACCGCCAAGGCCCATGATCTGCATGCCGCCACCTCGAAGGCACCGCTCTCCCCCACGCAGCGCTTAAGCAAGCACCGCACCACGATCTTGTTGTCGCCGCCTCGAAGGCACTTTCCGCCCTTGGAGCCGCCGCCATGACGAGAACGCGGGAGGAACCTAAAATCCTCCCACGCCGGGACTTAACCCGACCACACACGCGTGTCAGACCCGGACCGACCGAGAAGTCAAATGGGCTTACCAAGTGAAAGCGAAAGAACAAAACGAAAAAAAGGTTATTTTGCAAAACGGCCCTTAAATTTTCTGTAAATTACGCGTAAAATTTCTCAGAACTAAAAGTTTTACGCTTTAGCCCCTGCAAATTGCAGAATTCACCGAAAATTCATATTCTAGCAGAAAATGACCTCGAAATTCAAATTTTGAATCGATTTTATCATTTAAAGCATATTTTACCTTGTTATTATTATTTCTATGCAATTTATTTATTGTATTTACTATTTTGATTATTTGTGACTATTAATATTGCTTTTAATCACTGAAAATAGCAGTAAATCATGAAAATGCATGGAAAATATGGAATCACAAACCGGGAGTTCGAAGAGCATTATGAGAATTTTGCAACTATTTTATGTAAATTACCAGCATTAATCCTATGAACTTTTTGCATGAATATGAAAAATGTCTGGCATCACGAACTAGAAGTTCGAAAGAGTTGGCCCAGCATGGTCAGAATTTGTACAGTCTTCAACTCTGTGATAAGGTAATCACAGATGAGCAGAAGATTGACAAGACCCTTCCTACCTTCATCCTAATGCGGTGCAATCCGCACGCAATTATTGTAAAAATGGTTACAAGAAGTATGCCGCATTAATTGACACCGTGCAAGTTGCGAAGCTCAAGATGATGTTCAAAGGAAAAACTACATCTCACAGCCACCTAGTAGCTACAAAGTGATGAAGCCTCTTAGAAAGGAGAGGGGTAAGAAGGGTAAGGTCGTGAGTCGCACGTAATTGGTGCTTTACAGTCTAAGAAAAGGGGTAAAGGATAGCATGAGGCACACCTCACCATTGCAGGCACAGAAGATCCACACCTATTAGTTGCACTTATGAATGTGGACAGCCTAGTAGCAGCCTCCATCATCCCTCCTTTGGATATAGCAGTGGCCATAGCCGTAGTTGCCCAAGAGGAGAAGATCGCCATGTAGCAGATTGAGGCAGAAGTTTCTGAATACTTCGCTGATTCGATCTAGTGCACGCATTGTACTTAGATCCTTTTACAGTCACTTGCATTTTGTGATTGTGATGGAACTTTTAATAATGGTTGTAGGCTCTAGAAGAGCAATGCATTAAATTCTTATGATGAGTCTTGTAGGACTTATATTCCTGTATTTATAATCGCAAATTATGTTGTGATATCTGCAGTATTTTATTTTATATGTTGCTTGATTTCTGCTACATATTAATAAAGTACATTATATTAGAACGTGTGTGGCGCCCTGTGGAGGACATGTGCTTAGCAGGTAGTGGCACAATGAATACCACCTTGAGAGAGACGAAAATTTTCAGTGGATCAGTAAGAATGCATGTAGCGTTACGACAATCGCAGGCAGCGATACTTGTATAATAGGCTCAGGAAGGGCCACAATTATACTCCCAACGGGATACAACTTTGGTAATTAAAGAAGTCTTGTTGTACCCATAATCGACTAGAACTCTCAAGGATATTCGCGCTAACGGTTTCCATGTAGAGACTGAAAAAGAGCATTGTAAGCAATACATGTTTATTACAAAGTATAAGAAAGTAGAAAAATAGTATTTGAACGGCTTCCTTCATTTGAAAATGGGCTATACTATACTAATATTAAGGCATCTGCAGCCTATACTGCTCTGAAAACTGTATTTAGAAGCTCTGAAGCTCTTCTATCTCTGGCATGATAGATCATGCCACCTAGGTCTTAGGATGATCAGAAATATAATTAACAATTCACAGTGACATAATGTCAATGTAAAGAACTTCCCGAATCAGTAAGTTTTTGTGTGCCCTGCATGTGCCACCGGGAAACTGATTACTAGACCCTATACTCTGAAAATAAAGGATGAAATCCCTGCATTCCTGGACTGTATACAGGGAGACATTTGCGGTCCTAAACAGCCACTGTCATTACCATTTAGGTATTTTATGGTGCTCATCGATGCTTCCTCGAAATGGTCGCATGATTGTTTATTGTCTACGAGAAGCGCTTCTGCAAAGCTAATCTCGTAGATAATTAACATTAAGAATAATTTCCCTGATCATCATGTGAAGTCCACCAGAATGGACAACGACGGAGAATTTACTTCGAGGGCATTTGATGATTATTGTGTGAAAATGAGAATTAAAATTGAGCATCCCATACCGTGTGTCCACACCCAGAATGGACTAGCAGAATTATTATTTACCAACTACATGTTGGGGACACGCAGTCTTGCACGCAGCAACTCTCATCAATTCTAGACCACCGGTGTTGAGGATTAAAATATTCATATATTATCCTAATATATGATAAAGACCATACGTCTTCGTGGTCGTAACTTCTAAGACCACCGACCTAACTGGTCGAAGGTATTACGGAAGTTATATAATAAATACCCTGGTCGGACTAAGTCTCAAACCTAGTCCACGACCAGGTAAGTGCTCGTGAAGCTATGAACAGGCGTCTGGGTCGAGTCTCCGACCACGCCACTCACTATGTGATGAATGAATCACGTGTTTCATATTCCACATAATTACAACACTATCACGGTTGATGAATTAACGTCTCCTAAATCATTAACCGCCAAACAGTTGACATCTTCACCAACTGCCTCTGCAGTTAGTAGAACCGTCAAACTGCCATCTCTTCCCGACCTGACGCGTCGCTCCTCAACGGATGTCTCTTCGTGGGATAACTGCCACCGCTTCATCAAGTATTTAAGGGGGACCATAGAAGGCTGGAAGAGAGGGACAACGAGACAGAACACGTAACATCGAGAGAGACAAAGACATCAAGCAAGACTTAGCAAAGTGTTGTGTTTTTAGATACTCTCTGTGTTTGTAATCGTGAGTTCATAGCAATAAAGAGCAAGTCAGATCCACTCCCTGAAGTCACACACATTTTTCCTCTTTTCATTTATATGTTCATAAGATCGGCGATTTGATCGTCGACAGCTGGCGCCGTCCGTGGGGAAGATAGTGCAAAACTTCGGAAGAAGGTTCTTTGTTCAACTCATCCGCTTTCTCCATTTTCGTAACTACAAGTATGGCAGGAACTTGGGATGAGGAAAACTGGTTCGACTTGGATGACTACTCCAACCTTGACATGGAAGCCTGCATCCAAGCCATGCAACATGGGGAATCTTCGTCCTCCTCCGATGGTTCGCGACGTCGTCGACGACAAATAACTTGAGCGGATGGATGAAGATACACCGCTGCGCCAAGAGGCGCTTTACGAGGAACGGTTGTTCCGTCGGTTCGACGTCCGAATATTTTCTCAAGACCGGTTTCCCCGACCGGCGAAAAAGGGACCAACCGGCATCTGGTAACGGTGTCGATGAGACCCTCACCGGTAATGGGCCGAGTGAGGACGATAAGACTCAGTATCCGGTCGGCAATCCGCCGAATCGGTGAGCTCGCCGCGAAGACCTCCGGAGGTTCTCATCTCCGACCGGTCTCCGTCGTGGAAGTCTCTAGTAGAAGCACCGAGAAGTTCTCCATTAGTCACGATGGAAGCTCCTCGAAGATCGTTCTTTGGAAGCATGAGGTCAACACGATCGAAATCTTGATCGTGATGCCACTCGAAGTCCTGCACACCCCGCCTCGCCACCACCGCTAATGGAGATGGCGCGGCAATCAAGCACCACCTACCGGAGTAACGGAGCCGATGGGCGTCCATCGCCTAATACGCGTGGTGCAAATTTCACCAAGGATGACAGGCATGACGGGTTAGGCCAAAGGTCCGAGGAACTTCGGTCTCCGAACACCAACATCTTCGATGAATCCTCCGAGACCTTCTGTATGATTCGTAACTTGTGTCGTATCCAAAATATTCTTAATAATATCGACTGCTGCATTCAAGCTCCGGCTTTACCCAATTGGTGGAGCAGTATCGGAAATTCTTCAACGAATCGCAAATGCGGCATGCGCAAGCGTGCAGGGGGCAAGGGATATCCCTATTATCGTAGAACCTACTATTAATAATTGCAAAGTGTTGTGTTTTTAGATACTCTCTGTGTTTGTAATCGTGAGTTCATAGCAATAAAGAGCAAGTCAGATCCACTCCCTGAAGTCACACACATTTTTCCTCTTTTCATTTATATGTTCATAAGATCGGCGATTTGATCGTCGACAACCGGCATATAACATCCATTCACCAGCAACTAGCGCAAGGGTCGACAACGAAAATTTCTCATCTTTGAAGGTTTGGTTGTAAGGTTTATATACCTTTACCACCACCACAACAAACTGAAATGGGCACTCTCCAAAAGTCTGTGATATACGTTGGTTATGAGACAACATCCATAATCAGGTATTTGGACCCCACGACTGGAGATTTGCATGCAGCCCACTTCGCTGATACCACATTAGATGATAATTATTTCTCATCATTAGGGGGAGAAAATCAACCCTTGATGAAAATTTTCGATAAATAGAGAAGTCCAGAAGATAATTGAAGTCTAGAAGACAATTGAAGTCTAGAAGATAATTGAAATCCATACATATGACCCGCGCACTAGTGAAGCAAATAGAGAAGTCCAGAAGACAATTGAAGTCTAGAAGACAATTGAAGTCTAGAAGACAATTGCAGTCCAGAAGATAATTGATTTGCAAGCATTAGCGAATCAACTGCCTAACCACTTTAGTGATTTGAAGAGCGTGACCAAGTCGCATATGCATGTACGCAATGCACCGGAGAGGGTTGAAATATCGATGAAGGTATCCCTAATCTCTTCCTAAGGCCTCTGAAAGGATGAGAACTCCGACCCCTCGAATCCGAAGTAACCAGGGACGTCTGGTGAAAAAGGATAAGAAGGACTTGACACAGTCGATCACCGAAGTTCCCAAGAACCAGAAGGGGAGCCAGTTGAGACCTGGCACCAGTATGGCACCTTCAGAAAAGGCATACCAGAATTGAATATCCCTATGAAGGGAGACATCAGCATGGATGTGTGCGCACACATCGGAGCTGAAAAACTAAAGGGACTTGCCCCGCAATTGAAAGCAGCGATAAGCAAGTAGAAGCATTAGAAATATCATCGCTTGAAGAAATAACTATAAACTTTATGACCTTGGGAGAATCTATGAATAAGCCAACAGCCAATGTCGACATTTACTTTGCAAAGAAAATTACCACAATCATCAATCTTGATCCAGAGCATGTATCGCTCGCTGAATGTAAGAAAAGATCAGATTTAGAAGATTGGAAGAAGGTAATAGAAACTAAATTGTTCTCTCTGAATAAAAGAGAGGTGTTTGGGCCTATAAGCCGCAACCTCCCATGTGCACCCCGTAGGGCATAAGTGGGTATTTGTTCGAAAGATAAATAAAAGAAGAAAGGCTCGTTGCACAAGTTCAAACTCCATTAATTTAGTTTTGGTGATTAATGACAAATTTATATGTGAGACTAACATGTTTGCTGACTATGATATTATTTAGTCTCATTTGAATGAAAATATGAAAATCATGGATGTATGCATTCGACATCGTGTTCTTATATCTTATTGGCTCGGACTGGACTCGCCAGCGACGGTTACTCAACAATTAATACTAAGAAATAGACTAATCGAGTGATGTAACTAGGATGTCGTGGTTTTTGTCGCTAAAAATGGATGATAATCTACCTTTCAATTAAAAAACTCTTTTGTTTGTAAAAAAAAGGACAAGAGATATAGGGATTAGAAAGAAATTTCCCTGTTTCTCTTTATCTTTATTTCTATGGATTATATATTTTATTTTATAGAAGAAAAACAAATAATTTAGTTCATATTTATGTAGCCCTAGATTTTTTGCCCGAGCTGGATTTTAACCAGTGTAGACATATCGTCAACGAATTTACAATCCATCCTGATTAACTGCTCGGGCATTGACCCACGAAGAATTTAGACTCATTATTTCGACATATTCACATCACTGTGCTATTGTAATGTGCCTTTGATTTACAGCGTTGGATCAAAAATCAAAGATCAGGAATCAAGGTTGGTTTAGGCGTTGTACCAAGTACTATAGCGGCTTTGGTACCGTAGCGATTGATCTCCCATGTTTCTTATTTGATCAAGTGGATCAAGTGGAGGGGTTCCCTTCACGGATCTCTTCTACGTCTGGCTCATCACCATCTGCTCCGGTGCGTGATCGCTCCTTCTTGCTCCTCTTTGTGTTTGTTGTTTATTTTGTTACTTGGGTATTGTAAAAAAAATAGTTTGATGGCGATATCGTACTAGCATGCAGGAATATTCTTCTTCTTCCTCCCCCCTTCTCTTAATTTTGCTTGGTATGGACATTTTATTGCCCAGAATAATCGAATTATTAGTGTGATAGTTTGTCACTACCAGCTTCGACAATGGATTGTTTTTCGTGATTTTCATCATTCTTCTTGTTGTTTTTCATTTGTTCACCTTGTGAATTATCTCTTAATTATTAATTAGGAATTGATTTTTTTTCTGTATTTGCTATTTGCAGCCTTGCATGTTGAATAATCATGTGTGTTGTTCTTGTGTTGATTGATTTCTTGTAATGTTTATTCTTTCCGTTTTGCTTTTGCATGGATGAGCGTTTATGAATCTAGTTATGTCGCATCAATCTAGGTCATAGTTAGTGCTTAGTCTTCAATTACTTCAGATTGTGCTTAGTCTTGCATTACTTTAGTTAGTGGTTGCATGTAACGACATAGTTAGTGGCTCATCACAGCATTGTAACAATATCATTAGTGGGTGTGTCATTGCATGTAACGGTATCATTAGTAGGTCTCTTGATCAGAATAAAAGGAGAAGAAAAACCGAAAAGCAGTAGGCTGTTGAGCTGCACAAATCTCTGTCTTTTCACGTTTGCAATGTCGTTTTTTTGCATTCCAGAGTGCTCGTGTGTGTTTGTGTCCAGGCGTTCGAGTGGGTAGATCAGCCCCCTGTGCCAACAATTGGTATCAGAGCTTAGGTTGTGATTGCCCGATATCATGTCGCGGGACATGTCGCCAGAGAGGTCGTTGGGAAGCGATGTCACCCACGACGGTGCGACGTCAAGGGCGCCGGTGTAAGTTCAAACTCCATTAATTTAGTTTTGGTGATTAATGACAAATTTATATGTGAGACTAACATGTTTGCTGACTATGATATTATTTAGTATCATTTGAATGAAAATGTGAAAATCATGGATGTATGCATTCGACATCGTGTTCTTATATCTTATTGCATTCCTCGGATCCAAAATATAGGTTGAACTCCACTAAGTTTAACTTGAATATGTACATATGTTTTTATTACACATTTGTGTAACACACATTTAGGAGGGGTTCAATCTATGTTTAGAGGTTTCATTAGTATTGATCATTGTTCCTTATCCACTTATATTGGAGATCTGTACTTTGAAACATATCATTTTAGCATATAAAACTTGTGTAGTTTATATATACTCACATTGCTTTATATCCGATTATTTGCAATTGTGTTACAGGACTAATGTGTGTGCTAAGATGTTTTAAAGGTTTAGTCCCGGGTTATGGATGACAACATGGAAATAGCAATACAAAGACAATAGAGGGATCATGGCTAGTAACTTGAGGATTTATCATGTGCCATCTTGATCAACTAAAAGTCATGCATTGCATTTAGCATTGCTTCCTAATAATGTGTAATTATATCAAAAGTTAGCTTACATTTATAACTATGAATATTGGTCATTTCAATCTTTATTTTATAACCTTGGGATACAAATATCATAGTTAGGACCTAAGAGCTTCGACCAATGCCGTTGTTGTAGCACTGATGTCCATCTTTAAAGCTATCACTCCAACTGTTGCAGGAGCTATTTAAGTATTCATGATCCAGTGTGTTTACACACTATTTAGTGCAATCACGAGGAAAGATATTGTAATATCCCGTTTAATTACTGAGCAACTAAGAGAATTAGGGGGGGGATTGGGGTTTATGATAAATAAATTCAGAATTTTAGAGAGGGATTGGGAATTAGGCCTTTTGTCCCGTCCCATATTTTAGTGGCCCAGGTGGGGGAAGTTAGCCATTTGGCCCAAGGCCCTTTAGTGGGCTAGCTTGAAGAGGGCAGGTGCAACCCTAGCCGCCAGCCCATGTCCCCAAGCCGCTGCCACCCCCACCCTTCCATGCCTCATCTACCCCTCCCTGTCCCTCTTGGCGCTGCCCCTCCTCCCTCCTTTCTGTCGGCCAAGAAGCGGAGGGCGAGAAGGGGATCAGTCAGTAAGAGGAGAGGGGAGGAAGAAGGGGAGGTTTCACGGGAAATTCGTGATTTTCATCATGATCTTCAAGGGTAACGATCTTAACCCCTTTAGATTGCCCTGGTTTAGTCGTTGTTCAGTTTGTAGGTCGTTTGGTCAATGGGAAGAGTCAGTGTTTTGCTGCCCTAATTCGCTGAGTTGTCATGCAGAGCCTTGCGGGGATATTTAGGGTCATATTCAGGGATGTATCCAATTAAAAAGGTTGTATATAATCTCCTTAGCTTCCCAGTAAGGTCTATATCATTAAAATCGGAGTAGCGAGCGAAAAGTTACAGCCTCGGGAAGGTCACTCTCTAGAAGTTGGACGTAGCTGCAGATGTTGTGAAGATGGATCAGTTTCATCTAGTAGATGACAAAATTAAAATTTGGTGATAACTTGAATAAGTTATAAATTTTTGTGCAGTTTCTAGAACTAGTATCATTCATATATATTCAAGTTTTAGAATTAAAAATATAAAATTATGAAGTGAACTGTCCGGACAGATTCTCGTGACAGTCTTCGGGGAATGAAACAGGGTAGAGAATGGTACAATAAGAAGTTTGTCATAACTAGGAGTTATAGGCTTTTTCATGAGGATTCCATAAAGTAGTGGATGTAAAGATTTGAAGTTCAGACGTGAAAGTTATAGCATTTTTATTACTGGGACAGCAGGTATGTCAATCGATAGAATTAAGTTATTTGGATTGTTTTTGCGTAATCATGCTAAGGTGAAGTATGTGATGTTTTGGTACTGTATTTGGTATGTTTGTAATGTATGTCAATTTGTTATCCAGGGAGTGTTGCCTCAAGCGTCGTGCCGCCTTTGCATCATCCGACTCCTAGAAGCTAAAGAGACAAGTGCTAGGTATAGTGGTGAACAACGGGTGGCTGCCATTGTCATGTTGGTTTATTTGACATGACATTTATTTATATTGTTTTAAGTTAAATATTTGCCATGGCGATATTGATGAAAAGAGTTACATCGTGATATTGACGCAACTACCATGGGATGACATGGTGATAATATTAATGTTTAATGAATTGTTGCATCATTCACTTATATAAGGGCCATGGCGGTGAGTACTGTCGTATTTATGGCTAATCTGGTGTACCCCATGTTAAAATCGTACAGAGGTAGGGACCTCATCCTCAAATGGGGGGGTCACGGATGGGTGAACACTTCACTATACCGGTATCAACTTAAAGAGGTGCATCACAACATCTGCATACATGAGAATTATATTGTTGAGAATGGAAATGTGAATGATGAGATTTATGATAATGCATTGTTTGTTAATGAGCTTGTGTTTTTACCATTGTATCTAATGCTTGCTGAGTTGTGGACTCACCCTTGTTTATTTTGTTGCTTTAGGTGGTCATTGACGGTATCTCGTATGGGGATGACCAGCACGCATGGACAATCACACTACCTACACTGAATTAATTTGATTTGCCATGTGAACATTTACTTTGGTGTGATGAATAATTCATTCTATGACTTGATAATTATTGATTGGGTTTAAGTGTTGGTTATAACTCGATTATTCATTCATCGGCTTGTTTATTCTCTCTTTAGTTCATTATTTAGTACCACTATCTATTGTGTTGATCATTAAGCAGTTTGTATGCCTTTATTATTTTGTATTATGTCCCGTTGACATGATTTTATTTGTTATGCACTTGCTAGAATTTAATGTAACAAGTGGTTTAAATCAGTAGTTGAGGTAATTTAGTGGTATTTCGGGCTCAGTGTTGGACCAGTGTGTTACAAATATAGCAATCTCGTGTAAACTTTTATATTTCACTTTGATTAGTTCCAGAGCAACCGTTGTAGCTGCTCAACATTTATCTAATATTTTCAATGGCAAACAATAACTGTCTCCATTCCTCTAAATTTTTTTTTGTGAATCAGTTTGATGACAATGAAAATTAAACAAATGTAAGTTTATTTGTTATGATGTTCAACTCTCATTTTTTAATCACAAATTGTTAATAGAGTTCATTCATCGCGATATCCAATTTTGAATTTAACACTTCCTTTATTTTGCAAATCTAGTGATGTTTTTTTCTTATTACATTTCTAAAGGAGGAATATGACCCTGTCATGTTAATTAAATTTTTTCCATCAAACCACTACAATTCTTCTAAGTATTGCACAGTTGATTTTTTTTTTCCAAACACATAGGTGAATATGAATACACAAATTTTGCTATCCCCTATTGTTGTTTTGGGTACAATAAACTCTTTGAGTTTTTTTTTAAGGATGGGCATTGGGATTGAAGGATTAAGATACAGAAACACATATTTAACATGTGTGGAAAGAATAACTAGAAATTGGTTGAATGGAATCAATGGTACCAAAGTCAAAAGGGTAATTATACTTTTGAAGGATACTTTTGAAGGTCATATCTTCCATTTTTTAAGTATGATTATAAAATATGATTGGTTTAGGCTTTTAGGGCGATATGGCTCAACTTACTAGTTCTTACGAGGGTCATTTGCGTTATTTAGAGGGCAACATAAGTAGACTAGAAGACCTAGTGATGGACTGATTTCACGATCACATTAAATTCATACCTTCGCTTTTGGTTAAGCTATACTTTCCTAAAAAGAATAAGCTTACATGTGAGGGATGTGTTGAAGTGCAAGTAGAAAAAATGCATAAGATGAAAAGATTGTATACTGTTGATACGATATAAAACTCTAATTCTGTTCACATCTGCTTTGAATCTCGCAGATGACCACTTGGTGTTTTCACGCTGAACGTGTTCACAGTTATCGACTGTGTGTTCACCTTCAAACTATTTTTTTCCTAGAAGTGACGCGAAGCATTAATGCATTAAACACTATGAATTTATGATTCATGCCACTCAAGAGCAGATATATACTCTTTCTAATAGGCGAAGGAAACCCCAGCCTTAGGGAGCTCCACACCGCTTTTTTGTGAAAAGGCCCTGTGAGGTTTTCAAAATCACGTCGAACTCCTCAGTGTTAGTTTTTTTAACGAAAAAGACACCTAGTGTTTCCGAAATCACGGTGAGGTCCTCCATATCATTTTTTTTGCACAGAAAGCCCCATGTTGTTTATGAAACCATGACTCAAGCAAGAATCAAGAGTTGTTGTAATATCTAATCTGTATATTTGTTGTACACCACAACTATTCTTTTTGTACTACCGCGACACATGTTATGCTTAAAGAACATTATGCTACTATTCAATTTTCACGTGTGTTTAACAACATTCAATTCAAAAACAACCTAGAAAATAGCAAACAATGTATGTCCTTTTTGAAAAGTAGGAATTTCACATAAAATAATTCAATTTTTGTAGGAATCTTAAAAAATTCTCACATCCCAAACGGGGACGTAAAACACTGGTGGTGGAATTTGAACTCTGACTGTAAGAAAAAATCCTTTGCTTTTTTCCATGAGCCAATTATGTTGTGGTACTACATGTGTCTCGTGTCTTCACACGAGAACTCATATCTCTCGACCCATTTTACAGGCTTAATAATATCATCATGCGAGCACATACAAAGTTGAAAGTACCACGGAGGCACTTAAAGGAACAAATAACACAAAATAAATATGTGCACACTCCATGAATGACAAAACTGATATGTTCACACTTCATGAACGGTTTATGCCATTGCCAAGTCGGTCCACAACTAGTTGGAAAAAGAAAAAGAGACACCAGAACCATTATTTCCACCTATCAAAACTATGTGTTACTCATGTCTAGAAGAAAAAGTGAAACACTCGCTATCCAGAATAGATCATCTGGCAAAATAGAAAAATGGAAAGTTGTCTAGAACATAAATACATATTGATTTGTTGACTGCTTACATGTGTTGAATAACAGACCGCTAAATCTACACCATGTCTGAGCCGAAACACTATATAAAATATGTTAAAGTTTTTCATACAGTTGTAATAAGCCTTGTCACCTCACATTCTAGACCAACGACATGAGCGAACCATTTCAAAGCTTTCCTGATCCTATCCAAGCAAAGAGGAAATCTCACCGAACAAAACTTCAGCCAGTCAGCCAACCAACTGGCCAAGTGGAAGCACAGTACATGCCAGGGTGGGCTGGCTACACAAGCAGAGTGCGAGAAGAACCCGCGAAACAGGGTGCGCGTAGCAGTTTTTCCATTGTCCGGTCTTTAGTGTCTTACCCTTCGCTGTTCTCTTCCATATATTTTCCTCCCCGTCGCGCTGCCCCACTTCCCTTCCTCCACTCGCGCTTCGCCTCTCCTTCTCTCTCAGATCCCTTCGCCTCGTCGCCTTCGTCCGCGTGTTGGGGTTTGTCGGAGCCATGGCGGACCAGCTCACCGACGACCAGATCGCCGAGTTCAAGGAGGCCTTCAGCCTCTTCGACAAGGACGGCGACGGTCTGATCCCTCTCCCCCCCTTTACCTTTCATCTTTTATATGCTTTGCACGATTCCATTCTGTGCTTGATGTGATGCGGTGGAGTGGAGTTGCGGGTGGGTGTGGTGGGAGATCTGATCGATGTCGGTGTCTGCTGGTCCAAGCGGATCGCGGGATTGGTTCGGGATGTTGGTTTCGGGGATTTTGAAGATGTAGATCTCGCATCTTTTCTACATGTACTATTGATCCTGGATCCATTTCTCGGCCTTGTCAGTGCTGTTGCCGTGCTGTAACTCAGGAATTGTTGTGGCGAGGATCTCAAATGGGGAAGAACACCCATGCCTTGTGCTTGTTGAGGACTCCTCCTGCCGCCTCTGGAACCGCAAAACCGTCCCTCACCTGGAGAATGACCGGATGGTTCTAGAGTGGCTGTCTGGTTGTTCCCATGCTTCCATGAGAGTTCCTTCAGCAGAAGAGTCGATAACCTTGCGGAATTCTCTTTTTAAAACCTAGAGCCCTCCTACAGAGGCATCGAATCATGTGACAAGGTGCTGCTGCTGCGGCTAGCATGGACATAGCCGCGTAGCAGTGGCCGCAGTTTGGGCAGTGAGGTGTGCAGCATGGTGGGTAGCACCCCCGCTGTGTGGCAGATTGCTGGAGCACGGTGGGCACTACTGCACTAGTCACTGCTAGCTGGGTGTGGCTAGGGCTGCAGTGATGCGATGCGAGGTGCAGGTGTTAGGGCTCTACAGGATGAGTGCATGCAGTGCTGGAGCTGGTTTTTGGGATCTTGCAACACCACATGATGTTATATGATGTTATATAGCGTGGGTACTGGTTGGTTGGTTGGTTGCAGGTAAAGGGTCACAAGTCACAACTACCTTTTTGGAATTTTTATAGACTCCTGGTTTCCTTTTTTAAATGGATTGGTATGGACGTAAAGGATAGTGATATACCATGATTGAGTGTTGCAGGATAATTTCTATCTGTGAAGATAGATGAGTGTAAGGGATTACCAAAGTGAATTTTTATTATTTTTAGGGGGCACATCGGAGTTAGTATTTTTTTTTGCCTATTATGCTATTGGTGGCGCCACTAGTGAAGATTTGATGGTAATGTTGACAGTGGAGAGTTCAAGTGATGGGTGAAATAGTTATCAATCTTGTTGTTTATTGGTTATGAATAATAAGTGGAGCTGTTGAGGCCTGAGGGGACCATCATGTGAGCGGTAAGCACTTTAATTGCAGCAAAGGCAGTAGCTTGCAGCTGGAAAAGAAAATTAGCCTGGAATTAGTTCTTTCTGCATGTTCTTAGATTTCTCCACCAAATGTTGAAACTATACAAACTAGAGTGAACACCCTAGTGATTTAAGGGCAGTTCACAACTTCACATTGATTTTACCTTGTTTTTTTAATATTTCTCTTCCATGGAAACATAATCAAGATGCATTTAGCGTTGTGAAAAAAGTTACCTAGCTGAGATTCGCAAGGAACTGTTTGTTTAGAACCAAACATTTTTTCTTCTTGAGGAAATGCATGAATGCATCGCACTATTGGTATCACTAGCTTGTTGAATGTGTTTGTTGGCATTTGGTACGCGGAGTAAGGACTGATAGGTTTTGTTGTGCGGCAGGCTCTAAAGGGATTTAAGTTTAGTTCAGGATTAACATTTTTGTCATTTTGGACAATGCCAGACCCCAGTCTGGTAACTAAGAGCTGGAGGGACCTGACATGTTTCGTGGTTTTCCAGTTGGCTTTATTTTCTCTTTTTTCTCCATGTTTTCCTCGAAATTTGAGTTTCTTCAGCCCTGCATAATACTTAAGAATTAAGATTAAAATCTATATACAGTTAAATAGCAGTGGAAGACTTACCAGGTTGCTACAATACCTCCAGTCCTTGGGAATTCTGGCTCCTGGCGGGGAACCAACTAGTTCCTAACAGTATGTTGCCTACCCTGGGTTTGGGTTTCAGTGCGCCAACATCCCCCCATTGTTGTGAACCCGCTACACAACACCCATAGACTCTGGTCTGTTTACTTTCTTTTAGTTATAATGTTATTGCTTGATGTGGCATCCGTTAGCATAGTATGTAGGCGCAAAAGTGATTCCAAATGGTATCCCTGTTGCTGCAAATGTGTAGTAAACAGTATGATTCTTCTTCATACTGTGGACATTGATAAACTTGTTTTAGTATATCATGATCTTCCTAATGAGAGAACAGAGAAGTAAGAATAGTTAAACGTTCGCTGCAACTTTTATTGTATAGCTATGAACATGTGAAATCCCCACTATGATTTGTTTTTGTAAACTCACTAATGATATTGAAAGTATGGCATTTCCCTTTTTACTTTCCATATTTATTTCCATTATATGATGAAACCAAGATCTATGTTAAATCATGTTGTGGGTTCTCAAATATGTTTCCAATTTTGATACCGTGGCATTGGTTTTGAGAAGTACGTACAAGTTATAATATGTTTTCACCGTAATAGAGTTCATGTCTTTACTTTTTTTCTCTTTTTGATACTGGTACTGATCAAGTTGATGGCATGTTTACCTCGTACTATTTTCAGCAAACTGTAACTCAAATAGTTAGGCCTTAGGTGAATGTTCTCATTCCAAGAAATTTCATCATTGTCCACTAAAAGTTAACCCTAGTTTGAGGTTGGATGTGTGTTTGTTCTCTTCCGTTGAATGACTTCATGCATCCTGATAAAGAATGGGACAGTGTAAGAATGGGTGTGATGAACCCAAACATTACTTCCTTTTTTCATAAACATAGCTGAAACTGATTTCCAAATATTAAATAAATGTAAATGATTTTACTTTCATTGAAAACCCAAAAAGTTGGTAGATTCCTATGCTGTAGAAGTAGTTAGGCAATTGCATGAGTGCCCCCCTTGAAATGCCAGAACTATTGTGCAGAGCTGGAGTTGATTGAATTATTAATTTTTTCTTCTAAGAAAGTTCTGGAGGAAACTGATATGTGCAATTGCTTTCTTGTGATCTCAGCATGGACTTCAGCATTTCAGCTCTCTTTTTTTGTGTTTGTTTGTTTCCTGTTGGACTCACTAACTCAGCTAGTAAAGGTTCAGTAGATTTGATTTTTCCCAGCAAATGTTTAAAGTTTCCTTGCTATCAAGGTCTTGGCCTGGGTTTTTCATTTTGTTGTCAAGTCACACTTTCTAGTTTCTACCCATTTCCTCGGATTGTGTTACAGAATTTCTGTCGGACAGCATGATGATTTCACTGGAGTTTGTTTTGGCATGTGTTATTTTACTGCTTAATTGTAGAAAATGTTCAATGCCTTTTTACTTCTGTAGTTCTGTGCACTTCAATGGAAAATGCCAGCTTAAGAAAGACTATGACAATGTAGTATGTAGTTATTATGCCCATTGCACCACTAGTCTGGTGGTATTTTTCTGTTTTGAGTTTGGCACACAAAATAACTGCATGCCAAGAATTGCTATTTACCTGTTGATAGTTATAAATTCAGTAATTATCCATATGTTATGTGATAAAACATCACCTTCAAGATGAGTCTTTTTTGGAAATAGCTGTTAGTTTTAATACAAACATCCTAGACTCTAAAATGGAACTTTTGAGGGATTGCATTAATCTCTTTTGCTATTAAAATACTCTTGTCATTATTAAGTTCCCTAATAGAAAATGGTTTAAACTGTTTATATACTTCAGATTTTTTCCTAATCATTTTTACAAGCAATATAAGTAATTGCACTAAGTAATGTTTGTCTCCTGGAACAGGCTGCATCACCACCAAGGAGCTTGGAACTGTGATGCGCTCGTTGGGGCAGAACCCCACTGAGGCTGAGCTTCAGGATATGATCAATGAGGTGGATGCTGATGGCAATGGAACCATCGACTTTCCTGAGTTCCTCAACCTGATGGCACGTAAGATGAAGGACACTGATTCTGAGGAGGAGCTTAAGGAGGCTTTCCGCGTGTTTGATAAGGACCAGAATGGCTTCATCTCCGCGGCTGAACTCCGCCATGTCATGACCAACCTTGGTGAGAAGCTGACAGACGAGGAGGTGGATGAGATGATCCGTGAAGCCGACGTCGATGGTGATGGCCAGATCAATTATGAAGAGTTTGTGAAGGTGATGATGGCCAAGTGAGATGCCATTCTGAAGCTAGTTCTCTCCTGATGGTAGTAACTAGTTTAGCTTCGAAAACTGAGAGCATTTGGTTATTCCCTATTCTGTTCGTGAATGAACATATTTGTTGTTTGTTTTATTCTCAGGGATGTTGGTAATTTCGTTTGGATTTGTTTGCAGTTGTATTACATTTATGTTATCTTGCTACAATGATGCTTTTCCCTTCCAAATTGAGATGATGAATTTGTTGTAGTACATGCCTGCATGGTATGCGGGTGCAGCAGTATCTGAATTTTGTCTGTGCTGTTAACTTCTTGGTGTACAGGATTACCGAATGATTTCGCACCAATTATCTAGACACTGTAGGGCTTCAGATTTTAGTCATTGTTTTTTTTGAAGAGAAAGGATATTTATTATTTTCTGTTACCTTTAAAAGTTGACTGCAGATATCATGATTGCACAGTAGATCGAAAGTGCGATTTTGCCTTTCACCGTTCGCTTTTTCTTCCCTTCTTGCTTTTGTCTTTCGGAAAGTTTCGGAAAGGTCGGCCTGTGCAATTTATTTTACTTCATCAATTTAGTAGAGTTCTTCTGTCCCTGTTGCAGCTTTCGAAATTAAAAAATCCATCATCTGTATTAAATTGGAAAAGGGAAGGCAATGCAAGAAACCACATTGGCTGTCTTGTTTTCTGAGAACAGACGCTGGAAAACGACAACTGCAGATTTTTCGTCGTTCAAAAGAGGGAAATTCTCAAACAAGCATTATTCAACGAGGAATCTGTCGAATAGAGTTTTCCTGTCTGCTGAATATTCTGTGCAGTTCTCAGCCAATTGCTTTTTCAACGAAATCAAAGAACTTTTCAAGGGTCATAGATCCCCATTCCTTCAAACTTGGAAAAACAAAAAAAATAAGGACTTGATTATTCAAAAAAGGCGTCGCATCCCGCGTGCAGTGGTCTACTTGTAACTTCCAGTTTTGTCTAATTTACTCTCTTAATTTTCCTCTGAAAAATTATGGTTTCTCTTATGTAAGCATTTATTCACTACCACACAGAAAACAAGCACCACTTCTGAAGAATCTGCGAAGACAGTGTCATTCCTATTTTATCAATTTCACTGATTCCTTAATCTACATAAGTTAGTAATCAAAGTACTTCCAGGAGAGACCCCCTTCTCTTTCAGTAGAGGAGAGAGAGAGAGAGAGCAGCTAGCTTAACAAAAGTAGATACCCAGTAGGATTACGTAACGAGCAAACAGATGCCCAGTAGGACTTGAGAGACACCATCTTCTTCTTTTTCACACTCTTTGCTACTACATCAGATCAAGAACTACAACCTGCAGCTTTTACACAGTGCATGCATGCCCCGTGCGTGCAGTGCGGTTCCAGCAAATGATGGCGATCTCAGGGCCAAAGCAAGAATCTATCTACTACTCACTACCAGAATCCAGCACACTCGAAAAAATAATTCCCGAAGGTCGGCCGTCGGGAAAAAACACTCGGGATAGTTTAGTCGGGATAAAACTGATTTCCCGAGTGTTCCTGAGAGTTACACTCGGAAGAAATAACTTTACCGAGTGTTACAACTTACACTCGGAAAACATACAACACTCGGGAGAAT
Source organism: Hsuehochloa calcarea (assembly GCA_036346395.1). Taxonomy (NCBI): domain Eukaryota; kingdom Viridiplantae; phylum Streptophyta; class Magnoliopsida; order Poales; family Poaceae; genus Hsuehochloa; species Hsuehochloa calcarea. Next base: position 52,933,979 of record CM070603.1, read on the forward strand.
AGTTCGCACAACGGGTTCACCACCGTAACGGAATACTTTCCCGAGTGTATGTCAGCTAAAGACACTCGGGAAATAGGGAAATTGTCCCGAGTGTATATCAAGTACACTCGGGAAATCTAGCCACGTGGCGATTCAGCCCACATGCATGTTCGTAGTTTTCCCGAGTGTATGTCGACTAAAAACACTCGGGGATTACCCGAACAGCATATGCACCAATTTTGTATGTACAATGCATTTCATTTTAAACCAGGCTTAGGTTGACAGGAAAATCGATCAGCAATCAAACATACCATACATTCCAGAGAAACAAAAATACCACCAATTAGCCACAAATCATTACATATATAGATTCGACAACATTAACACAACGTTCGAGTTCACAATACAACATTCACATATATAGATCGGACATCCATAACATATTCGAGTTCAAATTCAGATATATACATGAAAAGAGACAGAGAGTAAACTTGAACCACCAAAACCCACATGTTGGACTGCTTGTATTGACAAGCACACCATGAACACGACTGGCCGGATTGAGTCTCCACCAAGCCAACAATCAAACTTCTAAACAAGGTCAAGCACCTGCACCAGCCAAGTAAAAAGAAAAAAGAAGGAAAACAGTTCACTACAAAATCCTGGTCATATACTCATATTATATTTAATAAACAGAAAAGTTAACAGTAAGGGATATATATATATATATATATATATATATATATATATATATATATATATATATATATATATATATATATATATATATATATATATATATATATACTCTCACGTCAGCATCAGTAATCCCTATAAGATGATAGAAACCCAATTAAATCCTTAGTTATTTTCTAGATAATAGCATTTTTATCATTAATTCATGTGAAATGAAATTATGAAATCATGAGATGGATAAGTAAATTTATGATTACTTACAGAAATACCATAAAAGCAAAACCATCTCCTTGAGAATTTGAGTATTTGCCCTCCTCTTCATCTCAATGAGCTCAGGGAAATCATTCATATGCTTTTTGGAGTACACACAAATGAGGTTTCTGCTGGGAGAAAATGCTTAAGTGACAAATTGATATTTTCCAAGAATAGGAGTAGAGGAAAGCAGAATCAACAATTCAACATTATCATATAAGCTTCCAGGGTGGAGAAAAAGACCTTCCCATACTAAATGGCTTGCAAAGAGGATCAACAACAACCCTATCGCTAGCAACATAAAAAAATGTATCAACCCAATGAATTATTGGAAGATAGAGCCTATTTAGTCTTGGTTTCCATAGGATCTTAATCACCATGACAAGGTCATATATTATTTAGCTACGTCAGCATTGAACCACACAATAAAGGGATCTAACTTAATTCATAGATAGGCCTCATCTCCCAATTCAAAGGCATCAATCTCCTCAAAGTATGCTCTCTTCCTCTTTCCATAGGCTAGGTAAGCAATTAGTAACTACTAACTAGCAAGTAGCAAGTGTCAAGTTCACAACTCTCACACTTCACACGGTCCAAAATTACATCGAAGTGCAAGCTTAACAATAAAAAACAAATGAAGAGCTCTAAGAGACATGGTGATATTCACAATAATTTCTGGTAGTGATCCCATTTCAATAAATTCAGCAATGACAAAATTGCATACGAATGGTATATTAAAAATATATTAAATCAAATGATACATATCATCATCTGTATCGTTTAGTACTATGTCAGGCCAGACACCCTTTTCAGTTTTTATTAGCTGGTTTAGCTATCATCACACAAGATAATGAAACCATGTTAAAAATACCAATTAACCAAGACGCCTCTACAGGTGCATATCAGATAATAAGTTTCTTTGTTGGATCTCAAAATAGCTATTGATACTAATCTTATATCTAAAGAAGAAGAGGATTGCATCCATGATATATATGATAGCATGCTCCATGAATTAAACAATTATATAAAAGAAAAGAATGGATTGAAAAATAAGAGCTCCCTGGTTACCATAAACATACACTCAATAGATTGAAAAATCAAGACAAGCAAATGAAGTTGAACAAATACTATCACCTTTATGAATTTGACACCATTTTGTTCATACAGTTCGTCATACTTTTCAGCAAGGGAAGGTGTAAATAATCTTGGCATTACGTGATCTTCTAGGAATATAATCTATATAGAAAGCAAGTTCAGCAAATCAAATTCTAGAACTGCCACTTAGGCACTTACAATGCATAAGGAGAAGAAAAGCAAGCTCCAGATATATCAGAACTGAACAAAGAAAATTTTGTTCCCTTACAGTTGGGTCAAGATTCCACCACAAGTCGCAGAGCTACCTCCATGCCAATATAGCCCCACCAATAACAACAACTTTCTTTGCTCTTCCTATCATTAAAAAACATTTCACCAAGAAATGTTAAAGAGTGAGAATATACAAGGTATAACTTATTACTATAGCATGGAGGTAGCTATGCAACCAAGTGAATGAAAAAAATCCAATTCGTGCATTAGGAACATCTATCATTATTTATTACTATAGAATGGAAGTTTGTTTTACATATCGAGTGCAATGTTTAGCGAGAACTGGTAATCATGATCGGGATACTACAACTGGTTTCCAGATTTAATGATTATTCATATTTGCATAATGCATAGTTATATACTTATATACCTTGAAGCTTCACAACCAAGAGAAATAATAAGTGACCCATACTTGAATTTTCCTGATGTAGTTTTCAAGGCCTGTGTTTTGCCATGAAATGCTACAACTGGATCCTCATACAACACCTTTCAAAGATGGATAAATGGCTTTAGACAAATGTGATTTGGTATTTTCAAACACATTAAATTAACAAAAACAAACGGTGACACCATCACTACTTCTATACCGTTCTCCTTGTACCATTTAGCAATTAGCAATGTGTGAAGAATGTGCAATGAATAAGGATTAAGCAATTCTGTGATCCCAAATCCACACATCATCACTATCATCATGGTTTCATGCTACTTCTCATCGTTAAGTTGTCCCGGGTACTTACAGGTAGGTATGCAGGCTTCTTGTCAAGAGGAAACAGATAGCCTTTTTTCAGGACTGGTCGCTCATATGGTGGAAATACTTGTATAACAACAAGCACACACAATCATAAACCAACATATAACCTCCCAAATCAAACTATTAATACTTGGCAGCACAACACATTACATGAGAGCAATGGAAAAAACAACAACGCAATGATATAATGGGCAAAAAAGCTTAATCCATTTCTATAATTAACATAGCAAAGTGAATACACTGAAACAGATTAGCACTACCTCTTTGGAGACAATGCAAAGGAGGCCATCAGCCATACCGTGCTCGACGAATGTCCTCGCCGTATGCCCCACCACATTCCCTCATCCCACGATCACATACCTGCAGTTCTGGTTGTCGAACCCGGCGGCCGCGAAGATCGAGAACCTCCGCTGGGGAGGCAGCATAAGCGCCCGGGCGACGCCAGATCAAGCAGGCGCCACAAGCATTCGTGAGTAGTAGCACCGCAACCCGACCATCGCCATGCCAGGAAGCCATCTCCGCCGGAGAGCTGTGGCCACCTCCAAGAAGGGGCAGAGGATGGCGATTTCGCGGGCCTTCTTCATCAACCCGTTGCGCCACAAGAATCAAAGGAATCGGTGAATGAATCAACCCCAAAACCAAAATCATCAGGAAAACAAAGTAAACAAAAGGGGAGGAAACCACGAGCGACCGAGCCGGAACGGCACGGCCTAAGAGGACTTCGGTTGTGGGCGAATCGGGCGATCCGGCCGGAGAAAGGGTGGGAACCGCCGAGGCAAAGCGAACCAGAGGCGCAGGCGCAAGCGGCGCACCGGTGGCCAAGGCCAAGTCGGGCCAAGCCAGCGAGAGGCACAGAGGACGACGCCAGGAGTCGGCGCAGGAGGAGCTGGCGCACCACGGCGGGCCATAGGCGGGAGCCGGTGGCGGCGGGCGGGTCGCCCATGGCGTATGTCGGCTCCATAGCTGCTCCTCGAACTCCTCGAGCATGATCTCCTTGTCCTCCCCATCTTTCCTGCCTCGGGAACGCCGAATAGGGGCGAGGGCCGCTGTCGGGACCCAAATATGCAAATCTGGACCCTCTGTGTATTCTGCACTAGTCCAGGATCACGCTAGTGCACACAGTGTCAACATTGATGAAATATCACATCCATACAACGAATATAAGAATAAACGAGTACTTTAAATAACAAATAACTGTTGGGACCTTATGGTCGAGTGTTACATTTATTAAGCCATGCAAGGCTGACAATAAAGAAATAAACTGCAGCGGAAACGAAATAAACTCCGGTGGCTCCCATCAATTTACCACAGGCAACCGACTGGGATCAAGACCCTAACGCTCAACCTTCGTAGAACTCTTCTTCAAAAGCAGGCGACGACTCCTCCACTTCTGTTGATTTGTTTAGCAAGAGTGAGTACACACCGTACTCGCAAGTCATACCACAGAATGCAATTTATAGATGATGGCTTATTCCAAAGGAATGGCTTCTGTGGTTGTTTTGCAGAAATGCAACATTTGCAATTGAATACAAATAATAGATTGAAAGCATAATTCAAAACAAATAGACAATAATAAGTTAACAATTGATTTCACAAAGGACACACAGTCTAATCAAGTTCTTTCACACAGCTGAACAAGTTATCTCACACAGCTGACCCTTCCCAATTGTTTTTATGAAAATCTACCCCTCGTGTGAAATTCCCGAGCATGTCCATAACCGAGGACGCGGCTATTCGAATAGATTGATTTAACACTCTGCAGAGTTTGTACACTTTACCCACACGATGAAACCAACCGGATCAGAGTTGATCACAACAAAACCTTTCAGAGACTTCATCTCAAACAATGACACTCCTGGTGTGCTTTATCGCCATTCATTTGTACACACGACCCTTGGAACGACACACACCATTGGACGGGATGCAATGAACCGTCCGCGATGTGACATATCACACCTCTAGCCCATCACATAGCTTAAATACAACCTGAGTTGTCAATGTCAAGACTCCATAACTTACTAAGTCAGGCCCAGCCCATACTAGGCATGTGGTCGTACAGTAAGGCCCAGTTCAATGGCGCACAAAGTTAAGTCCTTAATTGACTAAGGCAAGACTTCCAGTTTTTCCCAAATCACAAAGTTTATATCACACAGATCCACCATTCACACAGAATCCACCACTTGCCTCAGTCTAAATCTTTTCCCACCCTGTTGGTTAAGTGCAACACATGCCATCAACGAGTAACAGCACACAGCACACACAGATTCATCACACAGTTCCATAATCACTTAGTCAAATTTATAATTGCAACTCTCACATGAAATGATGACTCGTGGCATGACTAAGCAGTCTAATCGTATCTAACCAACCCACGTTGGTGCTACGATAATACCAACTAATAATGAACCAACCTAGGGTGATAAAAGATCATGGTATACAATAGACAAGGTGGATATAACAAATTGGATTAATAACTATCCCAAAAGTATTTAAATAAATACTTGAAATAGAATGCAATACATTGAAACAAAGTATTTTGAAAACTGGGTTCAAAATAATCAAAGGTATAACTTGCCTTGGAATAGATCTAGGTATTGGTCTTGGTCTTGAGGTGCTCCTTCTTCTGCAAAATTCCCCGAAGTATCGACGTCTACTCGTAAACGAGACAAAAGAAACAAAACAAATAAATAACAGAGGCAAAACAAACTCCAAAAATTAAATAAAATTCATAAATAAATAGATCTGAATTTTATATGAATTTACAAATTTGAATGGGCTCAATCGGAGTTCGGATGCAAAAGATATGGGCTTTGGAAGATTGGAAAAATCAATTAAACCCTAAATTGGATTTTCTCGAATTTCCCGAATTAATTTTATAAAGGAAAATCGAATTATTGCGCAATGCTTGCGTCACCGAAATTTCGGAAAAGAAATATATTAAAATACCGTCTCGACAGTGGGACCCACCGTCGGTGGCTTGGCTCACGGTGATCGGGTCCACCGAGCCGAGGCAAAGCTGGCGCGATGAGTCGGACCACGCAGCCTTGTGGCTGGTGCTGATCTGGCGCCACGCGTTGCACACGTAGGCGACAGAGAGGCGCGAGGGGCTGACGCGGCGGCTGACGTGTCATGGCCGACGACGGCGCGCGGGGACCAAGGGTATCACCGGCGATCGGCGAAGTCGCCGGCGACCAAGGGTACCGAGCACTCCTTGCGCTATTGCGCACCTAGTGCCGACCTTACCAAAGGTGAGTAGTGGCGGCGCCGCGCGGAGGAGAAGAAGCGAGGCGAAGTCACGGCTATTGTCGGACGGCGGCGACAGTGGGACTCGGCGGCGAAAAAGCGCTGAGGTGGCTGGCGACACCGAGCCCAAGGAGGCGATCGGCGACGGCCGGACGGCGGCGGCGGTGGTGCAATCGTTAGCGGCGACACGGCCGATAACCTTTGACGAACAATTACAGGCGCTACAAGGGCTTGGGAGGGCAATTGGGTGAGGGGTTTTGGAGAGAAGTGCGGCGATTCTCGGGGACCTACTTATAGGTGTGGGCGGCCTCGAGGTGACGTCTTGGTGGCGGAGATCAAACGCGCTCAAAGCAAAGCGAGGAAGCGGGGATAAAACGGTTCAAGTTTGAATTTGAGCGAGTCGGTGCGGACGAGATAAGCGGAAGTTTGGTTATGAAATCCGGGGTTTTAGTTAGCGAAGCGGACGCCTGTGAGCTTCTAGAAGCTCCAATGGCGGACACTGATCGCGAGCCACGCGAGGAAGGAGACCGTGTCGGAGACGGCGACCTCGGCGGGCCCACACGACAGAGAGAGAGGCGGCGGCGGCGCGCGAAGCGGCAACCCGACGACGGGATCCAAGGGTCGGAGCGGCGAGCGCGGCGCGTGGCGTCGCGCATGCGAAGGGACAAGGGGGAGATCAGGAGAGGCGGCGCGGGAATGGGTCATGGGAGTGGGCGAGGGCGAGGAATAGTCTTGGGCTTCGCCCAAGATCGTTCAAGGATTTAAAATAGGTTTTTCTTTTAAATAAATCCAAAAATACAAATAGCAATTAGAAAATAGCAAATGACTTTGGAAAAATTCCAGAAGTTTCTATAAAATATATCCAAGCAAATAGAATCTAAATAAAAATAGTTTTGACAATTGTTGATGTTGGGATTAAGCACATTAAATCAATTTGTCCTTAAAGTCCAATTTAAGCTTTTTAAATTAATATTCAAATAAATCCAAATGATGAATTTTCTTGCTACCAATATTTAAAAGATTTTTAAAGCTCTGAAAATAGGGATGTTACAGCCGCCCAGATCGGAGCGTCGTCGGGGAGGCGGGCGGAGGGAGCTGGGGAGGAGGGAGGACGCGAGCGGCGCGGGCGAGGAGGGAGAAGGGAAGGTGCCGGGAGCGAGGGGAGGAGAGCCGGGGGCGCAGGAGGGAGGAGGAGGATTGGGGAGGAGAGCCGGGCGTATCGGGGAGCAGGAGGGAGAAGGAGGATTGGGGGAGGAGAGCCGGGCGTGGGGGGCGGGCGGGGGAAGGGGAGGGGGGGTATGTAGGGTTGCGGCCCCAAAAAAGGTGCGACGGGAAAAAAAATGGTGCGGTGTGGGTTACTGGCCTGAAAAAAAAGGCACGACGAAAAAAAAAGAGCGCTGTGTATTTTCTTTCCCGAGTGTTTTCGTTTTTATGCACTCGGGATTATATTTTACCCCGTTCAGATGATGTTGAGATTTCGTTTTTATATGCCACCTGTCTTGATTTCCCGAGTGTTATTGGAAACACTCGGGAACATTGTTTCTACCGAGTGTCCTATGAATCCGAGTGTTTCCGTCCAGACACTCGGAAAATATATAGGCACTCGGGAAATAAGAGGTTTCTGGTAGTGACTATTCAACCCCAGAGTCTATAATGCAGCCCGTGTTAACCTGAATTCCATAAGCTACCCGTGCCCAGGGGCGGACCTAGGGCTGGTTTCCCATTGGTTTTTAATCGCCGGCGAAAACCCACCTCTAACACGCAGGATAATTGAGTATTCACGAAGGGCTCGAGATCAAGAATCCGCGGGTTTACACTGGCGTCGGCGAATTCCTGACTGATGGAAGTCCACTTGCACCTGCAAATTAAGTTGCAGAAAGAAAATAGACAGATGCAGTGAACGGTAAATAATCTGCAACTGTAATGCCTGATCAGTGATCAATTGTACAGTACAGTAGTTGTCGATCTGGTTGCCATGACGAGGAGAATATCGCGCCAATGGATAGAACTGAAAAAGAAGATTGTTCTCCAGATCAAAAGATGCCTTGTGCTCGGTCGTGATGCTGCGTGGGTTCTAGAGCACCGGTCCAGCCATCCCCCAAGTGACTTGAGCACAGAAAGGACGGGCAAACTTTGTTCCTCGCTAGTTTATCTCATCCATCGCAGTATCACACACGTGGCGTCCATATCAAACAAAAAATACCTCCCAAAACCCAAACCAATTTGATTCTAGAAAAGAAAGAGATAAGATCACATTTGTCCCGGTCGTTCACGAAGCCAAGCAAAGCAAGCAGCGTGTCCAATTAACGATTTTTTAAAAAATAACACACTTATTAATTATTATGACAAAAATTTACAAAATAATATTTTGTCACCAATTCAATTGACTTACAGCTCATACCGATTGTCGCAAGATCAACCTGCCGCCAATTCTTTTGGTAATATGACCATGTCGTCAAATGAATTGACGACATGAGCTTCTCTTGTCAAACTATCACCAATTCATTTAGCGACATGACTTTAATCACGAATTACTTAGCGATAGGGTATTATTTGGGCATCCTTCGTCAAATCATTTGACGGTAGAAGGCCTGTCGCCAAATGAATTGGCGGAGTAATATTTTGGAATTTTTTGCCATGTTAATTAAAAAGTATGCTATTTTTAAAAAATAAATCTCCAAATAACTGTCGATTAGTAGCCCCATAGTTGGCACCTGGCACCGGACTATCATTGCGAGGAGGAGCGAACGTACAGAAGGCAAAGCATGTTGCCGTTCGATTACTTAGTCGACGGGGTCATGATTCTGTCCTCCGTCGTCTATCGTCCTCTCACTTCAGTCCTCTAGGGCTTCAGACACTCGTCGCTTCCGCTGCTAGCACCCTTCGCTCTATTTCTGCCCCCCTGCCCAATTTCTCGGCTTCCTATCTACTCCTAGTCTCCCACTGCACCTTGTTGCTGCTGCTGTTGTCGTCTGAATATCTATACAGCAAGTGGGAGAATATGACTCTACAGTGCCACGGTCCACAGAACATAGTATATCCTCGTCCATGAGAGAGAGAAGACAGTGGCAACAATCATTTGACATGTGAACCTGCCCTAGTTGACATACTTCGTTAAGAGTTTTTGTCAGGATACTTTAGACTTACGTGACAGATGCAAAGACAACGAAGTGGATCATCACGAGTTGGAGTCAAGATCAGGAGGCACGAAAATTCAAACACGAGCTATTCCGCCCCAAAGACCAAATTTTCTAAATGCTTTTTGCCAAAGTCGCTCGTCTCAACGCGGAACCGAAAGTCGAAGCCATCCGCCGCGAAGCCTGCAGCTTTTCCGAACCGGAGTTCCTAGTCTACCCACGTTCGGGTATTACCCGCCAGTTGCCACTGATACTTCGCGCTAAGAGTGCTTGGGTCCAGGATACAATTTAGACCTTTTACGTCGCACTACTATGCACGCTAAGACACACGAAGTGGATCATCACGAGTTGGTAAATATCATTTTCACATACAAAGATGACTAATAAATAGGCAAATGACAATAATTATCGAATAACGACCTTAAGGTCAAAGCTACAATTAATACCTCGAAGATGAATAACTCAAATAAGTTGTAATCGGAATGTCGACGATTGAGTCGCCAATCTTTAAATAAAATAGAAGAAAATGACAAAGATTTTGTAACACTCACCCCAACATTGAGCCTAGAATGCCACTAAACTACTTAATCATTTAATTTACATCAACTTACTATAAAATTAAAGAAGCATATCAACGATAAAACCCATCCACGGTCTCCTTATACACACCCCATCTCTCGACCACGACATATAATATCGCACGAGCAAAAAGATATGTAGCCCAACAATAAACAGCCGTAGATTAATCTCCTTGATTTCATATATATAAATCATCATATTATACCAAAAGTTTCTCATATCCAATGAATCAACTAATTAGATGTAGTGTATGATTCCGTGAGCTAGCCCTTCCCGAGTCAAACATTATATCAACAGCTACCTAAAAACAATAATAGAGCAAGAATGTGTCCAAGACTTAAAATACATAATAAAGTTATAAACAATAGTTTATCAACCATAATCAAAGTTATCGCCATCATCCATCTATTTAATGCCGTTTCATACTCAAATAAACAAGTCATATTCCATAGGTAAAGTTGCACATCTTGACCGGTTAGCTTATCTGAATATGCTGCTCATGCTGTTCGAACGCAATGGCAGAGGGCACGAATCCACACGGTCGGGTGCAGCGCCGCTCCCCTCCGACCCGGAGTCCTCACGACCCGGAGTTTATATAGTGCACTCGAATAGTCATGTATCGTCCTCACCCTCCTCATTCGTGCAGGTGCATGACTTTCTCACCGACCGTTTGTGCAACTCCTATCATGATGAATGTAAATGATGCAACATCTTTAATTACCAATCAACATAATTCATCTCATTAACTCAATAACTCATTCTTGTTAACCAAATAACCCAACAAGTTTAGCCAACTAAATAATTTTTAGTGGTCAAACTAGTTCGTCAAAAGTCCACACATCTTAATAACTCCTTTGACTCTAATTGGGTATAACAATACTCTTAATTACAGTTCATCAAGAACTACTACAAGACACCATCAAACTGAGCAAGATGGCGCAGTAAAGTTGTTTAGGTCAAAAGGTTAAAGACTCGCTGCCTTTAAGTAAAAGGCGGTGACCCGCTTATTAGTGGGTCTAACGGAGCCCAATAAAGTCAAACCCTGGAGTGCTCGGCCTGCACTCGAATCTTGGAGGTCGTGGCTCACCTCCTCTCTCGCGTTTTAGGTTTCAAAACCCTAATTGGCTTAGGGGAGTTGAGGTGAGGCTAGGACTCTTGATGGTTTGAGGTGCACTTTGTGATCTTGGATCGTCCATCCTTCCTTGATCGCGTGCAGGTGCAATCCAAAGATCAATCACTAATTTAATCTATACAAGGTTTGCTTGAGATAACTCTATCTTCGCTCTTACTTTCAATTTCGTGATTTTAGGCTTTTTTGATCCGCAGTTTTGATTGATTTCTTCATGGTAAAGCTTGTCGTGACATGTGGGAACCTATCTAGGATCATCTTGATCATAAATCACCCACGAGCAAGCATTAGGATCAAGTTTTCACCCTGCTTTTAGACCTTCTCTTACTCAAACGCCAATTGATTAGGATCTAGCCAAGAATTATCATAATTGTTGATTGAATAGGTCCTTAATATCATAGAGAAGGTGTGTACCAAGTTTCATCAAGTTTGGAGTTGAGAATCAAAAGAGATCTATTTGCCTTACTCCGGCCGTTTTTACTGCACAAGCCCACGACACGACGCGCCTGTACACCATCTCGACCACCCTAGAGGTGTAGTAGCCCCTCGCATGGCGCCGCCACGCTCCGACGAGGGCGCCGCAGGTCGACCGCCAAGACATTGTATTGCTTTGATCTTTGATGTTTTGTCATATTGCTTAGGGATTAAATTGAATTCAATACTAGTCTTCCATCAGATCGGTACATTGATCTTCATAGCTTTCATAGCTATTGGAGTAAAATTATGTTGAATTCATAATTTGTGAAAAAGTGAGCGTGCCCTATTCACCCTCTCTCGAGGGCGCCGTGCAGCACGGACACCACCTCGGCCATCGCCGGCCGCCGCTCCACGCTCTCCGACACGCATCGCGCGGCCACGGCGAGGACGCGGGCGACCGCGCTACGTGCCTCCGCGCCGGGCGGGTCGGCCACCCTCCCGTCGAGCACCTCGCGCGCCAGGCCGGCGCCGATAAGCGGCACCGCCCAGGCGACGATGGAGGACGGGGAGGCGTTCACGTCCATCACCTTGCGCCCGCTGACGAGCTCCAGGAGCACGACGCCAAAGCTGAACACGTCGCTCTCCGGGCCGAGGCGGCCCGGCTCCGTGTAGCACGGGTCCAGGTACCCGATCGTGCCCGCCGGCGCCGGCGCCGGCCCAGCTGCAACGTCGTCGGGAGCGCGCGCTCCTGCGCCGGCGGCGACTCTTACCCTTGTTCCTCCTCCCAAGTAGGTGAAACCCCACCTCCTCCCCTAAAAAATAATAATATGAAATTTGTTCTTCGATCTGGGTTTAACATATGAGGCAATGCATGGGGTTTAACATCTGATCCATTGTGCTTAGAAAATCACAAGAGGGTATATGTATGGGGCAATGCATCTTGTATGAATGTCGTTGATAATATAGTGATTCTATTGTAGCAGTAAACATTTGGTATTTGGAAGATGAAGTGATATAGTCTTTTGAATTTGCCAATTTACCATGAAGACAAGCAAAATAAAATTATCATTGCAACAATGGTTTTACATAATTTCATTCGATACAATACTTTGCTTTATATAAATTTTGCTAGTGTAGAGGGGGTGGAGATTATGTCGATGGGGATATGTTGAACAACCTCGTTGCACATGACGTTCGGTTGCTATGGATGATGTTGACATGGCTGACCCAAGTGACGCTATTGCGACGACTTTAGTAGCATGACGATAGTTCAAATTACATAGTGGTGTTTTTGCTTCATTTAATATGAATGGATAGGCGAAAGATCAAAACAAGGACCACATATATGTAACACTTTGTATTTAATACTTGCCAATTAACACTTTGTATTTAATATTTGTCAATTATGAATGTATTACGTTTAACACTTAAATTTACTTTTGTATGTCATGTGCAAAAATAAATAAATTAATTAAATTCATTCATAATGTCCTTCAAATGACATCAAATAAGTCATCATTTGACTCATGAATATTTTAAACATTTTCCAATTCAAAATAATCAATCAGCATAAATAAAATCAGACTATCAAGTATCAAACGTCTTCAACTCAGTCTTTCGACCCTTCGGACCAACAGAAAACTGCTTTTCCGAGACCAAACACGACCTAAACTACCGCTACTACATGGTCTACATGTGTAGCTGTGCTCCACTTGGCCCTGGCGAGGCTGAAGTCGGCGAGGCGGGCGCGGCCGTCGCGCCCGAGCAGGATGTTGGCTGTTTCCGTCATCTTCTTCCTCCTTCCTCTTCAAGTTCCTGATGATCGATTTCATGAATTGTTTATATTTTCAAAGAACTACATATAATATTGGTACTAGCAAGTTGCATTAACTAGTTCATCACAAATATAACACTTAGTTTACCATATTTAGTTAATAAGTTATAACTCACAAAGACACGAGTCATCACACATTCACACTTAGTTCATCACATACATAAACTTAGCTCACACTAACATTGATCGGGCTAGATGATTAATCTATACACAAATGACCGTAATATCCCAAATTATGTTACCGTAAAAATATTAATAAAGTTATTATTTTATTAGATTTTCGAGATTTAAAAGAGTTTTCTGGTTAAAAGGAAAAAAATAAAGCCAATGATTTAATTTCCTATTTTTCAATGTCAAAATAAAATTTATTAAGATTTTTGAGATTTTATTAGAGTTAAAGTGAAAATGAAAAATAATTAATTTCTTGAATTTTCTGGATTTTAAAAAGGTTTTCCTATTTTCAAGAATTAAAATAATTTATGTGCAAAATAAAACCAACTTTAAATTGGAATTAATTTTATTATGTTCAAAATAATTCAATAATTTTTATGATTTTTCTAGAATTTTTAACTCTATTTGCTATTTTCTAAAAGGCTATTTGATTTGTTGTATTTTCAAATTCGAAAATCAATTAAAATCTCATTTTCTTTTGGGCGAAATTTCTTCTTTTGGGCAAATCGATATCCGAATTTGGTCTTATCCGGATAATCCAGTATCCATATCCGTATCCACGGATAGCATGGCTACCGTATTCGCTTCCGCTTCCGACAAAAAATCCGAATCCGCTTCCGATCCGAAAATTATCCGAGAAAATCCGATCCGAGACAATCCGAATCCGCTGTCCGGATCGGTCGAAATTATCCGATCCGCTTTCATCCCTACATATATGTATCCGAAACACCGATGATCGATCGATCGATCCGCGCGACATATAAAAACAGAGATATACATGAGTCGACAAGATCAAGCGTGCGATGTCTCGTCAAGGCTTTGATTTGACGTCCCGGTGTATGACGCGGGGCTCGGCGCCATGCAGCGCGCGCACGGCGCGCGCCACGTCGAGTGCGATCTCCACGCGGCGCGGCCACGGCGGCGGCCTCGGGGACCGGTGCAGCAGGTCGTGCAGCGAGCCGTTGGGCATGTACTCCATGACGAGCAGCGGCGCCACCCTCGGCCCCGCCGGCGCCGGCGCAGCCACGCCGACGAGGTTGACGACGCCCGAGTGGCGGGCGGCCGAGAGCACGGCGATCTCGTTGGCGAGCTTGGCCTCCCCCTGCGGGTGCGACGCCCTCTTGACGGCGACGGTGAGCCTCCTGCCCCTGAGTCTGGCCCTGTACACCCTACCGTGGCTGCCCTTCCCGATGAGGTTCTTGGCCGCGAAGCCGCCCGTCGCCGCCTCGATCTCCTCGTACGAGAACTCCTTCATGGCTCTGCCAGCTACGTGTTGTTGGCGTTGCCACCTCCACCTACTGTTGTGTTCTTGGTGCAGTGGTGGTGTAATGCTGTGTGTGAGTGGAGTCTAAGCCTAAGGAAGGGGGGTTGGAGCAATGTAAAGCAGTAGCAACTAGACAGGGAATAAAGGGAAAAGAGGAGGCAAAGAAAGGCGCAGGCATGGAGATCAAAGGCGGTAAAGGTGGTGATTGCAATTTTTAGATAGAGAGTTTCAGAGAGAGAGAGAGAGAGAGATGATTATGCTTTTGCTCGGTCCCCTAAAGAACGAAATTTGTCTTCTCAAGGAGAAGGGCGCTCGGGCCAGAAAAACAAACTTAACAGAGCAAGCAAAGTAAGAAAGCTAAAATGGCTTACTTGCTGTCTTTCTCCTCTTGTTCTCTCTCTCTCTCTCTCTCTTGTTTGAAAGAAGGAAAAGGTGACACACGGTGCGTCGGGGTTTGGATCGTTGGAGTGGTTGTGCTGGTTGCAAGATCCTCTCTCTCTCTCTCTCTCAAATCAGCAACAGAGAATGTTTATTTGTCAGGAGGGAATGTGGACTGCTTGGGTTTCATTCCATGGCACTACGATGGAGTAGAACTGTAGAATTGACTAGCTTTAGGTTAGTTCGCGGTTGTTGTGATACTCGAGTCCCCGGTCCTCTATACGATATATTCTAACTACAATTGTATATGATAGATTCTAACTACAATTGACCAGTATCATTGGACGTAATCTAAATAGGAAAAGAAAGCTCTAAACCATAAAAACTGCTCTAGCTAAGATCTGCTACTTTTGGTCAAATTTGAGTTGCGGAAGATTAGCCGTGTGTGTTATATCGCAAAATTGTGCGGGCCAATCCATCTGGTTCTCTGAAAATTTGGAAATTGATTAGCATCGTAGGGAAATCAGATGCTATGTAAGCTAGGCGTCATGGCGCCAGAACCGAGTACCCATCTCACCTAAATCAACGCATCATTGGACGTAATCTAAACATATTTGGTAAATTTCAAGGTCCTCTCATGCTCCTCTCTTGTTTATTCGTTACCAGAACCGAGCACCCATCTCACCTAAATCAACGCATCATGGCGCCAGTTGCGAAGAAGACGACTGACAAAAGTAGTCTTTTTCCCATTGGTTTTTTTAATCGCCGGCGAAAACCCACCTCTAACACGCAGGATAATTGAGTATTCACGAAGGGCTCGAGATCAAGAATCCGCGGGTTTACACTGGCGTCGGCGAATTCCTGACTGATGGAAGTCCACTTGCACCTGCAAATTAAGTTGCAGAAAGAAAATAGACAGATGCAGTGAACGGTAAATAATCTGCAACTGTAATGCCTGATCAGTGATCAATTGTACAGTACAGTAGTTGTCGATCTGGTTGCCATGACGAGGAGAATATCGCGCCAATGGATAGAACTGAAAAAAGAAGATTGTTCTCCAGATCAAAAGATGCCTTTTGTGCTCGGTCGTGATGATGCGTGTGTTCTTGATCTTCCCGGCTGGCGTACTCCATCCCCCCAAGTGACTTGAGCACAGAAAGGACGGGGCAAACTTTTGTTCCTCGCTAGTTTATCTCATCCATCGCAGTATCACACACGTGGCGTCCATATCAAACAAAATACTCCTCCCAAAACCCAAACCAATTTGATTCTAGAAAAAGAAAGAGATAAGATCACATTTGTCCCGGTCGTTCACGAAGCCAAGCAAAGCAAGCAGCGTGTCCAATTAACGATTTTTTTTTAAAAAAAAATAACACACTTATTAATTATTATGACAAAAATTTACAAAATAATATTTTGTCACCAATTCAATTGACGACAGAGCTCATACCACCGATTGCTGCCGCATCAACCTGTCGCCAATTCTTTTGGCAACATGACCATGTCGTCAAATGAATTGACGACATGAGCTTCCTTGTCAAACTATCACCAATTCATTTAGCGACATGACTTTAATCACAGAATTACTTAGCGATAGGGTATTATTTGGGCATCCTTCGTCAAATCATTTGACGGTAGAAGGCTCGTCGCCAAATGAATTGGCGGAGTAATATTTTTGGAATTTTTTTTGCCATGTTAATTAAAAAGTATGCTATTTTTAAAAAATAAATCTCCAAATAACTGTCGATTAGTAGCCCCATAGTTGGCACCTGGCACCGGACTATCATTGCGAGGAGGAGCGAACGTACAGAAGGCAAAGCATGTTGCCGTTCGATTACTTAGTCGACGGGGTCATGATTCTGTCCTCCACGGCGCGCGTACGCTTCCCTTCCGATCCCCTAGCGCTACGGGACGCATCACTGCGGTGCGCGAGGCAGCATCCGCGCTGGAGTCCGGGAGGATTACCGGTGAGTGCTAACAAGAAGAAAGGCGCTTTTGCTTCCGCGTGGTGGAGCGAGTGGAGTTGGTTGAATGGCTGCGGTTTCGTGCTCAAAGAATTTCTCGGTGTCGCCCAAGTGTGCATCATTGTCAAGGATTATCACGCATGCGCATGGGCATTGCCATAGGTTGCAAGATGGATGGGATTAGGTATCAAATGCTCTCATCTGCCGTGCAGCTCATCGGCTTGATAGTCTACCAAGATGCACCTTTGTTGCTGCTGCTGTTGTCGTCTGAATATCTATACAGCAAGTGGGAGAATATGACTCCCACAGTGCCACGGTCCACAGAACATAGTATATCCTCGTCCATGGAGAGAGAGAAGACAGTGGCAACAATCATTTGACATGTGAATCCGCCTTAGTTAGGCCGACGGTAGCAGCTTATTGAAAAGAGGAAACATCAGACAACATGAAGAAGCCGAAAGCCGCTCCAAACAGTCGGCATCGAGTAGCAACTTATTGAAAAGCCAAAAGCATAAGGGGGTGTTTGAAACGGCTTCAGCTTCCGGCTTTCGCCTGGAAAAGCCAGAATCCGTCCCAAACAGCCAACTTTTCGCAAATGCTTTTTGCCAAAGCTGCTTCCGGTCTCAACGTGCGGAAACCGAAAGCTGGAAGCCATCCGCGGCGAGCTTCCGCAGCTTTCCGCAACCGGAGTTCCCAAACTACCCCGAAGTTCGGGGGTAATTACCCGCCAATTGCCACTCGATAAAAGCGGCGCCAGTGCCTGTCGGGGTCCAAAAATACAATTTTGGACCCTTTTTGTATACTGCACTAGTCTAGAACCACGCTAGTGCACACAGTGGCAACATTGGTAAAATATCATTTTCACATACAAAGATGACTAATAAATAGGCAAATGACAATAATTATCAGAATAACGACCTTAAGGTCAAAGCTTACAATTAATACCTCAGAAGATGAATAACTCAAATAAGTTGCAACGGAATGTCGACGATTGAGTCGCCAATCTTACGAAATAAAATAGAAGAAAAATGACAAAGATTTTTGTAACACTCCAGCCCAACATTGAGCCTAGAATGCCACTAAACTACTCTAATCATTTAATTTACATCAACTTACTATAAAATTACAGCAAGCATATCAACGATAAAACCCATCCACGGGTCACAATAACACAAGCATAATACTATGACAATCATAGATAATTTAGTCATAGGAGCATAGCAAGATAATAAACCAAGATTAACGTAAACCAAGCATCTAAGATTATTCAATACCATTATGTCATATATATAAATCATCATATTATACCAAAAGTTTCTCATATCCAATGAATCAACTAATTAGATGTAGTGTATGATTCCAAGTGAGCTAGCCCTTCCTGAGTCAAACATTATATCAACAGTTACCTAAAAACAATAATAGAGCAAGAATGTGTCCAAGACTCTGAAAATACATAATAAAGTTATAAACAATAGTTTATCAACCATAATCAAAGTTATCGTCATCATCCATCTATTTAATGCCGTTCTCATACTCAAATAAACAAGTCATATTCCATATAGGTAAAGTTGCACATCTTAACAATTTACTCATATACGAATGCACCATCATGCTCATGCTCATATGCATCTCATCAGCTAATACCGGTGTAGCGGAGTGTTCACCCGTCGATGACACACTCTATCCTTCACTCCCGTGAAGTCCCCACCGAAGCAGGATTTTATCTAGAGCACTCCGGAATAGTCATGTATCTTTATCACCAACCTCATTGGAATAGTTACATGACTTTCTCACCGACCTGGCTTGTGCAACTCCTATCATGATGAATGTAAATGATGCAACATCTTTAATTACCAATCAACATAATTCATCTCATTAACTCAATAACTCATTCTTGTTAACCAAATAACCCAACAAGTTTAGCCAACTAAATAATTTTTTGGTGGTCAAACTAGTTAAATTAAAAGATCCACATCTCTTAATAACTCCTTTGACTCTAATTGGGTATAACAATACTCTTAATTACAGGTTCATCAAGAACTACTACAAGACACCACAATAGAAACAAGATGGCGCTACATTAAAAATTTTATTTGAGTCAAAAGGTTAAAGTGGCAGCTTACGAAGTGTGCGTGTGTGACCCGTTTATTAGTGGGCCTTAATGGGAGCCCAATAAAGTCAAACCCTGAAAGTTCTAGGCCTCCACTATAAATAGGAGGAGGTGGTGGCTGCACCACCTCTCTCGCCTCTTTTATGTTTCAAAACCCTAATTGGCTTAGGGGGAGTTGAGGTGGAGGCTAGGACTCTTGATGGTTTGAGGTGATTTTTGTGATCTTGGATTGGCCACTGTTCCTTGATGGAGTGGTGTAATAATCAATCACGAATTTAATCTATACAAGGTTTGCTTGAGATAACTCTCTCTTCGTTCTTGCTTTCAATTTCGTGATTTTAGGGTTTTTTTTGATCCGCAAAGTTTTGATTGATTTCTTCATGTGGTAAAGCTTGCTGTGACATGTGGGAACCTATCTAGGATCATCTTGATCATAAATCACCCACGAGCAAGCATTAGGATCAAGTTTTCGCTTTTACCCGGTTTTAGACCTTCTCTTACTCAAACGTCAATTGATTAGGATCTAGCCAAGAATTATCATAATTGTTGATTGGAATAGGTCCTTAATATCATAGAGAAGGTGTGTACCAAGTTTCATCAAGTTTGGAGTTGAGAATCAAAAGTTAGATCTATTTGCAACTCGCATCGGGCATTTTATCTTCGAAGCCCAGTGTCGACCGCCCTACACCACCGGTCCGACGATTTGCGAGGTCCGACCGCCAGATAACAATGTCCGACAGCCAGGAAATCGGTCCGACCACTCCAGGCCAAAGGTCAGACCGCCAGTACATTGTATTGCTTTGATCTTTGATGTTTTTGTCATATTGCTTAGGGGATTAAATTGAATTCAATACTCAAAATGGAGTAGTGAAAGACGCAACTGCACTTCGATCAAATTATGGATGGAGCGTTAAAACCGCCATTCATATTCTCAATAGAGTGCCTAGTAAGTCGGTGCCCAAAACACCATACGAGTTGTGGGCGGGAAGAGTTCCTCACTAAACCACTTACGTGTGTGGGAGTCTCACGAGGCTAAAGTATTTAACCCAAACCTTGGGAAGCTAGATCCCAAAGCGAGAAGTTGCCATTTCATTGGCTACCCCGAAAAGTCAAAAGGTTTTCGTTTTTAAATTGGAATTAATTTTATTATGTTCAAAATAATTCAATAATTTTTATGATTTTTCTAGAATTTTTAACTCTATTTGCTATTTTCAAAAGGCTATTTGATTTGTTGTATTTTACGAAATTCGAAAATCAATTAAAATCTCATTTCTCTTTGGTGAAATTCTCGGAAATTATCCGATCCGTTTTCATATGTCGATCGTCGTGATATAACGGGAGATATACATGGTGACAAGATCAAGCGATCGATGTCTCGTCAGGCTTTGCTTTGTTTTCTTTAATCGACGGACATCTCGCCAAGATCGGTGAGCAAGCGCTACAATCCTCTAGCGTTGTGACGGCGGTGTGATGCGATCTTATATTGTAGCGAGATATCTCAGCAGACCCTTTAGCGACCTATTAGAGTTGATCTGGGCATTTGGCCGTTGGCGACTGTTAGAGTTGATCGGGCATGGCCCAGAGCACGACCAAGATATGACCGCTAAAGAGGTAGGGCGGGCGGCCGCGATACCGCGAAGTCATTGCGCGCCACAAACCTAACCGAACAAAACCTAATCCGATCACGGAGGCGCTCCACGGCGCGGGGCGCCACCGCGCCCTCCGCAGCGCGATCATTCTGGCGAAGGCCTCTCCGGCACCGGGACACGCCCTCGCCGGGCGGCTCCTGCAAGCCAGGGTGCGGCAGCGCCGGCGGATCGACCGCAGTCGCAGAGCGAATCGGCCATGGCCAACTCTACCTCCTCTACCATGAACCTACTCCTCTCTCTTACTCTCCGTTTACTCTAGGACGGGCCAAAACTCGAATCCAATAAAGAAAGATCAAAAGCAAAGATCTAACACGGTATCGAGCCATCGGCGCTCCAGTCGGATGGCAAAAGAAAGCAAACCGGAGCCCAGACCCTAGAACTCGGATCTAAAACATTACAGGGTAAGGAGGGTAGAGCGGCGGGGCGCTCGTCGTCATCGTCGCGCGGTTCCGTCGGCTCCCAAACTTGGCTGCAGAAGCGTCGGCGGCGTGAAAGAGAGCAGGCCTCGGCGACGCGCTCCCCCTCGGGGGCGCGCTGCCCGGCGAGGCTTGCGAGCGGCAGCAAGGCGCTGAAGAGAACTTCGGGAGCGAGAGGCAGCGGAGGGCGAATGGGTTGGGTTTTGTTCGGGCGCCGTGGTCGTCTTTTATACGTAGGAATGTGTCGGCCGTAATCGATTGAAATCCAGAGAGATTGCATCTGGCGGTGCGAGCGATGGTGGATTGGTCTTGTTGGAATCGGTAGTCGGATGTGGTCCGGCGAACGCCAATCAACAACGGCCGGCGTGGGCGAGCGCGCAATAGTGGGCGGGAGTGGGAGTGGGCGAATGGCGGTTTTGAACGATTGACGGTTTTCTGCGATAAATCGGCCGGTTATGAAACATTACAATCCAGAAAATTGAATTTAATTTATTTGATATTTTGAATGAATTTCAATAGAAAGATTGTATAAAATCTCCTTAATTTTGCATAACGTGTTATTATTTCAGATTAAATGTATATAGTTGTATATACGAGAATGAATTATTTTAGAATAATTCTGATTCACTTGCAAAAGTTAATGTTGATTAATTCTTTTAATTAAATTGAACCAACGAGAGAATTTAATTTTTAAGTATTATGAATTATGATATTATTTTAAACAAAGATAATAACAATATTATAATTTTAATTGATGATTTTGCTATTTACTTGTGTTGATGTAGATTTAATGTAAAATTGATTTAATTGTATGTCCTATTTTTGACCAACGTTGGAAATAAGGCATATAATTTTCATGTTGTTCTCTTTAAACTAAATTTTCAGGATACAACTTGATGGGTTGTATCGATTCCCACTCTCAAAGGAGACAATTATGGAGTGGAAGAAGATGAACTTAGCGTTTATATGGTGCGAAGCATGATGAGCTACTCCACACTCCCATTGAGTTTATGGATGGAGGCGTTAAAAACCGCCATTCATATTCTCAATAGAGTGCCTAGTAAGTCGGTGCCCAAAACACCATACGAGTTGTGGATGTGAAGAGTTCCTCACTAAACCACTTACGTGTGTGGGGAGTCTCTTTGAGGCTAAAGTATTTAACCCAAACCTTGGGAAGCTAGATCCCAAAACAGTAAGTTGCCATTTCATTGGCTACCCTGAAAAGTCAAAAGGTTTTCGTTTCTACTGTCCAGACAGATATACAAAGTTTGTAGAAACGAGACACGCTGTCTTCTTAGAAGATGAAATGATGAGGGGGAGCATGGTAGCTCGAGAGATTGATCTTGAAGAGAAGCGGGTATATGTGCCCACTCCGATGATTCAAGAGCCACTCTTCCCACTACCTGCTGTCGCTGCACCGACGGTACAAGATACTGTGGTGCCAGCACCTGTTATTGTTCCTCCTGTGGCAACAATGAATGAAAATGAGGAACCTGTTCTTCAGGATCCTATAGAACCCATTGCCACAAATGAGGGGAGCAACAAAGACCTCAAATGAAGATGTACCAAATGTGGAGGCCCCAGGAGGTCTCAAAGAGTAAGAAGATCGGCTATTTCGATGATTATCAGATTATCATCTGAGGAATTTCAAATGGAGGATGACCCCACCTCATTTGAAGAAGCCATGAGAAGCGAAAATTCCTCAAAATGGCTTGATGCCATGGAAGAGGAAATGAGGTCCATGAAGGCTAATAAAGTCTGGGATTTGGAAATTATTCCTAAAGGAGTCAAAACAGTAGGTTGTAAATGGGTCTACAAAACAAAGCTCGACTCCCAAGGGAATGTAGAAAGATACAAAGCGCGACTTGTGGCAAAAGGATTTACGCAAAGAGAAGGGATTGATTACAATGAGACATTTTCTCCAGTCTCATGTAAAGATTCTTCGAAATCATAATGGCATTAGTAGCACATTATGATTTAGAGTTACATCAGATGGATGTAAAGACGGCATTTCTTAATGGGGATTTGGAGGAAAATGTTTACATGGCACAACCGAAAGGTTTTGTTGTGGAAGGAAATGAAAGAATGGGATGCCGCCTAAAGAAATCAATTTATGGGTTAAAGCAAGCTTCAAGACAAAGGATACTTGAAGTTTGACAAGACAATAAGAAAATTTGGGTTTAAAGAGAATGTAGAAGACAAGCGTGTCTATACAAAGTTTAAAGATGGGAAATTTATCTTCCTAATCCTGTATGTGGATGATATCCTCTTGGCTAGTAGTGATGTCGATCGCCATCGGAGACGAAGAGATTTTGTCCTCAAACTTTGATATGAAAGATCTTGGTGAAGCTTCGTTCGTTCTAGGATCAAATTCACCGGATAGAAACAAAGGGATATTGGGACTATCACAAAAGACATATATAGAGAAAGTCTTAAAGAAATTTGGGATGCATAAATGTAGTCCTTCACCGCACCTATAGTCAAGGGCGACAGATATGGGGATTTTCAATGCCCCAGAACCAAGATGAGATCGATCAAATGAAAGCGGTTCCATATGCTTCAAATCGGAAAGCTTACAAGTATGCTCAAGTGTGCACACGCGACTTAGCTTTTTGTTACTGGGTTACTTGGCGATTCGAGCAATCTGGAATAGAACATTGAAATTGATAAAGAAAGTCTTGCGCTATTTGCAAGGAACAAAAGGCCTCATGATGACATCTGTAAGATCGATTTACTCCATATAGTGGGGTATCTGATTCGATTTTGCGGAGATGATAGAAAGTCGACATCCGGATATGTCTTCACTCTCATTGGAGGAGCTATATCGTGGAAAAGCTCAAAGCAAACCGTCACTACATCGTCCACAATGTATGCCGAGTTTGTAGCATGTTATGAGGCTACAGGCAAGGTGAACGCTAAAGAAGTTCATACCCGGTTTAAAAGTGGTTGACGACATCAATAGACCACTTAAGTTGTACTCGCGATAATGAACCAAAGAAGAATGTATGCCCACAACAATAAGTCAAGTGGTGCCGCCAAACACATTGACATAAAGTACTATGTTGTGAAAGATAAAGTTCGGGATCAAATTATAAGTCTTGAGCATATAAGTACCTTAAAGATGTTAGCGGATCCGCTTACTAAAGGCTTACCACCCAACGTGTTCGAGAGAACATATAGCGGCATGGGTTTAAGGAAAGCCTATGATTCTGGACTAAAAGATGGCCCAAAAGATTAAAGTAACTATTTCAGAACAGGGAGGTGTATTGTAGCTGTTGAATCTATCGGCGTTTGACCGTGACGATGAGACACGTTCTATGCACAAATTTGTGATGGAATGAGTAAAGTCAAAAGTAATTAAAGATAAAGCACAGATTGAGATCAAGGGGGAGAATGTTAGAGTTGATCTCGCATTTGGCCCAACGCCAAATGCCCAACCTCGATCAGCCGATCGGGGCACCCGACCCAAGATGGTCATGGGCCTCGTCGCCAAGCGCTTATAAAGGAGGTGGGGGCAAGCGGCACAAGATACGAAGTCGATCGCCGTCACAAACCCTAACCGACAAAACCCTAATCCGATTTGAGAGGGGGCGCTCAAGCGACGGGACTGTCCACCGCCGCCTCCACTGACGCGATCGACTACCGCCGGCCTCACCTCCGCTCGGGACACGCCATCGCCGCGGAGCCGCGCGCTTCTCCTCTACCGACGGGGTCGACCACCGCCACGGCAGATCGACCACCGTCACCGACGAATCGGCCATGGCCAACTCTACCTCCTCTACCATGGACGGTAACCCTACTCTCTCTCTCTTACTCTCTCGGTTACTCTAGGACCCGACCCAAAACTCAGATCCAATAAAGAAAGATCAAAAGCAAAGATCTAACACAGCCAACATGTGAGATAGGGGCGCAAGGGCGCGTTTTGTCAGCAGGTGTCGTCATTGTGTAAGGAAACCTTGCGACCAAAGCTCAGTATGTATGCCCGTCCTAGGTTTCATATTAATTCCTCTTCTATTGCACTCCATGGCTCCGTCTGTTGTGAGCTGTGTGACCTGCGAACTTTCCCAAGTTGTTACACAGAAGTTTCTCTGGGTTATGATTTGTATCCTAAACACACACACAGAGAGAGAGAGAGAGAGAGAGTACATAAAGAGAGAGAGAGAGAGAGAGAGAGAGTTTACTCCTAATCCTGCAGTCCATTACCCGACATGGCATTGGTGAGAGAAGAGCCGGCCCATCTCGCTCGCGGCACAAAAGTTGAGGTGGCCGACGAGTCGCAGCCTGCGGACCAACGTTGATATCCGTATGGGCTTAAGATTCCACAAAATCTAAGCAGTTTTTTTTTAAAGTCTCAGCAGGAACTTGAAGCGTCGTTTCAACTTTGGATTCGCTGTGTGCGTGCCTGTGTGCAAATACGAATCGAATGAAATAGTGGTCTTTTTGTATTTATATTTTTTAAATAAATATAGATATAATTCAAAAATATCGAATACGAACCGAAAGTTATAACGAATATGAATACGAATCAAATAACTACTCAATTTGATTGAATTCAGATATTTTTATAATTTACGTAATGATAATATATTTATGATATTTTATTCTCGTACGTAGCATACTTAATCATTCTAGTTTATCTATTTCACTTAAAAATATGAATTCACGTAAACTAAAAATACGCATCAAACTAATTAGCCATACTGTAGTAAAATATGTATATTTTTTGAATTCAAATACAAATGGTGCAGATAAAATAATATTATAAATGATAAAATTTCATACCATATTCACATTCATATTTTTTTATGAATGAAACAAATATTAATCAGATTTTTTTTTAAAAATAATATTCGTATCAATAAAATGGATAATTCCGTGCCCCCTGGCCTCTTTCCTGTCTTCTCTCCGTTCGATTTTCCCCCCAATTCCCCACCAACTTCCCCCCAAATTTGACTCAACCGCCTCTCTCTCTCTCGCCCCTCCGCCTCCGCCTCCAACCAGATCCCCGCTGCCATGGCGTCCCCCTCCCTCGCCGCCGCCACGGCCAACCTCGCCTCACCGCTAACCCTAGACGCCAGCCCCAGCGCTTCCCGCCCCGCCGCGACCGCCGCTGCCGCCCTGCGCAAGCGGTCCTTCCTCCTCCTCGACCACCGCCCGCACCCCGCCACCCCGACGCCGCCGCTCGACTCTTCCGCCGCCCCCAACCATATCTCCCACGCCGCGGCCGCCGCGGCTCCTCTATCGCTGGCGCGGCGTAAGAAGGCTCACTCCTCCTCGGCCCGGCCCAGATGGCAGACAGCGCTCAGCGTCGCTGCCAAGAACGCCGCCCTCCTCGCCGTGCTCCTCTACCTCGGCGATCTCGCCTGGCGCTGGGCGCACCCCGCCCCTCCCCCGCCGCCCGACCAGTCCGCGCTCGCCGGCTACACCGCCCGCGTTGCCGACGTCGAGGCCTCCCTCGCCCGCGCCTTCCGGATGCTGCAGGTGCAGCTCGAGGCCGTCGACCGCAAGATAGATGGCGAGGTAGGGGCCGCCCGGGGCGAGCTCGCCGCGCTGCTCGAGGAGAAGAGGCTGGCCCTGGAGGGCCAGCTAAGGCGGCTCGACGCCAGGACCGACGAGCTCAACGACGCGCTGCGCGGGCTGAAGCGGATGGAGTTCCTTAGGAAGGACGAGTTTGAGAAGTTCTGGAATGAGGTCAAGGAGAGCCTGGGTTCGGGTTCTGGGATTGATGTCGATCTAGACCAGGTCCGCACGTTGGCCAGGGAGATCGCCATGAGGGAGATTGAGAAGCATGCCGCCGATGGGATTGGCAGGGTGGACTATGCCGTGGCGTCAGCTGGGGGAAGAGTTGTTCGCTACTCGGAGAAGTATGACGCTGGCAAACGTGGTATCCTTTCTGCGTTTCTGGGTGGAGATTACGGTGACCCACAGAAGATGCTTCGGCCAAGCTTTGGGGAGCCCGGGCAGTGTTTTGCCTTGCAGGGTAGCAGTGGGTTCCTGGAGATCAAGCTGAGGAATGGGATAGTCCCTGATGCAATCACACTAGAGCATGTGCCCAAGGTAATGTTTCTTGACGACCCATGTAACTATTTGCTTCCGTATGCATTCAGGTATTATTTGCAGCAATGTTAGCTTCGGTCATGTGTCTTGATATCTTCGAAGATTAAGTATTGAAAGGAATTGATTGACCTAAAGGGTGGAGTAGGGTTAACAAGCTGTTAGTACATGTTAACTGTTACAATTTGGCGCGTGCATGAGGGGCTTAATGCATAAGCTTTTGTGGCATTTGAGTTCCCTCATAGTATAGTAGTCTAGTAGAGGTTCCAATTCGAGATGGAAGCCATCTCCGAGTAAACTTTTTATAGAATTGCTCACTTCTGTTTCTTTGTTAAAATTCTTAAGCCTTTATGTGTAGTTAACAAGTAATGGTTGTTCCATGCTTTATGGTCCCATCAGATACATAGCCTGTCTTATGAAAAGGAACCATATGATAGGAATGCTGCTTCTAGGAAATTTCTCCCATTGTATTCTCACTGTAAATTGAACAAGACAAACTCTTAACTTCTTTGCTAATATTGGGCTGAGGTGCATTTTGATTTTACTTGTGTTGTATGCCTTTCTTTCAATGGTTAATTGGTAGACTACACTTGCTCTTTGATAACTATTCATTTTATAACCTTCTGAATTGTTTTTCGAGAACACAAAATCTTCTGGATTGTGAATCACCTTGTTCTGATTTGTTTGTAAAACATTAAGCTCTTGTCCAATGCATCTTATCAAATCTAACTGCAATGAAACTCCCAAGAATCTCACCAGTCTTCTGAGCCATAGTTCGTCCTCTTAGAATTGTCAAGATGATCGATCACTTCTATAATTATTAGTCTAACTTGAAGCCAATGGTTCTGCCACTTTCTTTTGTTCCTGTTGTTTTTTATATTAAAAAACACCTACTTTGTTGGCATGAATCTCGATTGTTGTAGTATTATGTTCTCAACCTTGCAACAAACAATTTACTCCTTCTTGCTATTTCATTTATGTCAGTGGGCAACCTGATTGAAAGAATAGAGAGTAATAGCAATATATCATATAGATGTATCAGGTCATGGCCTGTAAAGGGCAACCTGATTGAAAGAATAGAGAGCAATATCACTATAGTATATAGTCATATCGTTGTATCAACCTATCAGGTTACGTCCTGTGGATTATTATTGGAAATGTGACGAGTGACAGCTTTTATTGTTCGAAACCCGGTTGCTCTTAATAGCATTAAGTTGACTGTGTTTATTGAAAACTTTTCAGAAAAAAAAACATGTTAGGTTGGGTTATTGTTGAGGGGAACCATGAACTCTGCATGAACACAACTTTGTTTATCCTTGCATAAGCTTCCTGTTTAGACTCTGCTCATTTTGATTCTTGAGTTCATGATTCGTCTGCATGTTCTGTCAGATATTATCAAGTTTCTTCTTTGTTGGTGTTGTCTCTTGACCCTTTTAATTGGTCTTGTGGTTGTGGCCCTTTGTTACTATTACAGCAACAATATTATTAAGAATCAAATTACTGTACCTGTGATTGCTGTTTCTTTGTTTTATCTAAAGATGAGAAGGTTGAACTAGTGAACCCAAACCTCCCGCTGGTAGATTGCTGGTGTTGGAAATACTGGCGATCTTAACCAAGGAGGTGGGGGGGGGGGGATCTCTTATAAACATGATGAAAATTAGCAGCCTTTATAAGGATTCAGCTATAGTTGTAGCATGACAAGTTTTTTTTCAGGCAAATTTGAATCATTTATTTAAGTACACGTATTGAGTATCTAAGTCAACCACTCAACTTCACAGTAACTTAAATTAGTTGGTTTTGAAACATCCCTAAAATCCACAGGTCTGTGCACTTGGTTATGAATTATACAGCTGTGAATTCGAAACAAATTCTATTTTTCATGTTTGCATACAACTGTTAGTATTTATGTTTCATTCTACAGATCTACTGATGGAGACTTTCTTAACATCAAGTGCTAAATACACTACCCTAGGATAAATGCTTAATTTTGCTCAATGAGCAAATTTCCTTCTGTCGCAACTACTATACTTATTATGTTGTCTGATATGCAGGATGTAGCATATGACATGTCAACTGCACCAAAGGACTGCCGGATATCCGGATGGTATCAAGAGACACCTAGCGAGGCCCACTCAAGTCATGCTGCAAAGATGTCCACCTTGACTGAGTTCACATATGACCTGGATAAGAACAATGTCCAGACATTTGATATCACGGCCCCAGATGTAGGCGTCATCAACATGGTCCGGCTGGACTTTACTTCGAACCATGGAAGCTCAGCGCTGACGTGCATTTACCGCATCCGGGTGCATGGCCATGAGCCAGTCTCTCCAGGAATCTCAAGTTCTCAGTCCTGAGATGGGAAATCCTTCCGTTTCTCTTTTGTATGGGTTTTGCCTTAGGGATCCCTTTGTGCCCTTTGTAGTTTCAGTCTATGATGCTGTCATGTACACTGTAAAGCTAATTATTATTCGCTGCAATCTTCCAGTCCAATGACAATGACATGGTAGGTGTTTCGTTTGTGCCACCCATGGATGGAAATTCTGGTGGTTACCGGTATAACCGGCGGTAACCGGTCTTACCGGTGGGCGGCGGGATTTGAAATCCCGGCCGGTTTTTCCAGAGTTTTCAATTTTAAATTTTAAATTTCAAATTTTGAATGATTTTTAAGTAAAATTTAATAAAATTTGACCGGGAAAAACCGGTAACCGACCGGTTACCGGTACCGGCCGCCGGCCGGGAATTGCTCTGGTACGGAGAGTTTGATCCTTGGTGCTACCTATGGATGGCCAATGGTTTTTTGGTCAGTGAGGTTGCAGGCTTGCAGGACTGTTTGTCGGGTTGAAGGCCTGAGGCAAGTGTGCCCAGGTTAAAAAAAGAGCTTCTCTTCTCTGTGATTTCTTCCTTTTTTTATACCTGTTTTGAATCCAGGAATTAGTTGGCTTCTGCATGTTTGGGAATGATTCATGCCTCAAGGTGTATGGTAAATTGGTAAGGACTAAGGAAACAGCTCTGGCTTGCAAGCATCGCAGGAGCACTTCAGATTGCCGCAACTTATCACTAGTCGGGGGATGCCATTAGTTGCGGCAACTCAGTACAGCTATGTAATGTCATTTCAAAAGGAAAGAGCAATGTATTGTATTGTATTCCCATGGCCGTACACCGACAGGCGCGGCGCGAATCTCAAAGCGCTGCCTGGGTGTCTACTTTCCGCAGGTGAGCTCGGCTCGTCGTCACCCGTGCCGCGTCCCCCCAGCTAAGCCTAGAGCCCTAGACGCGCGGCCTTCCCCTCCCACTGGTCGCCAAACGCGCCGTCCCGTCCACACCCCCCTCCCCGGGAATTTCCACCGGCGCAGGTACGACGCCAAGAACAATCCCCGCCGAATTCTCCCCTCTCCTTTTTCCTCTCTTGATCTGCCGCCATTCCTCGTCGCGTTTCTGTTCCGATGCAACGTCCCGTCGCTTTTGCGTTTTTCCCGAATCTCGTCTTTTTCTTGGATTTCTCGCCGCGCGCTGCTGGTTGGTTTTATGCTCGCTTTCTTGGTCTGTTGGTGTCTGGAATGCGCTGCGGGGTGAGGTATTCGGCGGCCGCAACATTTCGGGACGGGGAACAAGAGGTCGCGGATCGGTGCAAATTTAGGAGGCGTTGTTTCGGCGGCGAGAACGTTGATTTGTTGATAAGTTACACCGCGCGCCCCTCCCTCCCGTCCTTGAATCCTGCGTCGTTTCTTGTTTAGTTATCATGTTTCTTTCCTGGTAAGATCTCTGGGTGATTAAATGACTAAAGGCTGTGGATTCTCAAATCTCTTACCGTTTCTCGATTTGTATGTAGTTAACTTTGCATATCCGTAATTCTTTTTCGAGCTTGAGTTCATGAGCCTGACAGATGAATTGTAAAGCTAGAATTCAACATGATGACTGCAGCGAGATACGAAATTGCAAATTGTGTATCTCGCTCATTTTTAGCCCTTTGTCTGAGAATCGATGCTTCCGTGTTGGAAAATCTTGCTTTTGTCAGGAGTTCTTGTTATTGCGTTCTAGTATATATTTCTTGGGCGTTATCCGAATTAGGGCACAAGATTAAATCAAGAGCTACTTTCCTGTAATAAGTGCAATTTTTTTTAAGTCACTCTGAATTCCAAAGTTGATCTAATCTGTGAGCTTCACCATTCTATTGTTATCAACTTATCATTAATGAGACAATGATCATACACGCC
This sequence comes from Hsuehochloa calcarea, assembly GCA_036346395.1. Lineage (NCBI taxonomy): Eukaryota > Viridiplantae > Streptophyta > Magnoliopsida > Poales > Poaceae > Hsuehochloa > Hsuehochloa calcarea. The sequence continues at coordinate 52,965,584 of CM070603.1, forward strand.
AGAAATTTATATTCACGAATGTTGTTGCTAAACTTGGTCTTTCCACCGCTTTGTCCCGTATGTGTTATCTTCTTTTAGTGAAGCAACTGCCTTTTGTGTCACAGGGATGGCTGGAAAAGGAAGCTATGTTCCACCTCAATATATTCCATTATATGGCCTACATACTGAAGAAGATCGTGTGCCTGAGGAGGAGAACCTTGCTGCATGCCATAAATTAAGCCGGGATCCTACACAATGGTCTTCTGGCATCTGTGCTTGTTTTGATGATCCACAGAGCTGTATGCTACTTTCTGACCTGTGATTCCTTGATTTACAGAAGGAAAGATAAAAGGTGCTATTTGGTTGCATGATAGGATATACATAAAAAATAAAAGTGAAACTGTACCTAGCTTCCTAGTTAATATCTTTGTTTTACTGTCATTAGATTTATCATATTTTAGTGGTTAGTTGATTTTTTCTTAGTATGTAGTGTACTAGGAGTGAGTGCTTGCTTTAGAGAGAAATTTGATCTCAGTTATGACTAATGAGAATAATCTTCCTTTTAATTTGTAACCATTCTTGCCTCTATTTGTTAATACTGGTTGCTGGTGGTGTTCTTGGTTACATTTAGTTCTTATAGTGAAAAGAGCAATATCTCTGTATATTACTTGCCATGGGGACAATCCTATATTCCTATTGAATGCACAACTGCACGTGTAGCATAAAAATCACCATCAAGTAAACTGATATTCAAGTTAAAACAATATGGAAGTGATGTGGTAATGTTCTGATTTTTTTTTGGTAGTACAGTATAATATAAGAGCAGTGAAATCAATTGCCCTGTTCAGTTCAACATTCTCAGTGTTAAAACAACTCGTGCAATCCCACTGCAGCCAAACTTGTGTGTAAATGATAATGACTGAGATCCTTAAGATAGAGAGAATTTGTGTTCATGCTCCAATTTACTGGGAAGTTATGAATAGCTTCTTTCTGTCTTCTCATTTATGGGTCAGTGAGAAGAGGATTGAAAAAAGTCAGAACTACTTCTCATGGTGCTAAACTGCTAATGCAGCTAGCTACCATTTGCACAATGCTAGGCAGCTGTATGGGAAAATTTTAAAATTATTTTAAATTTAAATAAAATAATGTAAGATTGGCTTGATTTTAGTCTTACCTTGTCTCAATAGCACATGTTAATATCTAGTCTTATCATGGCTGTTGCTCTTTTCCTTTTCACTCCTAGCTGTCTTTTGAAGTCACAGTAACAAGTTACTTCTTATTTCTTAATATGTGTCTGTATGATTTTTCGTGGCACATGTAAGAACAAGATGGTTGGGGCCTTGGGGGTATAAACATCTTCTTTTTTTTGGTACAATCAGATTTTCAAGGAGATATTTAGGCCACCGGAGGCCTGCAATGCAAAATTGGCATCACATCCATTAACCACCTCATAATTCTGCTTCCTAATCTTTAATTTTGTGTGGACTATTGCTGTATTGCTTTGCTTTGAACATATTCACGATAGCCTAAGAAGCATACCTAATCCAATTCGGAAATGTTATCAGCAAATATGTAAACCTATATGCCAAATTTGCCTTTTACTTGCAGAATAGGGAATTTTTTTTATGGCCCTCAAATGTTATGATCATATTTTTAGGTTGTATTGGTGCAACTTGCCCCTGCTTCCTTTTTGGAAAGAATGCACAATTCTTGGGGTCTGGAACTCTTGCTGGATCATGCACTACACATTGCATGCTTTGGGGCCTCCTTACAAGTCTCTGCTGTGTGTTTACTTGGGGCCTTGTATTAGCAGTTCCAGGGTCTGCTGTTGCTTGTTATGCTTGTGGATATCGCCAAGCACTAAGAACAAAATACAATCTTCCGGTACGAATTTTGAACTGCTAGTTATTATCATCCTTTATTGGTCTCTGATTTTCTTTGGATGTTGATGCGTTACAATCTTTAGATTGATCAGCATTCAGCAGCAGTTTTCTTGTCATGCACTCATGCTGTAATTTGTCATAGCTGTTCTGAAATGCATGCATGTTTTTTCATACCATGTGACATGGTTATTGGGATGTCTAGATAAACTATACAGCATTAAATTTTAGTTTACGTTTAAATTCTACCCGAGACATGCTAAGACTTTGCACAAGTCAACATCCTCCACTGTTGCTATCACTGTAAGATCTAAAATAGATAATAAAATTGTTTAATGGATGATCAGGACAAGGCCAACTTCATTTTACATTTTTACTCATACATTCGATTCGTATAGCCTTCATCAGACCGCAGTAGTTAAGGCAGCATCTTACTGATAGTTATGTTTGCATTGCAAGCAGTCAAGTGAACGAAATTGAATCTTTTAGTATCGATCAAAACTGGACATTCTTTGCCCACCTTGGTTCCTTATGTATAGCTATATAGGTGAGGACCAAAATCAAAGGGCGCTAATTTAGGCTTCTATGGCTGGGATTTTGCATGAGTGCTAGATGCATAATTCACAAATCAGTAAAGACATAGGGGATTTAGGTTTTGATTGTAGTGCCTTTGGAATTGGATGCTTGGAAGTCAAACTTACGAGAGCAAGAGCTGGGAGGTACCTATTTGGATAAATTGCTCTGTATGTAGTTGCAGAGCTGGCTAAATTTGACTCAGTAGATGACTTTAATTGCATCAGTGTTTGCTATGACTTTCCTTGATCAATAGTTGTTTATCCCAAATATTTTCCTTTTGCAGGAAGCACCGTGCGGTGACTTGACAACGCACTTATTCTGTCACTTGTGTGCCATATGCCAAGAGTACAGGGAGATACGTGAGAGAACAGACAGCAACGCTTCTTCAGCTCCTAACGTGACTCCACCTCCATTGCAGACAATGGATGAGCCTTGATAGTAATAGATGATGTGAACGTATCCAATCTCACAAATCTTTGGTCGGTGCTGCTTTTGCCTGCCAGCTTTTGACGTCTTTTTGTTGTTGTACACCCACAGTATTACTACGAGGTCTGTTTCATAGAGTTGTTGTAAAGATAATTTTATGAACTAATGAACAACTAAAAAAATGTAACCTTACTTTTTTTAAAAAAAAAGTTCAAAAGGTGTAACTGCAGCGGTATCATTGAGCCGGAACTGTAGCATGATTGCTATATGTAACATTATTTCTTTTATATATTGAGGAGGCGATGAGAAGGGAAAAGGAAGAGAACTAGTGGTTTCATCTGGTATGATGTTCTATCTTGTATTGCTTGCACCTTGTCTCCTATGCTGATGCTTTACAAATTCCAGATATTTACTATTTGTGATGTTTGGTTGCAGCTGCCAATCCATAAACTGTATTTTGTGGATCGTGCATGAACAGCTTGTCCAAATTGCTAAAACAGCTTGTCCAAATTGCTAAAACAGCTTGTCCAAATTGCTAAAAAGTGGTTCTATACTTCTATGAGTTGCAATTTATTTCAATTTTTTGTGGTACTAACATAACGCATCGGCACTCTTCAAATTATATAGCACATACAGCTTACACAATTCATTATGATATTCTGTTGTTCCCATATACAAACATGAAACATGTTCAGTTCTTCCTTTGGCATCACTCAGCCAGAGGATTCACCACATGCCCAAGGTCACCTAGAAATGGCTTGCTGGTGGATACCTTGTTTGTAGCTGTGCAATACAATGACTGTTTGTACACTGTCACTTACAAACAGAGAAAATAAATTCCAAAAATTCCAGAGATGTTCCAAGGAAATTATAACCCAGTAGTTCCTTGAAAAATAGAAGCATGAAATGCATCAACAATCTGCCTCTTCGAAGAAGGCCTCATCCCTATCAGCGCATGAAGGATGGTATTCCGTGGTCGCGTGCTGGATTCCTATCCAGCGGACACCCACATCCGCATTGATTCGGTGCTCGAAACCCTAACCGCCTACACACACCGTATTTGCCGCCGTGCCGGTGCCTCCTCCTCTGTCCTCCGCCCGGCGCCGTTCCTAGCCGAAAGCCCCCAAATCTCGAGACGGCGGTGGGGGATTTCACGCTGAAAGGTGGGGAAATTTTTTGAGGTGAAAGTAAGGAAATTTGAGTTGAAAGTTCTGTTCTTTTTTTTTTAGTTGAAAGTTTGAATTCGCGAGTTGAAAGTTGGAATTTGTTCGAGTTGTGACATATATTGTCCAGTTTAAAGTTTTTGATTTCCCTTGAATCTGAATTGAAAGATTTTTGAAATCATATTTGAATCAACTCAACAGATTGAACAACCAAGCACAGCAGCACACCTATGTATTGCGAAACAAGAAAGATCAATAGATTCCATATAATGCATGGAGACAGGAAAACAGGAAATATAAACTTGGATAAAACTGATCCACAGCACTTACTCCTTGCACGTTTACATAGGACGACTGGAAAAAAACTGTTTATCTAGTTCGGGCTCTCATTTGTTTGGTTTATGGCTTTATACAATTGCGAACCACTCTCCCTCCTAAGAAAAAGCAAACGCAAAATCAGTGAGTGTCACAGTTACTGCCTACTAAAGAAGGTACAAGTAACCTAATTTATGTCAGAAAATTTCCAACTTCTTCCTTGTTGATGAAACAAATGAAGAAAGTTAGGTGTTACTGTGTTGGATTCTTGACGATATTTCAATATTTAAGAGTTAAGACCCCTTTTCTACTATACATAACGCGTAAACAGATCAAGAGTACCGAAGGTCAACTTGTAGCTTCAATCTGCAGTTGCAGGACATTTAAGATTAACCTTTCCCGTTAAGGGGGTTGATTAGCATTAGTATCGTGTGTTAGCGTGACAATGAATGGACATATACACCAGTGTCGGATATTTGCATGCAAGCATGGTTCTAATATTGTAGTTATAGTTCCAGTTAAAGGTGAAGGTGAAGCCATCCGCTCCTGAAAAATATCACTAGTAAAATTTGAATTTTTTTTCTCGAAATATCTTCATCTCTGGATTTATGGCAGCAAATTGCGAATTTGTGGGGGCGCTAAAACATGTTATTGTCAAAACCTATGTTATATCGAAAAGTTGGGACTGTAGAAATGGGCTGAGCAGTAAAACTGTAGATTTGAAATTTCATAGAAGGGTTAAATGGATACGTGGATAGAAAGGCATCAGGTTTCAGCTCACATGATCAAATAGCCAAAACATGTTCCAGGGCTACAGTGATTAAAACACGAGGAAACTACTGAATGCTTAAATGGCTTATTAGTACACAACAGCATGCCATCTACCACCAGTTCATAGTGCCACATGGTCAATAACATACCAATTACGACAGTCTCAAAATAACAAATTTGGTCCCACTGGGTTCTGCAACCACGAACACATAAGCATAACCAGAACTTACAATGGCTCGAGGCAGATCGAAAATGCAGCAAAAGTAACAATTGATTAACAGTACACCGTGCAGAAGATAGTGCTACAGAGAAATAAATTCATGAAGGCAAACCGTTAGAACCAAAATGTACCTGGCATCAAGCTCAGTGCATTATGGCAGGCTTTGATAAACATAGATAGTAAACTGGGTGGGTCTGTATATAATAGGGTTGGAACTTGGAACACCAGTAGTGGTGGACTAAAAGACAACCGTATCGAGCATGGTCCCTAGGGTTTGAACTATGTTTGACGACATCAAATTTGAGACATGCTCTTCCAAATGCTTCTTTGCATCTTGCCGTCCCACATTGGCTATAGCTAGTTTCTCAGGTGACAGTTCATCCTCCTCTTGCACTGCCTTGTTGTACTTGATGGCTAGGTTCAACATTTCCTGCATGTGAGAACACAAATAAGCAACTAACAAACCCCAGGGAATACTCAGGCTTGCATCATCGACTAAAAGGGCCTTTGAGTGAAAGTAGAAAGTTGAATACTACAAACCTGAACAGTCTGTTCGTTTGTTTTCGAATGAGTGTCGAACCTCTTCAAAATTAATCCATCAGTCCATTTCTTTTTGTGTAAATTCAGCAACATTTTTTCCTCAAGCTCATTTTTGCGGTAATTGATTGCAATGGAGTAGTAGTGTCTGTTGAGTCCGTGAATAAGAGCCTGACAGTGCAGAGATGGTTTAATCATCCATCAGAAATGAACATAACAAAAGTTCATTAGCTCCAAGTTAATTAGTACTTTACCTGAATAGATGGCTTATTTAGGTGCCCAACATTCGATGTTGTCTGTCGTGGCTCCTGGCCAAGCATCATGGTCTGAGGATTAATGAGACGAAATGCATCAATGACCACCTTCCCCTTGACACTCTGGATGGGGTCTATGACAACAGCCACTGCTCTGGGATTTAAAGCTTCAAAACTCTGCATGTTCAGTTTTCAATATGTTAGACACGGTTTTATTACTTCTCATATGCATACTACATAAAAGTAATCGGCAATAGTTTTTACTTTTTGCGTCAAAATAGGCTTTGGTGCTTTGCAGACTTAACTCAGCACCACATAGTATTCTAGGATTTATTTTACTATCCTACTCCAGATCAGGAATATACAAAGAGCTATCACACCAAATACATATCTGTCCAAAGTCCGAACAAGTTAATCAACAGAAACTCCAGTTAGTTAAGAACCATGATCAGCCCATGTCAAGAGCAGTGAATAACCTTGCAGACAACAGGACTGACCTAAACTAGGTTCAATGACAACTTTCAGACAGCCCAAGAACACAAGAAAGGCAGGGGCATAGCAAACACAAGGCAACAGAAACCAAACTTATGCTACCATGTACTCTTTCCATCTTCTGAATGATTGTATTATTTTATTAAAAGAACTACAAATACTTGATGAATTGGCATGCAGTTCGGTGGGACTACAGCAAATACACCAAGTGTCTCTGTTTCTCAAACACAAGAAGACATGCTCATTCTACAACAATTATAAAGAGAAGTGGAATATGCATGCACCTGTTGAGTATTGATGTCAACGCCTGAAAGCCAGCAACCAAAGCCAGGATGGGAGTGATACCAGCCTACCACCATTTCTGGCCTGTAAAAGTAACAAGTGTCAACAGGATATTTTGCATAGAAAATAACTAAGTAAAAACAGCACTAGACCATCACAGAAAAGAGTGTTCATCAAAGACAAAAAAAAGATCTAACGCTATGGCCTATATTTATTCAAACAATTTTTCTGGAACTTGGGAATAATGGAACCTAGAGAGGCATAAAAAATTGATGAGAATTTCTTCTCAAATGTCTCTTTTCAGTCCAGCTCCTTAAATATTCCGCTAAAAATAGCAAATAAGTAGGTTTAACAATCTAAAACTGGTTCCAATAATGATTATCCATTTGGTACATGCATTAGCAGAAACTGCCTAAAATGTTCACTGCACGAGTGCACAACAAAGAATATATGCAATCAAATAATCTAGGAAAAACACATATATCTGCTATGTTTACATAACGATTTTTTTGTTCATAAAATAGTTTCTGATATACCTATACATGAACAATATAAATGATAACTAAAAAGGATTTGCACGCTTCAAGAAATATTGAATTTCATACAAATCCACTGCAGGACTATATATTTTGCCAAAAAACGTGTGAAGATACAATGGCTTAACCCATTTGATTCAACTGATAGCAAGGTTCAATTAATTAATAAAGAGCAGAAGGCAGCAGTGCATTTCAAGGCTACCAAATTGGGGGCAAACTACTGCCACTATGTTGTTGTTCTCCCCAAGCCCAACTCACTCATTTGCTAGGCACATCATAATACCGACCATGCAATCTGCGGGTACCATCATTATTGATGCATGTATGCTATCCATGGCTGACAATGAACGAAAATTAAGCCCAGCGTGTAAATAAAACTACTGAGCTGTCTGCAGCATCGATTCTACAAATATATTCTCCAAAAGTCCAAAATTTCTATCAGTAATCCAAATTTATTCCTCCAATGGAAGGCTTGTTATCTATTGAAAGGATTGAGCTCAGCAAATAGCAACAACAAAAAAGTAGAATTGACCTTTTCTCTCTCTAAGAGAAGGGCCAATCCTTTTGATAGATAAAGGGGTTAAAACAGTTATTCCAGTTAATGCACAGCAATGAGCATCATAGAGAAACAGTTATTAGGATTGAGACTAAGTTGGCATTAGGATTGAGACTAATGTTCCTCCACTTCCTAAAGAAACTAACCACTGCAATCTGAACAAGTTCATACTTCCTTATCAGGTTTTCCGATAAGGCTGGTCTTGTCAATTTTAACACCTACACAAGCAAACAAACCACACCAATCTGAAGGTAAAATAACATCACAACGAACAGATACGTATTGAGACCTCATATGCGCTGATAAGGCTGATCCTGTTCAGATTAATCGAGTACAGCGAGCAACCAAGCTAACCAATCGCGCGAAATCTGAGCCCAAGAGAAGAACACCGGATCTGCCGCCGTACCTGCCGGTCTGCTTGAGCATGTCGAGCATGTTGGTCTGGAAGACGTGGTCGACGGCCTCAACGCTGACCCCGGTCCCGCTCTGTGGCATGGCAAAGACGTCGACTACCCTGACCGTGTAGTCGTCGACGAACTCGCCGAGCATCAGGCCCATGACCTCCATCGGCACGCCGGCCCTCCCTGCACGCAACCGCGCAGTTAACCCTAGGTTTGTGGAGAAGGAGACTAGTGCGAGAGAGGGAGATTGGGGGTGAAAGAAGGGGGCTGCTAGGGTTAGCGAGGAGGGACCGACCGTGCTTGAGCATCTTGAGGAGCGCGAGGGAGGAGATGTAGACCTGCTCGGAGGAGTCGAGCAGCGGCGAGTCCGTCGGCGGCTGCCCCATCCCGGAGGCGCCGAAGATCCGCTGCAGCCGCTCCATGGCTTCTCCTCTTCGCCTCGCTCTCTTCGCCTCTTTGGTTGGGTTGGGGAGTGTGTCTTGAGGAAGACGGCTTCGGCGCTGCGCAGCCTGCAGTTGTGCTTTGCTTTGCTTTGAGGTCTCCACTCCGCCGCAGCTTTCTTTCTCCGAGCGCACGAAGCCGGCTCGGGCTTAGGTGCGGCGCAACTGGCCGGCAGACCGTAAAGTGGGCCGGACGCTACTAGTCCGAGGAAACTGGCCGGTGCCGGTTCAGCCCACTTATGGTTCCGAGCGGGTTTGCCCGGGACATCTCCGTTCCTATTTGCGCAGCCGCGCGCGCGCCGCTCCAACCGGCGAATTCTTCTGTTGCGTGGGCCGGCAAATCCCACTTCTGCGCGGCCCCTTGCTTCGTCCGCGCGCCGACGGATGCAAGAAAACGAATTCGCTAGGTTTGGGATTTTTTTAAAATAATAATAATATTATTTTTTAAAAAAAATTACAAAGCTAGGTATTCATCTAAAATAATTACAAAATATATTTATATCGTCATTCCAATTGACAACAGGGGCTCAACAGTGCTCAAACCTCCCTGTCGTCAGTTGAATTGGTGATAGATTCATATCGCCAATTCAAATGACGATAGAATCTCTATTTTTAAATATTAAAATTTGGAAATCCGCCATTTCAACTGGCGATAAGGATCTCGTAAGTTCGTGTCGTTATTCTAAATGGTGACACAATTTCTCATATAAAAGACCCTGAAATTCGGGAGAAAAAAAACTCACTTTTATTGAGAAAAAAAGAGAAAGAGGGAGCGAAGGGAGAGGAGTAGAAGGGATGAGAGAAGCTAGCGAAGCGCTGTCCGTCCGGTCGCCCACCTTTCAAGTAATTTTTTAACTGAATGGATTACATAGTTTTAAATGTACAGTTACATATTGTAGTATGTTGTACATAATTCTTTTCAGTGAGTAGTTTAGTTTTAGATATATGGTTAATCGTGAAAATTTTATTTACGGTGTAGTGAGTTAAATATATCGACGCCATCAATTTCAAAATTTACTATGGTCAGGGGACTATTCTTGAGAGTTCCGAGGGGATTAATTTGCATTTTTTTTCAATCGTCGATCATACCCCTGTCAAGACCAGAGCGGTGTACATGGGGCGCTGTGATGCGGTGGTTATTTTACTCATTCATTTTGGACCATGATGTATATAACCTGAGATTGAGTTGCTTTACCCCCCGAGCCACACAGCGCACATATTGGGAGTTAGTGTAGCTCAAGGAAACAATGTTGTAGCAGTCATATGTACGCATAGCGAGGGAGGAAGGGTGTGATTTTGTCCTTCTGGGCTAGGCTTATGCTAAGCCTACTCCTGCATCGGCCGAACAAGAAGGAGGTGGTGACATCGAAGAAGAAGTTAGGTACTCCAGCCACAGCGCGACACACACAATGGTCGAAACTCCCGGAGTTGCTGATGATGTCGATGAAGACCCCGCGGAAGTAACTCCTTCCATCATGCAAGCTAATGGGCTTGCTGACGAGGGTGAGGAGATGGAAGCTCTGGTGCAAAGGATGGATCTCGAAGACCGGGACTACATGGCATTGTCAGAAGATGCAGGATCCGACGACAAGGATGATATGGACCAGCATGCGATTCCATCCGAGTGGAACACATATCAGTTCGACAACCTCGTTGTTAACAAAGGCTCCAGTGTGTCGTGGGAGTACAACCAGAGCGAGGTCAGGAAAGGGGCTATATACAAATGCAATGAGGCCTTGCAGGAGGCGGTCAAATTATGGGCCTTGTCCGTGCGGCGTACATTTACAGTTATCAAGTCTAATCCAAACGCTACGACGTGAAGTGCGACGTAGAGGGATGCTCTTGTAGAGTGCATATATTTCAGCTTAAGTGGGATACTTACTGTAAATGCTCTATAGTGGTCTCTCACAAATGTGTCGTCGTTGAGTCAGTTCAGTTCCACAAGAGCATATCATCAAGCTTTATCGCCAACCTCATGTACGGTGAGATCGTGGATAATCTAGATTTTGAGCCACGATCTATCATTCAAGCGATTGAAGCAAGGTTTCAATACACAGTCAGCTATGCCAAGGCGTAGAAGGCAAAATATAAGACATTGTAATCAAGGTTCAATACTTTCGAGAACTCCTATCATAGCCTCCCCGGGCTACTTCGAGTCATACAAGACAGGACCGGCACTCATATCGACATTCAAGATTCCACGCATCCAAAATGGGGCAATAAGAGCGTACTGCAGTGAGCATTCTTCGTCTTTGGTCCATGCATCAACGCATTCTGACACTACCGTCCAATCTCGTGCGTGGATGACACGTTTCTGACTGAAAAGTACAAGGGTCAAATACTGGCTGCAATAGCGACAAACGGGAACAATCAAGTTCTTCATGTGGTATTCAATTTTGTTTGAAAAGCGAGAATACAGAAAGCTGGTTGTGGTTCCTGAGGCATTTGAGGATTTCTGTTGTACAGGGCCGTCCAAACGTACGTGCCATACATGTTCAGTATGTGGGCCTACTAAGTGCAATAACTCAGCTACAACAAAGGAGAGAACGAACAACTTCTATGGGCGGATCTGCAGAGTAGGTGGTGCATGAGGCACTTGGATGCAAACTTCTATGCAACAACAAGCACTTAGGCGTAAGGTGTCTCCCTTTGGTTGGTATTGTAGAGACAATTCTCTACGGTACCATAAATTACTTTGTTGACAGAAGCAACAACACGTTGCTCGCCATGGCAAATAACAAAGTACTATACTGCATCATGATCGCCAAGTACATAGAGGAGAAGAGCAAGAAGGGTGAAATGTACAGGGCATTCAAGATGGGCACAAAGGAGCTTCGCTTTGAGATAATGTGCAGAGATAAAGAACGTCACGGGACAAATCACGAGAGGATCACCCACGAGTGCACGTTACGCCTCGCTAGTTGCGTATGCACTTGCAACAAGCTCCTTCTTCTATATAGTCCCTGCTCCCATATCATGGCCGCATGTTTGACGGTTGCACAACATCTCGGCCAGTATTTCTCTAACTATTTCAATAAGGAGGAGGTGATGCAAACCTAGAGTGCACGGATGTATGATTACACCGTGGTTGGCCATTTCAGTAGCCATCCGACCTGAGACCAACTGATCTGGACTGTAGACATTAATAAGCTAAAGGGAAAGGTTGGCCGGCGACAAGTACGACACATCAGGAACGTCATGGACGAAGTAGAAGCCGAGCGTCGTACGAAGAAGTGCTCAATTTACAAGGAGTCTGGGCATACCTTCAAGAAATGCCATACGAGAAATCATCAGGACGAAGTAGACATCGGCACTCCGGAAGTCGCCGCAGGGACCTCATCCGACCACCCGACTCAAGGCGGGCCACATGGGGGACGTTGAGGTCGCGGCCATGAGAAAGGTTTGTCCAGTTGAAATATATGGTGCTCAATGCTTTGTATTATCACTTTGATTTGTAAAAAACTATGTGTTATGACGTTGTGATTTATTGACAAAATATATTATGATGTTGTGTTGAATGTTATTTAATATCATTATGATTTATCGATAAAAAATGTACTCAGAAGTAGTCAATAGAAATTTTTATTTATCGACAAAAGATGTTATGTCGTCGTGCTGAATGTTATATAATATCAGTGTGATTTGTCGATAAAATATCTACTCGAAAATACTTAGTACACAAGGAGTGGAGACGAATAAAAAAATGACGGTTTTACAAATTTTGAAATAAAAAATAGAGATCTCTGTCACCATTTGAATTGGCGACAAGAATCTATTGCCAATTCAACTGGCGACCGGGAGCTCTAGGCACTGTTGAGCCTCCTGTCACCAGTGGCTAGGCCCCTATCGCCAATTGGAATGGAATGTCGCTATTCCAAGTGGTGACAGGGATCTAGTTTTGTAATTGTTTTGGACAACTACCTTGTTTTTGTAAAAAAAATGTTATTTTAAAAAATTCGTAGGCTTGGTGTCTTCCAGATTTCACGGGGTCTTGACTATCTTCCATCGTTTCCAAAGACATGTTCGTTTCAACTTTCAAGGAATGCCGCATCATGGCGTAGGTATGCATTACATACACAGTTTGAATGTTGTGGTCGTTGGTTAGGTACGGGTCCGAGGATCGCAGGTAGGACACTCACCCTCATCTAATCGCCGACAAGGCTCTTCTCTGTCGAGGTAGTGAGGCTCTGAGGCTTAGTTGAACTTTTAATTTCTCATTACTTGATTGATAATGGATACATGCTATCTTTTTATAGGGACAGTCCGACTTAACGCCTAAGAAATAATCTATAAGGAAATATATCAATCCAATTTAATCTTTCCAAATATTAAAAATAACCTTCATAATAAATAAGATCATATTCCTAACAATAACTAGATAGATAAGGAATCCCAAAATAATCTACCTAACCAACTATTTTTTTATTATAGGAAACCAATCAGCACGTATGGGAAAAAACGATACAGTACCGACGAGTACTGTTCATGCATCTACTACACCACCTCACGTCTTTCTCCATAACATTACACCCCTCGCGGCGAGGCAGCTCGTCCTCGAGCTGTGGTGGCGGCCACGGTTGAAGTCATTGGTGGCCCTATGTTAACAAGAGTATCTGGTACCAGCATCGATTCGCTTGAGAGCGAATTAGTGATACTCCGACATATGGCTCCCAAGGAAGAAACGCTTTAGCATGTTGTGACATTGAGGAAGATGTCGGTGGCATGGGCAACCGACATAGGGCAGCAATTACGCCCAAACTGTCATGGAGTGTGATGATGGTGTGAAGGACACGACGGCGGCGTTGTCCCCTCAGTCGCTGCGCTCTGTGTTGCCTATGACACAACATCGCCCTACCGTGTGGAAAAGATAGCCGCTGGACAGCAGCATCCTTCCTCCAGCGGCGCCGCACGAGGGGTGCAACCAAGGGCAGCAATGCCCACTGGGGTGACGTTGGTGGCACTATTGAGGAGGGTGATGGTAGCGTCGCCATTGCAATAGCACGCGACGCCTCCTCCTGCTCCTTCAAATTGACCATCAATGCTCTTGTTTCTTAGAGAATGACCAACATGTTGTCAATTGATGCCATTATCTTTTCGTTGCCAACTTTTAACATGAAGGGAGATAGTTGGGCATCAGAAACCATAGTGGGTGCTGTGATACCAAATGTTGTGATCGTTGGTTGGGTATGGGTCCGAGGACCGAAGGTAGTGCACTCACCCTCATTTAACCAACTGCAGAGCTCTTTCCTGTCTAGGTAGCGAGGTTCTGAGGCTTAGTTGAACTTTTAATTTCTCATTGTTTGATTGATAATGGATACACGCTATCTCTTTTTAGGGACAGTCTGACTTAACGCGTAAGAAATAATATATAAAGAAACCTATCAATCTAATCTAATATTTTCAACTATTAAAAATAACATTCCTAATAAATAATATCACATTCATAATAATAATTAGATAGATAAAGAATTTCAAAATAATCTATCTAATCAACTATTCTCTATTCCAAAAACTAATCCACACGTATAAAAAATAACATGATACACACGTGCTACGCGGCCTCGCGTCTTTCTCCGTAGCCTCGATGGATCGGTCGTTTCTGCTTTATCAGTCTGAATTGCCCTTTATTAGTCTGGAACTTTGTAAGGCAAGACAACAAAACCAGCCGGGATTGGGAAAATGTCATCACACATGCACCCCTTTTGGTTGTGTAGCGTGGCATTATTGGGAGATGACACATGCACCCCTTTTGGTTGTGGCATTATTGGAAAGACGACCACGTTAATCAACCCTCAATGAACTGCAACCATATGATATGTTTTCCCTTTACACCATAGTAGCTGGAATCGTAGTGTCGTAAGGCAGAGCCTTCTCCGCTACTGACGAAATTGCAGGTACAAGTCAGGAGAAAAAGGTGATGGATTCGGCCACTTTGGGGGCACAGACAGCACATGGAAAATCAGCTCTTAGTGTTGTCGTTTTCATGTGAATCATCCTGGTGATGTTTACTAGAACTACTAACATGCCCCCACATGCGCATCAAAATGAAAGTTTGGCTATCTACAATTCGAACATCCTATCATTTGTATGCAACTGGCAGCAATCAAAGGAGGGTGCAGGAAGGGAAGTAAGTACTAATCAAGCATATTGCTCAGGCCATTCCGACATATTCAATGAGCTCTCGAAGAAGATTTGCAAGGAAATAACCAGTTGTATTTCCAAGTACTGGAGGAGGACATATGGGCAGCGTTTCCGGAACTTACATCCTGATAATTGGGCTGCGCATACCATTGATGGGAGGCTAGTTACCTCTGACCTTCAGTGGAATGCGGTCTGTTTGGAAGGCACATAATGCTCGTCGACATGGAGAAGTTCCAGCTCGCCTAATTTCTTCAGTAAGATGAGCTCGTGATATATCTTTTGATCTTTATCAAACTTGTTCATCTCCTAGTCAGAAGACAGGGTCAGGCCAGAAGCCGTTGTCTCCTCCAGATTCAGGCGTGTTGAAGTCTAACGTCGACGGGGCGTTCTGTCCAGAAGATCGCACAGGTGCATCGTGCGTGGTTGCTCGAGATGACGCTAGTGCATTCGTTGTGGCGAGGACTCACCGGGCGAATGCTCTCGTAGCCATAGTTTTGATTACTCAACGGAAAATCGGGATTATCGGTTATATCGGGCACCCGGTAAAAGTTTAAACCTGCCAAAATCTGTTTTGCTTGAATTTGATCTTTTTTAAAATTTAAATTTTTTGACCAAAATTTTCTAATTTTCGGTCAAATTCCGGTAAAAAAATATCTAAACCGGTTACCCAAACCCTGCTCATAGCGGCCCATGCTGTTCCTGATGGGGGGAAAAACTTGCTTTGGAATGGCAAACTCAGAAAGTGGTGATTGAATGTGATCCACAGATTTTGGTTGATCTGCGGCGAACTCGCAGCTTTCACTGGTCGGAGATTTATTCTCTCCTCTCTGAGGTACAGGAGCTTAGTAGAAGTAGCCGTTTTGTTAATGAGACGGCTCATCTTTGCGCAAAGCAAGGTTATAGGAGTAGGCAAAGGTGCACTTGTCTTAACCAAGCACCCGAATTTTTGTGTAATTGTCTGCTCTGGGACTGTACTCCCGCTTCTGGTTAATGGAAATTGAACTCTTGTTTCGCAAAAAAAAAAAAAAAACTTTATGTGATGCAAAGGATAGTGATATAATTGCTCCCACTGTGAAAACCAGGGTTCATCTCCCACCGTTGCATTTTAAGCATGTTTGCTGGTTAGTTTTGGGTTTACTGGGATTTGATCCAACGGCCACTAGCATCTACATCTCTCTTAAGTACGTGCTTCTAACCAATTCAACTTATTATCTTTTCAGAAATAACTTGCCCTTTGGCTTGAACTTACCTGACGCAAAAAAAAAAGAACAAAAAAATAATCAGAAATACGTGTGCACCGTATGCTAGTTTTTTTTTAAAAAAATGTTAAAGCTAGTTCAACAGTGGATGGCCACAAATTTTCAGTGGCTAGAAGCCTAGAGCTGATCTGAACCTAGCCTCCGAATAGTACGTGTGGTATTCCGTCCATCCGTCTTTTCGGTGCTGGGACGCCGCGGAACGACGCTGTGCCCGTGGCGACAACGCAGGCGAGTAACTGTCGGATTGCGCACGTACGCGCGCACGGGCACCGCACGGCTCTGTGGGCATGGTGGTGTTACGCTGGCTCGAGCTTATCTCGAAAGATCGGGGCTGGCTTTGCGTATCCGGTGCTCGAAAAGTCGCAAGAATGGAGTCGTCCCACCGGCGACTGACGGCGCCCATCGTCGACGGAGCAGGGAGTCCCACGTCTTCTCCAACTGTCGCGTTTAAATTTTAATTTTCAGTGAAGTAATTCAATGTTTGATTATTTTTTTTTGTCCGTTCAATCCAGCAGATATCTTTAACGGGCCACTTGTACGTTCAATCCAGCAGCTCGTGCCCCTGCTTGTTCTGGGTCCGTCCCTGGCGCGCCATGGGATTGGGACGGGAGGAGGCGGAGGAGACGTACACGTCTGGGCTGCTGACGAGAGACGCAGACCGGCACACCTCGTAAGCTGCGAACGTACGGTTCGCGAGCCCAGGTCCACTGCGTGGTCCGGGGCGAGCAGCGGCACGAGTCCGATCCGAGCGGGTGGAGCCGATCCACGCGGCACGCGACGAACCAGCCAAAGTAGGTGCGGCCGGCTCGCGAGAACCAGCCAGGCAGGCAGCCAAGAAGCGGCGGTGAGGTGAGAGCGAGCGGGCGGGCAATAAAATCTCGGTTTCGATTCCGCTCTTCCCCGTCTCCTCCTCTTCCACCTCAGTCCTTGGGAAAGACAAGTAACTCTGGTACGAACTCAACTCCCTTTTCCCCAGCCCGCGATGCTCTCCTTTGTTGCTTCCTGAATGTTCGATCTTGCAGAGTTCTTGGCAGCGCGTCCGTTGGTCGGGCGGGGATTGACTGCGTGCCTGGTAGCCCTCGTCTCGATTTAACCCTCTTTCGCTTGTTGCCGGTACGTGGATGCTTGACCTCTAGGTTCTATCGTCCATCGCATTCGCATTCGATTTTTAAAGGTGTTTTTCCCCCGGTGATGCGTTGCCGTTAGCCTGCTACGGTTTCTGCAATTTTAGTTTTAGTTTTGTCAAGAAAAGATGGTGCTAGGCAATGGGTGCAAATTCGACACGCGAGCTGTGTCTTTCTTTAACGTGTCTCCATTGGTTGATGCCCGTCCTTCGCCGCTGGGGCGACGCGTCCAGGTTTTGTGACCTTCAAGTGTTCTGTTTCTTAAACGCGATTGTTGGAAATCGGCGGATCATTGCCATGTTTTGGTGGCCGCGACTATGGTGGAGAGGGAAGGGGATAGATTGAGAGCCGAAAGGAGAAAGAGAGCAAGACAAATAAGTTTGATTTTCTTCGTGTTGTTTGGCTGTTTTTGTGGATGGTTCACGCGGACAGTGGAGAAGAGAACAGTCTAGGACCTGTAGGCCACTTGCATCTTAATAAGTCCTCATCAATAGGATTTTCAAAATTCGATTGAATTTATTTTTTTAAAAAATCAATTTAAATTTGTACAGTAGTAATGTTGCATGCTTACAGAAAGCAAAACTGCAATTTATGGGAAGCGAATCTTCTTTCTTATCCTCATTCTTTTCCCACCACTTCTTCCTTTTCTCCTGAATCTTCTCTTTTATGTTCTTTCCTTCCTGTTTGGAATCTTTTGCTTTCTTTTTATTGCTCTCTCCCTGCCCAAAACAGAGTACTCTCTTAGTCTCTCTCTCTCTAGCTGGTGATATTCTGTGCTGATTATGTTCATTGTTCCTTTTGATTCAACATGAATGGTGGTCACTAACTTACGTTATCTTTGTTTCCTTTTTGAAGGGATGGGACGGTTAACCTTTTCCATCTTTGAGTTAAAAGCCAAATGACAATTCACTTTTGCTAAGGCTTCTCAAGTACAAAAGGAGGAAAATTGTCTCTTAAGAGATGTCAATATGGTAGTATTTAATAACGGAAACCAAAAAAAAGGAAGCTAAATTGAGCCCCTAAATATCTGGATATATATGAAAATATTTCCTTTCTTATTCAAAAGAGAAGATCAAATTGACAACAAGGTTTTTTACACTGCATTTTCTCTGCAATTTGTGCCTCAGGCCTGGAACACAGATGGGTATCTTCAGTGGAGCTCCACCTCCAATCTGCCCCTCAGGCCGGCATTGCGCGGAATGGGCCCAAACCTACCTGAAATATTGCCTGTGCAGCACGAAGGATGGAGTTGCGCTGATGCTCGGGCTGGTTAGTGTCATCAGCTGGGGCATCGCCGAGGTGCCGCAGATCATAACAAATTACAGGCAGAAGTCAACAGAAGGGCTTTCCATTGCCTTTCTAATGACCTGGATAGTTGGGTATGTTGTTTCACATGTTCCATGTTCCTCTTATATTTATATCACCATAATTGTACTTGTACTTTCAGATTGATATCATGTGAAAACGATCTATCTGATGTTACATGTTATTCTTCTGCAATTATGCAGGGATTTGTTTAACCTTGTCGGCTGCTTCCTGGAACCCGCTACTGTAAGATCCATTAATATTCAACAGTTTCTGAATCACAGGCAACAGTTTTTTGTTCGTTCTTTATTTTGCGAGGCATATGCAACAATTAGGCGTGTTAATATCCTAGGAAGCTAGTAGTTCTCTCTCTGATTTAATGAATATCTCACTCAGATCTTCTTGGCACAGTGTAACGAGGTGTTTTCGTAAACATGAAAAGCAATCCATTTTATTTCTGCCTGCCTGCACTATTCCTTGAACAGTTGAACCAGCATCAGAGCAGTGTATTATGTTGTATGCACTAACAATTAGCTGAAGATGCAAAATAATTGAATATGGGCATTTAGACCATAGTTACCGGATTCTCTATAAAACCCCGCGAATCGTGAGCCGGATTCATCGAACTCGAACCGGTTTAGGGTACAGGGTTCGTGTTCACTGTAGAAATTGGAAGAAAAAGTGGTGAACTACGAACCCGAATCCCGTACCGCAACTCGGGCAAACCATGCTTCTGGTAACTATGATTTAGACAAGAGTTCCAAATCTAGTTCAAAAAGAGATAGTTCCAAATAGATTTCGATAAGTTTTATATTTTATAATGATATGGCATCTACTGCAGACAAATCTGATTATGCTTGCCACTATATTGCTTTAGCATTTACGTATTCGACATCTCCATGTTCAATTTATATGAAGAAATTTCCTCATGACATTTACTTTTAAATGTGCCGAATTTAATACTTTCATTCTTTTTATAATGCAGCTGCTGACACAGTTTTACATGGCATTGGTAAGTACACCAGTTTCTGGACTCCTGTTATTTCAGTTCTTGCAGCGGTTTTTGTCATCTGAAAACTTAACTTTTGCAATGCAGCTATATACCATCACAACTGTGATCCTCACTGGACAGACAATATACTACAGCCACATCTACCACCGTCGTAAAGCGAAGAAAGCCAGGGCAACTAGCAAGGTGATTACTTCAAAATCTTGCAGATTATCTTCATGTTTGCATCAAGTTTTGCATGATTCACTTTTGCTGAATATTAGAAAAATAAATACTTGATGCAGTGCCTTGTTAACAATTGTGATGCAGCAACCATTATATACGAATAATACTTGTGGATTCATGAATTGATAAAGTATTATCGCTCTCTTCTTTGCTTAGTAGTCTAGTGTTCTTCATACTCTGTCAGCTGTCTTATTGGAGTATATCTCTGATAAGTCTGCTTATAGCGTATGAAGATCGATCCAACCATATGCTAGATTCACTTGAAATTGTTAAGACACTTGTTACTCCTACCATCTTTCTAAATTACTTTTTCTGTCTTTTTTTGGACACTCTTATTGTTTTCAGCCTCAGAAGCATCAGCGTGGGGAAGCTTCATTGCGTGAAAAGCTTTTGGGGTCCAAGGATGACGAGGCATCCAGAAACAACGTTCAATCAGGTGCAACTGTTCCCATTCCAAGCTCACCAGTCCAGGTGAACTCAAAAGTAGCCCGGCATCGTCGTGGTCCAAGCAGTCCCAGCACAGACTACTACTATGTGTATTGTTCTTGAGCTAGTTAATGTTTCCTCATATTTTATTCCTTCAAACAAGTTATTGTCCTACTCCTTCCTCTGTTTGGATTTTTTTTTGAAATATTGTTGATTTGCTTTACTCATATGGCACTGATAGGCTGATGGATTACACTCTTATGTTGCAATTAACCATAACCTCTGGGTGTGCAGTTTCCCTTTTACTTGCGACAAATACTCTAGCAAACAGATAGAAGTTCAGAAGCATCTTACTTGCTGGTTGATTTTACAGGTCAGCAAGATCTCTATCAAGCAGCCCAGTGCCGACTGCAGGCACATGGTTGGGCAATAGTCGTCAGACAACACGGACTCCCCCACAAATGAATCACCAAGGGGAATCTTTAATTGGTGAGTTTGCTCCAGCACAATCTGCACCAGCTACTATAACAAAAAATTCTCTCTCAGTGGTACGTTAAACTGCAATCCCCTTCATAGTTTGTTTCCTGAGGTTAGAATTACAACAACATTTATAAATTGAATTCAGGTACCATGGATGTCTGTTCTCTTGGGTATGTGTGTCTTGCATATTTTGGTTGGAGTCACACATACGGAGGTGCCCAACCGGATTGTCATACCTGTTGGAAGAAAGCTTTTAGCTTTAGCGGTAAGCTGTACTTGCTTTCCAGCTTCAGACCTTTTGGCAGAACATCTGGTTTACTAAGCAATTTGCATGAACGAGAACAAATTATGTTAAGTTTTTTAGTTGCAATTGTGATCTGATTAACTTCTTCCATCATAGGATGACCATGCAAATTCATCTCTCAGCCATGGCAATGGAAGTGGAATTGGAAGCTTCTTTGGTTGGGCAATGGCAATAATCTATATGGGTGGACGAATTCCCCAGATTTTCTTAAATGTAAGACTTTACAAACAATTGAACATTTATTTTCCTATTATTCTTTTGCTTACCAGAAATACCTCTCTGATACTCAATTTTGGTGATGGCTTGTACAAACACCTTTTAGTGGGATGAGTTGTGAAAGGTGGAAAAGATGTTTGTGAAATGCATGACAGAAAAAAACATGCCATAGTCACTCCTATTCCTATATTACTTTTGCTTACTGGAAATGTTTTTCTGATACTAAATAATAGCTATTCAAGTTAATCTTGATAAATTCTTTAGAGCAATAACAGTGCAATACTTCATGGTATATCTGACCTTTTCTCTACTGCTCTGCAGATGAAAAGAGGCAATGCTGAGGCAAGTTTATCTCCCATCTTCATGGTCCAATATGATTTTACTGCAGGAGACATTTCAATTTTTTTATGTTGTTTGTATTTGCCTTTCTTTTTGCATTATTTTGAAAAAAAATGGATAGATAGGAAATTTGCCTAGAAGTAGTACCAACACTTTACATGCCATAAAATGCTCATAAGAGTAAAGAGTTTGCATGCAATGCACTTGGGTTACATTTAGCACTAAGCCGCCCGACATTCCAAGTTTAGTTCATGGTCATATGGATACAGTTAGATGGAAAAGCAACCACCAAAAGAAAATCAGTCCTACTATGAAGTAGTTACATTTAGCACTAATCCGCCTGACATTCCAAGTTTAGTTCATGGTCATATGTAAATGTAAATAACAATTGGTTAATGGTCTTGTTATTGATTGTCATATGTAACTTGCGGTTATTATGCAAAGTGGTATTTCCAACTTAATCCTGGCAGGAAAAGGTTTTATTGGTATCAGGTGTTTAATGTTTATTCCTTCTCTTTTAAGTTTTAATCAGTTTGGTAGGTCCGCTGCATAGCATTGTTGCACTTGCACCTCACATATTGTTTGGGCAGAAGATGGCCCGCCTACCCTATTTTTCCAGCTAGGAGAGAGCCATCATATGCCAAATTTTCATTAAACAACAGTATTTTATTTCTGTAAGAAGTCAAATTTATGTAAATTATATTCAATTGTTTGTTGGATCACACTATTGCATTAACTGCATCGATCACTATTTATCTTGTTGTTTGGAAAAAATTCCTATGCTGGTTAACTTATTTGACTTGTAATTTTATTCAGGGGCTCAATCCACTAATGTTTACCTTTGCTTTAGTGGGAAACTCGACATATGTAGGAAGGTAACCCATGCATGATCATTCAGATTCCATCATTTGATATTATTCCTTGTCTTCACAGCTAAACGATGGAGTTTCTATTTGGCATAATTTTCTTAACTTAGTTCTTTATCTGCATCTGTTGTATAATGATGCATTATTTAACCAAAGTTGTTCTTTGAGGCATTTAATTTGCTCAGTAGAGCTATGTAGTCTGCAAAACACTTACTTATAGATTTTTTTGGCTGCAATCAAAACTTGTGCTGGCGGCTGGCCTGTTATATGTCAAGCAGGTGTCGTCACTACCTTTTGAAGTTTAATCTCTAAAATATGAACTTGTAATCTTGAAATCCAACTTTGGTTGTGTTATACTGTTCTCATGTTCCTTCTTTTGCAATGCAGTATACTTGTGAATAGCTTGGACTGGTCAAAACTCAAACCAAATCTCCCGTGGCTTGTAGATGCTGGAGGATGTGTTTTGCTTGATTCTTTTGTATCCTTTGCAGTTTGCAACCTTTTCTACTTTGAGCATCATTGCTTCCTACTTTCTAATCATATTCTTGTTCTAAAGTAGTGTTTTTTGTGCAAATATTAGGTCTGCAACAAAATTTTGAACCGATTTTGTGCTTGAATAGCAACCATTTCAAATAAGCATATTAATTTAAGAGTAAAAATATTACTAAATGGTAAATACTTGAGAAGGATGTGATATGTTACTTAACAGAAAATGACTGGACCCTTGCTGTAGAACAGCCGATCGCTGGCACTTGACTAAAAATTAGTTATTTCCATAATGTCATGTCATAATCTAATAATATTTTCTGTTGAAGCCATAGAATCTGTCATTTTCATCTATTTTCCATATATACTTTAACACATACCTATGTAAATTAATTCAATACATATGTTGTTTTCTGTGCATCTGGGGCCTGTGTTGTTCTGCTTTGAACATATGGAGCAATTGTCGCACCGGAAGAATCCCTTAACCATCTTTCACAGATTATTCTTCAGTTCCTTTATTTTCATTATCGGAAGCAAAATGAGCCTGAGGAACTCGACAAATATTAATGGATAGCAAAGAGAGAATTCCTTTTTCTTCTTCAATGTAAAAGGTTGGTTTTGCTCTTCTTGTCTTTGTTCATTATTATTATTTGAATGATTATTCATTGTTTTACAGTTACTGTTTGATGGAAACCCTTAATTATGTATACGGTATTTGCTGTGATAAGATGAAATAAATCCTGTAAAATAATGAGATTCTACAAGTCTTGCCCTTGAACTTATGCTAAAGAAATGTTTGCCCGTGAACACTCCTACCCCACACGAGGAAAGCTGTCTGCCCCTTATATTGTCGTCGAAATGTCAATTTTCCACAAGTATTTGAAGCATTGTACTAGGGATCTCTTACTTGGAAATAGGATTGCAAACTTGGATCGAGTTCTTTGGTTTGGTGAACTCGCAGTTTGCCAACCCGAGAGCGAGAGCTGGACTGTATATTAGTCAAATCTTCATTCTCAAAATTTTATATGGACTGGAGAAGGCACATGACCTGCTAATTTTCTGTATTTCAGACCTGAAGGTACCTCCTGCACCAGGCTCTTTCATTCCTGAAACTGCCACGATGCATTTTTTGCTTGAAAGGCCGTCTTACATACGAGTCCCTCCCCGTGCACAATTGTAGAGCGCATGCAATTTCATACGTTGCTTGGAGGTTTATGGACCACGGCATAACATGGAGAAGGCTTCTCGCAATTTGCTTTGACAGTATATCAGAATGTGTCGTATCATACTATCTCATATGGTGATTGTCGTGCTTTTGTTTTCTGCTGCCTGTAGTTTTTGTGCTGTGAAAAACTTGCACCGGCAATGTACAATCTGGTCCGTATCGTCGGATGCTTAGGTTCGTATATGTGTTGATTATCATCTTGATCCATTTGTCTGGGCTCATCTTTAATTGCACAGCGCACTAGATTTGTCAGGGATTTCCTCCGTTGTACTGGCTCTTCATCTACGTTCTCATCATCTTAACTAAAGATGTGATCCATGTCATCCTTCGAAAGGAAAATTGATAATGCAATCTGATGAGGATATAATAATCCTTTTTATCTATCTATAATTGCTATTATAGATAGCAATATCTTCATATTACTCATAAGTATACTCTTTATTGTTTATGAGGGAAAAGTTTAACTGAGTGATTGTAAGTCTTTCTACGACCACTTTATGGTCATAAGTTTTTCTACAACTACACTGTAATCGTAAGGCTTTATACGATTGAGTTAACTACGATTACTCTATAATCGATAAAGTCTACAGACATATAGGTCCAATAGATTAGAGACTCTTATACGCTGTGTTCAATACGCAGAGCAGTTAGTATACGAGTTATTCTCTGTAATAATTGCACGTGTTATGCCTCTGTCCTTGGTGTAACTAGTAGGCAACGTGGGATGCAGTTTTCTCTGACAATAATTATCATTAACATGTGTATTTCATCTGGCGTTGAGACGCTTGGCAGGGAGTAACTGCCATCTCTTCACACTATATAAGGGCTAAAGTCAGTGGACAGAGGGGAGGAGCAATCGGGGTTAGTCATAGGGGATCATTGAGTCTAAGTTTGAGTGATTTCTTTCTGATTGTAACAAGCATACTGAATATAAAGAAATAGAAGTAGGGTTATTATTCTTTTAAGAGAAGGTATAAATTCTCATGTCTCTTTCTGTGTGTAGATCTATTTCAAGTGAAGTTCTAAACATTTATTTGTAAAATCTATACTAGATCATCGACATAATCTGTGTGTTTAAAAGAAAAGGAAATGTCAACAAAACCACGTGAATCTGGCGTGGTTTATCTAGGTTTGAGTTTGGGTAGCAGATCGGTTCTAGATGTAAGATGGTTCAGCGCAAGGGAATTAACACGTTAACAAAAGTAGTTAGCGCCCTTACGTCTCCAATTTGAGACATAACACAGTGGTACAACACGAGCCTAACGCGTCAGCGGCAGAGCTTGAGCGAGGTACGGCTCCCCTCCCTTTTTCTTTTTCAGTTTTGAAGGAAGAAAGTTGAGCCCCTTCTCTTATTTGGTTGGCTGCTACGTATGAGTTCAAACTTTGAGCTTAGGGTACTTATGTTTTTTTAGAACCAAAGAGTGGGAAACACCCCAGTTCCATTTTATCCGAAAATGAAACCATGTTCTGCAAACAATTTTCAGCCCATCATTACAAATCCCTACAAACTTTTTATCTGAGAGCTCACGGCACCACCGCGCCTCTCATTCTCTACTACTACTACTACTACTACTACTACTACGTATTACCACTCCTAAAACTCTAGCTTCCACTATTACATGATTCCCAAAAAAAAAAAGTCATTCTAGGACAGACAGAACGATTTTTTTTAAAAAATAATCTTTTTATTCTAAATTACAAAATTATATCAACATTTTTTTTTACAAAAGTATACCTCTGTCGCCGAATCGTTGGGCGACTAGATCCAGTCGCCCAACGGCAAAACGATAATAATGCAGTCGGCCAACCGTTCGGCAACATTAATGCAGTTGCTCAATTGATAGGTGTTATCGCTGAACGGTCAGGCGACAGAAGCAATCCAGTCGTCGAACGATTGGGTGACTGTATGGCTTATATAAAGGCCTCGTGACTCGGCCTCCGGCCTCGCGACTGGCGGAAGAAAGAAAGAGAGGGGAGGAGAGGAAAGAGGAGGGAGAGGGAGAGGGAGAAGAAGAAGAAGGGTGGGAAAGATTCGTCTGTGAAGTATTTTTTTTTATCTTGTAGTGTATTTTTTTATAGTAAGTAAATAATTTGTAGTATTAAAATAATAGTATAAATAGCACTCGTGGAAAATTTAGTTAGAGAAAAAAAGTAGAAAAATCAAAATGTTGTTAATTTATATGTAAGTAGCACATGTAGAAACCTTTAGTTAGAGAAAAAAGTAGTCCATGAGGGAGAAGTAGTGTTGTTTGTGTTGGACCGAAAATGCGACTAGGGGGTGAATAGGAGCACGCTCACTTTTTCACAAATAATGGATCCAATAATATTTTACTCCAGTAGCTATGGAAGCTATGAAGATCGAAGATATCGATCTGTTGAAGACTAATATTGAATCTAATAAACACCCCTAAGCAAGACTACAAACGATCAAAACACAAGATATCAACTATCGGTCTTGTGCCGGTCGGACACGGCCTTGGGCGGTCGGACCGATTTCAGTCGGTCGGCCGACCGGTGGCTACGGCGATCGACCGCCACCTCCGAACAAAAGAATGCCAGATGGCGAAGATGAAAATAGATGCAACTTTTGATCCACTAATCCAAACTTGATGAAACTTGGAACACACCTTCTCTATGATATTAGAAACCTATTCCAATCGAAATTTATGATAATTCTTGAAAGAATAAAGATCCTTTTTCGTTTGATCAAAGAAGGGTTCAAAACCGGGTCAAAACGAAAACTTGATCCAAGATCTTGCTCGTGGGTGATTGATGATCAAGATAATCCTAGATAGGCCCCCACACGTCACAACAAGCTAGATCACATGAAGAATTCAATCAAAAACTCTCAGATCAAAGAAAGACCAAAAATCATCAAATAGAGATAAAGAACGCAATGAGGCAAGACGTGATCAAACTTTCTCTAGATTGATTTGATATAATATGGGCTTACAACCTCTCCATCAATGGAGGACAATGCTCAATCCAAGAGCACGAAAATCACATCAAACTCTCTAAACCCTAGCCTCCACCAAAGCTCTCCCTAAGAAAATTAGGGTTTCCAAAATAGCAAAAAGGCGAAGAGATGGTGCAGCCACCACCCTCTCCTATTTATAGTGGAGGCTTAGACCTTCTAGAAGTTTGATCCTATTGGGCTCCCGTTAAGGCCCAAAACAAACGGGACACATACGCACGTATTTTAAAACGCCGTCTTTATCTCTTCTAGACCTAACTAGCTACACCTTGTGCCTCGGATTAGCTAATAGGTCACCCTTGTCCATCTTGCACCACGCTTGAGTACTGATGAGGACATCCCTACTATGGATACAGCCGCACCTACACATACAACTCATCCACTACAAGGACCTCTTACCCGAGCTCGTGCTCGCCAACTTAATTATCAGGTGAATTCGTTCCTATGTTTATATATTACTGAGAATAAACCGCTACCTAATGCAAGTGATTTAATTGTACTTAGGAACATGGGAACAGATCAAGGAGAGGCTTTTGGAGTCATGGACATGCATGGAAGACATAATGAAGGTCACCACGTCACTTTGTGTCCGTGTCAAGCAAGAGTTCGAGTTGGGCTCGTTCGGATTCGAATTCGGATCGCCGTGATAGTACTAAGTTCAAACAATCGTAACTTCTTCATACGGACTCGTTTGGGGTGATTCGGACTTCATGGAAAGCTTATCAAGTCTACTTTCCAACGGATCCAAGATCATCATCAAACTCCATCCGAGTCGGCCACAATCATCAAAAGAGTCCACGTCTATTTCTAAGTCCGAGTCAAACAGTGTTTGCGTCACCTCCACTTGGGCCCATGGGCCTTGTAACCCTAGGGGCGTGCGCCCACTTCACGCCACCACCCCCGGCCGCCTCCCTATATAGAGCCGCCATCTCCTTTTTTTCTAGAACTTGGATTTCGTTTGATTAGTTTCTCCATTGTGAAAACTCTCGTTCTTCGCTTGTGTCGACTAGACCAACCGTAAAGGACCTCTGCGGAATCCCACCTTCTGAACTCAATCATATATTTGCAATTGATTGCTTTTACCTCGTTCTTGCTTGTTCTTCGATTGCTTGCAGGAATTGATCCTCGTGATCAGGTCAACCGGGTCTTTGGCACGGTTGATAACGACTTGGTGGTTAGTTCAGCGATTGCTTGGTTCGTACGTGCTGTGTTCGTAGCCTGGATCGTGAGAGTTGACCATCATCCAATCGGAATTTACCCCTCTCACCGAAAGATCGGGACAACAGAGTATATCAAGTACATTGACCTCACCCGGCATCGTCGATCGTTCTGAACCTCAGCTTTCCAAGCCTAGTCCCGATCATCCTCACCGTTGACCGTCGTTGATCACCAAGCAACCTGCACAACAATAGACAAGTAAACCGAATTTGGAAACAAGTTCTGAAACTTTGTCGAAAACACGTGAAACGACAAACCGTGAACGCCATTGCCAATTGTCACATCATCATAAGATCTGGAGCATATCCCCATAACATCCACGGTTTGTGAGAAGTATTGTAGTTGTGTCGGTGCATTTGTGGCCGACTATTATTCGGTGAATAATTAGAAAGTTAGCCGAGTGCATGAGGAG
The DNA here is from genome assembly GCA_036346395.1 of Hsuehochloa calcarea. Taxonomy (NCBI): domain Eukaryota; kingdom Viridiplantae; phylum Streptophyta; class Magnoliopsida; order Poales; family Poaceae; genus Hsuehochloa; species Hsuehochloa calcarea. Next base: position 52,994,421 of record CM070603.1, read on the forward strand.
GATGAATTATTTGTATGGACTAATTAGTACATGTTAATTAGTATGGACTACTAGACTTAGGTAATTGGTATAGCTCTGTAGAATACTGGAACACCACTTGTAGCATTTCGGATTGCAAGTTAGCGTTAGAATCGAATAATGCCTAGTATAGAATAGCTCAATTTTTAGGTTGAATCAGAATAGTGTACCGCATGTTCATTGTGGCCTTTGCCTTAGGGAATGAATGACGCCTTGACCATGCTGTAGTGTAGTTATTCACGATAGGCGAAGGGCCGTACAAATGTAAATTACAGTGCAGTAGTGCTTGCATATCGTGCGTCACGATATGACTAGTTACAATATTGAAAATATTTACAGGCGGACATTAGTCATGCCTGTACCCACTATATTGAAAGTGCATTACGGTGATGGCACCGTTCGTGACGGTCCGTACGGTGTTGACTTGAGTAGTTTTCCGCAAGCCACTCTGGTACACCCGGACTTCGAGAATGCACGAATCGCAGATGCAATGTACTGGCTCACCCGCAGCTTCTTCTTGGACCCTGAGGTGTGCAGCCTCGTCATACAAGGGCTTTGGAACCGGTCTCCCACGGACATTAGATGAGAGTTGAGAAGACTGATGCACATGGGTGTCTGGAAGGGCTTTATAGAACGCTGCTGGCGCCGTAGATACGAGTGTGTGCTTCTTGTGCAAGCATGCCCAAAAGAAGTTGTACAGGGCCCTACCGACGGATATCATCCGGGTGGTGGGAGCAGCTTGGGTGCCAGCATGTTGGTGAAGAAGAGGACCCAGAGGCCGGTGTTACGAAGGGTTCGAAGGATGTTGCTCATGACGAGGCCGACATGGTAGATGTAGGAGAGGAAGATCAGTCACCGCGTGATGAGCCTACATGACAGGATGACGAAGGAGAGTATATGGAGTATATAGTGTGTCAAATGAAGAGCGATGATCGGATGGCCTTGGCTGAAGAGGAAGCTGTATAGGAAGACGATGAGGACAATTCCAATGAGGACGGAGCTCCCATCCCCAGGAATGGAACATGATTGACGCTGAGGGTGTAGCTACGCATGACAACACGAATCACTGTGGGAGTACCATGCCACGGAGGTTCGATTGCACTCAATGTTTGCTGATAAGGCATCCTTGCAGGATGCCATTAAGTTGTGGGCTATGTCCATGCAGCGGACGTTTTGGGTCGTCAAATCTAGCCAGGAGCAGTACACCATCAAGTGCAAGCAGGCTAGTTGTCCTTGGCGAGTGCACGCACATAGATCGAAGTATGAGACTCACCGGATTGTCTCGAAGGTGGAGCCGCATTCCTGTATACTTAGCAGTGTTTTGCCAAGGCATCATAACCTAACGTCGACCTTCATAGCCAATTTGATGTATGGAGATATAGTGGAGAAGAAGGACGTGGAGGCCAAGTACATTATGGTGGCTACTGAGAAGAAATTCAATTACAAGATCGGCTACGCGAAGGCGTGGCGTGCAAAGAAGAAGGCTTTAGAAAGATAGTTCGGGTCTTTTGAGGCGGCGTACGACAACCTTCCTCATATACTTCGGGTGCTGTAGGAGAGAAACCTGGGCACATACACTGTTGTGAAGGACAAGTCATCTAAAAAACTGCGAGGTTTTGCTATATTGCATGGGGCTTGCATCAAGGCTTGTAGGCATATGCTGCCCGTGATCTCAGTTGACGGGACCTTTTTGACTGGGAAATACAAGGGGCAGATCCTTATGGCCATTGGCGTTGACGGGAACAATCAAATTCTGACGTTGGCCATCGTAGGTGAGAATTACGACAATTAGTTGTGGTTCCTTCAACATGTGAGGGTGGGAGTTGTTGGAGTTCGTCCTAGTGTGTGCGTGATCCATGATCGCCACGCCGGGATGCTAAAGGCCATAAGAAAACTTCAGCAAGACCCCGAGGAGCCGTTCGCTTGGCCAAATATGAGGAGTAGATAGTGCATTCGCCACTTGGGGTCAACTTCTTTAAGAAGTTCTCGAAGCAACTATTGATGAAGCTATTCAAGATCTGGATATTGCAAACAAGATCTGAATTTCGGATGTTGACATGCTGAAGGGTGGCAAGGGTCATCGGTAGAGTCGTCATATTACCAATGATATGGACGAAGCGCAAGCCAGGGCATTGGGTAGACGCTGCGGCCAGGAGGGCCACACAGCCAAACGATGCAAGGCACTAGCTGAGGAGTGAGCACTGGCATGGTTTGCGGTACCACTTCTTCGAGTATGCAAAGTGGGACCACTTTGTATTGTTTATGTAACTGTTCTGCTACTACCCAATTTTTATTTCATGTACGTACTGTCATAGCACATGTATCATATGTTACACGTAATGTTTATGTAAGTGTTGTAGTACTATCACCTTTTCATTACTTTTTAAAGTACTATCGTGGTAGCCTAGTACTATTTTGTTTGTGTGTTTACAAGTTAAATTTACACCTGCTTTACATTTGATGTTTTATTTGTGCGTATTTGCTAACTTGAAGCTGTTTTGCAGGTATGGCTCGTGACCCTCGCGGATCCGACTGGAGTTTTAGCCTCCTGGAGGAGCGCATCGACCGACTACATCATGTGTCACGTCATGTCTCGCATCCCACGGGCGTGGGCGACGCAACTGTGTTGGGGGTGATCTGCACGCGTACACCTCGGTTGGCCTGGAGTCTAGACTCACGCTTGACAGACAGGTTAGTATACGTCAACACTATCTTCTCTCCATACGTACCTTTCGTACTAACCTTTTCTTGCTTCGTAGGCTCAGCGCTGTCGGTCTACTACCTCTTGTCCGGATGGTGCAGGCCACGGACATGGACGAGTCGGCAACACCTGTGGTCGGCGATGGCAGAGACATCCATGTTGGGCCGGGGTGGTCATGACGCTTCCCGTTCGACCGCTCCCTGCTGACAACTCTCGTGGACCGGTGGCGGCCGGAGACTCACACTTTCCATCTCCCATTCGGGGAGATGACCCCTACTATGCAGGACATCTCCCTACTGCTTGGCCTCCCTATCGCGGGAGGTGCTGCCTTCCCGCAGGAGGATCCGGTCGATTGGCGCGATGACCTTCTGGGAAGGTTTCATGGAGTCCTTCCGCCTGCGGCCGCGGCCGAGTACTATGTCTTCCCGGAGGCATAGAGGCACGACACGCCCTTGCGGTGGCTGTCGCAGTTTCGGGTATGTGCTGGACGACGTTCCCATTGGGTACGCCATGTCTCCTTTCCGTACTAAGGTCTTACTATCTTTTTCCTTGTACACAAGCGAGCGACCAGTGCCCGACAATGTGCACGCGTGAGTAATCGGCATAGATGTCCGTGTTTGTGCTATCGTCTCGTATCCACGACTTCTAACTACATGTTACGTATTGCAGGCACAGTAGGAAGGGAGTCCGCCGCGACACGGACTGGGGGAGTAGGATGGACACCTGGGTAGGGCAGTGGGACAATGCGCTGCAGGATTGTGTGCAGGAGGACACCCCCTACGACCACAGCGCGTACGATGAGAACCTTCGTTGGTGCGCTCCTTAGACACGTACCCGGCTCGTACTTGCTACCGAACAGCCCGGACCGCGCGTCCCAGCACCGATCGACACATACCCTGTGCATCTCACGCAAGACGTGCACCGCGAGGTACGTTACATCCTACTTCAAAAACTTCGCTTGTGGCATCCCCACTTACAGTTTTCACTATGTCGTGTGTTTCTTTGCAGGTGAGCATCAATGATGAGATTGCGAGGGACTGCCGCTCCTTGTTTTAGAGGATCACCGACGGTGTGGAGGTCACACGTGAGGAGGCGGCTCAGGCTTTCCGTTGTGTGGTTGTTCAAGCCACACGTGTTGTCGGCCTATTGTTATGCACTAGGCTCTCGGAGGTTGACACGGTTACGCCTGGTCGATAGTCGGTACGTCCGCTGGCGCCGTCTCGTCCGGTAGCACAGCAGGCGGGAGGGTCAGCGTGGCCACGTGCAGGACAACCTGATGAGGCGGGAGGCTCGGCCAGGCCGCGTCAGACACCACCGCGGCCTGAGGAGGCCGGAGGGTATGGCTAGGCACAACCCCGCACACCGGCAGCGTCGCAGCACGTCGGTCCTTTGGACTCCTTCACCTTCCACACGCAGCACACGCAGGGCGCGTACGACGCACCGTACTTCCCTTCGGACGCCTTCTCGCGCACCATGGCGCTAGCCGAGGGTACGTCACGTCTATATTTGTCAGCACACATCGTGTTTTTTTATTAACGAACAAAATTTGCAGTGCAGATGTTCTTCCCTATTGACGAGGATTAAAACCTCTATTTATTATTTAGTATATAGAGACCATACGTCTTCATGGTCGTAAACCCTAAGACTAATGACCTCACTGGTCGTAAGAATTCCAGAGGTTACATAGTACCCAATCTGGTCGGACATGGTTCTGAACTAAGTCTCCGACCAGTCAAATGCTCACAAGGCTTTGAACTGATGTCTGGATCTACGACCAGACATATGCTTTACCGTGTGACGAATGGAACATGTGCTATATATTCCATACCACGCGATGTTACGATATTGAAGTACGGTTACATGACTCATGGACATATAACCACACGACAGTTGATACATTACCAACAGACATCTCTCTTCGACCAGACGCGTTGCTTCCCGAACAGACGTCTCCTCTAGAGACAACTGCCAACCCTTCATCAACTATATAAGGAGGAATGCGGACTGAAGATGGAGAGGCCGAAACAGTGAAGATCATTTGGGAGACACTCTCAAGAGCCTTGTACTCCTGAATTAGTCTTTAGTCTAAGTTCTATACACCCTTTGTAATAGCCAGTTCAAAGCAATAAAGAGCAGTCTCACTACTTTCTAGAAGATACACGCCATTTTCCTCTTTTCATTTATATATTCATAAGATCGGTGATTTGATCGTCGACACCTATAATGGATTAGGGGTCTCCCCAGGCAACACAGACACACACGACTTCCTGGTGGACAAGGACCCGACACCTCAGCCCGCACCTGCTGAGGTTCTCTCCGGGTCACAGCTTGCCGATGCGCCAGTACCCACACAGGCGGTAGTTCTGTCCACCCCTCGGCCTTTCGGTCCCCGTCAGACCAGGCCTCTAGACCATCTTTCCCTCTCGGGGCCGAGGCCCCGACACCCAGCGCAGAGGAGGGGGGCCAAGGCCGTACGGTAGGACGCGGAGCTGGAGTGGGTCGTGGCGACGCGGTAGGGGATGCTGAGGGTGCGGTTGGGGTCTAGTAGGGGGCGTCCCCCTGCGCTGGCTATACTTTTGTTCGTTATGCGATACTTAAATTTTGCACTTAATGTGTGATGCCTGTAATACTTTTTGCGTTCTTATGTGTACTCGCTCGTACAATGCATGTTTGTCTAATGCATATCAACTTCTTTAGCTTAATGCACGGTATGTTACTGTACGACGGGGAGGCTAATAAAGCGGGTACCCACGAGTTAGCTTGCAGATGACAAGACCAGACGGGGTTGGCTGCTTTGCGTAGAGACAAGACCAAACGGGGCAGCTGTGCGCAGTGATAAGACCAAATGAGACAGCCTTACGCAGTGACAAGACCAGACACCTCGCCAACTTTTCAGATTGACTTGACAACTCTCACCTCCTCGGCTTTTCAGACCAAAAATAGATGACTCTGCAATGCAAGAAGTGACAAAACTCTACAAAGTAAGACGTCACAACACTCTGCCTCGCCAGCTTTTTAGATCGGCATGACAACACTATACCCCCTCAACTTTTCAGACCGAAAAGATAGGACACTGCAAAGCAGTACATGACAACTCCCTGCAATATAAGACGTGACAACATTCTGCCTCGCCAGCAACTTTTCATAATGACAAGGCAACACTCTGCCTCACAGTCTACTCACATGAGATTATTCACACCATGCCAACCCTGGTTTATAAAAGGAGGTGGAAGAGATATGGGAGAGAACACTACACAACCAAACCCAACACTACACTAGAGCTTGCTTCACATGCCTGGATGGACAACATGAAAAAGGCAATAGGATGAGATCCGCAAACTAGCAAGGGCTGCTGGGGCCCGAGAAGTGCAAGCAAGGGCTGCTGGGGCCCGAGAAGAGCAAGCAAGGGCTGCTGCGGCCCGGTTCCGGCAAGAGAAGCTTGCCAGGATGGCAGCTCTCTGCAATGACGCCCCCGTAGCAGCAACCCCTAGCAGAACGTTCCAACCGAGTGTTCACCGTAACACCCGTCAAAGGGGAGACGTCGCCCCTCTGTTGGTGCAGGGACCCATGTAGGTTCTTCAAGTCTAAGCAGCGACTGAGCTTGGGCATGCGTTACTGGGGTTGCGTGAACTACTCCAGTGACTATCCCAACAGATGTTGGAATACGAGTAACTATCAACAGCCGGTAAAGACCAGTTACAGTGTGTTCCCCTACTATTTCTCTTTCAAAGTACGCACTAACAATCTCTCCCATCTACCCGTAGTCTCCGGATCCGCTATGTGGCTACTGCAAGTGGATCGACCAAGAGACTCACCCATATGACCAGTGGACTCTCGACTACGAGGAGCGGAATGTCAAAAGGGCCCACGAGATCCAGGAGGAGGAGCGCCGCAACGACGAGCAAAACGAGCGTATACGTCAGGAGACAAAAGCCCATCTCAAGAAGTGCAAGCGCAGGGAGCGCGAGGCTCGCGAGAGGGAGCGCGAGAAAAAGAGGAAAATGACGGCCAAGGCCAAATAGGTTGGCGAGGAGTTCAACGCCGAGCTAGCAAGAAAGGGAAATGGCCTCGGTCCACGCAGTAGGTCGAGCCATTATGTACTAGTCCCCTATAGAAGGTTGAATCTATTCCATTCTAAAAAGACGCATATGTATCATAGGAGTACTTCGGTTTGTTGTATCGTGCATGGTGTTGTTTCTTATGCACGTAACCAAATCCTATGCGCTGTATTATTACCAGCTTCATTATAAAGTCTATTTTAATTCGCAACATCAAATCTCATCGTCTTTTCGCATTCAATTCTTCTGTGTTATTCCCAGCCTCATTATAAAGGCATCCAACAACATGTATCACTTATGGGGCAAGGCCTAAAAATATTGTGCAGATTCTTGTTTGTGAAGGATATATACGCTGAAGTGTTAAAGATTATCAATCCACAAAAATATTTTCAGTCTATATATGTATTTACGCAAAGTTAAAAGGATGGTCATACATATGGTTTACAGATAGATTCTCTACTTTTAAGTTATGGATAGTTCGAGAAGGATTAACTTTCAAATATTTTTTTAAAAGAATTAAATAATAAAAAACTAGCCTCCAGCCTACTTTCGTCGAACCGTTGAGCGACAGGGATGCAGTCGCCTACCGTTGAGCCTCCAGCCTACTTCTCGTTGTGTTCGCATTGCACCAGGCGCAAAAAACTTCCAGAAGCCCATCATCTCCATGCTATCATGAGGGGAGTTCTCGCCTTGGCTTCGCATTGAGAGATGATGAGATCCGTCTGGGGCCCTAATGTAGTCGGGCAGAGCAGCCTCCGCTTTCTCAGCGTTGAAGATAACTTCCTCCAAATTGTTATTAGTATTGTGTATGTATTCAAGAGGTCTAATGAATAATATATATAGAGAGTACAAAGAGACATATATCATACATGTATAAGGAAATACAAAAGACATATAAAAAACACAAAATGATTCTTGTTCTAACACCACCCTCAAATACAAGGTGTATGCAATAGCACTGCATTTGGAAATGGTTGACACTATACTATGGAAAATCAAAAGTCCGAGTCTTGATAATGTTGTCGTAGCGTGCAACTCTAGGAAAATATATCGTATATATATATATATATATATATATAGTGTCACTATCGATCCAAGATGATAGACTATGGCTAGCAAAGTAATCAGCTGATTGACAATAAATTTGTGGACTCATATGGCTTAGACGGACTCAAAGATAGAGTGGTACTGATTTGGATAGACGTAACGAAAGAAACGACACAAAGAAAGAAAAGACTCAAAGGATAGCTATGAAGGGATCGCGGCAATGCTATGATAGCATTGACAAAAAATTACCACGCAACCAAGGAACCACCGCTAGAAATAGATCACGGGATTACCGCTAGACGCGCCGACTCGTAGTGGAGGTAGAGTCATTGTAGCGAGTTGATGCAGTCGTAGTCGTACTCACGACGCGTCTCCTCCTTCGAGTGGTTGTACTCGTAGTGCGTCTGCTCGTTCGACTCCGGTGACCGTCACGATTTACGGATCGTTCTAGTGTTGATGCTTCACAACAACACCTCCGAGGTATCCACACGTACGAGGCAGGATCACCACGCGCTGGAGTGCTAGCATCGACAGCGTGGTTGAGAAGGCGTGGCTATTAGGGTTTCGGGAGTTCTTCCAAAGATCATCCTCCCACTTTCACCCCATGCAACCGCCCCTCTTTATATAGGCATCCATAACGGGTCTCGACCTTGAGGCCCATTAGGAACTCGTGGCCTATATGAATTCAGATCATCATCCAAATTAAATCCTAGCCCTTTAAGTGTGCGACCCTACAGGTTCATGTGTAACCCGGTTATGACTCGGAAAATCTTTTCCGATCACCAGTTGTTAGCGGTACCTAGTAGCACATAACGATTCCCAAATACATATAGAATATATCAGATGAATCCTGATGTAAAATGATCTATGACTAGGTCCTCATCACTTACGGCCAGTTCGTACCTCTATACGACCAGATTGTATTTGGTCACGACCAGTTCGTAACTCCTTACGACCAGGTTCTTACCATTCTGTGATTACGTTCGACCAGTACGTATCTCCATACGACTAGTCCGTAACTGATCGAACTAAGCGACCTACTCATGCATTCTCCCTTTGCCTCACGATGTCTGGTTGAACTCCAAGTGAGATGATGTGTCATCCATGGACTGTTCAAAGCTTTCTCGATCGAGTGTCGGATAACTTCATGTGGTCGACACTTTGACCACTAGTGGCATGACCATGCACTTTATTTATCCGATCACCACGAGGGGCCCAAAGACATCTCTCCTGTTATGTTAGGAGGGGCAAATCCCATCTTGACCAGTCACATCCCTCCGCATGTTTCATAGCATACCCGAAAGCTACCTTTATAACTACCTAGTTACGAGTAGCATTTGGCAACCCCTAAGAGTGCTATTACACATGTAGGGAGCCATGTTAATCTCAGGTCTAAGGATTATACATCATCATTACTAGAGACCAACTAATGATACATAGATTCATAACAATCTCAATAGTGTCTCAATGATGGGTCTATCCAGCCTTATGTTCTCTAACATGAGCTCACATTATTGATTCGATATCCCTATACCCATGACCGGTGAAACATGGTCATCAATCAATATATGTGCTAGTCATAGAGTCACTGGTGTTTCGACCAGTGTCCTCCAACCAGGGATACATTTAGAATGACATCATATAAGTTAAAAAGTTCCACCAACAAGTCACATATTTATTGATCTATAACAAATGATTCATTCAAGGAACACGATAATATATTATCAAAAATCATGAACATAATGAAATATCATCATCTCTATGATTGCCTCTAGAGCATATTTCCAACAAGCTAGCAGTAGCAACATATCCCCAAGCACATTGCACAAAATACAGCAACAACAGATCTTGTTGCCTCCTCCCTCACTTCCTCCCAGTCTGCCCCCTCCCCACATCAAGAAACGAGCAACGATGCGTCGTGAGGGACAACAGTCGGCAGCACGAGTGGGTGAGCGCCTACGACCACAACCTGGTCGACCTGAAGGGTAGGCGTGTGCGCCACATAAGCCCACCAACCACTCCAAGTTCACCTGCAGTTGCGCCTACATGGAGCTCTACGGTAAAGTCGGGTCGTCGTCCTCCAAGGGGAGGAGGGGGGCCCGAGCTCAACGTGGATCCAGAGGTGGCGCAGCTCGAGGCGGCGTCAGATCCACTGGCGGCTTGAGCAGGGGAGAAAAGGCGGCACAGCGGGGAGTTCCGGGCAGCAGGATGGAGCGGCGGGGAGGCGCGATCTGAGGCAGGGCGATCGGATCTATGCAGTTTGACGCGAATCCGGGTTGCGTGGACTCGGGGGTGGCGTCGGCTCGAAGTGGCGGCGCGGCGGCCACACGTGGTGTTGGAGTCGACGCTTGGGGAGAGGTCGGCGACGACGAGGAGGCTCGAATTCGACGGGATCCAAGGGCGGCGACGATGAGCAGGAGCCGACGGTGACGAGCTGCGCCAAACTCGAACATATCAAACTCGAAGATGGCATCGAAGACGCTGCTAGGAGCTTGAGGATGACCGACGGCACCTGGATCGGCATGATCTGGTCCCGGCGAGCTCCGGAGGCGACGGGATCGACTTGATCCGACGCTGATGGGGAAGGCTCAACTGTTGCTGCTGCTTGCTTGTGGCCGCCCCCGAGATAGGAAATTGCTCCTCCCGAGGGCAGCGGAAGCAAGCTGGAGGCTAGGTTAGAGGCCAGGGTTTGAACGTTAGCTATGATACTATGTGATGAATATTGTGTATGTATTCAAGAGACCTGATGGGCTATGTATATATAGGGAGTACAAAGAGATGCATGACATACATGTATAAGGAAATACAAAAAGCATATAAGAAAATACAAAAGAATTCCTATCCTAACACCATATTCTAACACAGATTACCTACACGCCACACCAATATTTGTGTTGGAAATAAATGCAATTTCTCTCTTTCCACAAGCACCTGAGTGTAGCAGATGATATCATACTTAGAGTTATATGACTTCTGTTACATAACCCGCATTTTGCAATCGATTCAAAGGTGTCACTAATTTGTACACCTACAATTTCAGAAATCCCAGACTACATGGACAAGTTAAAAAATAATAACAATTGAGAAAAACATTCTGGCTTAGAGCAGAACAGACAAGTTCTATCATGAACTTCCTGTCTTTTAGCCAAGTTATCACGAGTTTGTGATGAGTATTTGACGTTATCGAGATTTGAGTTTGATTTTGAAGAGTTTGTAGTTTTGGAGCTGATGTCAAGTTAGGTGCGGTCTAACCGATCTAGAGGTACGGTCAGACCGGCGTTGAGTTTCGGTTGAGAGACTTTCAGATAGTTGCCGTCAGACCGGCCTTGAGTTCTGGTTGATTGACTTTCAGGTAGGTGTAGTCCGATCGGTATTGGTCGCGGTCTGACCGGATGGTGCAGTTCAACCACAGCCTGTGGTAGCCGGTTGGATTTTAACAGAGGTTGCTTTGGTATCAGGCAAGAGGGTCTGACCAGTGTGACGAGGGAGGACCAATACAATAGATATGCTTAATGACATTCCTATGTACAGAGAAGGTTAATAGTGTATTATGCTTAATGATATTCCAAAGGGCATGGCCTTGGATGATCCACGTCTTCGGACCAGGCACTGATGAGCACATCAAACTATCCATGTGGTTGAGAATAGCCTAGGCATAACGCCAATTATCAGGAACACACTAATAGCCCGTCGCACGGGCCTCCCAAAGAAGATAAATATGTTATGGTTTATGATTTAATTCACATTGGGTTTGTTTATAACGTACAAATTAATTTCGCATGGATCTTTTCCACAGAATTCATGCCAATTTCTCGTGTTCCCAACTTATTCCTAAAGGAAGTTCCTTCACCGTGGATGAGGTTTTGTATTAGACTTCGATGTTTTAGACGTCTTTATTGTGAGACCTCGTTGCCTTATTTGCAATGAAATATTTTGTCTATAAATTTATAAAAATGTACCTAATACCCATAAATTTCTCGTGAAATTTATGGGACCTAATCTTTAATAAATATTTTTTTATTGTTCAAAATTTTTATTGATTTAAACTACACTAAATTATTTTTAAAAAGTACAATATAGACGCACATACTCAACTCACACCACTATAAGCATACACACGTGCACATCCCTTTACACATATTGAGAAGTTTTTTAGAGTACATCGAAACCTCACTATAAGCATACACACATGCACATCCCTTTACGCATGTTGAGGACGGCGAGAGGCTCCGCCGCGGCGGCGGCGCTCTGGGGTGTGGCGGCGAGGGGCCTCGCGTCGGTGGGCTCCGACATCGTCTCGGCGGCGCCCGGCGTGTCACTGCAGAAGGCGCGGTCCTGGGACGAGGGCGTCGCCACCAAGTTCTCCACCACCCCTCTCAAGGACATCTTCTACGTACGCCGCCCCCCCCGCCCGTTTCCTCTCCTACTACCTCCCGCGTCCTGTACGGACTCTGATCCTTCTTCGCGTTTCCTTGTGTCTGCTTGCAGGGGAAGAAAGTGATCATCTTCGGCTTTGCCTGTAAGCTGCCCTCTTCTCTTGCGTCCCGAATTCTTGGCTGCTGCTAGCTGCTGGTCATGCATATCCGGCTCATTCTTTGCTCTCCTTCCCCATCTCATTTTCTTCCCGTTCCTCTCATGGCTCGCTCTCTCTCTCACCCCACATGGCGCCGCCCCAGCTCGCCCTCTTGCCGGCCCGGCCCCGCGCCTTGCTCCCTCCGGCCAACTCGGCTCCCGGCCCCCCTTTTTTTATGTTTCAGTTTTAAGTGTTGGGTTGATTTATTTTTCTGATGTTTATTGTTTCTCTCTACTCCCTTCTCCCGATTGCTCTGTGTTGGATGTTAGTGCTCACTATTTTTTGTCCCTGATTTTCAGCCCACAAAAGAGGCTTAGTGGCAGCAAACCGCTGCCCTCTCGCTCTCTCGACCGCCCGCCACTGCATCAAGCCAAGCCGGCAAATCGCCAAGGGCCCTCTCAGTCGTGCCGCCTCTCGCTCGGTCACCTCCACTCCAGACCGCGCCGCCGCCAGCCCACCACTGTCCCAAGCCGCGTCGCCTCCCTCCCTCGCTCGACAACACGGCCTTCTCGCTCTCTGCATCGGTCGCATCCTCCCACGCACGACCCCTCCTTTCCCCTTCCTTCCTCCCCCACCCAGACTCTCCTCGCGTCGTTCCAGCTGAGGTGAGCCGCCTACCCTCCCCAATTCGCCTCGATTCGGCGCGGCTTTCTCTTCTCCTCGCGCGGATCTGACCTGTTTCGCGCAGGAATCAGCCATGAAGGGGGCCAACTCCACGGGCGCCGCCAAGTAAGAATCTCGTCCTCCTTTGCCCTTTTAATCGCTATTCGCTCTTCTTGCGGCAGATCTGTTGTTTGGTCCGCGAGAGATTCGATTTTGATGCGCTGAGACGTGGTTTTCTTCCGCTGGTTGGAGGTGAAGAAAAGTCACCGCACGAACAATGTTAGTTAGCTGCTACTACTATTCTAGTAAATCTTTGCCTTATTTCTAGGTCATAGGCAAACCCTCATGTTGTTGTGTTGTTATCAGCTAACGGACATGTCAGGTCCAAGATGGAAGAAGGGCAAAGACGGCAAGGACTTTGCAGCTCTAGCAGCAGCTAATCCCATGTCAATCATTGTTGCTGAGCTCCAGGCTTCACTGGGATGCTCAAAACTTGTGGTAACTTTATCGGGCCGGGCCGGGGACGCGATTCTTGGAGTCAAACCGGAGCAAGCTCTTCTTCTGAACCGTGCCGCCTTTGGCCGGGCTGTGGAAAACGCAGGAGCAGAGAAACAGTGGTTCCAGCTGGGCCCTGAGGAGGTCTTCTACCTTTCCCATGCTCTGAAGTGCTTCACAGTTGAGTCAGAGAACAAGAAGCAGATGACTGGAAGGGAGCTGTGGGACCACCTGAGCTCCACGTCAGAGTCATTTCCCGAGATGTACAAGGCGTACTCACATCTTAGATCTAAGAACTGGGTGGTGCGGTCAGGATTGCAGTACGGTGCGGATTTTGTTGCTTACCGTCATCACCCAGCTCTCGTCCACTCACCGTCTGTTTGGTTGGAGTGCTGGAGCCAACCCGAATGGGTTCGACCCATTTTCTGGTTGTTTGGATGGAGGTTTGGGATGGGTTGGGTTCGACCCCAGGAGAATATTCCTCCAATATGCGGTTCGGTTGCTCATTCAAATCAAGCGACGGAGCCAGCTCCCCGGTTGAGAATTCACGTCTTGTGCAGTAGAACCCCAAACCTTATCCTTCACCTCCCAAACCTTATCCTTCACCTCCTCCACTGACCGCTCCATCGATCACCGTATGTAGAGCCCCAGATCTCCGCTTGTCGCGCAGCCACGGCCGCCAATGCCACGCCACATCAGCCATCGCCCCGCTTTGTCCGCCGCGCCGAGGAGCCGCTTCGCCGCCTCCGGTCCGCCTGAGAGCCGCCCTTCACGACCTACGCCTCGGACGGCGTGCCGCCTTCTGCCGGGCCGTAGCCGCCGCTTCGGACCGGCTCTGATCTCGCTGTGGTCGCACCGCCTCTGCGTCGCCCGCCATCTGCCGGACGGCGCCCAGTCGGCCTCTCGCCGGATCCTGCAGCGTAGTATCGATTTAGTCTTGTTCTGCTGTTACTTTTTCATAGCGATTTCATAGCGACTTCATTGATGCGATTGATGAAATGCCGAGATGGTTAGGAGCACCCTTTTCCTATGAATAGAAACAAACTATGGATGGTCTTTCAGTAGTATATTGTGCTCAGACTTAAATTGTAAGTAACTTTGAACCAAACTACATGAATTTTAAGACCATGTTACCTCTTATATGGAATTGGATGGGGTCTGCTTTTGAATATTTGCTTTTTACCTACCTGATCTATATTGATTGTGTCAGATGTAGATGAATAATGTGCTCAAGGCATTTGTTTTTATTCACACGCACATTGGTTGTTGTGTGTCATGGCAATTGTTGTTCGGTCTAGGAAAAGAAAACGAGTTGCAAGAAGGGAAGGGATTACTTATGCACCAATATATGAAAGGGATAGGAAGAGAATGGAATACCTCAATGACAAAATCTGGAAGGATGACACAACTTGTGTAAACATGCTGAGAATGAACAAAGCACGTTTCTTTAGGTTTTGTAAGTTGTTTAGAGATCGTGGTTTACTTGAAGATACCGTTCATATGTGTGTTGAGGAGCAAGTGGCAATGTTTTTGCATACTGTGGGGCACAATGTTAGGAATAGAGTAATTGCAACCAATTTTGGTAGATCCGGAGAAACGGTCAGTCGTTATTTTACCAAAGTACTTCATGCTATTGGTGAGCTACGAGATGATTATATTAGGCCCCCTTCATTGGACACTCCAGCTAAAATTGAAGGAGACCCAAGGTGGTATCCATACTTTAAGGTGTGAAGCTCAACCTTATGTCATATTCTAGGTTTATTTTTTGCCAAACCTAATTGACCTAATCTTGACTTCTTTGAACATCACGTAGGATTGTATAGGAGCACTTGATGGTACACATATAAGAGCCACTATTCCAAAGGAAATGCAGCATGCTTTTCGTGGTAGATACAAGCATTGTACTCAAAATGTACTGGCAACCGTAGATTTTGACCAAAAGTTCACCTATGTGTTGGCTTGGATGGGAGGGACAAAGACATGATGCACTAGTTTTACGTGATGCTTTAACACGTGAGGGTGGCCTTCGTGTGCCACAAGGTAATACAAGAACCTATGTCTTGTCCATAAATTTGTTCATCAAAATTAATGGATCATTGAGATGTAACCTAACTATGCATCATATGTTAGGTAAATATTACCTAGTTGATGCTGGATATGGAGCAAAACCAGGATTTTTACCCCCTTTTCGGGGTGTACGATACCACTTGAATGAATGGGGGAGGAATCCGGTGCAAAATGAGAAGGAATTGTTCAACCGTAGGCACTGCTCATTGAGAATCATAGTAGAGCAAGCATTTGGAGCACTAAAAAGGAGATTCAAAGTACTTGATGATGCCTCTCCTTTTTTTCCTTATGAAACTCAAGTTGATATTGTTGTTGCTTGCTGCATCATTCATAATTGGGTGATTGAAGATGGGAGTGATGAATTCAATATACCAAGTGACAACGATGAGGACACCCAGCACACCACATATGCTGGGACATCAAGTGAGAATGCCATTATGCTAGCTTTTAGGGAAGGCCTGGCTGCCCAAATGTGGGCAGATCGTCAAAGCCATGGAAACTAGTATCGGTCAATGTAATATGTGTTGTATTTTTTTTCTTAGACAATGTAATAATTGTATTTGAGGGCTGAAATTGTATTTGATGACATATTTCTACAGACATTTGATTGGCACGTTGTTTGCTACTTTGTTTGCTACTTTGTTGGCATTATTATTTGAGGACATATATTGCATTGTTTATTTTGTAGGGGAATGGAAGCAGAGGGTAGTGCAGGGACTGGTGGACATGCTACTTGGACTTCAACTTGGTCAGCCTACATGCTCGAATACCTTGCCAATTTAGTGGTTAATGGCACCAAGACTTCATCCACCTTCAAGATGGTTCACTACAATGGGTGTGCAAAGGCTCTTCAAGAGAAATTTGGCATTGTGCGCAGTGGTGAGCAGGTTAAGAATCACCTTAAGACATGGCAAAAGAAGTTTCGTAAAATATGTAACCTTCGTGGTTTGAGTGCTGCTGGTTGGGATGAAGATACCTTCACTATAACTCTTGATGATGAGCACTACAACAATCATATTAAGGTATTTGCTGAATTATTAGTTCTCACATATAATAATCTAATAATAGTTGCTGAATTATTAGTTGTCACATAATAGTAGTTGCTAAAATTGTACATATATTGCAGGATCACAAGTCTGATGCTGATTTTCTAAACAAGCCTATTCAACACTTTGAGGAGATGCACACAATATTTGGAAGTACCATGGCTACGAGCAAGTTTGCAAAGGACTCGTGTGCCTCTAGGTACACAGAAGACAAAGATGAGATGACTGGGACAATGAGGTGCAGAGGATGGAGGTACAGAGTGATAGGAATGCAAATGAAGACAACAATGCGGCAACTTCATCGGCTACCAAGGCCACCAATCCTAAGAAGAGGGACAAGGGCAAGAAGAGGGCCATGACTGACCAAGATCCATTGGTTGCTGCAATTAAATGGGGAAGTACCAAGTTAGCCAAGGCGATAAAGGAAGCGGGGAAACCTGACAATGATTTGTATGACAACTTGATGGCTATGAGTGGTAGTTTCAATTCGACTCACTTATCCTTCTACCATTCCTACTTGGTCCAACATCCTCACATAGCTAGAGCTTTCAACTCCTTGCCTTCTGAACATAAATTCAATTGGGTTGCAAAGCACATTGCTGACAACTACCCTGGGCAGTAAGGGTAAGTTGTAGTCATGGGATGGTTCTTTTGTTAGTACCACATAGAACTTTATATTTGTGGTCTAAGTAAGCTTGTGTCTTGCTATGTGGAAGCCTTGAACTTGCTATATATTGTGTAAGGCTTGAACTTGATGCATCGGGCAAGCATCAGACTTGATATTAGTGTGTAATGTGTCTATGGATATGGCCTAAGACTTTTATTTGTAATATGGCCAAGACTTTTATATGTGCCTGTTATATTATTTTGTGTGCTGATCTTTGATGCATGGTGCAAGCATATGAAATATTGCTATGTGTTGAGCACAAATATTGCTATGTGTTGCATAAATTTAGGAGGGTAACCTCACCATTTCAAAGGCAAAGGTGACCATATGCGTGTTCTGCTTTGAATCCATCCAACCAAACAGAAAATGGGATGGATCCGACCCTATCTCAGTCCTCCAACCAAACAGAAGACGGATCGAACCCATTCTCACAACCAAACAAATCAAGGGTTGGAGCCGTCTCCAAAACGTGGGTTGGAGCCACTCCAACCCACTGATCCCACAACCAAACAGACGGTCAGAGTTTGCAGTGGTTGTGGTTCCAGAAGGCAAAGAGTTTGGCCACAGGTGTGGCCGTCTGAAGGTGTGGTCCGATCTACTATGTGCGCTCCGGGCTTCTGGCAGTGTCGCCAAGAAATTGCTTGTTCTGACCATCAACAGCAGCAACTGTGAACTGAGCTCCCCAGACTGTTTAGAACAGCTGATTGTTCATGAGAGAACAATTACAAGATGGATACCCCAGCAGTGCCGTGAACAGCGACGTCAACCGTGTAGAGAAGAAGCAAATATGGAAGAGCAAGATCACAAAAGAGAAAGTGTAGTATTCAACCACTGGGGTGTAATACTAGGCTTCACTGTCTTTTCTAGCTTACTTGTATACAAGCTGAAATTTTGACAATAAAGCTTGAAATTTCTGCCTACTTACGTTGGTGAGGTGTGAGCTTTCATCTCATTGAAATACTGCGTTGGTAATTGTGATAGGGGCGGACCTACCGGCCCCAACGAATTGGCAAAGCCCGCAGGATAGACCCTTTAACCCACGAGCACGAAGACCCCCCCCCCGGGGGGCACTAGGTGTCCCTTCGAGGATGATCCGGAGACTCCCCGAAGGGGATCTGGAGTTCCGCAAGGCCCAAAGCAATGGGTCCTCCAGGGGCACCTCGGGAAGACCCAGAGCCCCTCCGAAGGGTCCCCAGAGTCCCGTGAAGACCGAAGCAGTAGGTTCTCCGGATTCACATCGGGGAAGACCCGAAGCCTCCCTGAAGAGTCCCCAGGGTCCCGCAAGGCCCGAAGCAGCAGGTCCTCCGGACCACACCAGGGGAGCCAGAGAGGGCCCGTGGCCGTTGCGCTTTGGCAGACTCAGGCACCCCTCCGATACGCTCCAGGAGAAGCCAGAAGGTGGGGCGTTGGCGGATCAGGTGCACCAGCCAGATAGATCAAGCCCAGGGAGAGGAGAGAAATATACAACTATATATATACATATGCATACAACAGCATGAGCGAGGCGGGAATACTTACCCTCCCCGCCATCTGAAAGATCGAAGGAAGGGACGCCACCCTTCGCCGAACCAAGCTTCACATCCCACCCCTGCGCAAGCGGCCACAACCGAAGCGCGCAGAATTCCTCTACAAAATCCCTCGTGGAGAACCTATGCGTAGAGGGGGGAGTCCCTACAGCCCTACGCGTACAATACTTTTTTAGGGTTAGGACAGTAATGTAAGTACCCTGTTTTAGGAGGCTATAAATAGCCATCTGCTCCCCTCCCTATGTAAAAAGCAGATCCATTTTTTTGGAGCAATCAATACATACATTTTCCTGACAACTGATCCCTTCTCCTGAGGACTCTTCGGTCCCTCCGAGTGTACCGGGGGTCCCCTCTTACTGTCTAGCCTTCTTTTTACTACGAAAGTACTCTTTACGGGCCTTGGTTGGGTATCTAGTAGTGGTGCATATATATTCACACAACAACATTTGACTGTAGAGGAACATTCGTATTGTGGTATGTGGCTAAACCTTTTGTAGATCTTGAAGAAAGCTCTGAACCGGCATTAAGGCATTTTCTGTACTTCTCGACGAATGCAGGCCTAGTATCTTTGGTACTCTTTGTGAGTCTTGGTTAGGTTTCTAGAAACAGTGCATAAATATATTCACACAACTGCATTGGACTGTAGAGGGTCATTCATATTATGGTCTGTGGCTAAACCTTTTGTAGATCTTGAAGACAGCTCTGGACCGGCATTTTCTGTACTTCTCAGCGAATGCAGGACTAGGAACTTCAGTCTCTGAATGACCAACACACTCTAGTCTATTGAAGAAAAGAGGTACACTAGATGCATTTTCTCTATGCAGAGTTTTTACCCATGTAGCTGAAGTGTTATAGAGATGTAGTACCTTCAGTATGTATCATACATTTAGTAACATTAGAGATTAATCTACTGTACAGCAAAACTGAAGATGCGTTAGGTTTCAGAGATTTCTGGACTGGCCATGGCGAATGGTTCCAACTTCCAACATGAAGACTATATATATATATATATATATATATATATATATATATAGAGAGAGAGAGAGAGAGAGAGAGTAATATTTAACAATATGAGTGACAATTTTTTCTTTCAAGTGACAAATCTGCACACAGTAATTAATTTATTCGACATAATTAGAGGATTATTAGATGATTGTGAAGGTATATGGGGAAAGAACAACATGCACAAGGGTAGCAATTTCATCCTTCTTATTTGAGGCTCCCATCTTTTTGTGCAAACCGCCTACTCTATCTGGTAATTCACCGTGTGATCCTTCCATATGCCACTCTCAAGGTACTTCTCGTATAAGCTAGCTTCACCATCATAGCTCACTGATAAAACGGCTGTGCTCCGTGTCCCATAGAACCCCTTTGCCAAAATAGAAACATGTGAAAGAAGTTCCCTGAAGTTTTTACCGAGGCGAATCGCCTGCAAGTACATGCACAACAATGAAAAAGTTGCTTGCATTGCATTCTTGGGCACCAACGTACTGTCTCCTTGAATAAGGGTCTAAATTCTTGGTAGAGCGAATGGCCCCATTCGCTAAGACAGAGTAGCTTGCAATCATGTGTTATCTACTACTCTTATAGCACTTCTTGTACATGCTGTGCTATTAATTGGGTTAGATGCACCGGTGTTTATAACTAGGGAAGTACTTGAAATGGCTCAACTGTTGCTTTCTCACACCTTTTCCAGCTCAAAAAGTTTCCTCTGTGATTCTAAGCTTTTTTTAGAGTCTGTAATTCTAAGCTTTAGAGCTCTAAAAATAATAAAAAATGTTACCTCATTGGACATTTCTTTTAGGCTATATCAATTAACAACATTCTATGCATTTCTATTTGAGGCACTCTGAAGGGGCTATATTTGTGCATTTCCATCTAAAAAGTACAAAGTGTCAATTGAACATGAAATAGCTCTGCTTACCTTCTGCCAAGGGCTGTCCAGCCTTGCATTGGACAGCACATGGAGCCCTGGTGAGACGAGTTGAATCGTCGCAGGCTGCCCCTTTGGCCTGTTCGACACGTAGACCATGAGGTTTGTGGTTAGATCAGCTAGTATGAGGTTGAAGCCATTGTACTATCAGCTTCTTTTGCCACTTCAGTTGCAACTTCAAGTGGGCTTTTGTTGCTCTGCATGGTACGGGTACTGTGGATTATGCTTGTTCTTGGAGGGACAATGTTGAATCGAAGATAACTCCACGTTGATTGTCAGACTTGTTATTTCTTAAGGCACATCCTGCAGCTCGGCCCTCACGGCTCCACCGGCTGCCTCAGCTCCGGTCCACCGCACTCTCCTCCCTCACCCCAAAGGCTTCAGTTGCTAGGGGTAAGTCTACACCCAGGTAAAACTACTCCCCACTCTACTACTTTGAAATGGAATGAACTGAGGGATCGACACTGAGATCTGGTGATGGTGTGTGATGTGCATGTGCAGAGCTTCTAGAGGTGTGGTTGAGATTACCTCTGCTGGGTTTGGGTTGGGAGAAGGGGATGACAGTGCTGGCTCTGGTGCTCTCCCTTTCTGCTCCTGGCTCCCTGGTTGCGGCTGCTGGACTGGTGGCTCCTTGCTGCTGCTGCTGGCCTTCGGCTGGGAAAGGTGGGAGGAGGGGAGAATGGCAGTGGGGGAAAAACTTGTGGTGCTGGCTTTGCTGGTCTGCTGGCTGCTTGAGCTCCTGATCTTACCTTGCTCTTGGCCGCGGTGGCTTCTGGCTGGAGGCTTGGCTTTGCTTTGAGGTTGAGAATGGAAAATGGGGGGTGAACTTGGTGGCTTGGTTTGAGGATGAACTTTGGGGCTGGGCTTTGCTTCTTTGGGGAAAGAATTTGGGTCACCGTCTCGCTACTTTGCAGAGGGGATGCATTTGTCGGTCACGTGGGGAAGAATCTGGGTCGCTTGTTGCTCTGTGAGAGGGGCTTGGCCAGGGGGGATGCACTTCGGTGCTGCTGGTTTGGACTCGGCCAGGGGAGGTGCATTGCGATCGAAAGCTCTGGAATTGGTTGCTGCACCCGATGACGCTTGACTGAGGGTGTGGTGAGCTGGGATAAGCACTGTGGGATTTTATAATGGGGTTTTGGCAAATGCAAACAGTGGGTGTTGGGTTATAATAATGCCGGATGATGAGACCCACAGAAGTGACAGATGCCCAAGGATCTTGGGTGGTCTGGATACCTGGACAATCAAGGGGCCGACTAACTCCGGTTGGTCTGGGAATCTTGATGGTCAAGGGACTGACTACTCAGGTTACTCCGGATACTCTACTGCACTTCGGGAAATCTGACGGCCACTTTCTATACTCTAACTTCTATACTCTACTGCTCACGAAAATGATCTCCACTAAACTTACTAACCGCTTGCTGATTTTCCTAACGAGCGAGGAAAACGGATCGCGAGGAGGCTCTACAGACAGCGCTCCAAGGACACGGTGACGAGGAAGGCTGCTACTGCCAAAAGGCAAGAAGAGGACTAGTGTTTCAATTACTTGCTGCCAAAAACCCTGCAAATGTTTGTAAAACAATTCTTGTAAAATGTTTGATGCAATGAAATAGAAATATTTTATGCTAACAAATATGCAAATGATGCGGGTTGTCACACTTATTCACCATTTGAAATGTCGGGTGCATTTTGGTTGGCTGAGCCTCAGAATGCTATCAAGACCATTCTTCATCGTCATCTCACTGTTCAACCTCTCCCTTTCGTAGGTCGAAGTACTTGTTCACCGTCCAGCAAAATATTGTGTGCATTTCACTAGGCCAGAAAAGCTGAAACGCAACTCCATGATGCGGTGACTACTTTTTTTAGAATCACCGTGTATCATTTCTCATTGAGCAATTATGAAATATACCTAGCTCTAGTGTTCATTATGATATAGACTGATGTTTTGAACTTCTGATAACTGGTGGAGAGATTTTCTGACATCTGTTTAAAATCTTGGTATCTTTTTAGGTGGTCAGCTTTTGTTGACGATGGGAAGATCAAGGCTTTCATCGTTGAGAAAGCCCCTTCTGAATTCAAGGTTTCCGGTGCCGAGGTGATCTTGGATCAGATATGAGCTAATCAATGAAATTTTCGGCTGTCTTTTGTTTGCTCATGCAGCAGCAGCATACATGCTTCGCTGTAGCGAATAAATGAAAACTCGAGTACTTGTGTACAGATGTTGTCTGTTGTGCTACTTCCAGAATGATGTTTTTTCCTGTTACAAAATACAAATCAATCCATGGTTAGCGTATGCAGCATTTCTGTTTGCATTGGCGTGAGTTCTCACTAGACTACTGTAACAACCCGCATCATTTGCATACTTATTAACATAAAATATTTCCATTTTATTGCATCAAAAAGATTTTACAATATTTGTTTTACAAGCATTTGCAGTGTTTTTAGCAGCAAGTAATTAAAACTCTAGTCTTCTTCTCTTCTTGCCTTATGTAGTAGCAGTCTTCCTCGTCGCTTTGTTCTTGAGCGCCTGTCCGTAGAGCCACCTCGCGACCCGTTTTCCTCGCTTGTAAAGAAAATCAGCAATCGGTTAGTAATCGTAGTTGAGAGCATTCTTGTAAGCAGTAGTGTATAGAAGTTAGAGTTTAGAAAGTGACCGTCAGATTTCCCAAAGTGCAGTAGAGTATCCGGAGTACCCTGAGTAGTCGGTCCCTTGACCATCAAGATCCCCAGACCAACCGGAGTTAGTCGGCCCCTTGATCGTCCAGGTGTCCTGACCACCCAAGATCCTTCAGCATCTGTCACTTCTGTGGGTCTCCTTATCCGGCATTGTTAAAACCCAGCACCCACTATTTGCATTTGCCAAAACCCCAAATATAAACCCTCAGTGCATATCCCAGTAAACCACACCCTCAGCCAAAGCATTACCGAGTGTAGCACATTGCCATTTATAGCAAAGCCAAGCAAATCAAACGAGTGCAGCACAGTCATTCCAGACTCTTCCACTTGCAATGCAGCTCCTCTGGTCGAGCCTCAAACCCCAAAGAAGACCGTGCGGTTCCTCCGCCGAGCCCACACAGAGCGACCAAAGAAATGCATCCCCAAGCAAGAAGAAATACATCCCTCCCAAAGAAAGCACCAAAGAAGAAGCAATGCATCTCCCACAGCCAAGAAGACAAGTGTATTCCCCCTTGCAAGAGCCAGCAATGCATCTCCCCAGCAAAGCCAGCACCACAAGCTTTTCCCAGACTAAGCAAATACATTCCCCTCGAAGCCGCCTCCTTCCCAGATTCACAAAACAGCAGAGCCTCCACCGAAGCCACCACCGCCTAGAGCAAGGTAAGATCGGGAGCTCAAGCGGCAAAGAACCACCTCCTCCTCCCACCTTTTCCAAATTAGAAGGCCAAAGAAAGCAGCAGCCCGGGGAGCAGAGGAGGAGCCACCACCCAAAGCCCATTGCAAACCGAGGAGCCAGGAGCAGAAGGAGAGCACCACCAGCCAAGACGCCATCCCTCTCCCGGCCTTAAATCCATCAAGAGGTAACCCCAAAGACATCAAGAAGCATGGCACACTTGCACACCATTCACAAATCACCGATCTCGATAGAATAATCTAGTAGTCAGTCGGTTCACCTCAAAGACAGAGCACCGAGAGGAATAGAGAGGGAGGTCGGTGAGGGCTTACCCCAAGGAGACAACCGGGTAGGGTAGACCGATAGTTGGGCCAGATCTAGGAGCCAAGGCGCGTGGCCGGAGGCCGAGCCGAGCCGGGCCAGGCCGGCCGAGAAGCTGAGACGGCAGGCCCAGCGCCGAGCCGACCGGAGGAAGGAGGCGCCGCAGAGGAGCGCGCCGAGGCCGAGCAACAGAGGTGCCAGTAGGCCGGGCCGGAGTGCCCGGTCGGATATCGGGCCGGAGCAGCCTGAGGCACCGCGGAGCTGGGTAGAGGCGGCGCCGGGCCGGCGGAGCGGTCGGCGCAGCAGAGGCGCCGAGCCGGCCGGGGCGACCACCGAGGCAAAGAGGCGACAGAGCGCGTCAGACCGCCACGCCGTAGGGAAGAAGGAGGCGAGCCATAGCCGAGGGGAGTCGCGTGAGGAGGCGCAGGAGCGGCGCCGAGGGCGAGCTGTCTACTGGAGGTGATGGCGCGAGGATCCAGGGAGAGAGGGAGAGGCGCGAGAGAGTGAGAGGGAGAGGATGAGGGTTAGAGGCGTCGGCGCCGAGGGGGTAGAAGAGTGAGAGAGTGAGAGAGAGGGGAAGGGGGTAGATTAGGGGGTGAGTTAGTAGTTAGGGTTAGGATTAGGGGGGTTTAGTCGGTTTGGTTAGGATTAGCCGGGTAAGTTAGACGGTTAATTAGAGATTAGGGTTAGAAACTAGTTGTTTGGTTTCTGAGTATAGGAAATTTAGGAGTCGGTATAGTTAGTGTTTGTTCAGTTTTTAGTGTAATCCGTTGGTGTGCCAGAAGTGTTGGTAGTCTTGTGCCCTCGAGCAGATCCTTGTAGGCGTAGCAGAGTCTAAGATCTGGTAGTAGTTGTGTCGAGTGTAGAACGTGAGTTCGACGATGTCAGCAATAGATCGAGTTTAACCCTAGAGCGATTTTAGCGGAAGAGTGCTAACCGTGTTTAGTTCTGAAAAGTTTTATTAAATTAAAATTTGGTTAACATAGGAGTTGTATTAGCATTTTATGCGTCTACTATCACTCAAACTCAACTAAGTAGTTATTTATATATTATTCATGCTACCGCTTTGCTACAGAGGGCAAACCAGTGCCGACAGGAGAAGCTGACACGGGGCATAATGACCCTAGGGGTAATGACACGGGGCGTCACAACTACGGAATTACTTCCCGATTCAGAATTACAGATCACTGGCCGGTCTGGGCTATCGCTGAATCTGGTAAAAAGAAAGAAAGCAGGCGAGGATTGTTGATATTTGTGATCCGAATTCTTAATATGGACGAATTCAAACATGTTATATTAGCGGATTAGTTTTTTACTTGGACTTCAAATCCTTTTACCCCTTTATATAACTCCCGTGTAAGCCGCATAGGGAGAGCTGATACCTTATTGTAATCCCCTTGCGTTTTGTAAACATTTCTCATATAGTGATCATCGTCGGTTGGTGTCTATGGTTTTTTCCCGTAAAGGCTTTCTACGTAAAATTCATATCTCATTTTGTCTCTATTTTTTTAACAAGTGGTATCAGAGCACATGAGATTTTAGGGTTTGAGAGAGATACATTAAAAAAAAAATAACAGATCCAATCTGAAGCTGGCGTCTTGGGCAGTGCATCTTCCTCGTGTGTCATCGGCGTGTCGTCATCCGAAGCCATACTTTTTTCCACACCTTAGTCTCGATCACTGCGTCTCCCGTCGTGCGTCACTCCCGAGGGCAAAGCTCCCATTCACCGTGTGCACGTGTCGGCTTTGGGCCTTCATCCTGCGCGGAAAGAAGTAGCGGCGCCAGCGTAGTCCTTGGTCGCCTCGGTTCAAGCACGCGTGCGGACAAAGAAAGCAAGAAAAAAAGGCAACGCCTTTCGGTCCATGCGTGTGATTGATTGAAGACAGCAGCCCAACGCGCGTGCGATTGAAGACAGCAGCCAAACTTCCAGCATGCACAGAGCAAGGTCTCACGTGAAGGTGTACAACAGACAATTTCTTTGCTACGTCCACCCGAGAAGGGTACCAGGAGTTTCGAATATCTTTGATTCGCGTACACAGAAGGTGTACCAAAGAGGTCGTGATTTTTGCTAGGTTTTCACATATCAGTACCAGCAATTTCAGGATTTATTCCTCATAGCGACTTTGAAGTATGATCTTCCACTCCTGGGTCGAGACACAAGATTTTCAATGTGGCAAGTCAAGATGAGGGTTGTGTTGGCACAAATAGATTTGGATGATGCATTGGAAGGATTTGAGAAGCAACCTATCACATGGACCACAGATGAGAAGTGTAAAGACCGTAAGATTTTATCTCAGATTCACTTTCATCTATCAAATAATATTTTGCATGAGGTTTTGAAGCAGAAGACATCTGCTGCATTATGGTTAAAACTGGAATAAATTTGCATGACAAAGTGTCGATGATCAAATCATCGAACTTACAAATATCTTGCTTTACGCAAATTAACCATAAAGCCATCCTTGCTTAAGCCTGATATGAATACTATGTGCATACATTTCTCTACGACTTGCTGAGTACTTTATGTACTCACGGCTTTATGCCCTTTGTTGATCAGTCCCAGCAGAAGAATCAGGACAGGTTGAGTACTATGAGGAAGGCTACTTTGAAGACTTCGCGAACTAGGTCACGTCCTCCACTCGATTGCATGTGGGCATGTCGATTGGGCTCCACGTATTTTGAGATTTCCGCTGCCAGATACTCTGTTGTTGCTAAGCCCTGTGAGGCGACTTTTGTAAGAACTTGACCATAAGGTCCTTTGCTGTTAACTAATATTACTTTGTCTGCTTCATTAGTTCGTTGTTGAATGGTTATGATAACATCATTGTTGCAACTGTGCGAGCTAGCTACTGATCATGGGACTAGCTTGGTATGCAAAGAGGGTCTCGGGGTTGTGTGATACCCGGGGCGCCGACAAGAGATGGTATTAGAGCCATATCGACTGTAGGACGTAACCCATAAGTTAGATTGGTCGTCTTAGTCAAAAATTCAAAATATATTTTCTAAATCAAACCAAGCAATTAACTTGACTAGATATTCTTCTCTCATCTTATTCTGTTCTTTCTCACCTTGTTCTATTCTTTTCTTATCATCTTACCCTCTTATATCATTCTTGAGTTCTTTTATCTTATCTTTTCTGAAACTTGGTTTTCCAAACTTAAATTGACTCCCTCATCTCTGGATTATCCCTAGGATCGAGCCCTTCAAGATCAAGCAATGGAAGTTTTGGAAGTTCAAGAACCACCGTCTGATCCAAGTTGACCCTCCATATAAGTTAGATTGGTAGTTGCCCTCCCTAGTTTTAGTATCGCTTAGTCCGCGTAATAGGGCTTTTGTGCTTGAGTGTCTCTTTCTTGTTTGCTTCTTGATAGCTTTCCGGCTATCCGTTCGTTGGGTAAAACCAACTTTGTCCGCTTTAGGCTGATCCATCTATCTCCCTTGTTTCTTACTCATCTAAATGCTTTTCCCTCTCACCTATTGTGCTTTCTCCCTCTCATCTATGAAACCTGTGAAGAATTATTGCAAAATGGTTCAAACCCGTAAGTCCCCTGGAAGCTGCTCTTGCTGGAAATAACCAATGTGTTTTGATGCCAACATAGGTAGCTTGGGAGAATCTTTGATAAGACCGATTTTGAGATTTAACCGAGTATATGTAAGAAGTTATTGTGGATACCAGAGTACGATAATGGGTATGCCTTGATTATAAAGGGTTTAAAGAGTGGCATATTGATGGATTATATAAATGGTGGAGTAAAGTGATCAGAGAGGAAAATCTTGATTAATCATGAAGGATAAAAGAATCTGAAAGTACTGATTTGATTATTAGGAGAAGTTGTATTTAAATTGAATCTTGAGCTGGTTATAATGTCGGTTGGATATTTGGAATTGAGAAATTGTGCAGAAGAGGCACAGAGTAGAATACGAAGAGAATTGGATTTTTCATATCGATTGATGATGTTAATTTTGGAAGAATTGGTTGGATCTTGGTTGGATTGTAGAAATGCATGATTACTAGATTGTGGAATTAAATTATCATTGATGTGAGATTATGGGAGATTGGATTATAGAAAGGTATCTTGGATGAATTATAGAAATTGATCTTGACTGGATTATGGAAATATGATTGTGGAATTTGGGTTACAGAAATATAATTTGCTAGATGATGGATTACAGAATATATTATGATTGGATTTGGATTAAAGGATTACCTGATTGTTAAGGATTTGGATTATATGATCGCCAATTCTTGACGATGATTGTGGTGGATTAGGTTGAATCAAGAAGAATGGAATTAATTGAGCATGCTGGTCACATTGGATTCAATTGGATGTGGTTGAATAGAGAAATTGGGATTTGAAGAGAAGTTTTTGTTGGATTATAGAGATATGTCTTGATCGTATTATAGAATTGCGCATTTGTGGAGATTGGATTATGCAAACAGATGATTGTTGGATATTGGAATTTATGATCGACGGATATATTACTGATATCGGAGTTGGTCCAAAATAATTGTTGGATTGATGAATATCTTCAGGTATTGGAGTTGGACTAAATAAATGTTGGATAAGTGGTGATAAATTAATTTGGTGGGTTAAATTTGATTCTTTGGATTACAAGCGGTCTTTTTGGAAGGATCTATAGTAAAGATATTGAATTTATATAAAGGAATTCTGAGGGTTGCAATTGATAAATTGCTTGAGGAAATTTAGTGGATAATGTTTTGGATTTAGTCAATAATTTTGGAGGAAGCAATTGCGTGACTATAATCTTTGGAAGAATTTTGTTTCAAAAAGGATAAAAAGAATTTAGCGTGATCTTGGAGTTTATCCGATCGGAAGATGCGACTATGGCCATTAGATTTCGTGGATTTATGCAGAAAAGAAATCATGCGATCAAAGGTGAATCTTGAGGATTATTTAAAACTTATGCCAAAGAAGGATGTGTGAATCATGTTGGTGTATCGATAAAGTATGAGATCGATTAAATGATTGGATTTTAAGTGGGTGACCTTATGACATGCTGGATTGGTAGATTTCAATAATAGTGAGAATTGGATTCAACAATTTGGAAGACAAAATTGATAGCTTCTTAGTTGGCACTCCAGAACATAGTTGTAAACCCGCAGTTTGGCATCAGTTTCCAAAAATGGAGCTACCACTGCAGCTGATGATAGTTCTGATGGAGAAGTCCTTGTTGCCTTTGTTGGATGTGCTAAGACCAATGATGAATGAATTCTTGATTCCGCATGTACCTTTCATATGTGTCCTAATAGGGATTTGTTTGTCACTTATGAACCTGTTGAAGGTGGTACTGTGTTGATGGGTGATAACTCATCTTGTAAGGTTGCAGGAATTGGTCCAGTTCAGATCAGGATGTTTGATGGCATTGTCAGAACTTTGATATATGTGAGGCACATTCCAGATTTGGAAAGGAACCTCATCTCTTTGAGTACCCTTGATGCTAAAGGGTACAAATATTCTGGTGAATGTGGAGTTTTGAAGGTATCAAAAGGTTCTTTTGTTGTGATGAAAGCTGATATTAAATCTGTCAATTTGTACCATCTGCGAGGTACTACAATATCAGGTAATGTTGTTATAATTTCAAGTTTATTATCTTATTATGATGCTACTAATCTTTGGCATATGCGTCTTGTGCATATGAGCGAAATTGGTTTGACAGAATTGAACAAGAGAGGACTTCTTGATGGACATAGCATCGACAAGCTAAAATTTTGTGAGCATTGTGTATATGGCAAAAACAAGAGAGTGAGGTTCAATACTTTGATTCATACTATAAAATATATTTTGGATTATATGCATTCTGATTTATGGGGACCATCTCGCAAGACATCGCTAGGAGGTGCTCGTTATATGTTAACAATTATTGATGATTACTCTAGAAGTGTGTGACCTTATTTTTTGAAGCATAAATCAAAAGCAGAGTGGAAGACTATGGTTGAAAGGTAAACTGAAAAGAAGGTAATGAAACTTCACAATGATAATGAGATGAAATTCTGTTCTAATGAATTTGAATTATATTGCAAGACTGAAGGCATTGTCGGGCACTACATCGTTCCCCATACTCCTCAACAAAATGGTGTAGCTGAGTGTATGAACATGATCATCATTTTCAAGGCCCGTTGCATATTGTCTAATGCAGGTTTGCATAGGCATTTTTGGGCTGAAGCCGCTTCCGCTGCTTGCTATCTTATTAATCGGACATCCTCTATTGCAATTGAAAAGAAGACTTCAATTGAGGTATGGTCTGGTTACCCAGCAAATTATTCAGAATTGAAATTGTTTGGTTGTACTGCTTATGCTCATGTTGATAATGGAAATTTAGAGTCTAAAGTTGTTAAGTGCATCTTTCTTGGTTATAAATCTGGTGTTAAAAGATACAAGTTATGGAATTCTGAAACAAATAAGGTTGTGATTAGCAGAAACTTGTCTTTAATGAATCTGTTATGCTTCATGATAAACTGCCTACCAATGTTCCTGTTGAGAGTGAGCAGAATTCAAGTGTTCAAATGGATCATTTTGTTGATTCAAATAATACACCATATAAGGAAAATATTGTTGTTCATGATGCACCCACCACAACGATTCATTACAGTTGACAGGCCTAGGAGGGAGATTAATCCACCCAAGAAGTTGATTGAAGAAGCTAATATTGTTGCTTATGCTTTGAGTGTGGCAGAAGAAATTGAAGGTAATACAGAACATTCTTCATACTCTGAGGCTATTAACTCCACTGATTGTAATAAGTGGATAGCTGTTATGCATGATGAGATAGAGTCACTTGATAAGAATGACACTTGGGAATTAGTGAAATTACCAAAAGATAATAAACATGTTCGTTGCAAGTGGATTTTCAAAAGAAATGAATATATTTCTCCTACTGAACCTGTAAGGTATAAAGCAAGGTTAGTTTCTCAAGGTTATAGTCAGATTCCAGGTATTGATTTTAATGATGTCTTTTTCCTAGTTGTGAAGCATAGTTTTATTTGCACTTTACTCAGTATTGTTGCTATGCATGATTATGAACTTGAGCAATTTGATATTAAAATTGCATTCTTACATGGGGAGTTAGAAGAAGATATTTATATGGACCAACCTGAGGGCTTTGTTATTCCTGTAAAAGAACACCTTGTTTGTAGATTAAATAAATATCTTTATGGTTTGAAGCAATATCTTAGGCAATGGTACAAGAGATTTGACTCCTTTATGCTCTCTTATGATTTTAAACGGTTTAAAGATTGTTAATCGTTCAGCTTTTTTTTTCTTCTCTATGTTGATGGTATGTTGATTGCTGCAAAAAATAAGTCAAAAATAGCAAAACTGAAAGCACAATTGAATAATGGATTTGAGATGAAAAACCTAGGTGTAGCAAAGAAAATTCTTGCTATGGAGATTATTCGAGAGATGAAATCTGGCAAGTTATACCTTAGTCAACAAGATTATATTGATAAGGTCCTTCATCGTTTTAATATGCATGATGCCAAATCAGTGAGTACTCCATTAGCTTCGCATTTCAGATTGTCTTTAGCCTTATGTCCCGAGTCAGATTATGATATTGAGTATATGTCTAGATTTCCATATTCCAGTGCAGTTGGTTCTCTTATGTATGTCATGGTTTGTTCTCGTCCTGATTTATCTCATGCACTGAGTGTTGTTAGTAGATACATGACTAATCCGAAAAAAGAGCATTGGAAAGCAGTTCAGTGGATTTTCAGATATTTGTGTTGCACTTCTAATGCTTATTTGCGGTTTGAGAATTCTAGAGATGAACTTCTTGGTTATGTTGACTTTGATTATGCTAGTGATTTGTACAAGAGGAGATCTCTCACAAGTTATATTTTCACCATTGGTGGTTGTGCTGTTAGTTGGAAGGCAAGTTTGCAAGCTATTTTAGCCTGATCTACCACTGAAGCAGAATATATGTCTATTTCTGAAGCTTGCAAAGAAGCTATTTGGTTAAGAGGTTTGTACAGAGAGCTTTGTGGAGATAATTCTTGTACTACTATATTTTGTGATAGTCAGAGTGCTATATGTCTTATTGTAGGACCGTAAAGGTGACTAGAGGGGGTGAATAGGCGCTTTCTTAATTTGTCGCCTTAATCAAATTCAACATGCACTTTTCTCCTTTAGCTATGGAAGCTAAGAAGATCAATGAATGCAAAAAGGAAGTCTTGTCTTTTTTTACCTCTTTATATACCTATTGAATTATCGATTACATTTTATAAACTCTTCTCAGATAGTGATCAATTAATCGATTAATAATTTTTTTTTCTATTAGAGTTTTTCATATAAATTCGTCTCATTCTGTCTTTATTTTTCTAACCAGGACTCTTGGTTTGCGAGGAGAGTCGGTCCGCTTTTGAGCTTGACTTTGCCACGTTTGAGATTTGTCTGAAGTTAATTTTTTATTCGGCAAGAACACCATTTTACTAGTATCTTTCTTGACTCCTTGTCAGGTCTAGTGATCTACTCACAAAAGGACTATGCGTGTCACTTAGCCCTTACCTGTCAGTGACTCCGAAGGTTTCGAACAGAAGTGAGCAGGTGTCCACAAGGAAGGAAGACGGCAATTTCCATGTCGTCACTGCTGATGAGTACTGTACCATCATCAGACAACCACTCCAGTACGTTGCACTCCTACAAAACGTGCTCGGCTGCCACTCCGTTCCGTCGCACACGAATTTGGAGCAGCCGCCGCCAGCGCTGGTTCGCGGAGATGACCAAGAAAGCCATCCAATACGCCGTGGTTAGTACTCCTACTTGCTACCTCCTCCCTTTTCTCTTCTTGACTCCCATCCCATGACGTCGGCGCCGCCGTGTCGCGCGGCGCGGTGTGGTCGTTGCAGGTGGATGCCTTCGCGGCGGAGCCGTTCAAGGGCAACCCCGCCGCAGTGTGCCTCCTCGAGGAGGACGCTGCCGCGGCCGCGGACGAGCGGTGGATGCAGTCCGTCGCCGTCGAGTTCAACCTCTCCCAGACCGCCTTCCTCGTCCGCGACTCCTCCGCCGGTGACGCCTCCACCCCGCGGTTCCACCTCCGCTGGTTCACTCCCGTTGCCGAGGTCGCCTCCGCAAATCTTGTAGATTTAGTCGCTAGCAAAATCACAATGCCCAAATTCAACGAAAATTGGTTCAACTTTTGATTCAACCAATGAAACTTGACCAAATTTGGAGCACACCTCCCTAAGGATATCATAGACCTATTTCTAGCGACGATCGTCCGGATCCACTCCAAAGAATCGATCTCTTTAGGTTTTACCAAAGGAGTGTTCAAACCCTAGAAATATGAAAAACTTGATCCAAAACTTGCTTGTGGGGAATTGAAAATTTAGATGGTTCTAGGAGTATTCCCACACATCAAAGCAAGGTAAATGAGGTCAAGAGACCAACCAAAATCAACCGGATCAAGGAAGCACCACAATCATCAAAAGAGAGAAGAAAGCAAATGAGACTTCATCAATGAACAAGCATTCATGGATTGATTGATTCAATATGATGCTTGTGAAAGCCACTCCCTCAAGGAGGACAAGAGCTCAATCAAAGAGCACACATACAAATTTCTCCAAACCCTAGCCTCTCCTCTCCAAACCCTAGAAAAGTCTTGGAGTTTCCAAATGAATGCTTCAAGGGGCTTTACATCTCCCCCCTTTCTATTTATAGGAAGGTCTAGGGTTTCACTCATGGGCTCCCATTATGGCCCAACAACAAATGGGATACACACACATACATCTGTTGAAGCAATCGTCTGCTTCACCACGTGTAGGTTGATCAACGACTCTCATCATGTCGGCAAGTCTCTCCCGTCCGAATCACATCGGAACCTCCAAGGGATTTGCACCGACTTCCGTACCGCCTGATCCAACCAGCTGCAACGAACCGCCCGTTCGATCCATCTTGTCCATTTTGCACCATGCTTGAGTCACACGACCTCACCCGGCATCCATGATCGTTCTGGACCTCAGCTCTCCAAGCGTAGTCCCGATCCACCTCACCGTTGACGTCGTTGACCTGCAAGCCACCTGCATAGCAATAAACAAAGAAATCGTCTCCAGAAACAAGTTCTTCACAACTTGACCCACGTTAGTTCAACAATGCAATATGCAACAATAAAGCATTGAAATTCATACATAAAACACATCCAAAACACAACAATGCCAAAAAGGCTAAAGTCCAAGTGATTGGCGGTGCAGCGCCTCATCTGCCGGCGGACCGATTTGGTGGTCGGACGATTCCATAACGGCGGTCGACACATCAAATGACTTAGCCAATTTTTCATCTCGGAAATCCGAAACCTTCTGGAATTTTCAAATGAATAGAACTTTTGACTGGGAGCTCCAAAAATTATGTGACCACATCCAGAAGCCTCCTCTCACTTGCCTACACAACCTATTTTTCGCTCAGCTTCAACCTCCACCAAAACCTATGGGCGGTTGGACCGGCAAGCATTGCCGGTCGGACCGCTCCACTGGCTGGTCGGACCGGCGTCCTGGCCAGTCGGACCGCCAGTGACCTGACAGCATTGAAGCAAACCCGAAAACGCGAGATTTTGCAAACCAACAACGCCATTGCCAATTAACTCATCATCCTAAGATCATGCACATATCTCCACGATATCCACACTTACAAAGGATCGGTTGTTCCATGAGAGAACAAAGCGCATTGATGTGAGATATCACTTTATTCGAGGTGTTATTGCTCGGTATGTCAAGGTGTGCAAGACAAAGTCGGTTCCTGATACTAAGTTTGAGTTTTGCTCAAGCTTAGTTGGTGTTATAATTTAGTCCTAAAGATTAGTTGGTGCACAATGATTTTTATCTTATTGTGGAGTTTTTGTTAATTGATGATTCTTCATTTTGCTACAAGAGAAAATTCGTCTCAAGGTGGAAATTATTTATATTTGTGATCCGTATGTGATTTGAATCCTAATATAGGTGAATCCAAACATGTCATATTAGCGGATTAATTTCTTACTTGAACTCTAAGTTTTTTTACCTTTTTATATATCTATTGTAAGCCGCACAGGGAAGAGTCGATATCTCACTGTAATCCCTCTGTGTTTTATAAACACTCCTCGTATAGTTATCCGTGCCGATTGACGTCTATAATTTTTTTCTATTAGAGTTTTTCATATAAATTCGTCTCATTCTGTCTTTATTTTTTTCTATTAGAGTTTTTCGTATAAATTCGTCTCATTCTGTCTTTATTTTTCTAACCAGGACTCTTGGTTTGCGAGGAGAGTCGGTCCGCTTTTGAGCTTGACTTTGCCACGTTTGAGTGGAATATCTTGTCAAGTTATTTGTCTTAAGTTAATTTTTTATTGGGCAAGAACACCATTTTACTAGTATCTTTCTTGACTCCTTGTCAGGTCTAGTGATCTACTCACGAAAGGACTATTCGTGTCACTTAGCCCTTACCTGTCAGTGACTCCGAATGTTTCGAACAGAAGTGAGCAGGTGTCCACAAGGAAGGAAGACGGCAATTTCCATGTCGTCACTGCTGATGAGTACTGTACCATCATCAGACAACCACTCCAGTACGTTGCACTCCTACAAAACGTGCTCGGCTGCCACTCCGTTCCGTCGCACACGAATTTGGAGCAGCCGCCGCCAGCGCTGGTTCGCGGAGATGACCAAGAAAGCCATCCAATACGCCGTGGTTAGTACTCCTACTTGCTACCTCCTCCCTTTTCTCTTCTTGACTCCCATCCCATGACGTCGGCGCCGCCGTGTCGCGCGGCGCGGTGTGGTCGTTGCAGGTGGATGCCTTCGCGGCGGAGCCGTTCAAGGGCAACCCCGCCGCAGTGTGCCTCCTCGAGGAGGACGCTGCCGCGGCCGCGGACGAGCGGTGGATGCAGTCCGTCGCCGTCGAGTTCAACCTCTCCCAGACCGCCTTCCTCGTCCGCGACTCCTCCGCCGGTGACGCCTCCACCCCGCGGTTCCACCTCCGCTGGTTCACTCCCGTTGCCGAGGTCGCCTCCGCAAATCTTGTAGATTTTTGCTAGCATTGATCGGAACCCGTAAATTTTCACAATTTTCATGCTCTTGATCATTCGTCTGCACACACCGTCGCTGCTTCAGGTCAATCTCTGCGGGCACGCGACATTGGCCTCTGCCCACTTCCTCTTCACAACCGTTCTTGCTAAGCATGACATGGCTGAGTTCGCGACCAAGTCCGGGATCCTGACTGCCAAGAAGGTTCCTGCACCGGAGAACACGGGCGTCTCAGGCGAGGAGGAGCCGGGGAAGCTGTTCATCGAGTTGGATTTCCCCATGATTGATCTCGTGGAGTGCAACTCCGCCGAGCTGCCGTCCATCCCCGAGACTCTAAACGGTGCAAACATCGTCAGCGTTCACAAATCAGCAACCACCAGTGACCTCATTGTACTTCCTCTCATCCTTGCCTTATTTTCTTGCTTGATTTTATATATTTCAAATTGCCTTTTTCTGTTTGGGGATCGCAATTTACTTCTAATTAAAACATAATTAGGGCTCACATGATCTTTTTTCCTCAGCATAACAAATACTCTAGATGTACACTGAATTATATTGCAGATTTTAGGCATAATTATGTACAAATGTACTACTCGATTTTTTTATATAAAAAAATAGCTTGTATGACTGTATATCAGGACGCTACAACTAAATGCTGGCTGTATAAACTTTCGGTAAAGATAGAGAATTAAAGAGATAAAAAAGGATGGAGAGGAGGGAATTGGACTTGGACTTGTTCAGGTATCACACACTGAAAGAATCTGACATGGCTTTCAGGTGGAACTATCCTCAGGAAAAGAGGTTGCAGATATCATTCCTAACAGTGACGAAATAAAAAAATGTGCCGGCAGAGGTGTTATTGTTACAGGACCGGCACCTGCTGGATCTGGTTATGACTTCTTCACACGTTTCTTCTGCCCAAAATTTGGGATATATGAGGTGATCTCGTAATCTTTCTCTCAAGTTGAATATGTAGCTAGTTCTAAGAAAAAAAATGTAACATCATTGCCTCTCAATACCTAATTTCAGTCATATCTACACATCTTTCAGTCTGTATACCATGGATCCTGCAGGGTTTTCTACTTGCTGCATGTTGTCAACCTTGCTTGTCCTAAATTTGAATGGTTATATCATCATGAGTTATTCTTCTTCAATTAGAAACATATATTGATTCATAATATATGATTGGAAGCAATGCTTTTTGTGTATAATAAAATAATCTACCAGCTAGTCACTATGTATGATAATTCGATCATATTACATCTCAATGGACCTGCCTGCAAATATAGATTGCCACCAATGCTACGATGACTGAGATAATCTCTCGCCAAGGAATTGAAATTTCTTATACTAGGCAGGACGTCAAAAAAATAGCAATGAAAATCCACCTACATTTTAGATTAATTTGTGGAAATGGGCATATTAGCTATCAATATTTTCCCTGGAGTATAACTTCATAATTAAGACTGTCAAAGAGCCACCAAGTTTATAAGACTTTAGTGTCCTGAACATTCTGGAAGTCGCTTTGATTATGAATGCTTATGACTTTTTTTTGAACAATTGCTTATGCCGGTTTCACAAACTAATTCCTTACAACACATTCAATAGTTGAATGACGATTGCTTGTACAATGTCTTGAGTCTTGACCGCTCCAAGAATTCCGTTTTGGTTTTTTGCACTTGTGGTAGCTTAGCAAACTTCATCTTTCATAACCCTTGATCACTATATTTTGACAGGATCCTGTTTGTGGAAGTGCACATTGTGTTTTGGCACCCTATTGGGGTGGAAAGCTGGGGAAACAAAAACTGACAGCGTTTCAAGTATGTCCTTGCAACTTTTACAATGATTAAAATCTTCAAAGCGTGCTCAATCAACCAGATCATCATATTGGTTTTACTTTTTTGTGTCATATATCATCAGGCGTCTCCAAGGAGTG
Organism: Hsuehochloa calcarea; assembly: GCA_036346395.1. Lineage (NCBI taxonomy): Eukaryota > Viridiplantae > Streptophyta > Magnoliopsida > Poales > Poaceae > Hsuehochloa > Hsuehochloa calcarea. The sequence goes on from CM070603.1 coordinate 53,032,762, forward strand.
GAACATTATACCTGGAGTTGGAAGATGTAGCTAGGAGAGTGCGAATTCAGGGAGAAGCTGTTACTGTGATGACTGGGACACTCCTAGCCTAGATAGCATGCCATCTGCTCATGTATGCTTCGAAGGGCAACCATTGATAGCTTGTACTATGAAGTGAACCACGGGGGTGAGCAATTCTGCTATATGCTTGTTTAACACTTGATTAATTTATGGGAATAAAAGCTCCTGAGCTCTTCTGGGTTATCTGAACAATACAAAACGACCCGGAACTGTATTGTAGCAAGTGCAAGTTCGTTCTACTACAATCGTAGTTTGGAATGAATTGCGAGCTTGTTTCTTATGGAGAATGAATTGTTAGTCTATGACAGATGAAAAGGCGAACGTGGGAGATAAATGTTAAGGATATAAGGGCATTTACGGTATTTTCTGTTGTATTAGGTTTTAGTCTTGTGTCTCATTTGTACCTTATATATATTGTCCATTGAACATCTTTTAATATACACTAACATTCATAACATGGTATCAGAGTCTAAGTTAAGGTTTACCATAGTGGCCGCCACCTTCTAGCATCTACCTGTTCTCCGCTGCCCCTGCCTCCGCATCCGGGAGGACCGATCTTTGCTCCCAGGGGTGGTCTCTCGTCGCCTCTACACCTTCGATGACTGTTGCACCTCATCTACCATCCCCGGTCGGATCCGATTTGGATTAGCGGCCTCTCGTCGCCTCCGCCGCCGTGGCGCTTGATAAGACTCTGCTCTTGAGGGGATTGCGTCCGTGAAAGCCACGCGCTTGCGGGGCTTGAGAGCGTCTCTCTCTCTCTCGACTTGGCGATGAAGTACGTGTCCGGGCCGTACTTCGAGCTGGACTTCAATCCGGTCCTCGACCGCTTCGGCACCCCAGGGATTGTCATCGACAATGAGATGCGCGAGGACTGCACTCTCGTTAAGGTTGATAGCGTGAACCAGGACGGCGTGCTGCTGGAGTTGGTGCAACTTCTCACCGATCTCGACCTCGTCATCTCCAAGTCATACATCTCCTCCGATGGCGGCTGGCTCATGGATGTGTTCCATGTGACGGATCAGATCGGCCGCAAGCTGACCGACCCGTCGCTGCCGGAGTTCAACCAGCGAGCCCTCGTGCCGCTCCACCAGCCTGGCAATGGCCCGTCGCCCAAGTTCACTACGTGCCTCGGCAACGTGGTCGGGCCGGGCGGGCCGGACGTGTCGGACTGCGCAGCGCTCGAGTTCACGGTGCACGACCGGCCGGGGCTCCTGTCGTCGATCATCAAGCTGCTCTTCGACACGGTCAGCGCTCGAGTTCACGGTGCACGACCGGCCGGGGCTCCTGTCGTCGATCACCAAGCTGCTCTTCGACACGGTGTGCGCGCTCACCGACATGCAGTACGTTGTCTTCCACTTTATCTTTTCGTCAAAATCGAAGCCAGGGTTCCAGATCAGGGACCCATACCCGAAGACCCACAGCACCATCTTGTTGCTTCTTTATTTCCCTGGGAGGAACAGGAGAAAGAAGGATCGAGAGGAGAGAGAGATTTCTTTCTCCTGACCCGTCCAGGCTCACCACCACCAAGCGAGCTGGTAAGAGAAAAGTCAATGTGCTTCTCTGGGTCAAGTCTCACCATGAATGAGGGAATGTTGACAAGCTGCCTCCCCACTCTGATGTGACGTTGCCTGATGACCACACGAGCATGATGGATGTATTTCGCCATGCCGTTCTTGAAGACAATGGTCTGGAGGCGACGCTGCAGAAAGTTCTCAACAGTGAGCGCAAGCACGTAATCAAGCTTGTCCTGGCCCTCGCCAAGAAGACCATAGCGGTTCATGCGGCGCAGGAGTGCCTCGCCCTCGAAGATACGGAGGCGGCGCCCGTGACCGATTTCTTTCTCGATTGGTTGCTTGAAACGTTGATCGTGTTGCACTTATGGACTGGGTCATGTGTGATGGTGTTGCACTTATGGCTGGGCTGGGCTATTGCGTCGTATGGGTTGCTATCTGCTTCTGCTAATTTTTTTTTCTTAGTGTTGTATTTTTTCGCTGCGTTCATCCAATCTGTACTACTCAACCTGTAAGTCGTCTAAACAATACAAATTCATAAATTTATAAATAAATTTATTATAAATAAATTTAGCATGACAGCAGCCTGTACCTGCCAGGGTCCCTTCTGCCTGGGCCATTGCAGCAGTCTTTCAATGTTAACCTGTGGGCCGTGGCCATGGAGCAATAGCCGATGTAGACGTTGGTATTTTGGGCCAATACCAGGTTGCTTTGTTTAGAGAAGAAGGGTAGGGTACCTCTGTCTTATCAGAAGCCTCACGCATCATCTCAGGAGGGAAGAAAAAACTCGGTACGTTTTGCAGCAGTACATTTGGTTAATGCTATTGAAGCATATGGAGTATTCTACCAAGAATTAGCATTACATAATGCGTCATATCCAACAAAGGCGTAGTATAAGGTTTACTACTTTACTTAGAATTAAGTAGAAATTGCGAACCAGTGATTTGAGCCAGATACTACTAATTAGCATGGTGGATTATCATTATCCGCTTCAAGGCGGAGCCAGCGATGGGCATGCACTGGGCTGGCCGACTTTTCCTAGTCAAAAGTCTTCTATTACTTTGATGGTTTTTGGCAATCTTTTATGAACTTTTGGTTCTAGACTTCGGACTATAATCTACTCAGTCACAGATCAGATTTACCCCTGATCTTGATTATATATATTAAAAAATGTATTTTTATGATTTCTCACCTGAGAAGTGAGTAGTATAAATATGGTTGCGCCATAGTGCCCTGAATCTCCTTTTTTTCAGAAGCTGAATATGTGTGATAGTGCTCTACATAGTCATCAGATCATCTGCCGTCTCGTGTAGTGGCATGTCGAGTGTTTATGCTCCTAGAAACCTACGTACGGTATACTACGTAAAATGATGCATGAAACCCTGAAGAACAATTTTATAGGAAAAAATAGAACACATGAAGAGCCTTCAACAATCACTTGCAGTAGTATATTTACATGTTCAATAAAAAGAAGTCGGGGCAAAGAGAGACATCACATCTATGTTCTTGGCAAGAAACACAAAAGAATCGACTTCGTCGAGTCTGAAGTATACTGGTCACTCAGGGCCACATCACGTCCACCGCTATCCTGGACACGGCGAGATCCTCGAACGACTCCCCCTTCTTCTCCTCCTTACGCCTCCCCTCGGCGTCCGCCGCCTGCTTCGCTCCCGCCGGCGGCCGTTCGCCCTTGGCCACCGCGGCGGGCTGCAAGTCCCGCAGGCTGTGGCCGCTCATGTACCAGTTGGCCGCCAGCACGCTGGTGCTCTCCGCGCCGCCGAGCAGCTCCGACAGCAGCAGCACGATCGAAGCCATCAACGATCGATTCCCAAGAAACGAAGGATCGGAACAGACCAACCAAGAAACAAGAAAGAACAGAGGTGATGGTGGTGGTGTACTGGTTGTCGGAAACTAAAGCAGCTCGGCGTCCGGATTCGGTGTAGGGAAGGGGGGTTTATATTTTAGGTACGCCCGCCGGTAACGGTGGGCCGGCCGCGTGTGGTTTTCGTCGGCCAGCCGCCATGAACGGCCGCCGGCTTGTTTGGTGGAATGGTGGCTGGGTACAATTCAATCGTTTCGGATTCCACCTGCGGATGGATGCATGCGCTTACGCGAGACAGACGGCCGCTGGGTTTCGTCCAAAACAGCGTACGCCCACCCAGGAAAATGCTTTGACATTATTTATTGCTAGTCAATGTCATGGTTTTTCTTCAGAGTACGGGCGGGTCTCGGTGGCGTGCAGTGACTGATGCCGTGGGGCGTCTATACAACAGTTTATCTTTTTTAAGTTATTCTTAAAGATTTCAATTAATTTACATATAGTTTTAGAGACAACATCTTTAATAATTTATCTATAAAATTATTCATTTTTAACACAACTTCTCTACTTACTCACTATTTACGATGTTTGAGTGCCCAGCTTGTCTCTTATATAAGAAATGATATATTTTCTCTTCACATCATCTCTCATTCAACTAAGATTTTGAGTGACATGACAGGTAAAAGACAGCTAAGGTAGCCACTATTAGGGATGTCCTTAATCGATTTTGTGTCTCTGTCCAAGGTACAAAGGCTCGGTAATTCTGACAACTTTAATAGTACCTGTACAACAACCTGATCCATTAATAAAAATACTGTGCCTATTGATTTCGATCTTGATTTTTGATCGAAAGGTGAAAGTCGCTCTTAATAGCTATGCACTATAGATCCCATGCAATGAATATTTTAATACAGATTATCCCAATCCGTTATACTCTGTTGCTGTGGTCATTTATTTTTCAAAGGATGCTCTACTGTCTCCATGTCACGTACAACTATTGGTACAAGTCGATCGGGAGGCAGTGGACTTTGAATCCACCGTGCACAGGTTCAATCCCCGTCGTTCGGCTATTGGCGGCCGGGCACAACAAATTTCAACGGACGGCCTGCGGAGTCTGATTGTTGGTGATTAGCTTTTTGTCTTCTTCTTAGAGTGCAAGCGAGGATGAGACACTTGTGCGTCCAGCCGTACAAGGCTAACCCGAGAAGGAACCGGTGGGGCGTAGCCGGCGGCGGGCCTTCGCTTCCTGCCGCGATTTCTTGGCAAAATCGCTTCGCATTTCTGACTCTAGGGTACAAAATAGCCCCGTCCGGTTAGACCTCTTGCCTCTCGCTCGCCGCCCCCCTCCTTCCCCTATACTGTTCGCAACGCTAAACGGGTAGTTTTGCATTTCAAACTTTGCAATAAGTTTGGTTATATGGGTTCTTAAACTTTGGATTATTCTAAGTTCATTTTGGATTAGCTTTGTAGGTTTGGAAAGACCAACGTAGTGGTTAATCCTTATCAGGAGTAGTCAAAATCGGGATTTCAAGTTGGATTGATTTTCTTCTACAAGAGTCCAGTCGTAGTGTCAAAATTTATAGGAATAAGTACATATTCCATTCATCAACTCTTCGCCCGTTTAATTGTCAATACCGCTGACGATGATTAAAATCTCTATATATTACTTTAATACATAAGAAAAAAATTATATGTCTTCGTGGTCGTAACCGCTAATGCTAACGACATCACTGATCGTAAGGATTCCAGATATTACATAATATCCTGGTCGAACAAGGTCCCGTACCTAGTCCCCGACCAGTTAACTGCTTGTAAACTGTGATGAATGGAACACGTATTGTATACTCTATACCACGCGACATTACATAATCCTAAGACACTGACTAATGGTCGAATGTATCACCGACATTTAACCGCACAACAGTTGATACTTAATCAACTCACACCTCCCTCCGACCAGACGCAACGCTTCACACATGTGACGAGGATGAAAACCTCTACTTATCATTTAATAGATAAAGGACCATACATCTTCGTGGTCGTAACCCCTAAGGCTAACGACCTCACTAGTCGTGAGAATTCCAGAGATTACACAATATCTAACCTGGTCGGAGAAGATTCCCAACCTTGTCTCCGATCAGTCAAAAACTCACAAAGCCTTGAACTGATATCTGGATCTAGCGCCAGATATATCCTCTACCGTGTGAAAAATGAAACATGTGTCGTATATTCCACCACGCGACGATACATAACTCTAAGACACAGGAATGCGGTTAAGTGGCTAACTGACATATAATCGTACAGCGGTTGACACATTGTCAACTGACGCCTCTCTCCGACCAGACGCGCTGCTTCATCAACTATATAACGAAGACTGCGAACCGAAGTGGAGGAGGCCAGAATAGTGAAGATAGATTGGGAAACACTCTCAGAAGAGCATTGTATTCCCGAGTTAGTCTTCAGTCTAGGTTACATACACCCATTGTAATAGCCAGTTCATAGCAATAAAGAGCAGTCTCATTACTTTTCAGGAGATACATGCTATTTTCCTCTTTTTCTTCATACATTCGTAAGATCGGCGATTTGATCGGCGAGACGTGCGTCTTCTCCAGAAAACAACTGCCACCTCTTCGGAAGCTATTTAAAGATGGGGTATGGAAGGAGAAGGAGGAGGCGAGAGCAAGACAGATAGCGGAGAAAGACAAGAGGCTACTGGTATTAGTTTCATACTTTTGATCTATTTTCAGTAGCATAGCAAACATTATACTCAGTGTAACCAGGATTAGTTCTTTGCCTGATCGTAGACATTCCTTATAAACAGTCAGTTCATAGTAATAAAGAGTGACCCCATTACCTTCCAGGAGATATGCATCATTTTCCTCTATTTGTATATATTTTCATAAGATCGACGATTTGATCGTCGACAATCGCGTAAAAAAAATTCCTTCGTCTATTTTAAAAGCCGTTTTATGTCATGTCGACATCCACATTGGAACCGGTTTAGAGGAGAGAACACGAAGACGGGGCTGGCCCAGAGCGGCAAGAACCCGCGGCTGAGGATATTGATGGCAATGGCTCTCCCAATGACCTCCTGGATGTCGGAGCTGACCATGGAGACCTCGCCCATGAGCCATAGCGCGTGACACACCTAGTCCGGGTACTCGTAACGCCAGAGCTCGGCAAGGTACGTCCCCGTGGCCACCCCGAGCTGCGCGATGAGCAGCCTCATGGTCGTGGCCTAGAGGAGCAGCCAGAGCAGCATGTCCCTTACGGTGGCTCCAGCCTGAAGGTCACCCTCGAGGTTGCTAGGTCCAGGAACGCGATGCTCATTAGGAACTCAAACCCTGTGAAGAGCCTAAGCTTGCGCCATGAAAATGGCGGCCCGTGGCCACCGATGGACAAGAGGCGCTCGTCGTCGGTGTCGGGGTCACCGGAGGTGGAGACGATGACCTCTTGTTCGGCTCGAACGCGCGCTCCTCAAGGTCTTCGTCGGAGGAGGGCGTGCACCTCGCTGTTGGAGTAGGACGAAGAGGGCACCGGCAAAGTACACATCGACGACATGAATGCGACAGAGGTGGAGTTGTACTCCTTCACACGGTGGTGGACTCAATGAGAGGTGTACACCGGGAGGTGCAACGCCGGTGGGCTCAACAACGGCGGGTGCAGTTGGGCCTAGATCCGTGGCCGGAGACGAGGAAGATGGCGGATCATGTAACATCAGCGCGAGGAAGGTGGCGCATGTGGTGCCCTAAGGTGAGGAAGACGGCAGACCCGACGGATGGAGGCGACGAAGACACCGGATCCGTCTGTCTCCCGTCGCGCCGCTGCGGATCCGTCCTCTCCCGACCGTGCTCACCTACTGTGCTGCAACCCACTGTCGGCCGCTGTGCCGACATGTGCCTCACAGTAACCCGCCGCCGGATGCCACACCGCTACACGCCACCAGTGGAGAAGAGAGTGAGGGGGCGAGAGCGAATATGGAGAATAGGGAGAGAGATGGATTAGATTTATTCTTTCTTCTATACACATAGGTGATTGAGTCAACAGCCGGTGCCACATTGATGTCGATGTGACATAAAACTGCTCTAAATGGATAAAGAGGTATCTTTTACATATTATTGATAGTTCGTGTTTTACCCAATATTGCTGATGAGAGACGAAAACGAAAATTAAACGGGTCGAAGAGTTGAGGGACGATATATACTTATTCCAAATTTATAAAACATATATTGTATTATCTATACTAAACAAACCAATTCATTTGTTAATGGGCACCCAGACATTTGTCAGAATTTCGTAGGATTGTAAGAAAAAATGAGCGAAATCTTTAATACTAGGTGGAATGAATCATAGTTGGGATCGAAACGGATTCCAGGACTCAGATCAGGAGTCTACCCCGATTGGAATTTAATTATCGCTTGGTGGCGCGCAGCTGATTTTGCGTCTCCGTCCGAGCTCCCAAGGTTCGGTTTTTTTTTTTCCATCAACGTTTTGGTGGTACCGGTACAGGCGTAGAGCAGGCTGAGGCTGATTGATCCTGATCCGGCCGGGAGGGCAGGGCACACCGGCCGGTACGCGCGTACGGCGAAGGAAGCGTACAGCCCGTGCGGTCAGCTGATGACTCGATTGCTGGTGTCAGCGCGCGGCCGGGCGCTGGTTTTGTGCTGCCGCGGTTGGGAACGAACGCACGGCAAAAGAAAAGAAGAAAAAAAAGGGGTAAAACCGAGCGCGTCACGTCGAAATCCCTCGTGCGGCGGCCTGCGAATCGCAGCCCGCGCGTGCGGTCGGCCGATGTTGGCGCGGCAAGCAAACTGATCAGGAGCAGCAGACGGCGGTGGTCGCGGATGTCGGGGTCGGTTGGCTTAGTTCTTGTGTCTTCTTGCCTACCTTGCTTCTCGATGAGATTGGGCTATGGGGCTGGGACGCGATCCGACGGTTGAAACTTGAGCTCCTATTATCCTATGTTAAGCCTAGTTCCGACTTGATATCATACATCCTCGATAAGATATTAAATCCGAAGAATGTAGCGTATACGTGGGAAACTAGCACTTCTATAATATGATAGGGTAACGATATTGTTCGGCTTCGGACGGATGGTCCGTGTTGGACGCGAAAGTTTCCTGAACTAGAATAATATTCTACCTCTTACGTCCGATAGACCCAAACCCATCTGACGGTTCGAGGCATCCCATCATCCAACTATCACACAACCTACCTCCTTATCCATCCAACCATCTCACACACACACTCTCTCTCTCAAGTGAAGCACGCCTCCAGCGGGCTCCTACCGGGTGCGCCTCCACGAGTGTCACCATAGCACCCACGCCACCGCCTCCATGCCACCATTCCACCCTCTCTCTCCTCCCCTTCCATATCTACTCTGGCGAGCCTCGAGTAACCATTCTCGACGAACTCCGGTTGAGCCGCTACCGGTGACCTCTCTAGCGAGCTCTGACCGAGAGGCTCCCATGCCCCCCCCTAGATGCCCTGCCACCACCATGCACACCTTCAACGTATTTCCATAAATGTTGCAAGTCTAGCAGCATGTTAACGCAAAAGGTTTGTTTCGATATTGCAATAATTTGATCTAAATGTTGCAATGGTTCTTCTGAATTGTTACAGCTTTGCATTTGTTGCAATAGTCTTTTTCGATTGTTGCAATACAAGAGTATTTTTGTTGCGTCAATTTTGGTGATTTGTTGCACATAGTTTTTTGTTTGCACTATTTGATTGTGTGTGTTTGTTGCTGCAGTGAGGTGAGTTTTGTTGCACGCTCAACATTTCATTGTTGCGCATCTTCAAAATTCGTTGTGCCACTGAAGTGGCAAATCAGACGACCTAGAGGTGGCTTCATAAGTGAAATCCGACCGCAGCCTGGGCTTCCGATTGTTTGTCGCAATTGTGTTTTGATTTTGTTGCACAAGAGTAAACTTTTATTGCGATAGAGATGTTGACGATCGAGTCGCCGATCTTACGAAATAAAATAGAGAAAAATGACAATGAGTTCTTGGGAGATGGTGGAACTGCTCTTTATTACTATGAATTGGATCCTTTACAGGAGGGTGCCCTTGACAAGGCAATCGAGTAATCCTAATTACACTAAGCGTAATGCTTACTAATGCCTCACATGAAATCCAATTGTCTCTTGATCTTCCGAATTGGATTCCGCTTCTCCTTCGCCCTCCTTTCTGTTGTTCGCGTCCTTCCTTAAGTGGTTGATGAAGCGACGACAGTTAATCCTGGAAGAGGCATCTGTTGGAAGTGTCGTGACTGGTCGGAGCGGGGCAACGGTTGATGAAATATCAATCGTTCGGCGGTTGACATCTGTGAGACAGTAGACCGCACGGTAGTTTGTTGCTAGTGTCTTAGGACTATGAAACGCCGCGTGGTATGGAGTCAATATAACATGTGCTTCATTCATCACACGATAAGGAATATGCTTGGACCAAAATCCAGATGTCAGTTCATTGCTTGTACGAGCAATTATCTGGTCGGGGACTAGGTACAAGACCTTGTCCGACCAGGATACCTATAAGTAACTTCTGGAATCCTTATAACCACAGAGGTCGTTAGCCATAGGGGTTACAACTCTTACGACCACAGGGGTCGTAGGCTTATGGTTTACGACCATGAAGACATATGGTCTTTTAATTATGTATTAAAGTAATACATAGATATTTTAATCATCGTCAAGAGATGTCTATTTGTTGCACTGAGGAATCCGTACTTGTTGTATCGAGTTAGGTTTTGTTATATTTTTTGTTGTATTGGAAGGGTATTTTACTGCTGATTTGCTAAATAATTGTTACGTCTTATCAATTTTTATTACACCCGATCGGATAATTGAGATTGAACATGTGAAGTGATTGAAGAACGTCAGTTCGGCAATCGAAGCATCGTGAAGTTCATCCGGGGGACGAACTGAACCCAAAATCAGGTGATCCTACGTCACTTTCCAAAATTGGAAAAACATGAAACGTCGCCAACAGATTTGAATGGAGTCACATGATATGTCCTATGACCATTTTTCTAACATATCCTTTTCTCAATGCATGTTTACAGATGCAAAAAAAAAGTTCTGTCTAGGCATTAATTATCTAATTATTTCTTATAATCAGTCACTTTTTCTGGGTCAGATTTTCTCTTTCACTAGTATAAATTTAGACAATAAATAAATAAATTTGACAAACCCTACAAAATAGAAAGATAATAAAAAATTTATACTGATAAAAGTAAATCTAGGTGAAGCATACAAATACAAAAATAAATAGAACTAAAAGTTATAGTAAAACTATGCTAAAATTGAACATTATTTGTTGATAAAAAATTAAACTTAGCATTGTATAATTACAAGTAATTGATAGATAAAAAAATTTAGAAAAAAATATATATACTAAGATGTCAGACAGAGCATGACTGTAGGCTGAGTAAAGAATACTTCACCCCACGAACAACTAGTTTATACTGAGACGACAGAATCTGGCCTTTCGTACCTGATAAAAAGACCGACGAAACCACGCACACGAAACAAACAAACAAAAACATTTTTGGCTGGCTGTCCTTGAATCGACGACGTTGGGACGACGAGACATACTCCATTGACGTACAGTCTATACACATCGCCCCATGTGATCAACACTGACAGATTGAATGGACAGGGCAGTCAGGGCTAGCTATTCCCAGCAGTTACATCTTTCTTTTGCTACATCAACGTACGGCAAACTCAAGCCATGCGCCACATTATATATCCGACGTGGCAATCTTGTCGCAAATTACCCTAAATTGGCAGCCTTCGCAACCAGGATTAAAATGTAGCCGACCCTCGCAGACGAATCTTAGGTAGCACGCATCGGATCCAATATCGGTATATAGATCATGTTTGGTACAACTTTATATTCTCATTTTTCAGATTTTGCTATTGATTTTCTGAGAATCCACTTCTCTGATAATCTGGAGATGTCTGTTGAAACCGTTTGGTTGATAGATTGACTTCAAAAACCATATGAGGGAGGATTAGAGGCAAATAGATCATGTCACCCCTGGGTGTAATACTTCAATTGTATTTGTGTAACTCAGTGGTATTTGCGGGTAAAAACCTTCAACTTCAAAGGTATTTTCGTTTCTGAAGGTTGTATTCTCACGAGAATCTGCTGGGAGCTCTCCACGAGAAGCAGAATCTAATGATTTTGAGAATTAAGATTTTTAAGTACAGTTTTACGAGAATCGATTGAGAAACTAAAAGTGAAAACTATACCAAAACAGGACTATAATCTCTCGTAGGTGGATCCGCGTCGCATCTTTCTGCACGGAGGTCGTTGGTAAGTAGTACGCTCCACGCATAATCGGGCAGGGGATCGAGTGAATGCTGATATGTATTGCGTGATGCATCTTGCAGTGTACGTCTGCCGTACCCGGTGGTCGATCCAGACAGTGAAGACGTTTTGTCCCACCTGGTAGGGCCACTAGCTCTTGTGCTACCGGATCACAAGATCAACCGGCGCCACGACAAGGTTCGTCTAATCATGGTTGGTACGTGCATTTGCACACTGAGTTGGTCGTCTCCATTATCCATTAATTAGGGACATTACATAGTGGACAGAAAGGAGCAACAGGGACAGGAAGTGCTCTCTAATTGCACGAAAGTCTCTGTGGCGATGTATATATGTTTCGACCAACTGTGTGCATTAACTCTTAATGTCAAATTTTGATTGTACTGTACTACTGACCAACTAAAATGCACGGTCGGCTCATTTCATCCTGTGCAAAGTAAGTTAAAAACTAAGATTGTCATAGTCGTGATTCAGAATTGGTTAGGAGACATTTCGGTTAGATCACACTTTAAGATCGAATCTAGAATATAAGGTTTTACATGATTCTACCAAAATTTTTTTTCTTTCTTTCAATATGTCGTGTATTCCAAGAGTGATATGAGTGTTTATTTGATCATTTGACATCTAATTTGATTGATAAATGTATACATCGTAGTTTAGATTCTATTCATTCAGAGCCACAGCTAAAATATTGATTCTAACAACTTCACCATTAACTGGATATTTTACATAAAAAAGTAAAATATTTTTTTTATTATTTTAAACCTCTAAATCTTAATATCTAACGTACTAATTACTTAGTACTTATTATAAAACTTGAATTGCGGGATAGCACACAACCAAACGTCCAAATCTTTTATACTTTAAGGTGGTGTGTGATTCTACACAATTATACTATGATTCTATGACCAGAGTCGTTATTTTAGCAACCTTGTTAAAAAAACACATCAAAATCCCAGCTTTGAACTAAATGTAGGCCTTTATAGAATTGTATTACTTTCTGTTATGCCAAATGGATAGCCTTCTAGAAGACACAGACAAATGGTACGTGCACAGGAGAGGAGACCGGACAAACATAGTTGGTGAAAGAAAGAACTAAAAAGAGCCCGGCAGGTGAGCCATCGTTATCGATCCATGAAATCAAACCAGTCGACAACTATTTACCAGGAGCCAGACAGGACAGCAACAACTGCCACCTATATCCATCGTCTTTTTAACAAGAGATTAATCAAACAATTAAAAGTAATTAACATACTTAAAACTATGTGAACGAGGAAGAAGAAGAAGAAGTAGAAAAAAAAAAAACTCTGCCTCTCGCATAGCAAAATTGGAGCAAGCGGAGCAGGAGCCGTACGTTCGTTCCATTGATGAATTAACGGGAGGCGTTGATCGTTCGTTAGCTTACATGTGCCAGAGCGCGCCGCCGTGGGGGTAGGAGGCCGACGAGGTAGAGGAGAGGTCGTCGTCGTCGTCGTCGTCGTCGTCGTCGGGTACAGGCGTGCGGGGGCCCGGAGGGGAGGAGGCGGTCGCGGCAGAGCGGGCAGGTGGCGCGCGGGCGGACGAGCCAGGCGTCGAGGCAGGCGCGGTGGAAGACGTGGCGGCAGCGGAGCTCGCGCACCTCCTCGCCCTCGTCGACCCGCGACAGGCAGAACACGCAGTCCACTGGTGCTTCAGGCTGGTCGGGGCCCTTGCCCCGGCGGTACAGCGCGACGGCGAGGCGGTCGCAGCACTCGCGCGGCAGCGGCGCCTCGTCCTGCGGGAAGCCGCCCGCCGCCGAGGCGGAGGACAGGCGCCCGGCAGCAGCGCCGGCGCGCGCAATGCGGTAGCCGAGGAAGGCGGAGCGCGTGGGCCACGCGTACCTGCCGCCCCCTCCGCCGTCGCCCCGGAGCGCGAGCGCGGCGAGGCGCAGGCCGGCCTCGGCGAGCACGAGGAGGAGGAGGAGGCAGGGGAGGGAGAAGGCAGCGAAGAGGACGGACACGAGCACGCCGCCAACCTCCATCGCCTGTCGGGATTCGGGTTCTTGACCTCCCGCGCGCCGTCCGTGGACTTCGACGCGACCAGCTAGGGAGTACGTGGAAGATGGTCGGCCAAGCGCGCGGAGAGAACTGACAGGCTCGTTGTGAGCTCGAGAGTTGAGATAGTTTCGACAAGATAAGAGAGGAGGCGTTGTGTTTAGGTAGGTGGTGCAGTGGCAGTGGCAGTGGCAGTGACAAGTTGCACTGCATCTGCATCTGCATCTGCAGCGCAGGCCAGGGTACGTGGTGCGAGGACGCGATCCAGCCTTGGCGATAACGACATGGCGGTTCAGATCAACTGCACAAAGTAGGTAAAGCCACGGCGCCACCGGCTACGGTGCATGCCATGCAGTGCCTTTGCCTTTGCCTGTCAAACCAGCGCCGCCCGGCCTGCTTGCTCCAAGCCGGGTTACGTTGAGGCTTCAGATACAACGCCTGCTTATGATTACTGGGGTAGTTGCTTCTCTAAGAACAATGTTTTTAATTATTACCATCAACTCAAACTCAAAACTCAAAACTCATAAACTCAAACTCAAACTAGAGTAGTGAAACTGAAAGGTCTACACTTGCCTGGGTGCGAGGAAAAGTTTGCAGTACGAAATAAGTCCAGCCTGGGAAGTCTGTCCTTGTGTGCCTGCACTGCAGGCATGTGATGGAAGCTAGGCCTAGACAATCCTGTTAAGTCTGCAACCACCTATTAATGCGCTGTTAAGGCTTCGTTTAGGACTAGGGTTAACCTCGCGTCGCGATGGGCTTTTGGTAATAAGCTGCAGCTTTGTTTTACTGCTTTCGATATGAACAGATTAGTGCAGATTAATTCCTCTGATAAGTGAGTAACTAAATTTTGCAGTGCAGCGCGGTAACGCCATACTGGCCATGTTTAGGAGGCTTTCTCGCAGCTAGTTTGTCATTGCGGTGCTTTAATTGTTGCAATGTGCTATGGGATCGATGTTGCTCGTTAATAGCTACAGTTTGCTAGAAAACATTGTCTTATCTCTCTAATCACACCAAGATTGGCGTTTTTGTCTTCTCAATGTCAGTGTGGTGCCATTTTTGACTGCTAAATTTTACTATCATATATTAGTAATAAGTTATAAAAGTGTAATATTACGAGAGTATTCCCTGTGACAATTTCTCCCGTACCATTTTCATAAATATAAACCACACGTTCTAAATTAATATGTTTGGACTGCAATTATTATTATTTTGTGACAGGAGGGAAGGAACAGTTAAACTCCATTACTTGTCATGCAGCGGCCACATGAGTTGTTATTGCTAAAGACCATTATAAAACGTAGCTCATAATTTTGGATCTACCAGCACGGTACCGCCCCCTCAGGAAAAAAAATCCGGATGTACTGCCGCTTTAAATATTGGGTGCTGAAAATGTATCATTTAGGTACTTGGACGAATCACACGCTACAGAGAACATAACAAGGCAAAAGGTGACCCGCCAGAGAAGTAGAAGACACTCCACCAGAAGGAGGACCATCCATGGTGGTCCAGGACCAGGAGAGAAGCAATCCTCGGGTGAGCTGGTGACCGGCGGGCCTCCTCCGATGCTCTATCTCCGGCCCGCAGAGGAGGAGATCCTAAGCTAGCTCCCTCCTCTCTCTCTCTCTCTCTCTCTCTTCATCTAGCTCCCTCTCTCTCTCTCTCTCTCTCTTCATCTATACTCTGCAGACGTGCCAAGCGAAACCTCGCCCAAGGCAATACTGGCTAAGCCGCATGCACGTCTTCGCAGCGAGAAACAAGGCAGAAATCAAATGCCAAATCAGGTGGGTTGCAAAAAAAAAAAAAAAAAAAAATGCCAAATCAGGTGTATAGCTGTCTATTTTCGGATTGTAAATAGTATTTACTTTTGTCAGTTGATATCAAAAGTTTATTTCAATTTAAGTTATATTTTCAAAAATCTCTAGTTTCTACCTCTATTTCAAAACCACTCTCTTCGGGACCAACTCATCTTCTCCCCCTCTTGGGCTGGCCGGCCTCCTCCTCTCCCTCTCCCTGGCCCATCCTCCCCCTTCCCCTTCCAGCCCAGCCAGGCCAATGCTCCTCCCCTGGCCCTCTGATGCCTCGTCCCATCGCCAGCCCAGCGGTTTCGTCCCTTCCGCCACCTACTCCCACTGCCTGTGGACTCCGGCACGCCCCTCCTCATCGCCTGGCACCTGCGATGCCCACCTGCTCCCGTCGCCTCCGCCACCTGCTTGGCCCCGAAGTCGCCGCCTCCATCGCCTGTCTCGCCGCCACATCAGCGCCATGGCCGTGCGCCTACACCTTCTGGCCCTCTGCCGCCACCTGCTTCGCCCGCCCAAGTCGTCGCTCCCGTCGCCTTCCCGCTGCGCGCGCCTGTCCCATCCTCTCCGGCCAAAGAGCCCATGCCATGACCGCCTCGGGAACCCGCATGCCTCTGAGTCTCCGACGGCCCATCATTCCCTCCCCTTCGACTATAAGAAACCCTGGGCCTCCTCTCGTTTTTCCCCTCGACTCCCCTCCGCTTCTGGTAAGTGCCACCAGAGAAGAGCCCGAGTAGCCCCCTTTCATCTCCGCGCTCCCCCACTCTCGCTCATGCCGCAGTGGTTGCCCAAAGCCCGAGCTCCGAGTTCGAGCCACCGTGCGCCTCCTTCCGGTTCGAGCCACACCAGTGCAGCCCCTCTTGTACCCGCGTCAATTCATGCCCCAGAGCTCCTTGGAGCGATCCCCTCACTCGATCTCAGTTTTGTGTCGCAGGAATCGCCGTCTTCCTTCGTCGCCGACCGCGAGCTCCCCTACCACCGTTCGACCTCCTCCGACCTCCATCTCGATCTTGGTAAGCCCCCTTTCCCCGTGTCCAGTTCTCCCCCTTTGCCTTTTCAGCCAAGCCGAGAGGTCAAAACTCCTTTACGACTACGTCCACGACCAGGTAGTCGCGTTGTCGAAACTCCTTCAAACCACACTGCATTGTCGAACTCCTTCCGACCACACCGTGTTCTTGAAACTCCTTCAGACCACACTGCGTTGTCGAACTCCTTCCGACCACGCCGCGTTGTCGAAACTCCTTCGGGCCACACTGCGTTGTCGAAACTCCTTCAGACCACACTGCGTTGTCGAAACTCCTTCAGACCACACTGCGTTGTCGAACTCCTTCCGACCACGCCGCGTTGTCGAAACTCCTTCAGACCACACCGCGTTGTCAAACTCCTTTTGACCGCGCCGTGTAGCCGAAACTCCTTCAGACCACATGTAGTCAATACCCTTTACGACCACATGTAGTCGATACCCCTTCCGACCACGTGTAGTCGAAAGTCGAAACTCCTTCCGACAACGTCGTGTAGTCAAACCCCTTCCAACTACATCGTGTAGCTGAAGATCCTTCCAACTACATCTTGTAGTCGAACCTCCCTCCGGCCGCGTCAACTCGAAGTGAGCAGTACTCGAAACGAACAATACTCGAAGCCAACAGTACTCGAAATGAATAGTACTTGAAACAAACAGTACTCGAAGCCCACAGTACTCGAAATGATCAGCACTCGGAACTAGTAGTACTCGAAGCCAGAACTTCAGAAGCTCCGTTCTCCTCCATTATAACTCTGATTCTAGTGATTTTTACTTCTAAATTTGTATAAATTCAAGACCTTGCTAAGGGCACTGTTCTTATTTAAATTGGAGTCTATTTGTTATTTTTGTGTATTTATTTATTCTCTTTGTGTGTTTATTCTTTTTTCGATGCGTTTGTTCGAATAGAGTTCTGACGAGGATCTGATAATGCTCATTTTATCTATTATCTATAATTCTTATTATGGGTAAATATGATGTCACATAGTCTCCAGAAGTACCCCTTATTTTTATAAGGGAGAGGCCTACCAAGTGATTGTAAGATCTTCTACAATCACCCCCCATAGTCGTAAGTCTTACTACGACTACTACCTGGTCGTAAGTCTTTCTACGATCGTTACATGGTCGTAAGTCCTTCTACGATCACTACATAGTCGTAAGACCTTCTACGACTACTACCTGGTCGTAAGTCCTCTTACGACCAGGCAAACCACGACCACCTTATAATCAAACCTACAGACAAGTGGGTCCAATTGATTAAGGAATCCGAACGGTCTGCACGCACTATTATTTCGCGTAGTAATAGTGCTTAAATACCCTATTATCTCTGAATGATAACTGCCAGACGGCGTGGAGAAGCCAATGCGACGGTAATTACTGCCATCATGCGCCCATTACTGGCTCAATTAAGGCGCCTCTTCCGTAGGACAAAACGGCTACTCCTTCACGACTATATAAGAGCATCAATCAGGGAGACGAAGGGGAGGGAGACAGAAAAATAGAGCGAGTCAAGGAGAAATACAAGAACTATTCTCTGTAATAGTCTTAGCTTCTTACTTGATCATCAAGAATACCACACCACACAGGATTAGGGTTATTATTCTCTCCGGAGAAGGCCTGAACCTGTCTAAACATCCCGTGTCAACCACTCTGCGTGATTTCATCTCTAGGAGACCCCCCAAATCAAATAATCTTTACGTAAGATCGGTTCTAATACACCGACAGTTGGCGCCGTCTGTGGGGACCTTCCGGTAATCTCTTGTCAACATACTCTCCTTTTCCAAATCTCATGCAATCATGGCAGGAGGATGGAACGAGGAGAACTGGTTTGACTTGGTAGATTACGCAGACGTCGACATGGATGCCGGTTTCGACTACGAGCCGAGTGATGCATCCGCTGATGGTGATTTTGCTTCCGGAGATTATTCTCCAGGAAACCATCCCATCAGTGGAGTTGAGGAGGATCCTTATCCCCACAACGATACGCCCAACAGAGGAGCCAATTCCTCAAAGGACAAGGGTCAATCCGACTGAACCACACCTGTGAGGACTCACAACACGACGAGTTTTTCCTCCAAGTGTTCAAGTCCCCTTAAGGCGGTCCGACTTGGTGAGTCAAGTTCGGGAGCCACCATTTCAGACTCCACCAAAGATCTAGTGATCCTCTCTCTCGTGTAACTCCGAGAGGGTGGGATCAAGCATGCTTTTCCCGCAAATTGACCGCCTCCCCGCAGATCTCATTTGCGAACGGAGACGATTATAACCCTGAGTTCCCCTACCGGAGGGGATTACTCCAAGTCGCCAGATGGTGTCTCTCGAGCACTCCTCAAGCGGGAGGCCTCGGCGCAAGTGAGAGTCATCAACGGAGGTCTTCGCCCTTCCTCAAATCGTAGTCACCTCATGGAGGCCGGATAAGAACACTCCCGAAGATCACACACCGCCCCTCGTGGTAATGGCAAGAGCACCACCGGTGATGAGAGAACCAACACTCTGATGAACGCGAGGGAAATCCTCGACATTCTCGCACTCCACTGAGAAGGCCTCAAAGACCTGATGAGGAGGATTTTGATGTCGTCCGAAGAAAGAAAATTGCGATCGTAAGAACTCGCTCGGCGCATTCAACATCGATCGAGGAGGTACAAGAACTCCGGACATCAACGACTTGCTCGAGAATCCCAGTCAAGAGCTTGCTCGAACGCCAGGGTACGATCTCTTTGCTGAAGAGATTACGCAAAGACTTCGAACTGTGATGACAAGACTAGAGGTACCTCGTCGACAACATTCAGGTAGTCGTAGCAATGCGACGTCCTCAGCTACCAGTCAATCGAATATTTCTCTACGTAGGAATCGACACGGCCATAGGTCGAATCGATCCCCTATTCAGAGAAATACATTTCGATCGGCTGATGATCAAGAAGCCCCTCGGAGAGGTGATTATTCACCACTTCGACAAAGAAATTCACAACGGGTGGAGTACGAGGAGTATTCCCCTCGTAGAACTGAGACCTACAACAGGACAGGTCAGCATGTTACCGGGTATCGTCGTATACGATCACCCGGTGACATTAACCCTTCTTTCCTACAAAGTAGGCGTCAAGAAGTGATTACCGGATGCCGGGCATTTTCGCCTGACCTTCGAGCAGTTCGCTGACCACCTCATTTTCGACCAGTGAACATGGAGAAATTTGATGGATCTCAAAATCCCATTGAATTTCTTCAGATCTATACAACAGCTGTCCGAGCAGCAGGAGGAGGAGAGCATGTAATGGCAAATTACCTTCCGATCGTGCTCGAAGGATCCGCCGATCGTGGTTATTAAACCAACCACTGAGTCGATCTACTCTTGGCAACACCTCTGTGATCTTCTACAGCAAATTTCCAAGGCACATCAACCGCCTCGAAAGGAAGACGACTTGCACCGGATAAAATGTAACAACAACGAGACTTTACGCCAATTCATCAAACGCTTTAGTCGTTCAGAACTCAATTCGGAAATTTCGATTACTCGTGATCGTGGCTTTTAAGCAAGGAGTCCGTAGTAGAAGGATAACAGAGGATATTGCTGAATCCTCCCAACACTGTTGCCGAGCTCTTCGAGAAGGCCGATCGATATGCAACTGCTTCTGAGGCAGTCGAGTGGAACAACACTATCGATCGAGACGACACTCCTCGAGAGCCAGTGAAGTTGGTAAGGACAAAAAGCAAAAAGTCCAAGAAGAAAATAAAGGTCAAAACCACAAACCAGTGGTTCCAAGGAGGTCTTGGTCGTGAAAGATAGAGAGCCCCAAACCACCAAGTCGTACCCTGATCAAGGCAAAGGTAAGCACCCTGATCGTAGGAACGACAAACCAAGGTGGTGTCCTTTTCATAAAAGGAAGGACATGACCTCCGCAACTTCCGAAGTTTTCCAAAGAAAGCTCGAGGACTACTACAACGGCAAGCACCACTCCCTACTCGGCGGGTTGGACATACGAGTGGCCAAAAGTCGCGGATGATGAGGAGATACCGCTTCAAGATCCGCAACATACCGTTGAGCACATCTACGGAGGATCATCGACATACGACTCCAAACGACAACTTAAAGTCACGGACGAGAGGTAAATTCCATACATACTCCTCTCGTCAATAAATTACCAAGTGGTCTGGTTACCATCTCTTTTGAGAAAGATGATCGCCCAATCACTACGAGTCGATCAGTCGATATCCGATTGGGTCGAACCCACCATCAACAACCGTCGGGTCAATCAAGTGTTGGTTGATGGTGGCGCTTCTTGAGCATATTATTTACTAATGCCCCGGGCGAGATGCAAGTACCGAGGACAAAGGTAAGGCGAGACGATACTCCTTTCATGGAATCGCATCGGGGTCTTCGCCAAACCTATTGGCCAAGTTTCTCTTCCTTTAACATTTGGCTCACCAAGTAATTTCAGGACAGAGAAAGTCTCCTTTGATGTGATCGATTTCGATACGACATATAACGCCATACTCGGACGACCAACTTTGGCAAAATTCTTAATGGCTACTCATTATGGGTATCAATGTCTTAAGATGCCAGTCCCAAAGGAGTGATCACCATTCAATGTGACAAAAGATGGCGATAGTCATGACCGTCGATCCTCGAGATGGTTGGTCAAATACCAACTCGAGATGAAAGTCACCGACTAGCAAGTCGAAGCCTAAAAGTCGCATCAAAGCCGAACGACCAAGTCAAAGAGGTTCCTCCGACGCAGAGGAGCCCTCGAAGACTGTTCGCATCGGAAAGACTTCCGACCCCAAATAGGAAGACGCCCTCATTACCTTCCTCTGAGCTAACGCAGATGTCTTTGCGTGGCAAGCATCCGACATGCCCGGAGTCCCTAGGGAGGTGATCGAGCACAGGCTAGCTCTACTACCGATAAAGTACCAGTAAAACAAAAATTACGGAGATTTGCCCTCGATCGACGAGATGCTATTAAATCGAGTTGGATAAGCTACTTAAAGTAGGCTTTATAAGAGAAGTCAACCACCAGTGGTTGGCTAACCTCAGAATGGTCAAAAAGTCAAACGGCAAATGGCGATGTGCGTGAGACTTTCTTGATCTTAATAAAGCTTGTCCAAAAGATGATTTCCCTTTACCTCGTGTCGATCACCGGTTGATTCTCTGCGCAGTTGTGAGATATTAAGTTTTTAGATGCATATTCGGATACCACCGGATCAATATGTGTTTAAACGATGAAGAAAAGACCGCATTCATTACTCCATTTGGTACCTTTGCTATGTCAAAATGCCATTTGGTCTAAAGAATGCAGGTGCTTCTTTTCAACGCCTAATGCAATCGACTTTTTCATCTCAATTAGGCCGAAATTTGGAAGCCTATGTTGATGATCTAGTCGTAAAAGCATTAAGAGACTTAATCATATCAGCGACCTACAAGAAACATTCGACAACCTCGTAAAGCACCGCTTAAAACTCAATCCGAGAAGTGTGTGTTTGGAATTTCTTCAGAAAATTGCTTGGATTCCTAGTATCCGAACGAGGAATCAAACAAATCTGAAAAATAAAGGCCATCCTCCGGATGCGTCCTCCAAACACAAAAAGGAAGTCCGAAACTCACTTTGGGTGCATGGTGGCTTTAAGTCGTTTCATCGCATGCGACTAGGGAAAAAGGACTACCTTTCTTTAAACTTCTCGGAGACATGAAGGTTTTGAGTGGTCGAACGAGGCAAACGCCTTTGAGGATGTCAAGAGGTATCTTTCGAGTGCTCCTGCTCGTTTCTCCAAAGCCGAAGAGACGCTCTTAATTTACCTAGCCGCCACGCCATAGCGAGAAGCGCGATATTAGTCGTAGAACGTGAAAACGCATAACGACCGGTTTACTACGTTAGCGAAGTTTTACACGGGCCTAAGGAGCGCACCTCGTGTCCAAAACTTCTATATGCCCTCCTCATGTCTTCGAGGAAATGCGGCATTATTTTCAGCGCACAAAATAGTCGTCTGCCCGAGTTTCCTTTGGGAGCAATCCTCCATAATAAGGAAACAATGGGGCGCATGGCAAAATGGTCACCGAACTTGGGAGTTCGACCTCCATTTCGTGTCCCGAACGGCCATAAAATCCCAGATCTTGGCGGACTTTGTCGCGAATGGACAAATTCGAACTGCTCAGATCCCGATCGATTCCCACGACACAGTGGATGATGTACTTTGACGGGTCACTTACTTTAAGTGGCTCGGGTCGAGGTGGTCTGGTATCTCCTCACGGAGAAACTTTCGTGCCACTAATAATGTGGCGAGTACGAAGGTTTGCTAGGCGGCATACGAGTGCGAAAGCACTCTCAATTGGCCGACTACTCGTGAGAGGAGACTCTCAACTAGTCGTAAATCAAGTCGGAAAGAGTACGGTGCTCTAGCTCGACAATGTCTCGATACTTATCTAAGTACGCAAGCTAGAAAAGCATTTTTAGGTTTCGAGGTACAATTCATCCTCGAAGGATAATTTCCTCATGCACCAACTTGCTCGGATGGCTTCTTCCCGATCTACTTGTACCAAAAGGAGTTTTCTTGGAGCAACTCCAAAAGCCGTCTCTGGTCGAAGAACCAAAGACACCTCCTATTGAGATGGCCTCATTAGACTACGAGGATACGGATTACTCCCATCTACGAGTATCTTCGCAAGGGTTCCGTGCGAAGATGATCTTGAGGCATTTCGTTTAGCCCAAAAGCCAAAATGTATACTTTGGTCGAAGGAGTCCTCTACAAACGAGGAACCTAAGGGATACTCATGCGATGCATTCCGCAAAACGAAGGAATAACACTCCTTCACGATATACACAAGGCATCTGTGGGACACATGCTTCCTCTGTAACATTGGTTGATAAAGCCTTTCGACAAGGTTTTTATCGGCCTACACCACACGATGCTAAGGAGGTGGTTAAAAGTGTGTCCATGCCAATTCCATGGTAGAGACACACCAACCACTCAAGCATTACAGACAATACCTCTTTCTTGGCCTTTTGCACTGGGTCTCGATATCCTAGGACCGCTTCCCAAAGCTCCGGAGGTTTCAATTCCTTTTGTGGCTATTGACACGTTCACAAAATGGATTGAAGTGAACTCAGAATCGATAACAACTAAGCAAAGAAAAGGTTCACGATGAGATGCGAATTAGCCGATTTGGAGTTCCGAAGTCTGATAATTACGATAATGGTAAACAATTGCAAGTGCAAAATTTCGTGAATTTTGCGACGAGTTGGGTACCAAGTTATGTTATGCTTCATTGCACATCCCCAAAGCAGCGGGCGGTCGAGCGTGCAAACGGCCAAATAATGCGAGGAATTAAAACCCGAGTCTTCGACCACGACTTGTTAAGCGCTCGGGGCTTGGGTACAAGAATTACCCTCCGTGTTATGGGCAGTTCGTACGACCACCAGTCGAGCAACAGGAGAAACACCATTTTTTCTAGTGTTCGGAGCCGAAGCCATGCTTCCTCCGGAGCTAAAATTGCGGTCAACACGAGTTGAAACTTTCAACAACTCAGACCAGGAACAACTTCGAGCAGATGACATTAACCTACTCGAAGAAAGGAGAAACCTAGCCTTAATCCGTTCGGCGGTCTACCAACAAGCCTGCGCGAGATACTATGATCGTAAGGTCCAACCTCGCAGACCTTCTTGAGGTGACTTGGTATTGAGGCTCGCCAATCCAAGTCTAATCGGAATAAACTTTCCCCCAAATGGGAAGGTCCTTACACGTGGGTCGAAGTAACTCGGCGAGTGGCCTGTGACGACTAGCGATGGAAGACGGACAGGTTCTCTCAAACTCTTGGAACATCGACCAGTTACGCAAATTCTATGTGTGACCAATTTCTCAGGCAATAAAAGTTCAGATTCTTTCTACTTCTCTTGCCTTATTTTTTGAGTAGTGCTTTTTTAATCTTTCGACTATGATACAAAACACCCAGTTTTCTTTACACCGGTCGAAAAGCGAGTAACGTCATCTAGTCGAAACTTCTCCTCTCTGCATGTGGTTCTGCCCACTAGAAGGAATTTCCTAGCATCGACTCGTTACTCATTTTTTGCTGCCAATACAAAGAGCTCGGGTTTTATCTAGTCGAAATGTTCTCAAAGCCAACTCTCTCAATCTTAGTTTATTTTTTCAGTGATTTCCAAAAAATATTCTAAGTAGAGTGCACTTGATATATTTATTCGACCACCTTTGATATACTCGTTTCGTTTTGACTGGTCGAAGGAAGAGACACACCTAGTCGAAGTTTTTCCTCTCTGCATGTGGTCCTGCCCACTAGAAGGAACTTCCTAGCGCCGCCGCCTCCTACTTTTGCTCTTCGAAAAGACTTATCGAGTCCATCAGAAAAAGGCGAACGAATTATTAAAGTCCTCTAGACGTTTGCTTAACTCAAGTTGCTGTTCTTGGTTTGATTAAACTAGTCGAAGATGGTAACATCACCTAGTCGAAGCTTTTCCTCTCTGCACGTGGTCCTGCCCACTAGAAGGAACTTCCTAGTGTCGAGTCGTTTCTACTCTTTCGATCAAGTGCTTGACAACCATAACAAAAACTATAAGTTAAACAAACCTCTCTTTGTTTTCAGAAACCCCATTTCAAACACTATTTACTTAGATTGTCTAAACAATCTAAGCAAATAGTCGGGGGCTAGGATAAAGTTATTAATTTGACTTCAATTCTTAGTTTTTTATTCGTTTATTATCTTTTGAGTTACTAACTACTTGACAAGATAATTTTCAGGAAACAAGATGGATCATATATTACTCATCAACAGAAATTGTCTGCCTTACAAAGTAGTTACAAGATTACTCTGAAGGGGGAGAGCCTAGTCAAGATTTCCTCCGCCACCTTTTGCCAACCAACTGCATTTCCTCAATCAAACGATTTGCTTCTGATTCAGAGCAATCGAACTCGGCTTCAATTGGTTGCACATTAAGGTGGGGGTCTTGAGCTTTAAGTTTCGCCAAAGCGTAACTTACTCCGACTTCGACTGCCTCCCTTATTGATTCAGCTTGATTAGCCTTCAGAGTGGTCACCATTTCTTACAAGTTTCTGACTTGTTCCCCAATGGTACTTATGTGAGCAGCTACAGTATCTTCTCGAGGAGTTTTTCCCTCAGAATGTAGCTCACTAAGCACATTGTTCAGGAGCGTGATGTTGCCTTGAAGATTAGTCTTCATCGACTCCATCTCCTGTTGGGTACAAGTCGAAGCCTCGCGAAGTTTCTTGTTTTCGACCACTTGTTCTGAAAAGAATAAAACCGGTCAAACAAAAATAAACTTCTGGAGGAAGATAACACAAAGATAATTGTAGGTAAAAGTATTTCTTACCTACTAATTGAGAATCCAGTTTCTTAACCTCTTCTCGATGGAAAGCAATGGTTTCAAAGCTTTTTCTCCCATGCTCGATGTCCTCTGCATTCATCTTAGCGATGCGACGGACTCATTGTAGATCAAGGTTTTCTCTTGGATTTCAGATTAAGGCTTCTCAATTCGACAATTTACGAACAAGAAATTGGCATTAGAAAAGGAAAATGCTCAAAAGGACAACAGTAAAGAATTACTTACATTGCTTGAGTTCTCGACCCTCGAGTTCTTGATCCTTATCCTTGGTAATGCGAGAAAACTCTGAATAACCAAAGCTTTTTCTTGAACTTCGATCCGAGCTTCCGCATCTCATTTTCTTTATCCGAGAAGTAATGGGAGTCGTAAAGGTTAAAGATCAAAAGCGCCTTAAGTTCAAGACTTCTCGCTTTTATTTTTCCTGCAATCTTCTAGATGCAGAGACAGCCTCTCGAAGTCTATCCGAGAGAATTATTATTTCCTCCCTTAGCTTTCTCGACTCCTCTTTTTCGTAATCGAGTGAGTCAGCTAAGGTCTTCGTGTCACTGTTTAACCTACAAAGAACAGAAACGGAGATAAACATCAGCCGATTGGTTGTAAGTACTTCTATAACCACTGACCTAGTCGTAAGTTTTTCTACGACTATGTCATGGTCGTAAGTCTTTCTACGACCACTACCTGGTCGTAAGTAGTCGTAAGCTTTTTACGACCAGTACTTTGTCATGAGTTTTTTCCATAACTATTCTCGTAAAACATTATACGAGTAGTTAAGTCGAAAACAACTATGAATAATAGTGACTTACCATCTCTCTGCCTCTGCACAGAGTACTTCTTTCTCCTGTCTTAGCTCTATAAGTTGTCGATGGTACTCACCGACAACAGCAATTTGCTCTAGAGCGTTCTGCAAAAAGAAAACAGTGAGAAGAAAAGAAAAGCCACATATATATATAGGTATTCTAAAAAAAAATATACTTACATTCATAGTCGACCTAGCAAAGGTCGAATATAGAAAATCCGGGTTCTTCAGCTTATCTATCCTCGCGACTTTATCCCACCACACCTCCTCGAGGCGCTCATTATCGAAGGTATTTCCCCTGTTGGGAATATCTTTGGGATGGGGGACTCGGTCACGAGTTCTGAAAGCAGAAGACCCTATGACGGAGGCAGGCCCAAAGAAGTCACCACAGAAGTTGATATATTCTTCTTGTGATTCTGTAACTTCTCTTTGGGTAGGGAAGGCGCCTCCCTCGATTTCCTTCCTGCATCAAGTTACAAGTGGTCACCACCTTGACGAAGCTTCCACAGTGCCTCGATGTTTCTCGACCTCGTGATGCGAATCGCCACTTCAAGAAGAATACCGCTACTTCAAGGGTCGTAGCTACACCTTCAGCAGATGTAGGAGTCACTCTGGGAGTCTCGACTTCATCGGCCACCTGGGCCAAGGGCGATGCTTCAACCACCTCCATTGATACCTCTCCAGTAACTGAAGGGATGGCAATGGACTTCTCGTGAAGTATTCCCTGGGTCAAGGAGTCTGATCAAATAAAGAAAAGCAAATCGGGTTGTGAAAAGAAAAAGGTAAATGTCGTTTTACACTTTAGTACATTCCACATACCTGCACTCGGTCTTAACCAGAATTTTGGAGCAATCCTCCCAACGGAGGACCTTTTCTTCTCCACGACCACGTCTGGTCGAGGTTCAACAATTGGCCCAGCTACGACCACGTCTGGTCGTAGAGTTTGAACAGGAACCAGAGCTCTGGTTTCCTGATTCTCTGGATGGCCGAGATCAGTCTCGACCATTCCAAGAGCAGCACTGCCCTCAAATGCAGGTTGTGCTGATGCAGCATCGTCCTTCATAAAAGACACAAAATCTTTCCAATTCTCCTTTTCCAGTTGCCTAACAAAACTAGGAGTGACAGAAACTGCGAAAGATTCTTTGTCATAACAGAAGGGTACCTTAGCCTTACGAGGTTTGCGCTTAAGAGATTCAGCTGCCTCAACCTCCTCGGCCGATGGTCATGCGGCCTCGGCGAGATCTGACTACGGCCGCGCGAGTAGCCTTGCAGAGGGTGCGGTCGAAAGACCAGAGCTCGAGCTTGTCCCCCTTGTCGGCAGATTTTACAAGTCGGCGTCTCTTAGAGGGAGGAGCCGAGCCTTTGTCTTCGACAACCCAATACGCCAATAGTCATCGATGCGATTTCTTCATCGTCCTGACGATTTTCCATGCCTACTTTCTGTAAAGCAAAACAGAAAAAGAAGAATCACTAATCAGTCGTAAGTTTTTCTACGACCAGTGCCAAGTCGTAAGTTTTTCTACGACTCTTTCTTGATCGTAAGATATTCTACGATCACCATTAGTCGTAAGTATCTTCTACGACTATAAAGTCCTAAAGAAAAAGTCAACTTTTTGATTACCTTTAGGCGCTCTATCCTTTCATCTGCGGACAAAGCCGCAATTACCTGAGGAACCGCCACTTGGGTGGCGGAGACTTCTCACGATGAGTCGACTCTAGAGTCAACCTCGGCTGTGAAAGATCCGTAATAAGCAGATAAGAATTTTAGACAAGGTTGAGAAAGACCAAACCGAGAGCTAAGTCGACAATTACTTACCCTCCTCGTAGTCTCTGGTTGGGTCTCCTCTTCCCGAGTATCTCCACATAGGAGATGCTCGTTTCTTCAGAGGACTAATTCTGCGGTGATGAAATCCTTCACCACATGCCATCCGATCACCCTTCTTCCTTCAAGTCCTTAATGGCTTGAATATAAGGGCTAATCCTACTGATATCTTGAGTTGAATCCATGAAGATTTCTTTTGCGACCTTCCTCATGAAAGAAAGGTGTCTTCAGAGGTGACTTTCGGTAGAAACCACATCTTCCTCGGCCCGCCACGAAGACCGGGTGAAACTTTGAATATACTCCTTCGACTTCGAGTCGTGGAGTTTGAGCCATGACTTCCGGCGATTCGGTTTGTCGAGCCATCCCATAATAATATTGGAACAAATCGAGATCCGCCGAATCCCTGTGTACGCCTCGATGATATACGAACACACTCAACATGGTAATGGAATTGGGACCTAAGTTCACCGGTTCCACCCCAAAGTGTTCGAGTACTCATCAGAAGAAAGGGGTGGGCGAGCAATCGAAGGTCGCGACTCACAATATGCTTGGAATACGGGATTTGCCCATTTTCCCCGATGGCGATCTTGCCGATGGCGGAATCCACTTTACCGAGCCTTCTGCGAATCTTCCCACATCGACCAAAATCTTGATCTTAGCCGCGTCCATCTCCGATTCTTCCCATTCGAAACTCTCTTGGCCATTTCGCCGAAGCAAGAAGTTTTTGATTGGGTTAGCGTGAGAAGATGAAACCTAGTCGAGGACGGAGAAAGCAAGAGCTCAAGAACAATGAAGTGATTTGAGGAAAAGGTAAAACCCAAGTCTACCTCTGGTAAGTTTTATAATCAAGACGATCTCCGCCGCCGAAACCGTCTCGCTATAGGTCTATGAGAGTTGGTTGTACCGCCGGAACCGCTTCATCGGACAAGTCTGTGAGAGCGGTTGCAATTCCCGATGGTCCGCTCGAGAAAAATTAGGTGCGTATTGTCACCCCCAAGCGAAATTACTTTCTCGACCAAAGTCTTTCTGGTCGAAGGAAGTATCAATCGGAAGGGTTTTTTCTCTGATTCCCCTACTACGACCACCAGACGGTCGTATGGGTTTTTACGATTTTTTGATAGTCGTAAGCAATCTTCACGATTGCAATCGCCGAACCGCTTTATCAACAGATCTGTGGAATTCGTTTGCAATTCCCGCACGGTCTGTTCGGAAAGTTAGGTTAGTTTTGTCACCCCCAAGCAAAATTACTTTCTTGACCAAGTCTTTCTGGCCGAAGGAAGTATCGATCGGAAGGGTTTTTTCCCCGATCGCCTTGCTACGACCACTACACAGTTGTAGGGGTTTTTATAACTTTTTAATAGTCGTAAGCAACCTTTCTGACCAAGCAAACTCCTGGTCAAAGTAACACTCAAAGGTCGAAGAGTTTTTCCTTCGACTATGGTTCTACGACATTTTTCATAGTCGTAAGTCCATTTGCGAATCCTTCACCAAGTAAGTTACTTTCACTTGAAGCTGGGGGGCTAGATGACGAGGATCTGATAATCCTCATTTTATCTATTATCTATAATTCTTATTATGGGTAAATATGATGTCACATAGTCTCCAGAAGTACCCCTTATTTTTATAAGGGAGAGGCCTACCAAGTGATTGTAAGATCTTCTACAATCACCCCCCATAGTCGTAAGTCTTACTACGACTACTATCTGGTCGTAAGTCTTTCTACGATCGTTACATGGTCGTAAGTCCTTCTACAATCACTACATAGTCGTAAGACCTCCTACGACTACTACCTGGTCGTAAGTCCTCTTACGACCAGGCAAACCACAACCACCTTATAATCAAACCTACAGACAAGTGGGTCCAATTGATTAAGGAATCCGAACGGTCTGCACGCACTATTATTCCGCGTAGTAATAGTGCTTAAATACCCCAATATCTCTGAATGATAACTGCCAGACGGCGTGGAGAAGCCAATGCGCCGGTAATTACTGCCATCATGCGCCCATTACTGGCTCAATTAAGGCGCCTCTTCCGTAGGACAAAATGGCTACTCCTTCACGACTATATAAGGGCATCAATCAGGGAGACGAAGGGGAGGGAGACAGAAAAATAGAGCGAGTCAAGGAGAAATACAAGAACTATTCTCTGTAATAGTCTTAGCTTCTTACTTGATCATCAAGAATACCACACCACACAGGATTAGGGTTATTATTCTCTCCGGAGAAGGCCTGAACCTGTCTAAACATCCCATGTCAACCACTCTGCGTGATTTCATCTCTAGGAGACCCCCCAAATAAAATAATCTTTACGTAAGATCGGTTCTAATACACCGACAAGTTCGAAGACGCAGCAGATCTCCAGTTTGATCAAGCACAAGAGTTTCAAAACCCTCTCTCCCCTTCACTCCAGGCAAGTCAATACTTTGATTATTTTGAACCTACATTTTACGTCAATTATATTCCTTCAAATTACCAAAATTGGTTACCTTAATTCTTTAAGCAAATGTATGTTAAATCTTAAGGTAGTTAAATATTCATTTGATGATTAATTAATTATTATATCATCCTTTGGCAATTGAATCCATTATTCCATATCAGCCTAGTAACTGTGTGGTAATTAGTAGTTATAGGTTGTACTTAAGCGACATGCTAGTCTTGCTTAAGTACTGGGGCGTGAAATGCCCCAATCATCATCTTTTAATAATGAAAGTGGTTTTGGGCAATCATTGTGGGTAAATGACTGAAATATTGTGATAATATATTTTTGCTTCCCAAAAACCCTAACTGCTATTACCACACCCGGGAGAATTGTATGATGGTGCGGACGTAGCACGAGAATGTGTGATATGTAGTATGAATCGCTTAGATGGATTAAGGACTCATTCTTGTCATGACCTCCCATTGAACAACAAGTACAACCACAAGTCTGTAAAGTACAACTTGGCTTAGTAAATTTATTAAACTCTTAATGTCGTCTTACTGGAGGGGTAACGAGACAGTACAAGCACTGGAAGCGTCTGGTTTGAATCACTACTACACAAAGGCTCATCACAGACGGTTTCTGAATCGTTTGGATTTATGTGTCTGTGATAACAAGCAGTCATCACAGACGGTTTTCAAACCGTATGTGAAAAAAGGTATCACAGACGGTTGTTGTTCAGAACCGTCTGTGATAGTTTTTCTGTTGTAAAAAAAATCAAGATTTTGAACTAAACCAATCAATTGTTGGTCATGCAAAGAATGGTTGGCTAGTTCTTTGTGCATCGAATTGTACCTGTGGCTAGAAGCCTCCATGCAGTAACTAGACTACGATATTTAGCACCGAAGAGAAGAACATGCAATACCTAAGATTTCAGCAACCACAGATTTTCAATTACTTAGCAAGCATTGTTCTTTTACAAGATTGTCACAACAACAAAAAACATACAACAAAGTTGCAATTTCAGGTAAAAGTGTAGCAGGTTGTGCATGCTTGAAGGTGATCTCTCTTGAAAAGGAGCAAGAGAAGAAGAACAGGAAACCCAGCCCGAACTAGAGTGTTGATTTCGCGATGTTCTTCCACATGAACAATTCGACGATCCTTTCACAGAGACCTTCCCACCCAGTCTGCTCCACAACGTCAGTTCCTGTGATTCAAAACAAGAACAATTACAAAGGAATGGATAGAAAAATTGCCCAGGTAAGAAGAACAAGGGAACAATCAGTGGTTCAGAGCAAATGATTTCGTCAAATGAGTAGTTAACAAGAACCAACAAGAGATTAGTTTCACATACCGTGAGTGGCATCAGTACGAGACGGAACCAAAGCCAAGCTCATGTCCTCCTCCTTCTCTGCCACCACCACCTTGTCTGTAGCCATCGCCGCAGTAGCGGGCTTTGGCGCCGCCTTCATGGACTTCCTCCTGTGCACCCTCCTGGCAGTGTCCTCCTTCGCCTCGATCTCCTCCTCCAGCGTTCAATATATAAGTACAGCACCAAAATATTTTGCTTCCCGCGTACGCGTTCAATTTTTTTTAACTCCCGCGCTGCGAATCACAGACGGTTTCATATAAAAACCGTCTGCGATGATATATCACAGACGGTTCATATCATGAACCGTCTGTGATAAGTATCTCATCAAGATGGTTTTTCCATGACACACGATCCTCTGTCGTGACAGCTATTCCTCTACTGTGGCACACAATCATCTATCGTAGCAACCAATCCTCTGTCATGGCACACAATCATCTGCCGTGACAGTCAATCTTCTATCGTGGCACACAATACATCATAGACGGATCTTAATAAGAACCGTCTGTGACGTTGCACTATTACAGACGGTTTATAGATAGAACCGTCTATGATAATTCACATACGGTTATTAACAATAACCGTCTGTGATCTCTGCCATTACCACAGACGGTTCTATTTATAAACCGTCTGTGATAAGTCCATATCACAAACGGCTCTTAAGGAACCGTCTGTGATAACTACAACACAGACGGTTCCAAAGGAACCGTTTGTGATGAGGCGTCTAGTATAGCTTGTTTTGTGGTAGTGAATGGAACACCGATGCAAGGTGAAGTTGTCAGTCGCGCTGGACGTTGTGGTATTATCCAGCTACGCTAGCTGTTGAGGTGAACATCTCGCACAACTTATGGGTGCAGCACGTATGGGTGAGATGACGGGAGAAGCGGGATATTTTGAAAGGTTACTGTGACGGTCTCTCAACCACATGACCAAGGAATCATGTGGGGTAGTGGGTATGATTGTCTCTTGTGGGTACAGTGTACAATCTCTGTAGAGTCTAAACTATTTAAACAGTCGTACCTACGGTCAAAGGCGGACATGAGAACTTAACGTGAGTTAGTTCTATTTATAAAATCTCGTGGATGGGATGAAATATTGGTCGGATTGATGTAACCTTGATTTTGGTTTTTTTTTCCTTCTGGATCATCGTACTCAGTGGTGTTGGTAATGGTGGATGTAACCATAACCAAAATAAACATAAGGTGGAGATAATCTTCGCTGTTATTAATATTGCACAATATCTCTTTAATAAAATAAGATTTGGTCAAACTGCTAAGTCATAGGAATTTTTAAATACTGTAGTTGAAAATGTTGCTTTAAGTAAATAAAAGAATATGAACCATTCTTGTTAAACTTTTCATGTATTATTACTGCATTCTGTGTGTTCGCTCGCGAGCACGGAAGTCGTGCTTATCCTCGCTCTTTCCCTCAAACCCTCAGAAGCAGGAACTCATGAAGGCTACACATACTAAGAGGATCCCGAAGTTGGAGGTTCCGGAGATGACGAAGAGTAGTATAGTTTGTATAGTCTGGGTCTCGCCTCAGTCTAGCACTCCGTTGGTGCTTGTGTGCATCTAATATTATCAAGTCTTTGAATAGTATCGGACACACACGTGTTTCACCAGTCGCTTGACTGTAGAGAGATACGCTCCATCCTTTTATTTCCGCTACCGCTTTTGCTACTTTTGTAACATAATAATTGTTCTATTCGGCCCTTAATGTAAAACTCGACCTGATACGGTATATGTGACTCTAATGTCTATAACATATTATTTGATCCAGTTTACATCATGTATGAAATAATTCAGTGATGTATCTTATAATGTTATCTACTGATCCAGTAAATTGTACAGTATTTTCACAGAAGATTTAGATTTGTAAAATCCGGATCTGACCATAGCTCACATCCTAACACAACCAACGACGACAGCACCATGTCTTTAAACTCCAGGCTTTATAATTTGTCCATTTAGTAAAAGTAATTATGCTATCTCTATGTACAAATCCCACACTGGTGCCAGTAAGGTAATGAAGAAAAAAGAAGAGGAAAATTTCCTGGACAGCCACAAGTATCGTCAGGGGCGAGCAAAATCTGCACAGG
The DNA here is from genome assembly GCA_036346395.1 of Hsuehochloa calcarea. Lineage (NCBI taxonomy): Eukaryota > Viridiplantae > Streptophyta > Magnoliopsida > Poales > Poaceae > Hsuehochloa > Hsuehochloa calcarea. The sequence continues at coordinate 53,067,155 of CM070603.1, forward strand.
TGTCTCTACTCAAATCCTTAGTTTTCACCAAACAAAAACATTGCTACTTTCTCCTATGTCGGGTGACCACCAAAATTTCATGCCGAGCTTGGACCTACTTAGCCACAGCCTTAATGTAGCCTGCCGCCGCCGCAACAGCAGTGTTGCTGCGACTGCTGCCGGTTTCTTTCTCTGCCGCCTTCCGTGCCTTCTCCTTCGCCTTGAAGTCCTCAATGGTTCGGAATTCCTCCCTTAGGGGCTTCTCCAACTCTGGATGCTTGTTTATGGGACTGCTGTCCTGATTTCGGTAATGATGAAATGCCCTGGTTCAATTAGAAAAGGAAGAATCTGTCAGAGACAAAAGTTTCAGTCTTATAACTGCTAAGTTCGGCAATTCAGCAAGCCAAAATTGTCAGAAGTTAATTCAATAATTTCGTTTTTCAGGCTTCCTTACAAACCCCCGTAAAATAAACTAAAAAAATAAGAGGAACAAAAGGCTATATCAGGTTTGAAATATGAAGTTTACACTCGCTCTCATGTAGCAATTGCATGTATTATCATCTATAGTATTTGCAGCAACTTTAGCATGCGTGCGGCTACCCATGGGATGACCCAACAACACTAAGGTCACTCGTATAAGGGCATTGCAGTTTCATTACTAAAGGCAGCAAGTCAGTAACAGAGGAATGCAAACTAATAATAAAACCACGAATTACCAGTATTTTTCCAGTCCATAAAGATCACCCTTATGGTAGAATTCGAGTGTCAGCTGCTCAAAATCTTCATATACATTCCGTTGGAAGTTTTTCTCCAAACCATAACTGAAAAAAAAAAAAGACTGTAATCGATGCTGCTTTATAGAAAATGTAAATAAAAGATAATTGGAAGCTTATTTTTAGAACTATCATGTTCCGTACCTATAAAATCTGAAGAGACACTCAAGTCCATATCTGTAGCTTGCTGCTGCATCATCTAGTGCAAAGTTCTTAAAATGCTTGTACATATCTTCATTAAAATTATCTCTCAGATAGTATGACCAAAAACGATAGAGTGAATTCATTTCCTGCACGTCATTGGATGCATACAATACGTAAAGAATACTGTAATATAGCTATTGAGAGTAGAACAAGGGCGTGAGTACAATTTATAAAACCAAACATAAGTGTTCGACGCGAAATATAATCAGCAAATCAGCAATGACCAAAACATTAATGAGACGAGCAGTTCCCATGCCCAAGAAAATGTATTTAGTGAACATAAAAGGTAAACTTGATCAGCTTTATATATCTGTCTAGTTATAAAGTTGCCACTGCAAGAGAAATATACGAGAGGAAGCTGCACCTCACTGCAACCGATCCCTAACTTCTTGCGTTCAGTGAGGCATCGATTTTTGAACTTATTGTACCTTCACAAAGAAAAAAAAACTTCAACATATCAATTTAGGATGAAACAAAGGAATGGAGGGCATTGAAAAAATTCAAGGGCATTAGAACTTTAAAGTACACTGCTACTCATTTAGCCACTTACCTTTGTTGCTGGAATTTATTTTTCTCTAAAAGCTGATGGCTTGGATGCTGAAATGGTGGGAAAGATTTGGGCACAGATCCAACAGGTGAGCTCCCAGTAGGAATTCCGTGAGGAGATGAGCTCAGCTTTGAACTTTTATAGCTAAAAAACAGCAAACAGTCAATTAAAATAACCTCAATATGAGATAAAGAGAGAAGGATAGGTTTTACCGAAAGAAACCCTCAATGGCTCGATTATTAATCTAACCTGTGATTTTCTGGAGTAGACCCATAGAAATATCCAATTGAATTGCTTGGGGGGCTTTCTGATACACCACCATAGTGAGATCGGCTATTGGGATTATTCGTAAAATTACCAGCAAAGAACCTCTGCTTACACGAGGTGTTTGCTTTTCTATTGCCTCTATTTTGCCGCCTACGTGGGATAGGTTGTCCAGATTCTTCAGTACCATTGATTCCGATGCTAACGTGGCACCCTTTTGAACCACCAGATAGTTTAGAATCAATGTCTACAGTGTCAGCCTGGGAACTTCTTTGATTAGAGCGCCGACCATGCACACTCTGAAGTCAAAAGTAACATAATAATATTAGCATGAGAAAAGCCAAAATAATATAATCTGGTAGGTATATATATGGACCATCATATGTATCATCTCAGAATGGGCTTTAAGACCAAAAATATAAAAAGAAGCAAGCACAGCTCAGCTCAAGTAAACTCGATGTAGCTCCACAACAAGGCTTGTCTTCAGACCTTTATTCCAACACTCAGTTCAGTTTCAAATGATTCCCAAATTTGCGTAATCAAACATGTGAACTAATGGTCTAATGCTACAACTGATTAGCCATTCCAAAATTTGAAACAGCAATTCAGAACTCAAAATTGAAACATCACAAAACCTTACAAATATCTATAGTATGTATATCATTTCCTTAATAAGTTTAACCGGGGCAGTCTCACATTACAACTGAAAACTTAAAAAATGTATTAACTTCTCAAGAATCAATAGATGAAAAAAAAACATTCTTAGAAGCTTTATACTGTCCCCAAAAAAGCATTGGCTATGTTTCCCGCCAAAATAATATTATTTAAAAAATGAATCCGGCAATTTTTTTAGGGAAGTAACGATAATAGGGGAGTGGACCCACCAACAATCAAAATTCAAAGCTCCTATTTTATATATCAGTATAGATAATTCATGATAAAACAGGATGATAACCTAAAACAGCATGCCTAAAATAGAGCTTATATACTTGTACAAAATTGAGCAGCAATTTTACAAATGGTGTGTTGGAGTTGATGGTAGTTCTCAAGCCAACACAGCATTTGCGCTAAAACCTTTTATTAACCTCTGGAATGCACATGCAATATTGATGTTTGACAAAAAAAAATTAATGCTCTATAACATGTCACCTCATAATAATACAAGGCATCGCTGATTCTTGATGCTTCCTCTTTTGAAAATGCTTGAGGTATACTTGAGCGACTTTTTCTCTCCTTTTCTGACATAATATCCTGTGAGGCAGATAAATGAAACAAGATCTCAGTGCAGCATTACTAAATAACACTTGCTTAATATGCTAGAACAATCATTGGTCCCAGAAAACAACAAAACAACATAAATAATAGCTCACTGCAAGATTTGCAAGCCAGAGAAGAAACTAACAATTGATTACTCATTAACAAATGTTATTTAGAATTTTTTTAAAAAAATAAACCATTGTACAAATAAGAGAGATACCATAAGGCATAGAAATGCATCTCAATCAAGTCAAAAGCTTCTAAGAGAATACATCAAAATAAAAAGGACATGTTCCTAGAAAGCATAAAATTCTCTTCGAAGTAAATTATCCAACTGTCATCTACAGCTAATTCTCACCCCCAAAACACCGGAAATCCACAAGACCATAACACTTTCTAATATAACTGAATCAGCTAAACCATCAAGTACCATCATTCTTTAAAGAATGTTTTCTGGTGTATCACTAGCTTTTGTTAGGAGGGTATTATCCAAGCTGCAACATTAGTGTATTACGCGGTAGCAATTCAATAGGTAATTTACACTCTTTGATCTCGCATCAATGTTTCTTCAAGAACTACTTTCTACTCTAGAATTAACTATGAATGTGCTCTCCTCGAATGGCACCCAATAGCAATGCAAATGCCAAGGACGGTATACATACAAAAAGTTGAAAACAGGCAAAATACATACATCCCTTATTAATTGAAATATGCCAAAGCCCAAAAGCCTGGATTATACTGCTCTCTGTACAAACAGTTTCAATCTACGTGAGTATGGCAAGATAAAAGTGGTATGAAAAAGGTGCATCAAATAAAAGAATGATGTATAGAGGGTCTACATTTTAGTGAATTTTTAATCAAAACCACCAACAACATTCAACCTTTGTCCATAATTTATTGGTGTATGGTTCATATTATAGCATCAACAGACGCTAAGTCATAATGCATTATGGATTATGATGGCAAGAAGCTGGGAAACTACAGGCAACATATCACCAAACAAAGCCAGGAGCACAAAATATCTTGAAACCCAACCTGCGTAACTATTATTAGCCTATTCACGTCTTGGTCATCGACAAAAAAATCATCATCCTCGTCATCGACCCTGCTTGAACAAACGTATTGCAAAAGAAAATCAATTTTGCGTACACAATTTCTGGTCACTGCAGTTAGTAGATAAGAGATGAAACATTGCTATGAGTGATACATGACAGTTATCAAAATAGCAACAAAATAAGCGTAGAAATATACAATTCTATGGTAGAAATGGAACATTAACTGCTAAAGGAAAACTCTATAATTGCAACAAAATTACACAACTGTTGTGTAATAATAACTGGTTACCGCATAATAACTGGTTAGGCCGCGTAATCACTACTAAGTGGGTGACTGAACGAATACCGCTTACCGCTTTTTAGAACATTGACATGTTTTGACATTTATTTCATTCAACCTACAGTTCCCTGTAGCTTGATGAAGTTTCGATGTTAGTGGCTTTACCGTCTATTTTCACAGATCAGAGCATATATTTTATTATGACAGATCAATTACAAACCAGAAGCAGCGTAACTATGCCAAATCATCTACTTCACAAAGCCACAATATATACTACTGTTATCATAAATATTCTGATCACTTACATGAATAGGCCTGGGTACATCCCTCATATCATAAAAATGACAGATAGAAAAGGCAGCATACATTAAACAACCACCACCAGCAACAAGCCCAAAGTAAAATCAGCCATGTTGACGGCATAACATCGTTACAAATCAGTTGTCTTATAGACAATTTGAATCTCTTAGAAAAGTGTGAACTATATCCTACCACGTACATAGTTGCATACCAAAACCAAGAAAAGGGATCATAACGCTTGAAATGAAATCACGGATCGTATACCAGTTAAAATTTACCTTTTGTGTGAATAAAGATCATCACGTGAAAGTTCCACATGTTCCAATTCCAATTCCTCATCAAGCAAGAATGTGCTTTGATCACCACTGAAGCTAGGGGAGTCACTTGGCAAATCATTAAAGAACCCTCTTTCACTTTGAGAATCAGGTACTTCTATCTTTGTGTTTACTTTCTGAACTTTAACATCACTGGTTCTAAAAGCAGCTTCATGTTTGTGTGAATTCACAGAGCGTGCAGAGATGCTCTTAGGCTTTTCATTGATAATAATGTCAGATAAGTCCTTATTCAATGAACAGCTATGTGAATCGTGGGCTAGCTGTTCATCAGCAACTTTTGCCTCCGTACTAATACAATCTATGTTGCCTATATCTTGAGAATGAGAATGCTCCTTTTGATCTTCAGAATAAGCATCTTTATTTGAAAAGCCACCAGTATTGCTCTCACCCATACTGGTAGATGATGGACTCGGAACAGATGTTGTCCCAGAAAAAGAAACCCACTTTGACCAGTCAGAACGCCCTCTTATCTTGTCGTCCTGGTAGTACACAACAAGAGGCATCAGATAAACCGAATGTCAAACTCAAACAAGGGATTTAAACAATAACAGCTGAAAAAAGTATAACAACCTCAACTTCTAGAAGGCTTGAGCTAGCCAATGCATCTACAATCAGATGTATATCCGTGGTCATTTTCTTAAGCTGCAAACAAGCCAAGTAATAACAGAGTTGTTTTCTAGCACAAGGGCAAAACAATACAAATATAAGTTCTGACAAATTTCAATCTGCATAGAAGGCATACTCTATTGAAGTCTGCAACTTTTGAAATCGGAACCCAGCCATGCTCATCCATTAATGATTTCAAGAAATCATCACGCTCCAGATTAGTATCACTGAAAAACAACATAATAAGTAAACAAAAGACTATGGTATATCCGTATATGTTACAAGCATATTCAGACACCCATGATGTATTACACGCATATAAGATTGTTTTAATATTTAAATAGTGTGCTCCTCTATAGCGCCTTTGGCATGTATATTGTATAATGACAATGCAACCGTCAAAGAAAACAGGACTTTCTGTAGGTCATATATATCCTGAAGGCCAACAGACATACAATGATAATAAATTACTTAGACCACTACCCACTGAAATTACATATGAACTTTATGGACACATGTTAAAAATTCAAACAATAGAATTCAACAGAAGAAAATAATAATTTACCTAAAATAGTACTCCACTTGATTTACTATATTAGCTCTTAACTCTGCATCTTCAGGCGATAAAACAGGATAAGGCACAGGTTGATTTTGGACAAAACGTGGTGGACCTCTCATCGGTTCCATGGGTACAGCAGGCATGTAATAATACATGGGAGGTATAGAGCCTGGGTTCAAAGCATTCTTGAATGTTAGAGCATCAAAAGCTTCATTATACCAAACATGAAAGGGGATGTCATTAAAGTGAGTACAGCATTACCAGGGTATGGTGGTCCGTTGATGTACCCAAGAGTAGGGGACAATTGTGCCATTGGTCTGACAAAAGTTCTTGGCCCAACACCTTGTGGTGCACTTGTGTTTTCCCTTGTACCAAACATCTGAGGATTTTGCCAAGCGTGGTTAAAATGGCCACGGCCTTCATGACCAGAATGGGACCTCACAACATGAGTGCCAACAGGAGGCCGCCAAGCATGAGGATCTCCTCTCGATTGTGGAGGCATTGGCCTGTTACCTTCATTGCCAACAATTTGATCTACTGGAACAAAAGGAGGCATAGAGTTCTTGTATCCAGATTTTCCAATATGTGGATCATGAGTTGGGGCCGGAACGGCAAAAGGCTGGTAAGGATATTCATGCAGTATCATTGGACTGGGGAGAACAGGGTAGAAAATAGGTTGCCCTGGATGTTGGTGATACGGCATTGTGGTGGGGTATGATGGTGCGCCATTTGCAGCAGGAGAACGTCGCTTGGGCCCATTTTTATGATGTGCTTGGTGATTCTTGTTGGGATTTCCATGGCCATCAAACTTGTGTGTACGATTAGACACCTAAAAAGAGTTTTAAATCAGAATAGGAATAGTATAGGAAGAACGCATATAGGATCTTAGCAAGGAAAACAGACTGTATAGAACAGTAATAGAAGTCCTATAACTTATGCGCACAGAGGCATCAAAATTAAAATATTATTTACTTAAAGCAATATCTAAACCATTTGGGTGACTGTCCTTAACATGTATGAGAACAATTTTAGATTTTTAAGAAAAACTTACCATTGAGAACCGCAAAAACACCACATTTTTCTTTAACTATTTGTTTTACAGGGAAGACAAGCAAAACAAATAAGATCAATACTTTCCCTAGGAAAGGAAGGATAGAGTCAGAGAGAGGTCACAAGACCTACATCAATATGGCAATAACTACAATCCTAACAGAATGGTCCTTGGCCCAAAGCAATTTCGTAGGATCACCTGCTCATACAATCCAACAATCAAAATCATGATCCTGACAACACTGCCACAAATGCAAAGATCCCCAATTTGGCCATGAGATGATTCCAAGATGATCCCCAGTTTATTATCTAACTATTCTGCCATATGAAGTTGCTTTGGTGATTCAGCTAGGGAACCTTTCAGACAGATGGATCAAAATCCCGCCGGTAACCGGCGGTTACCGGAATTCCCGGTGGGAACCAGGATCCAAAAAACCGGACAGAATTCTTCAAATTCAAATTCAAATTCAAAATCCCGGCAGTTAGATCCCAAATTCAAATCTAAGTAGTCGAATTTCAAGCGGTTTTTCCCCGGGATTTCCGGTTACCGGCCGGTAACGGGATAACGGACTCCGAGCGGTTTTTGTTCCAGTTCCGGTTTTTGGATCCTTACCTGTGCGATTGCAGAAACAATGAATCCTTACAAACAAGATGGCACATAAGCAGGAGGTTCAGCTAGGGAACTGTTCAGAAAGCGCGTGTATGAATGATTGCAGTCAAACAAGATAATGGCTATGGGGGCAGGAGCTAAATTCACACAAAAACCAATTGCAGCACACCTTAAGCAGAAATTTAACAATATGAAATACCGAGACATATCGAATATATCATTGAACCCCTACAATTCATCAATCACCTCACCATCGGAGCTGGGTCAGAGTCTCTTACCTCAAGAAAAACAACAAACTTACATTGTCATGAGAAGTGTAACCTACTTAAAACATAAGTAAAAGGTGCAACCAGCAAAAAACCACACCCTAACAAGAATAGTCGATCACATTCCACAAAGTTGGAACCAATTAATATGGGTACTAAAAACAGCAAAGCTTTACTACACACCAACAAACTAATGCGTACCCAGACCCAACCAGTTAGCATCAAAAGGGCAAAAGCAATATATATCTACCAAAATAAGCAGCCTTTACTACCTGTACTAAAATTGCCTAAAAAACTAGCTATACCAAAACAGGAAGCTATAATCAGAGCAAACATATCTCCACGAGCGCCAGATTATACCTGCGATGGAGGCGGAGGAGGGGGCACCTGCTGCACCGGGGCTCCCCTCGCCGGGTCGCCGCCGCCAGCATTGCCCGGCGCGGGCTTCGCCGTGGACTCCACCGCGACCTTCTGCCTCAACTCCTCCAGCGCGGGCCACGAGTCGGCCCCCATGACCGCCGCCTCGCCCGCCGCGGGCGGCCGCGTGGTCCTCCTCCACGGCGACGAGCCGCCGCCAGCCGGATCCGCCGCCGCCACGGCCCCTCCGCCCACATTCGGCTCCTCCATCGCCGACACCGACACGCCCACCACAAAACAGAACTCAGAAACCACCGCGGTCAAGGGTTCCTATCCCCGCCGCCGAGACCACGAGAGAGACACGCGAGACGGTTTTCGGATGAGACAGACGAAAGGGGCTTATCTTAGCCTAGCCAGTGGTTGGTGCAGCCATGAGGCCGACGCCGATGGGGAGGGTGGTGGCGCGGGTTAGGGTTTTGGGCGCGGAGGGAGGGGGTGACTAGGGCTTTGGGGGTGAGAGAGAGCGAGAGACAGGAGAGCGACAGGGTGGTGTGTGCGTCTCCGCGTGCGTGGAGTGAGAGAGAGAGTGTGTGTGTGTGTGTGGGAGAGGAGGGAGGGATCAGGGAATGGATGGGGACGGGGCTTAAGGATGCGCGGAGTTGCTCGACTTGCAGGGGTTTTGAGGGGGGGTGGATGGGTTCGGGTCCGGGGCGCCGTGGCTGACGCATGGGGCCACCAACCGTGGACAGGAAATCCTGGCTCTGGCTGTTTGAGGTTTTGGACTAGTTTGTGCATGGGTATAAAATAAGCAGCATATAAATGCTCTGGTCTTACAAAAACCTATAAATGCAGTAGTATTATGTTTGAGGTAAGAAAAATATCTTTCCAAGATTTGTCTCCATAAATAACAATTGGTTTTATATGCAAAAGGAAATAGATAGATAGTCTATCCTTGGTATTATGGTTGACATCAGGGGCGAATTCACCATGGGTGCTAGTGGGTGCTCGAGCACCCCCTCCCACCACCGAACCCCTAGTAGTACCATGTACCCATGAGGCTATGAGCACCGGCGATGGCGAGAGCTAGCTCTGCAATTGTGCTGGAGGAGACGAGGAGTGGAGTGGAGGACTGGAGGTTGAAGAAACTCACCGTGAGGCCGTGCCCCATGAGGCATGTGGCCATGTGGGTTGTGGCTTAAGGAGTTAAGGGCTTAAGGCCCAGCAGGGCTGCTAGACGTTGGCCCAATCAGTGCTAGACTGCTAGCTTTAGGCCTTCCCTGCTCCACTGCTCGTGAGCGTGTGCGTGGTGCGTCGACTAGGGCTAGGGCGCGACACGAAGGGGAGCTACGCAGCCGAACTGCTGGAGCTCGGAGCGGCGGAGCCCGAAGGTGGTAAGCCAGAGAGTGGAGGCGGGAGGCGACTCGATGGGCGGCGGTGGCGCTGATGGGGGCGCGGTGCCGCGGACTGCGATGTCGCGGCGAGCCGGCGACTCGAACTCCGTCGCCCGTCGATTCGCTCGGTAGCTCCCATTTCCTCCAGACTCTAGTAGATTCCTCTAGTTTTGAGGTTTAGATTTCCCTTCATGGCTTCATGCAAAATTTGATGATTGGGATTTGGGAATGGGTGGGTGATGGCGTGATGCCGTGATGGCCTGATGGGTCCTTGCCTCGTTAGGTATTTCAGTATTTGGGTGCTCAATACTGCTTACTGCTCAGTGCTCTTTCTGCTGGGGTGTCTGTCTTACATTCTTACTGTCTAGAATCTGATATGATGGCCATTTATATGGGTCCTCATGCAAATTAGTTGATGACGTACTTGATAGAATTCCGGTCTTGCGGATACTTATAGCAATGAGTCCAAAATTGCATATAAGATTCGTTTGATTGCAATACGGTAGAGCTCCCCTCGATTTTCATCCTGGATTCGCCACTGGTTGACATGACAGGAGTATTGAATTCTTTAAAATAAATATATATGTATTGCATATCCTCTGGTTTTGTGGAGATTCGTGTTAATGCCATATACGACCATGTACAATGTGAAGAAAAAGCGGTGCTAGAAGAGGAGATAGATGGTTGAAGCACTAGTCAATAAATTAGAGGGGGTCTGTGCTAGAAGAAAATTTTTGGAAACCGGTGCATGTGGTTGCACCGATGCTAGTTCAATAAAAAAATCGCTCGGCCGACCAAATCAAGGACGATGGCGCTGGATCCGTGATGGAGAAGATTTAGCTCCGCTGCTCAGGTGCTCGCCGTTGTTGCTCGAGGTCTGCCACCACCCGGATTGAGAGGAGGTTGTCGTTGTGCCATGGATCAAGAGGAGACTGCTGCCTCCCGAATGAAGGCTCGCCACTGCCAGATTGAGGCTCGCCACTGCTGGATGAAGGCATGACCTATCGGTGGAGAGGAGTGAGATATGACGACAGATTTGGTGTGTGAGAGGGCGGTAGAGGGGGAGGGGCAAGCGTCGGCAATGGCGATGCAGGAGGTTAGCGACGCTGGCATGGTCGGAGCGAGTGACGGTGATAGCGGTGGCAAAAAATGCATCGGCGGCGGAGATGGGGAAGGGAGAGTCGTGGAGAGATATATATACTTTAAGTACATGATGGTTCCCACTAGATAGGAGGGGAGGTGCTAAACACTGTAAGAAAAAAGTAGTTCTAGCACCTGTGTGACCTGACGGTGAGATGAAGAATCTGGCACCACCCACATTGTACAAGGCCTAATGACCTCGTCTTCAATTTTTGTAATCTTAGGGATAAGCTACTCCCCAACAATCATGAATTATCGCTATATATATACATGTGTGTGTATGCGCGTGCGTGCGTGCCAAAATTTAGGGTTGTAATCGTATTTCTTACCATTGGATGTGATGTCATATTCATGTGTTGCCACTTCTTCTCCTCTCATTTGGTGAGTGTCACTGCCTCCGGTGACATGCGAGAACCACTAGCAATATACAGGTCGTTTCGGCTAGCCAACACCTCGAGGCGCAGGGCTCTGGCGAAGGTGGCTCACCACCGATGAATCTCCACCAAATGCTTCGTCTTCCTCCTTTGATTTGGGTTCCTCGAGTTGTCATGGCGCTGAAGACGACGCAAACCCATGACGTGGAGGCACACGGCGCAGGAGGAGGAGGGCTAGTGGCGGCGGCTAGCGACGAACATTAGGTTAGGATTTAGGGTAGGAGGTAAGAGTAGAGGGATTAAATAGGGTTAATTCCTTATTTACCACTGAAAGTTGGTCGCATCCTTAAAATACCATCGCGAAATTGCTCTTCCTTTCATTGCTACCAGATCTCAAATTATATCTTGTTTTTGCCACTCCCGTTGGTCAACCATGTGTTAACTGTCAAATTATGTGCAAAAAGACATATTTACCCTTGCTCTCCCATCTTCCTCCTCCTCTTCTCTCTCTCCCCATCTCTCTCCCTCAACCACCGCCTTTTCCCAGGCCCCACGTCCTCATCCGCCATGTCGTTGGCCTCCTCCGCCAGCGTCGAGTGCCTCACCAGCCGCCGCACGCTCGCCGCCTCCACGTCCCTCACCCCCAATGTGTCGATGTCGCAAACCACCTTTCAGTCCGCCGCCAGGAAGCTCGAACCCTCCACAACTTCCCCAATAGTGTCGTGCCGACGCTCGAAGCATTTCTTGACGGCGCAGCATCAAGCCCAAGGAGGAGGACTGCGAGGATCTTCTACGTCAGGCAGAATAGGGGCCCCAGCCGCGCCTCATCTGCGGGCAACTCCAGCTATAGCAGGTGGAAGATGATCGGGCCCACCGGCGCCGCAAAGGAGTGGCCCTTCAATGGCCGGCTCGGCACCGTCCGCATGAACCCGTCGCGCTCCAGCATCGTCCGCAGGTAGCGGTGCAAGATAAAAAGGAACATGTTCTAGAGGAATCAATTTTCAGATGTGTCTGCTGAAAATGTTGCTGCTACTCTTAAAAACGCCTATAAAAGGCATGTGGCGAATCCCTTGATGTTAACTGTCTCATACTTTCTGCCATGAATTCAGACTTTCAGAAGCAGTTTGAGAACATAGAGGCTTACGACATGATCGTGGCACTCAAAGACATGTTTGAGACACGAGCAAGAACTCAGAGATATGAGATCTCAAAGAAATTATTTGGGAATAAGCTAGCTGAGGGTGGTCCGGTGAGCCCACATGTGATCAAGATGGTTGGTTACACACAGAGCTTGGAAAAATTTCATGAGGTGCACATTGTAGGCACTGAATAAACTACCTCAGCCAAGTACAGGGGACACCACGAACACGCTCCGGGAGAGGTTGGCCAAACCGCTGCTCCAGCTCGGCCTTCCAGTCTGCACCCGGAGGATCCGGAACAAACGGTTCACCCCGGATCAGGAGACTAGTCAAGAGCGAGACGTCATGCAGAATGACTGTCATATCACCCCACCGAAAGTGGAAGGTGTGCGCCTCGGGCCTCCACCTGTCGACAAGTCCGACAGCAGACTAACGTCTAGGACGAACCAACGTTGAAGAATATAGACCTACCATTATGAGTTAATAGAGTATTTTAGTGATTAATGATAAATCTATTTATGAGACTAACACTTTGATGGTTATACCTATTTTTTAGTCTACATTGGATGAAAAGTTGAAAATCAAATAGGTATGCATTTGACATCATTTTCTTATATCATATTGTATTACTCGGATCTAAAATATAGGTTGAACTCCACCAAAAGTCTAACTTGAATATGTGCATATGTTCTTTTTACACATTCGTGTATGCATACATTTAAGGGGAGTTCACTCTATATTTTATGGTTTCATTAGTATTCATCCATATTTCTTTATGCACATATTCTTGGGATCTCTACTCTGAAACGTACCCTTGAGTATATAAATCTTGTATAGTTCATATATACTCATATGTTCTTATATTCAATTATTTATAATTGTGATGGTTGTTATCAATTACCAAAGAGGGAAAAGATTAAAGTATCTTGACCCACCATTATGAGTTAATGATATATTATGGTAATTAATGACAATCACATTGTGGAACTAACACTTTCAATGAGTTGGTGAAATAGGTTGAGTTCTATAATGACAATGACTGGGGATGATATCACGAGTTGATTGTCATCAAGTCAAGTGAATGATGCATCATGTGTTGATGCATATCAAGATCTCTAAGAGAAGATGATCATGAGTTGATCATCAAGTCAAGAGAAGACCCATCATGTGTTGACGGAGGGCACATGAAGAAAATCATCATGTGTTGATGATATTCAAATCAAGATTTGTGATGAAGGATGTCATCATGTGTTAATAGGCATCAAGTCAAGATTCCGAAGTGAAGAAGATCATCATGTGTTGATGATATTCAAATCAAGATTCGAGATGAAGGATGTCATCATGTGTTGATGGACATCAAGACAAGATTCTGAAGTGAAGAAGATCATTATGTGTTCATGATATTCAAATCAATATTCAGGATGATGTCATCATATGTTGATGGGCATTAAGACAAGATCCCGAAGTGAAGGTGATCATCATGCGTTGATGATATTCAAGTCAGGAACCCGGACTTGAAGTAAAGATGTGTGTCATCAAGTTTCAAGAGTATGTGAAAGGCAAAGGTATGACTAGCTAGGGTTAATGATGTGTTCCTAGTCTTTTACCGGCCTCGGTGTTTGGTTGGGAGACCGAATTGCTAGTATAGGCCGTCGTACTATTAAGAGGGGTCTTGCCTAGTAGCTTTAGTCTAATCATGTGTTGATAGCTTAATCTCACTTGCTCTAGCTCACCATGACATGATGCTAATATTTGCGAATGTGTTTTGCAAATAGTCGAGGCCCATGCATTTAATCCTTGTTGCACGTAACTATACTTTGCAAATAGTTAAAGTCTATGTACCTACTCCTTGTTACATGATCTTAGTTTACAAATATGTTTTGCAAGTTGTTAGGGGTTCATGCATTGCTTTGATTTGAGCATTTGGAAAACTATTTTTAAAAAAGTATGACTGCTATAGATAAAGCGGTACTACCGCAAGTCCGTAATACCGATATTTGGTTGGCGGTACATATTTTCCATGGAGCATATTTTTTTGGATGTTTTGATACTCTCTGATAATCGGAACGACCGCATTTGAAATGTCATACTACCGCAGGTCGATAGTACTGGTAAATGGATGGTGGTACGTAAAATACAGAGAGTGTGTTTTTGCGTAGTTTGATACTCTCTAAACAACGGAACGACCGCACTTCAACTGTGGTACTACCGCCGGTCGGTAATACTGAAAATTATGTGGCGGTACGTGTATTACAGAGAGTGTGTTTTTGAGAGTTTTTAATCTCCCTTGGATCGGTATGACCGCAGCTCTTGAGCGGTATTACTGCAAGTAGGTAATACCGATGGTTTCACGGCGGTACACCTTTTCAGAGATGGTGTTTTTCTTAAGATTCTTGATCCTCTAGAAATCGGTAGTACCGATATAGCCGAGCGGTACCACCGCAGTGCGGTAATACTGATATGTACTTGGCGGTACGAGTTTTCCAGAGAGTGTTTTTTAGAATTCTTAAGCTCTGGAAAACGGTAGCTTCGTTCTAGCCGAACGGTACGACCGCGATGCGGTAGTTCCGATTTTTAGTTGGCGGTAGTACCACACCTTTTTGTGTAACGGCTAGTTCAATGCATTAAATGCACAACTGTCGACCGTTAAACCTCGACTGCGGTAGTACCGGTCCTGAAACGGCTCTACTACCGAAAATCCTTATTTGTTTGGGATGTTTGTTCCAACGGCTAGTTTTCGTGGTGGGGCTATAGATACTCCCTTGGCCAGTTGTGAAACTGAAATTTGGCACTTCATTTCATTCTATTGAGTTAGTGTGAGCTTCTCCTCTCCATTGTGCGTGTATTGCACCTTGTGAACAAGGAAAGCAGTCTCTAGTTACATGTATTGCATCTAGAGTTGGTTTTCGTATCCACTTGAGGTTGTGCATTCGTTGCACGTGGTGAGAGCCAATCAAGGGGCCTAACTTATTACTCTTGGAGTTTGCCGACTCCTAGACGCCGTTGGAGGCATCGTGGTTGATGATATCTTCAAAGAAGATTGTAAAGAGGTCCGACATATTGTGAGTGGTTTGGTGCTCACCATCTCCGGAGTGGAGGAAGAACAACCCTGAGTAGATCGAGGTGTTGGTTCGTGTTGGATCCGGTCCAAGTGTTTGGACTTACCTCGGAGGTGTTTGACTTAATTCGTGGAGCATGTCCAATTAGTTTCGGCTTACCTCAACGTGGATTAGGGTCGACCGGTAAGTCTCCGAACACCACGGTAAAAAGTTATGTCTCTGTGGTTTATTCTCTAGTGATTTATTTTGTGCAATTTACATTTCTAGAATTAAATTATTTGTATGTCTTTGTATATTTTTTATCATTGACATGGTTTTATATTGTTTGCACTTAGTGAGACTAGTTGTTTTAGGCCTTAGTTGTGCAAAACCGATTTGACATACTCTTCCGAGTTAGAAATTGATTTTAGCCAAAAGATTTTTAAAACCTCCTATTCACCCCCTCTAGTCGGCCTCCTCGATCTTAGAAACATCCTATGGACACCAGCCTCACAAGGGGTAACAAGCCCGTGTCCCGATGATCGGGACGTAGCGATCGTCCAACGCCCATGAGTCCCTACCCACCTGAAGCACCAGGGGCGGAGGGCCGTTCGCGTCAGCCTCCATCCACAGCTTGCACCAGTGGTCCTCATCGTTGAAGTATTCCAGAAGTGTCAATATAGATTTGGCTTGCAACACATGGAATAAAGTGGATATTAATGAGAAGATGACTGATGACCATAAAAGATTGTAAATTAAACATGCTAGCTTTTTAATTGTAGAGTAGTTTCCCTAGGGTGATAAGCTATATGATAAGCTAGCTTAATTAGATTATGCTCCTCTGTTTTTCGGTGAATGCATTTCTTATTATTTGATTTCGTTTTACGACCAAACTAACACTACAAATTAACGTACACTAATTAATTAATTAATTAATTACTACTAATTATTTTGTAACTAATTAACATTGTAAATTAAAAATGATGATCAAACTACCTAGCGAACGACGACGATTAATAACGCTGAAATGTCCTCAAAATTATAATCGACAGAGCAAGAGAGCAAGCAGAAGAGCGAGCGACTGCGAAAATGAGAGAGAAAGAGCGAACAAGATGACAAAACTTAATCGCTTTTGCTCGCTATTTATAGCCCCTGAAGTTATCTCGATTCCCTCTCGCATCATATGCATGCACATGCATGAGACATGGATTAGACACGAAAGGGATGGACTTGATGGGAGGGGAGTAGATGGGGAGGAGTGCTTTGGTGGAAAAGCACTTCACGCGTGAGCTGGTCAAGGAGCCCCTACATTTTCCAAACGACACGTCTCTCCTTTTCCCAGGTATTTTTTATCGCAAGAACGACACAGGACATATGAAATTGCGAGAAAAATTATGAATGAATAAAATTATGGTAAATTTACACAAGTATACTGTGTCGGGAGGCTCCGCATAAAATTTCATAATTTTTTGAACTCATTTGCTATATTTTAAAATTCGTGCAACAGTTGCGAAACCCTAATTTTAACAAAGACAAGTGGCGGGTTGAGGGGCGTTGCGTGGTGGCGGGTGACGACTGATATGCGGCGGGGCTGGCGGGGGAGGCGTTGCCGCACGACAGTCTTATGGCAACGGTTGCAGCATGGTGGCCGTGCGGCAACGGGCTGATGTGGCGGGTGAGGAGGGGTTGCCGCACAGCGGCCGTGTGACAACGGTGATATATCTACAAATACTTCCTGGAGGTGATCAATCCTGCAAATACCACGTGAAAGGGTGTTGTATTAGCCAAAAGTTCCCACACCCGATCCATTAAATAGCAACAAGAATACAAGGAGAGAAAATTAGGAGCAAGCACCGCACGGAGAGGGCGATGGAGGTGCTGGACGATGTGATTCTACGAAACCAAAGGTGACATCCGGCGGGAGCCAAGCTGCTGGAGCGGCCCACTTGTCCTTCACTCAGTCGATTAAGGACCTTGAGGGCTTGGAGCAGCAGCAGGGCGGCATGATCAAGGCGACATCTGCAATGAAGAGCACCAGGACAACATTCAGCAAGGTTAGATTGCGTCCAAGATTCGATGCATATATATCTTACAGAAAGGGATCATCTGTGTTGAAATAGTCAATTCATATGATCTACAGTGCATAGCCATTAAGTGCGATCTCCTCCGTCCGATTGAAAACTAAATGTCCAAACCAATCGCTACAACGATTTTACTGCGTTTTACCTCCTCATAAAATTATGTTTGTACAGTGAATCTATGTAGTAATGCAGAGGATCCGAATCCTATTCTTCTTTCTACCTCCATTAGCTAATGATGTTAATTTGACTGATTTAGGGAAAGTTATCATCTACGCTTATCCCTAAATCTATCATCTACGCTTATCAACAATGAGAAACATATTATGGCCTGATCCTATGCGATTTAGAGTAGAGTTCCTGGCCAGGCAGCACCACAGCGGCATACGTGTTCAATGTTCTTTCCGACCATCGTTGCACGTAGCTCTCAGGACACGGAGCCATTGCTCCTTTCACTTCCGTGCGCTAATCTTACAGATGCCGCATGCTATTGTGTCACCGAATTCGTCAGGGCGCTTGGATGCAAATCTCACGCCTCTCCAGGCGTCAAACATGGGGAGTTTTTGTGCCCCTGCGCTCCATGCTTTGCGCGCGCGCACACGAGAGAAGACGCGCGCAGAGCAGAACAAATACAAGGTTTTATGGTAGACTGACAGTAGCATTACTTTGGGGTAAATACGACTCTTCATGTGCGAATTTCTTTTAGACTAAAAATCAAGAAAGACAATATTTACGATAGCAAATAATGGATTTTTTAGAGGATACAGAGTAGATGCTCGCACTCAACTCATACTCCACTCACACCAGCGCGCGCATATGTATGCATGTCCCTTACATATGTTGGCAATTTTGAGGACTCACCGAGGCCTTACGAAGCGCGAACACGCGATATCCCACTAAACCATACTCCATTTATAACACCACACGTGTGAAAGTCTCCTTAACACGCGATATCCCACTAAACCATACTCCATTTATAACACCACACGTGTGAAAGTCTCCTTACACACGCTAAAATTTTTACAAAGACACCGAGGCCTTCCGAATCACATGCACACAATATCTCACTGGACGAGCACACGTGTTTTTCCTTTAATTTGAAGAGCACCGGCGTTGAACCGGGAGTTCGAGCTTGCTAACTGAGCTATGACTCGGTCCTCGAATAATCGATTTTACCTGCTTTGGGAGAAGTGATCACCCAAATTTCACCCACGGGGAGCAAACCATCCTCGGGACTCGATTTGAACACGGTATTACAAGACCTCAATAAGACTTCCTGCCGAGTCCCATACCAAACAGTGTGTGCTATTTTTGCACCAGCGTGTGCATACCTCGTTCTGACAGTGGGCAAGGCATAGACTGCAGGGCAAACTATGCACACATGACACATGGCAACCATTTACACAGCTACCAAACATCTGATGCTTCCGAGTTCCTCCTAGCTTACCTTGGGAATGGCTGGAACCAGGCGACTCAAATCTCTGATGATCAGCAGATATAGTAAAACCATCAACCAAATACAAACTGACAAGGGCCAACTTACACATCAGCGGAAAAACATAATAAAGGGTATCAGATACGTCAGAATGTTTCACGCAATTTGTTGAGGTGATATCTAGCTTTTTCATTCGTAAATCAAGAACAGGGTTTGACACCGGGTTAGCTTTTGAAAGAGATCATGCATTGGGAAGAAATGGAAGAACAAAAGCAACCATCCCACAGAATCTGGAAACTTAAAACTGGTACCTAGTCTTGCACAAACTCTTGGTCAAGCTACCCAAAAGGGACAATGGTAGGCCATAAGCAACTACTTAGCAAGAAATTACTCCCTCGGTTCACAAATAGAGGTTGTTTTAGAGATGGTGCAATCAAACTTTTCTAACTTAACCATTGATAAGTAAAAATGTCAAGATTGGCGGTATGAAAATAAACATAAAAAATAATACTTTCACACATTATATTCTTATAACCTTTTATCAACATATAGTGAGATTAATTAGTGGTCAAAGTTCTATCTTGGATTCCATGCCAACGTCCAAAACGACACATGTATGTGCCCCAGTCACAGCTACTAATAAAATCAGAATAGAAACCAAAAACCAGACAGAATAGTAGGTATAAAGTAAATTGCCCAATGTTTCCAAATTAGTCCACAACAAAAAAGGGAGAGAAAGAGAGAGAGAGAGAGAGAGAGAGATTATGGAGCCGATTCAATTTGAGAGCAGCTTCAAAAGATTGAACAGGGGCGGCCCAAGAAAGTAGAAGCTAACGTAGCAACGTGTTAGCTGATATGCACAGGCAGCAAAATTCACCACTTCGTTGTGCCTAATGGTTTCAAATTGGATACTGCAGAAGACCAAGACAAGGCAAATTAACACAACGTAAAACTTCAGAAGAAAACAGAGATCTAGGTAGCACACCAATATAATCTCCTACATCACTCGTTTGGACAATCTATTGGTGTAGAAAGGGTGCTAGATTAAGCCAGAAATGGCAGGAAAGGACCACATTAATAATACTGATCTCATAATGAACGAAATTAAGCTACACACTGTAAGCAAAATCTTTTCTAATATAGGAGTAAACAGCTAGGTTAACTGTATACAAATCTTACTAGTATACTCACACACACAGACAAAAAAAAAACACAAGCACAGGTGGCATGAGAATGGTTAATACCTCTGAGGCTCTGACTAAAACTTTATATGCATAGGTGCACAAACACGGGTCAGCTGCAATACCAACACAGAATAACTGGAATGCCAGTGACTTGTGAAAAGTGAAAACACACATTAACTTTGGTTAGCATACAAAAATCTGTTCTGCACATGCTTATCTAAAGCTTAATGCATTAGGAAAAATGAAGGTAAGAAAATGACCAATGGGGCATACAGAAATAAGTTCCCAACTAAAAACATATCCTACTTCTTAAAAGATTCCAGCAGCAGTGATCTGATGGATGCCATGCTATTCTGTCAAAAAGAATTTGAAGATCAGAGACATCACCCACAATTCTAATAGAATTAGAACTACAGTCATAAGCTTGACCCAGACCTTTCACAATAAGCACTTGAAGAAACAGTGCCTTCACCGATGCAGTATAGAAGAATCTACAAACACGCAAGCATTCACATAAGAGAACATCTCATAACATGGAATAAAAGCACTGCACTTTCAAGATATAAGAACATCTCAAAATACCAAACAGCAAAAGCTAAAGCAGACATCTGAACTCTGAAGTAACATTAAGTAGGTATCCATTAGCTCCCTCAAGTAACATAATGATAATATCAAGGCTAAACACCCCAAACATGTAACCATATTATGAAAACATAGGTAAATCTGAAGTTCACATAGGGAAAATAATAGTACTTAACCTTATAAAAAACACAATATGAGAAACATGAAGGCAGAAGCCAACAAAAGGATTCTCCATGATAGCTGCTGAAGTTTGGTTGTAAGCATTAACCTGCCAGCACATTGAGATACAAAAATGCTCATTTCTTTCTCCCACCACGCTCCCTCAGAGTTAGATTGATCACCACTCCGGGGCCAACATTGTAGTAAGCAAGAGTAAGATTGTCTTTGAGGAAACTAGTCCTGACACTCAGCTTCTGCTTATTAGCAGGGAGCTGCAACTCTCCAGCAATCTGCTCCTTCAGACTGCCGACTGTGTCTGCGAGTGATTGGACAGGTATCTCCAAAACCTGGCCTCGCAAGTTTCCTTCATCAAGGTTGGGTACGGACACCGCGATGCGAGCAGGGCCCTGCAGGAAAGGGAATAAATTAGCATGCAAGGTTACTTAAATTGCAATATAACTGGAACAAGATTAAAAAGAAAGAGAAGTAGGTAACTAAAGTGGAAATATATGAAAAGAGTCATTACCGGGTGCTGAGCAAGGAACTGCTCTGCAGGGATAAGAGAAGCATCATCTGTTCTCTGCCTCTTAGGTTCTGGTTCATCAGGTAGAGGTGGCTGCTCCTCAGCAGGTGGCTGTGGAGGCAAAGGTGGTTGAGGCTGTGGGATTCCAATGGGATTGACAATGGTCTGCATGTGTGGTGGTGGGGGCATAGGGAAATGTCGTGGTGGACCAGGCATGAACTGAGTCTGACCTGGAGGCGGAGGAGGGATATTGGTTGGTATTGAACCCATTGAAACTGGCATCCTCATCATCTGCGGCTGACCTGGTATTGGTGGTGGAGGTGGATGCATGGTAGAAATCATATGTGGGACTCCTTGCATATGATGATGTGGAGCCATATTGAAACCACCTTGGGGTGGGACAGGATACGGCATTGTATTGGGTTGGAATCGGGGGACGTTAACCAAAGGAAGCGGTTGAGGAGGTCGGGGAATTGGCATGCCAGGCCGGGGGAGTGGAGCTGGACCAGGAAGAGTTCTCCCATCAACATTTGAAGCATCAACCTGTTCCTCACCACCCATAGACAATGCCTGAGTGGCAGTCCAACCAATGCTACCAGAATGACCATCCCAAATAACCTGCTTTGGCTGCTCATCCTTTTTCTTCTCAATTTCTGCCTTGACAGCATTAGAAACCTCTTCCTCAGTCGTTCCAAAAATGTCTGGCCTGGTACGGGCAAGACCCACAATGTTACGAGAGATCTCATCATCAGGAGCAAGAGTTGTCTCCTTAATCTTTGCCAACATCCTTTCTTTCTGTTCCTTGTATTTAGGGTCAATGAGCGAGATGCGCATGTGTTCCTCCATCTCACTGATTGCAATGAACTCCCCAGTTATCGGTGAGACAACAAACTTAGTTGGGTCCCTCTCTGCAGGGATCCTCTCCTCAGGCCTTTTATAGTTCTTGACAATTCTCATAGGCGGCTCCTCATCGCCAGACGCCTTAACTTGTGCTCCTCCTTCATTCTCCTCAAGCCTTGCTGCCCGCATTCCTTCCTCAACAAGTTGCATCTCCTCCTCATCCATCTCCATCTCAACCTCCCTAGTTGGTTCAGCCAATTCCATCGCGTCCTCCTCTCCCAAGTTCTCCATCCTCTTCCGACGCTTCAACTCTTCTGGCGTAAGCGGCACAGGAAGCCCCTCGTACTCATCATCCGCAAACTCGATTGTCTCGACGACGACAAAATCATGCCAATCAATCATTGCCATCTGCGCCCTCTCCTGTTCAATCTCGTCCTCTGCCTGCTGCCTCGCCTGCTCCTGCGACCGGTCCCACTCCAGCCGGTTCAGGCACCGCTCCAGCACCATAGTCAGGTCCTTCGACCCCTCCCGCAGCTCCTTCAGCAGCGCAGGCACGCCCTCGTCCGGCTTCAGCACCCTCGAGTAGGCGTCCGTGAGCTGCGCGAAGAACGTGAACATGCTGTGCGTGGGGCGGATGAAGTGGAACTGTGGGTTGTTGTTCTCGCGCGTTGCCAGGCTCGTCAGAAAGCTCTTCCCGTTCCGAGCCACAAACTGCGCGGTCAGCTTGATGATGTCCAGCTCCTCCCCAGTGATCCCCTCAGGCAGCCGCACCGTGTACAGCTCCTTGGTCGGCGGCACCAGCACCTTGGTCGGCGGCGGCACGCGGAAAGGCGCAGAGTGGTCGGGCTTCGCCTCGGCGCCATCGTCGGGCGCCGCGGAGTCGGGCGGGGGCGGCGGCCCGGAGTCGTCGGACTCGGGGGCAACGGACGCGTCAGGGGCGGGCGGCTGGGCGGCGAGCTCGGAGATGCGGTGCTGGTAGTAGGCGTGGTAGGGGTCGGAGGGCTGGAGGAAGTTGAACTTGGCGTTGCCCTGGTTGTGGGAGACGATGCGGCGCTCGAACTCAGGTCCGTTCTTGGCGACGAAGGTGGCCGTCTTCTCAATAATCACGCGGATATCGGGCGGCGGGTGGATGATGCCGATGGTGCGCGTGTGGGTCGCCACCGTCGGCGGGGGGTCAGGCTTCGGGGGGGCGGCGGCCGCCGCCGCGGGAGGCGACTGCTGCTGCTGCTGGCCGTCGCCGTCGCCATCCGGGGCGGGGAGGAGGAGGATGGGGGCGCCCATGGCGGTGGCCGTGGCGGTGGGGATTAGGGTTTCGGCGCGCGAGATTGGCGGGGGATCGGGAAGGATTGGGCGAGCTCGCGATGCAAGAGGTAGGGTTAATTAAACTCGACTGCTCGAGGCGTGGCCGAGGGTTCAGTCGCCAGTCGGTCTGATTTGGATATCAACACGCGACGCGACTGGAGCCGGTTGGGTTGGGTCGGTTGGAGCAACAGAGTTTCTTTTCTTTTAAATTTTTTTAGGAGGGAATTGATCTTTGTTTAATTTAATTTAATTTACTTAATCCAATATTCTGCCGTCTCATTTGTTTTCACTACACTCGCTCGTCGTCGTAGGTTTTATATTCCTAGTAATCTTTACTACTTTATATTTCTAAGTTTACCCTGCTCCCACGCTCGTCCGCCCGTTCGCCCGCTCAGAATAACCCCACCACCCCCCGCGCCCACCTCGGCCTCATCGCCACCTCCTTCTTCGCCTCGCCCCCTTCACCAAAACCGCCTCGCCCCTCCGCCTCCCCGCGCCCTCGCCCCTCCTCACGCCCACGCGCCCGCCGCCTCGCCGCCTCGCCGGCCCTCCGCCTCGCTCCCTCTCCTCGCCCTTGTCGCGTCGGCCTTCTTCGCCTCGCCCTTCGCCCCTCGCCGCCCCACCCTCGCCCTCAACTCCCACAAGTCGCCCCGCCGCCTTGGCGCCGCCTCGCCTCGCGCCCCACCTCGCCCTCTCTACTCGCCACGCCGCCTCGCCGCGCCTCTCGCCCCCTCGTCCCCGGTGCCGCCAACTCCCAGAGCAGCCTCCTCTCGGTGCGATCTTTAGTGAGGAAGCACGAGGAGCAAGGATGACGCCAAGACAGCATCGACCTTGAACCTTCTGGCGACCACCCCATCTGTTGGCCATAGCAAGAACACTAATCACTAGCTATCACCGGATCCCATTCATAGCGATATCATCAATCCATTCACATCTCAGAGCAATAAGGGGAGGTGTCAAGAGAGAGATTAGGGTGAGGATTCACCTCAGTAGCAAACCGATCCAAGGGCGCCGAGAGTAGGAGGCCGGGCCAAGGTGCCGGTGGCCGGAGGCCGGGCCGGCCGAGCTGGAGCGCACAAGAGCGGGGCAAGCCGAGAGGAGGTCGAGTCAGAGAGCGGCATGCCGGAGGCGCCTGCGGGCGGGAGAGGTGGCGCTGACATCGCCAGGCCATCCAGCTACGCCGGGAGAAGGAGGGGGCAGCGTAGGGAACCGGAGCAGGGCGAGCCGGGGAGAGGGAGCCAGAGACGGCGGTGGTGCTAGGCGTGGAGCCAACTGGAGGGAGGAGACACCATAGCAGGTAAGTCCTTTTGTGTCAAAGCTTCTTGTGCATATGCATACCAAGCATATGCATACCAAATACCTCTCATGGTATATTGAAGAACTTCCCAATATTGGTCAAATTATGACCATGGTCATCTCTACGTAAACCTAACTCGGCTTTGTTACTGCAGTTTAAGCAAGCTGAAGATACAGCCAACAAACTTCAGTTGGATGGACTTGTTGTAATTGGTGGTGACGATTCCAATACTAATGCATGCCTTATTGCTGCCGTTGCTTCCAGCAAAGTCATAGGACAACCAACCCTGCTAAGAAGTTCAATCTACTGCTCATTCGTCATCTTTCAGTAGGTTTTGTTCTTCATTTCGTTTATTATCTTCCACTTGTTCCATGGAATGCTTGAATGACCTCACACACTGCATTTCAATTGAGTTTACAGAATCAAACTCATTCCATGTTGTTCACTATGTACTATGTTAAGGGGGCCGATCTATTTCTCATTCCTAATCTCTAGCTGAGCAGTTATATGTGTTCTATTGCCTAAGACGTGTTCAATAGGATGCTTGAATGCCTAGCACATGTGTATTTTAATTCAATCTGTAGAATTAAAACTCGATGACTGTGTTAGTAAAGGAGTCTGGTCTGCTGCTCATTTCTCGTGTATAGCTAAGCAAATATTTGTGTTCTATTGCCTAAATGTGTTTGATAGAATGATCGAATGCCTAAAACATGTGGTATTATTCTTCTGGTCTGTAAGAAATTAACAAATTACTCTCAGTTATGTTGATTGTATTGCCTCATATCAGTAATGTTTGACATGGACCTTTAATAGCAAAATAGACAACAAACATCTTTGTTAGAAAATTGGATAACACTTCTGGAAGTGGAGTTCACCTTTCTGTTGGGCGGTGGATATAATGAATTCCACATTGGTGATGTCATGGTTTTGCTAAATGCTTTACTTTGAGCAATTTACATTCTTGCTTTAATTGCTTACATATCTTGTAGTGTGTTCATATTGTCTGCACTTAGTTGAGCCTAGTTGATTTAGGTTTTATTTGAGCAAAACCAATTCGCTATTAGCTTCCGTGATTTATATATTGGTTTAGCGCGATAGTTGTTTAAACCGCCTATTCACCCCTCTAGTCGGCCACCTCGATCTTACAAGTGGTATCGAGCTTGGTCTCTCATTTATTAGACTTAACCGCCTAGAGAGTAAAGGATGGCAACTAGAGATTTAGTGCACCTAGGTGAAGCACCTCTATTTGATGGCACAAATTATGCTCAATGGAAAATCCGCATGTCTTGTTATTTTAGGCCATGAGTCCAAAAATATGGCGGATTGTAGATGTAGGCTTTTCTCCTCCATTGATCATTTTGCTCCAACCATTGAGGAAGAGAAATGCTTACATCTCGACGCCAAGCTACTAACGCCTTATTTAGTGCTTTGAGTGTAGATATATTTGACAAGGTATGCAATCTCAAGAACGCTCATGAGATGTGGACATATATTCAAGATCAATATGAATTGTCCACTTCCACTAGTGACGATTGCACACAAGAATGGATGTCGGAAGAAGAATGCTCAACTTCAAGCTCCGACAACGAAAATGAGGACTCTCAACTCCTCCACATCAACTCAATGCTTCATGGCTAAAGGTAATAATGAGGTAAATAACGATGAGCCTTCATATGATGAGTTGATGGATATGCTAGAAGAGCTCAATGAATATTTAGAAAAGGAGAAATCAAATTCAAAGTTTTGAAGAAAGAGTATGTCTCTCTTCAAAATGATTATGATGTTTTAAAGGATGAACATGAAACTCTCCTCCTAAATAATCTAAATAGCTCTAAGGTGGATATAGGCATTGAATGTAATTTAATAGATGATTTGCCATGTATAGCTTCTACCTCATGCATTTCATCTAAGGTTAATGTATCCACCTCATGTGAGGATTTAATTGATATGCCTTGTTGCTCCAAAATAGATGCTCCTATTTCCTCCATATCTTGCAATACTAACATTGTAGAGGAAAACAAAGAGCTCAAGGCCCAAGTCAACAAATTGAAGAATGACTTGGAAAGAGGCCAAAAAGGGAAGGCCACTCTTGATGATATATTGAGCAAGCAAAGACGCTTGCAAGATAAGAGTGGAATCGGCTTCACTCCCAAGAAAAGGGAGAATAGCAAGACTAGGCACAACGCAAGGCACACGAAGAATATTAAGTGCCATGGATGCAATGGAAAGGGCCACTTCCTCTGGTGTGTCCTAACAAGGTGAATGACAAGCAATTGTCATCAAAGAAGAGGCAAACCGGTAAGGAGCAAGTAAAGATGGTAAAAGATGAATGCAAATTTCGAACTTGCTACAATTGCCGGGAAAAGGGACATATGAGTAAGGATTGTCCAAAGGTATCACCCTAAGCCCATTATTTATAATGATCAATATTTGCTTAGGAAGGATATTAATGGCAATGTGTTTGCTAGAATAGTTAGTTCACATAAAACTAATGCTAGGGCCATTTGGGTGCCCAAATCCATTGTGACTAACATTCGTGGACCCAACCTAGTTTTGGGTACCAAAATGCGCTTAAATGCTTAATAGGTACTTGGAGAGGCGTTGGAGACTTGGCTTATTCATATAAAGATGGATGTCATCATATATCAAATTGGAGCCAAGTTTGAGGATAATCATTTCACATCAAGAACCAATGCCATCTCGGTAACAAGTATTTACATTGAAGTATCTAGCCCTTATGCCTTGTGTAGGTTGCATTTCATGAAAATCTTATTGAAAGGGGTGTTCTTGCTCTATGTTCACAATGTTCATAACTAATATCTTGAGCAAGTTGGTAGTGGCACATTAAGGGGGAGTGCTAAATCATAGTCATGTATTTCACATCCCTAAGTGTGCCCAAATAAATTAAGTGCTAGTATTGTTTTTCAAAAATAAGCCTTTTAGCCAAAAGTCAAAATTTCATAATTATTAGTAATTCTTGAAAAACTAGTTGCAAAAGGTATACAAATGCTTTTCAAAGATTTACCAAAGGTTTTGGCTTTAGAAAACCTATTTTAAGTAAAATGCATTTCTAGTCAAAATCCTACATTATAGTATCTTGTTTTTGACATAAACTAGATTTTTGTGTAAAATCTATTCTAAAAGGAATTTGAAAATCTTGTCAAAAGAAAAATACTAGAGTTGGTTATTCTAAACTTTTTGGTATTCAAAGAATTTTCAAAAGACCAACCTAGAAAAAGATATTTGATTTTCAAACTCATCCAAAATACTACTATGACCTAAGTGGTCACTTTCTAGCACTTAAGTGAGTTTTTCCATATGAACCAAAATTCTTCATATGAATATGTTCATAATGGTATTTATGACTCATACATGAAATTGGATGCTTTAAAATTCATCATTTGCTCAATTTGGATCTTTTGGTAAAATTTCATGAAAATATGATTCCTTTTTGCGAAATCAAAGCTTAATTCATAAAAGTTATTTTTCTTAGATAGACATTAGTCTCTTTAATGCATAATGATCCTGAATGATATTCATTTGAGTGCAAAACTAGGGATCATTTGCAAAATTGTCAAATTCCAATATCAATCCTTGAAGTGTCGGGATAATCTGAACTACCGCACTCCGTGTCCGAACGCTCGATTCTAACTTCCGCACATTAGTTGGCGGAACTTCCATTGTTCCGACAAGTCACCATTTCATTCCATTTCAATTCTAAATCTTTTGTGGTCGCTTCCTTTGGTCAAGTTGATCCTTCATATCATCTAGCTACCCACCACTCAAATACAATTGCATCTCTCAAGTGGTATTATTTCCAAGTGGTAGCTCCTTTTGATCATCTTGATCTCGACATGAGATTTATCTTTCAAGTGATATCATCTTATTCGTTAAAATGATGTCCTCTTTTCATCCTTGCCGATCAAAATCTTCTCTAATCGAAAGCTTTCTCCGTTTTGTGGTATGTGTTACAAGTGGTATTTTTTTTTCAAATTGAAGATAAGAGAAATAAGATTCATGCATACAAGTGATATCAAGTATCTACAAATGGAATCAATTACTCTTGGTATCAAGTGCTTTTACAAGTGGTATCAAGTTTCTACAAATGGAATTAATTGTCCTTGATATCATTCACTCTTACAAGATGGAAGATAATCCTTTGTGTGTCAAAGGAGAAGATGACAAGGAAACAAGAAAATCATTTGTATGTCAAATGAGAAGAAATAAATGCCAAAAGGAACCCTTTATGAAAGGGGGAGTTTTTCTTTGTGAAAAATTTCTTAAAAGATTTTGGTGTTACAAAATTTATGTAATTTGAGAAAACTATTTTACTTGCCTAAAATGATTTATTGGATCTTGTGAATGAATGTGTTTCATTCTCATTTGCTTCATTTTGTATTCTTGGAGTGACATTATAAATCATATGCAAGATTAGCTTTTCAAAATCAAGCCTTCCATTCGAAAGTCCAAATATTTTTTACAAGTGGCTTTTTGCTCAAAACGGTCAATCTTGTGAAAAACTACACAAAAGTATCTAAAATGTATTTCAAATGTTTTCAAATGCTTTTGAAGTAAAAATTCCTGCTTTGGAAACAAAATAGAAAATTTGGCCTCAAAAGGATCTTATATGATCTTGATTTTGAATTAAATGATATATTTCCTTAAATCAAAATCTATTGAGTTTTTGAAAAAGTTTTCAATACCAAACTCATAGGGTTGGTCATTTCAAACGTTTCTCAAGTTCAAAGTTTTTACAAAAGACCAACTGTTGAAAATCTATACTCATTTGAAATTCACCAAAAACTCGCTTGACCCAAAATTACCTATTCTTGCATATAGTGAGTTTTGCTATTTGAGCCGGATTTCTTTGTGTATCTTGGCTTGAAATAGTATTTCTAACTCATACAAAGCTAACAAAGTGAAAAACTCCATGAAATCCAAATTGGTTTGCATTTTGGATCTTAAAAGCAAAATTGCTCTCTTTATATACCTTCAATGCGCATTTTGCCATATCTTTTGAAAGAAAAGTCCTTTAAAAAAAAATTCTTGTTGAAAACACTCTAAATAGTCCAAAGTTAAAATCTGGAACTTTTCATAGAATTTGGACTTCATTTGTAAAAATATTGACTTTTCTTCTCTTTAAACTAAAATCTTACCTTCAAAGCTTAAATTGGCATATCTTTTGATTGGAGACTCCTTTTTCGAAAATTCTTCTTGGATAAGTTTCTCAGGAGTCTAAAGTTTATTTATGCCAAATTTGAAGGTATTTCGACTTGAATTGAAAAAGTTTTGACTTTTTCTCTTTGCTCAAAAGTCAAATTTCAGATTTGTGAAATTTGTATCTTTAAATGGGTTCACAATTAGAGGAAGCTATAATAATGAAATTTGATCCTCTATAGTGGTTCTATGTTGAAAAAATTTCTCAAATTTATTGGAACCATTTTACCCATTTTCTCAGCTGTCTTTTGAGGCTCAAATGAATTGTCAAAATCAAAATCCCGAATTTTTCGCTTTATGAAACTTTGTGATTTTCATATCTTTAAATTGGTTGACATTTGGTTAAGCCTCCCAAAATGAAAATTGTGTGTATATGCCAGCACTAGCTCCATGATTAATTTCATATTTTTCTCGAGCTTGCTTCCACATATTTTCAGATTGGCCATCTTTGATCTTCTCGCTTTGGAATTTGAAAATGTTCTTGAGAAGACTTCAAAGAAGGAGATTATTTGAATGTATTTCAAATATCATCTCAAGTCGATCATTTCAAGTGGTTCTCAATATTCTGATTTAAAAGGGGAAAATATTATGATCAATAGGTTTATAATCTATCTTTGTTTCTCCTCTCATATCTTGAGAACAAAATCTCCTTTGGTCATATAAGTTCAATTCATACTTTTTGTGACCAACCTCGATATTTGCAAGTGGTATCGATTTGCAAACCTCCCTTTGTGTCCTTTTAGTGATTAATGCCAAAAGGGGAGAATGTTTATATCAATACTCTTCCATTTGGATGTTTCATTTGTTTAAAATGCCAAAAGATGGAGAATTTCCAAAAGGGGAGAATGCATTAAATGTATAGTATATCATTCTCATATGCATAATGATTGACGCTTTTAAAATTTCACCTCATATGATGCATAGACATAGTTCATTAGTTTAAATTCTTATCTTATGTCTATGAATATCCAAATGTTGTTATTGATAATGGATTTGTCATCAATCACCAAAAAGGGGGAGATTGAAAGATCTAGACCCGCCATTATGAGTTAATGGAGTGTTTTGGTGATTAATGACAAATCCAAATATGAGACTAACTCTTTTATCAAGTATTATCTTTGTGTAGTCTCATTTGGATATAAAGGTGAAACACAACGAGGTATGCAATCGAAATCTCAAATTTATATATAATGTTGCATTTCTGATCCAAAATGTAGGATTGAACTCAACCATAAGTCAAGCTTGAATATGTGCATATGAGCTTATCACACACTTGTGTATGCACACATTTAGGGAGTTTTATCCTATATTTTGTGGTTTCATTAGTATTGATCCATATTCCATTTTCCACAAATACTAAGGATCTTTACGTTGAAACAAAACCTTTGAGTATACAAAACTTGTGTAGTTCAGATATACTCATGTTATGAGTATATAGAACTTGTGTAGTTCTTGTACACTCATGTTAGAGTATATATAACTTGTGTAGTTTATATATACTCATTTGTTCTCTCATTTATCATCATTAAATTTATGAGAATTTAAGTGGTTATCATCAATTACCAAAGAGGGAAAGATTGAGGTATCTTGTCCCACCATTATGAGTTAATGGTATGATGTGGTAATTAATGATGATCACATTGTGGAACTAACATTTTCCATGAGTTGGATATATAGGTTATGTTCCAGGGTGATGAAGACTTGGGATGATCATGAGTCGATCATCAAGTCAAGAGCTTGGCGTATATGATGCATCATGAGTTGATGCTTATCAAGAAGAGATGATCATGAGTTGATCATCAAGACAAGAGAAGACCCATCATGTGTTGATGGAGGTAAAGTGAAGGAATGCATCATGCGTTGATGCAAGTGAAGAATCGAAGATGAAGAAATCATCATGTGTTGATGATGATCAAGACAATATCCCGAAATGAAGAAATCATCATGTGTTGATGATGATCAAGACAATATCCCGAAGTGAAGAAATCATCATGAGTTGATGATTGTCAAAGTCAGGACCGGACTTGAAGTGTTGATGTCGTCATCAAGCTTCAAGAAGATGCAAGGCAAAGGTATGACTAGCTAGGGCTAAGGATGTGTTCCTAGTCTTTTACCGGTCTCGGTGTTTGGTTGAAAGACCGGATTGCTAGTATAGGTTTGCCGTACTATTAAGAGGGATCTTGACTAGTAGTTTGAGTTGGTCATGTGTTGATAGCTCATTATGTTTGCTCTAGCTCATCTATGCATGGAGCTATTATTTGCGAATGTGTTTTGCAAATAGCCGATGCTCATGCATTCAACCCTTGTAGCATGTGACTTAAGTTTGCAAATGCGTTTTGCAAATGGTGAAAGTCCATGTACCTTTTTCCTTGTGGTATGATTCCAAAAGTTGGCAAATGTGTTTTGCAACTTGTTGGGAATCTTGCTTGTGACCCTTGTTGGCATGGCTTGTCAATTAGCAAATGTGTTTTGCAATTGAAGTTGTTGAAAAAGCCATTTCGATTTCTCTCAGGAAAATCGGAAGTTCACTTCTTACGGAAGTTCCGCACCGGATGATCCGATTTTCGCGGCTTGATTTTTCGAGAGCGGCGGTTTAGGGACTTAGCCAAATTGAGTGCGGTAGTTCCGCTATGTGTTGAGCGGAACTTCCGAAGAATCGGAACTTCCGATATTTAGTTGGCGGTAGTTCCGGACTAAATTTAAACGGCTCAGATCTTGTGTGCTGACCGGACCACTAGACAGTAGTCCATCGTGGCCTTCCACGTGTCATGATCTCGTGGTGATCGATTTCGTGATGCGGTTGTCCGATGGCTTGAACATGCGACCGCATCCGGTTGTTCCGATGATATTACGGCGGTTGCAAAATAACAGTACGAGTGTAATCTCCTTTGAAAACCTCTTTTGAGAATCGGCTGTACCGCACGTATAATCGGATGAACCGCAATACGGATGTTCCGAAATGTATTTGGCGGTTGTAAAATTCGAAACGATGCAAAATCTCGGTTTAGAGACCCAAATCGGACGATCCGGTGTTTGCTGCGGATGAACCGCAACTAAATCCAACGGCTATATCGGTGCATTTAATCGCTGTAACATAGCCATTCGTGCATTGAGCATAGCGCGTTGTACCGATGCTAACACGCCGTTGTTCCGATATGTCTTGAACTTTGGGAACTTCTTCCCAACGGCTAGTTTTGTGTGTGGGCTATATATAGCCACCTTGGCGGTTGGGAAGTTTTGGAGTTATTGATAAGTGATACACTCATTCTTTGAGCTAAGAGCAAGCCTCTATTCTCTTTTGTGCATGTGTTGCACTTGGTGAGATTAGAGAGTAAACCCTAAGTGCATGTGTTGCCTTAGGTAGTGGATTGTGTATCCACGTGGCGTTGACAAAATTTTTTAAAAAGGGAAAAATTTTTTTAATTTTTTTTTTTTAAAAAAAAAACCCCTTTTTTTTTTTAAATTTTTTTAAAAAATTTTTTTTAAAAAAATTTTCCCAAAAAAAAAACCCAAAGGGAAAAAAATTTAAAAAAAAAGGGGGGGGGCCAAAAAAAAAGGGGTTTTTTTTAAACAAAAAATTTTTTTAAACCCAAAAAAAAAAAAAAAAAAATTTTAAAAAAAAAAAAAAACCAAAAAAAATTTAAAAAAGGTTTTTAAGGGGAAAAAAGGGAAAATTTTTTAAAAAACCCAAAAACAAAAAAAAAAAAATTTGGGGGAAAAAAAAAAAAAAAAAAACCCCCCCCCCCGGGGAAAAAAAAAAAAAACCCGGAATCCCCAAAACCCCCCAAAAAGGAAAAAAAAAATTTTAAAATTAAAAAAGGGGGGGGCCCCAAAATTCCAATTTCCCCCCCAAAAAAAAATTCCGGGGGAAAAAAAAAGAAAAAAACCCCCCAAAAAAAAAAATTTAAAAACCCAAAAAAGGCCTTTTTTAAAAAACCCCCCTTTTTTTTTTCCCCAAAATTTTAAAAACCAAATTTTTTTTTTTTAAAAAACCAAACCAAATTTTCCCCAAAAACCCCCTTTTTTCCCCCCCCCTTTCCCCCCCCCAAAAACCCCCCCCCCCCCTTTTCCCCCCCCCGGGGGGGGCCCCCGGGGGCCGGGGGGGGCCCCCTTCCCCCCCGGGGGGGGGGAAAAAAAACCCCCCCCCCAAAACCCCCCCCCCCCGGGCCGGGGAAAGGGGGGGGAACCGGGGGGAAAAAGGGGGGGGCCCCCGGGGGAAAAAAAAAAAAAACCCCCCCCCCGGGGGGTTTTTCCCGGGCCCAAACCCCGGGGGGGGGAAAAAAGGGGGGTTGGGGGGGGCCCCCCGGGGAAATTCCCCTTTGGGGGCCAAAATTTTTTCCAAAAATAGGGGGGGGGGGGGGAAAATTTTTAAAAAAAAAAAAAAGGGGGGGGGTTTTAAAAGGGGAAAAAAAAATTTTTTTAAAAAAAATTTTTTTAAAAAAAAAAAAAAAATTTAAAAAGGGGGAAAAAAAAAAAAACCCCCAAAGGAAAATTTTAAAAAAAAAAAAACCCCCCTTTTAAAAAAACCCCAAAAAAAATTTGGGGAAAAGGGTTTTTAAATTTTTTTTAAATTAAAATTTAAAAACCAAAGGTTAAAAGGCCAAAAAAATTTTTTTGGGAAAAAAAACCCCCCAAAAAAAAAAATTTTAAGGAAAAAGGGAAAAAAAAAAAAAAAAAATTAATTAAAATTTTAAAAGGGGGTTTTTCCGAAACCCCAAACCAAACCCCCAAGGGAAAAAAAACCAAAACCTCAAAAGGGGGTAAAGTTTAAAAAAAGGCGGGTTTCCAAAAAAATTTTCTGGTTTTAAAGGGTCAATAACCCCAAAAAAAAAAAGAATTTTTTTTTTTAAAAAAAATTTTGGGTTAAAAATTTCCCAAAAAAAAAAATTTTTTAAAAAAAAACCCTTAAAAAAAATTTTTTAAAAATTAAAAAATTTTAAAATTTTTTTAAAAACCCCCCCAAAAAAACCCTTCCCCCCAAAAAAGGCCCAATTTTTTTAAAAAAAATTTGGAAAAACCCCAAAAGGGAAACCTTTTCCCAAAAAATTTAAAGGGCCCAAAAAAAAAAATTTCCCCCCCAAAAAAAAAAAAAAAGGGGGCAAGGGGAAAAAAAAAAAAAAAAAAACCCCCCCCCAAAAAAAACCCCAAAGGGTTTTTCCCAAAAAAAAAAAAAAAATTGGGGGCCCCCCGGAAACCCTCCAAAAAGGCCCCCAAAAAAAAAAAAAAAACTTAATTTAAATGGTTTTTAACCCTTTTTTTTTTAAAAAAAAAAAAAAAGGGGGAAAAAGGGTTTAAAAAGGGGGGGGGAAAAAAACCCCGGGGGAAAAAGGGCCCCCTTTTTTTTGGGGGGTTTTTAAATTAAATTTTTTTTGGGGGGGGGGGGTCCGGGTTTTTTTCCCCCCAATTTTTTAAAAAAGGGCTTTTGGCCCGGTTTTGGGGGAAGGGAAACCCCAACCAAAAAGGGGGGGGGTTGGGGGCCGGGGGAGGCCCCCGGGGGGAAAAAAAATTTTTCTTAAAACCCTTTAAAATTTTCCCAAAAAAAAAAAAAAAAACCCCCCCCAAAAAAAAAAACCCCTTCCGGGGGGAAAACCCCCTTTTAAAAGGTTGGGGTTTTTTTTTTTTTTTTTTTTCCCTTTAAAAAAAAAGGGGTTTTAAATTTTTTTAAAAATTTTTTCCTTCCGGAAAAAATTTTTTTTCCGGGGGGCCCCCCCAAAAGGGGCCCCCTTTTAAAAAAAAGGGTTTTTTTTTTTTTGGGGGGGGGGGGGGGGGAAAAAAGGGGGCCGGGGGAAACCCCTTTTTTTTGGGGGCCCAACCGTTTTAAAAAAACTTTTTTTTTCCCAATTTCCTTAAAGCCCGGGGGGGGTTTTTTTTTTTCCCGGGGGGGGGAAATTTTTCCCCCAAAACCCCCCTTAAAACCTTCCAAAACCTTTCCCCCCGGGGGGAAGAAAAAGGGGTTAAAGGGTTTGGGGCCCCAACCCCAAAAAAAATTTTTTTTTTTGGGTTAAGGGGGGGGGGGGAAAGGGAGGCTTTTCCCCCCCCCGGGGGGCCCCTTTGACCCCCCCAAAAATTGGGGTTGGTTCCCCCGGGGGGGGGGGGGGAAAGGGGGGTTTGGTTTTTCCCCCCCAAAACCCCGGGGGTTTACCGGCCCAAAACCCCTTGGGTTTTTCCCCTTTGGGTTTTCCCCCGAAAAAAAAAAGGGGGGAAACCCCCCAAAAAAAAAAAAAAAATTTTTTGGGGGGCCCCCCCCCCCTTTTTTTTTTTTGGGGGAAAAAGGATGGGTTGGTTAAAAAAAAAACCCAATTTGGCCCCAAAAACCCCCCCCCCCCGGGAAATTTTTGGGTTTTCCCATTTTTGGGGCCCTTTTGGGGGGGGTTTTTTTAAAAAAAAGGGGGCCCCAAAAACCCCGGGGGGCCGGGGGGTTTTTTTTTTTAAAGGGCCCTTGGCTTGGGGTTTTTTCCCCCTTCCCCGGGGGAAAAAAATTTAAAAAGGGAAACCCCCAAAAAAAGGGGTTTCCTTTTAAAACCCCCCGGGCCCTTTTTCCCCAAAAATTTTTTAAAAATCCCCTTTTTTTTAAAACCCAAAAAAAAAAAAACCTTTTTTTTAAAAAATTGGCCCAAAATTTTTAAAATTTAAAAAATTTAAAAAAAAATTTTTTTTTCCAAAAAAGGAAAAAAATTTTTTAAAAAAATTTTTTTTTTTTCCCCCCCCCCCCCCCCCAAAAAATTTAAAAAATTTTGGGGGGGAAAAAACCCAAAAAAAATTTTTTAAATAATTTCCTTTTTTTTTCCTTTTTAAAAAAAAAAAAACCTTTTGGGGTTAAACCGGGGAAAAGGGAAAAAAAAACCCCCCAAAAAAAAAAAGGGGAAAAAACCCCCCCCTTTTTTTTTTTTGGCCCTTTTTTTAAAAAATTTTTTTAAAAACTTTTCCCCTTTTTCCCCCAAAATTAAAAAAAATTTTTGGGCCCCAAAAATTTTCCTTTTTTTTTTTTTTCAAGGAATTAAAAATTTTAAAAAAAAATTTTAAATTTTAAAAAAATTTTTTTAAAAAAAAAAACCCCCCAAATTTTAAATTAATTTCCCCTTTTCCAAAAAAAAAAACCCAAAAAATTTCCCCCGGGGGTTTGAAAAAAAACTTTTCCCCCTTTTTTTTTTGGGGAAAAAAACCCCCTTTTTTTAAAAAAAAAAAATTTTCCCAAAAATAAACAAAAAACCCTTTTTTAAAAAAAGGGTTTTTTTTTTTAAAAAAAAATTTTTTGTTCAAATGTATTTGGCGGTTGTAAAATTCCGAAACGGATGCAAAATCTACGGTTTAGAGACCACAAATCGGACGATCCGGTGTTTGCTCGGATGAACCGCAACTAAATCCAACGGCTATATCGGTGCATTTAATGCGTGTAACATAGCCAGATTCTCGTGCGATTGAGCATAGCGCGTTGTACCGATGCTAACACGCCAGTTGTTCCGATATGTCTTGAACTTTGGGAACTTCTTCCCAACGGCTAGTTTTTGTGTGTGGGCTATATATAGCCACCTTGGCGGTTGTGGGAAGTTCTTTGGAGTTATTGATAAGTGATACACTCATTCTTTGAGCTAAGAGCAAGCCTCTATTCTCTTTTGTGCATGTGTTGCACTTGGTGAGATTAGAGAGTAAACCCTAAGTGCATGTGTTGCCTTAGGTAGTGGATTGTGTATCCACGTGGCGTTGACACTTGATTAGTTCAAGTGAAAGTTCGGATTTGTTACTCTTGGTGTTTGCCGACACCTAGACGGCGTGGAGCGTCGTGCTCGGTGACCTTCTCAAGAAGCTTGTGAGAAGGCCCGCGGTTGTGAGTGGTTTGGTGCTCGCCATCTCGGAGTGGAGGAAGAGCAACCATAGTTGAGCGAGGTGTTGGTTCGGTTTGGAACCGGTCCAAGTGTTGGACTTACCTCGGAGGTGTGTGCTCATTTGAGGAGCCGGTCCAACGCGGGTTGGGCTTACCTCAACGTGGATTAGGGGAGACCGGCAAGTCTCCGACCACCACGGTAAAACATAATTGTGTCCATCTTGTTTTTACTTGTGCTTTACTTTGAGCAATTTACATTCTTGCTTTAATTGCTTACATATCTTGTAGTGTGTTCATATTGTCGGTGCACTTAGTTGAGCCTAGTTGATTTAGGTTTTATTTGAGCAAAACCAATTCGCTATTAGCTTCCGCATTTATATATTGGTTTAGCGCGATAGTTGTTTAAAACCGCCTATTCACCCCCCTCTAGTCGGCCACCTCGATCTTACACCTTGCCAAGTCCATTGATGTTGTTGTATTGAAGCTGTGTAGACGAATGTACAAATGAGGATAGGAAAAGAATATGGAAGGGCTAAAGATTTGAGACTGTTGTTTGTCAATGTCTGCATTGTAGTGCTCCTTTTGTCTCGGACAAGACATTAACGTCTCACCTTACTACGTTCTTTATCGTATCATGATGTCTTTATGATTATGATTTAAGTTGGATGTTAAAATATATGGCACAAACATATATTTTGTCTCAAATAAGTCTAATGCCTCATCTCAAGTTTCTGGTAATTTCCTTTTTTGGCTGATGCATGTGCAATACCTGCGCATATCGATGTTGTTTCATTTCATTGGGAGTAAATTGATAGATGGTTTCAAATAATTGATGGTTTTGTCAGTTATGCATGTATTGAAGTATACTATGAAAAAATGTTGTTTGCTACTGTTTATTTATATAATTGTTGCACAGAGTGTTTGTTCTATCATGTTGCACTATTGTGATGCTTGTAGATATATGTATTACCATCTTTTAATTTGTTGATTTACGTCATGTGTTAAAAAACATTATTTAGTGCAACGGACACCCTACTAGTGTATCATCATAAAATGAAAAGGCGCGGGATCATGAATTTTGGAAAGAGCCATTTGGCACAACATATTTTTAAGTTTAGGAACTTTTTTTAGAATTTTTAGAATATTCTGAAGACCCCGCCGTTAAGTGAGTGCACCTACCTTGCGTGTAGATATATGGTTCTATTTGTTTATACTAAATAATCTTCCTAAGATTTTCACTGAGAAGGTCAAACCTCCTGCACAATGTTACAAATTTATGGGGAGTTCTATGGGTGAAGGCAAAAACCAGGTATTTTAATTTAGATGTTACATATTTTGATTTCATTAGTTAGGTCCTTAGTTTGATAATATTTTCTACATAGAGTTGCTTTAAAAAAAAAGGTTAATCTCCAGAGAAAAATGCACCCCATAATGATGTAGCCTCGTGATGCTCGAGTGACTGCCAAAGCGCCCCTATGGTGACCAAATGTATTTTGAGCATTTCTAAGTGGTAAAACTTGATAGTCTCTTAAACCTTTTCTTTTGAAAAACCAAGAGCCATTGTCCTTCACTTCATTGATCTTCGCTTGCAATGCAACAAGAACTTGAAATGCCATTTACCAATGAGTTTGCTCAGCTGAGTCCCATCATATGTGTGTCCTATTTTCTATAAATTTCGTACTCCACCGCTGGATACACGAAACCTATGGCATTAATTTGAATAGGTCACTAAACTCGAAATTTATTCATTAGTTAGGTGCTTAGTTTGAGATTTTCTACATTGAGTTACTCTAAAAAATAAAAGGTTAATCTCCAGAGAAAAATGCACCCCATAACGTGTTAAGAGTGTATCTAGCCTCGTGATGGTTGTGTGACTGACCAAGCGCCCCTATGGTGACCAGATAATCTATGAGCCTTGCTAAGTGGTTAATCTTTATCGTCTCTTAAACCTTTTCTTTTGAAAGACCAAGTGACATTGTCCTGCATTTCATTGGCATTCGCTTGCAATGCAATAAGAACTTGCAATGCCATTTACCAATGAGTTTGATCGGCTGAGTCCCATCATATGCACATCCTATTTTCTATGAATTTCGTACTC
The DNA here is from genome assembly GCA_036346395.1 of Hsuehochloa calcarea. Taxonomy (NCBI): domain Eukaryota; kingdom Viridiplantae; phylum Streptophyta; class Magnoliopsida; order Poales; family Poaceae; genus Hsuehochloa; species Hsuehochloa calcarea. Next base: position 53,107,216 of record CM070603.1, read on the forward strand.
CACCGCTGGATACACGAAACCTATGGCATTAATTTGAATAGGTCATTGAGCTCGAAATTTAATCTGGTAAACCCTTGGGTTTGCCAAATTGTATAGACTAGTCAATTTTGGCTTAAATAGGATACCCATCTCAAAGGAATTCGTCGTTCTAAAGGTTTGTTTGGAACTGCTGTGGTTTTACTGAAAAACGGTTTTCGACTGGGCTGTAGGGTTGAACGGCTGCAGAGCTGAATGGCTAGGCTGAAGAGATTTGTTATTTGTCTGTCTGACTTTTAAGCAAGCTGGCTGCAGCTTTTGAGATTGAAAATATTTGAAATGCCCTTGAGAACAGTAACAGCTTATTCGATGATTTTAACGCAATCAACAACATTTAACGAGAACTAACGATAATTAATGATGCTAAACGCAATTAACAACATTTAAAGAATGAACAACTAGTACAATTGACGACAACTATTGCAATTGATGACATTTAACGATAATTAACGACGATTACCACAATTAGCGCAATTGGTCACATTTGACGATGACTACCGCAATTAGCGCGATTAATCTCATTTGATGATGGTTACCGCAATTAACGATGCCTACCATAATTAACGCAATTAATTGCATTTGACAAACAATTAACACAACATACTGCTTTAGCACAATTAGCGCAATAAACCACAATTAATGTAATTAACAATAATTATTATAATAAATAATAAATAATTATTGCAATGATTAATTATTAAAATAAATAATTATTACAAAAGAATTAAATTACAACAGGAAAAAGGTAAAGAAAAATCAAAGGCGGCGATGACTAGGGTTTGGACCGCCGCCGGCGGTAGGGGGGGAGTTGGAAGAGGAGGCGTCGGGGGAGGGAGCCCGAGGAGGAGGCACTGCCACATCGGGGGAGCCGGGGGAGGAGACGCCACATCAGGGGAGGAGGTGCCGCGACACCGCGAGTCGGTGGAGGATGTGGGAGCCGGAGGTGCCGGGGAGGGAGGAGGGCAACGAGACGGTGAGATCTGGGCGGAGGGAGGAGGAGACGAGACGAAGATGCCGCTGGAGGGAGCCAGGGAAGGAGGAGGGGCCGTGTCGGGGGAGGAGGCACCGCGGCGGAGGAGGAGGAGGGAGGGAGGCGGCACCAGGGCGGGAGGAGATGGGTGGGCGGAGGAGTAGTTGTTGTCGATTGTACTAGTTGTTCGTTGTCTTTAAAAAATGTTAATTATGTTTAACATTGTTAATTATCGTTAGTTCTTGTTAAAATGTTGTTAGTTGCGTTAAATGATATCAAACAAACAGTTACTGTCCTCATGGGTATTTTATATATTTTTCATCTCGGAAGCTGCAGTTAACGTACCTAAAAGTTAGAAAGTCAAACACCAAATCTTTTCAGCCCTGCAGCCGTTCAGTGTTGCAGCACAGCTAAAAACTGTTTTTTCAGAAAAGCCACAACCGTTTCAAATAGATTTAAAATCATCTTCAATCTAACTGTTCACTATGTAATGTATCCTAGACGGAAGTTTTTTTTAAAAAGCACGGCCGTTCAGCCCTCAAACTCTGCGCGGCTGCCACCGCCTCGTCCACCCGCGCGGCGCCCCTCTCCCCACCATCACCATGGCGGCGTCCTACCCCGGCAAAACCCTTGGCCCCAACCCTTCTTCACGTACGTCACGTCTGACGTCTCCCACCCCCTCCCCCTCGATCCCGCACGCGTCTCCTCCCTTCCTCTCCGCGCTCTCACCCTCTCTTGCCCTCGCTCCAGCGTCCCCCGCCGGCTCGGCGCCCAAGAGGTCCAGGACAATGGACACGGACGCGGCGGCGGCGGCTACTCCTTCGGCCTCGGCGGGGTGCTCCGCGATGAAGGCCGAGTTCGCCAAGCACGCCGAGTACCTTAACGCCCTGGTACGTATACGGGCGGCGCTGGTTTCTTGGTCCGGTTCCCTCCCTGGACCAAACCGCTTCTAGACTTGACGTGCGGTGATACTTTCGCTGCTCGTTTTTGTTCTGTGCAATGCGCTAGAAGAGTGGAAGTTGCTGTAGAGTGTATGTGGGTATGTGTGAGTTGGTGCCAAGATCTTATGCGTGCTAGGTCTTCGGAGAAATTCCGACGAGCCTTACGTGACCACTGGTGCGACAGTGGCTGCTGACTGCTGTAGTGTTCATTTCGAATTAGGCAGTCAGGTCACTTCATTTATAAGTTCACATTAGAGCACATGTTAGCAGCAGTATAAGGAGAACATTTCGAGAACAAAGGTGATTAACCTTGCGGTGCGGGCTGCGAATTCATTTGTGTTGAACCAACCTGATCTTTAGTTCCACAAGCGATGCTCAGACCTGCCCCAATTGAAATGAAAGATGTTTTCTTCTTTCTCCCTGATTGAATGTTCTTTGTTTCCAGATTAAGGCGGAGCATTGTCAATGGCATTATACATGTGCATGTGGATGTCTATAAGATTATGACAAAGTTGCAACTTTTGTCACATGCCGTTTTCTTTTATGTGAATTAATTGCGCTAAATTATCTACCGCTTTAACTGTATGCCTCTTCGAGGCTGCTTGAGCTATATGCTAGAAGTCTCTCTTAGCTTTGCTTCAAGATAGATTTCAGTCTTGGGTCAATTGAGTCCAACAGTCGCCCCTTGCCATTGCCACTAGTTTAGCGGTTGGACAATTTTTTCCCTCGTTTTTACATACTGAAAGCAGTTATTGCGGTAGTAGGTTGTGTCTTTCGTACTCATGTAGGTAATTAGCAATGCTTTGATGTTATCTCATCACTTTTCCATATCATTGTAGAATGATAAAAGGGAAAGGCTTGTGAAAACAAGTCGGGATCTGACAATGAACAGCAAAAAGGTCATCTTTCAGGTCCACAGGTAATCGATACAGATCCCTGCCTACCTGCTTGATTTGAGAATCAAACAATTGTGCTAGCCGCATCGCATTGTTTTTTTCAAAAAAAGGAGGAGAAAACATCTCATCTACGTTTTCTTGGCAGAGATTGTGATTCTCAGAGTCACTTTGATCACTCAAACTTTATCTATTATAAATTAGTGATATTAAAAATGTGAAATGGCTATGTGCCAGTTAAATTTTATTTCTCTTACTGTAAACACATCATGCTGGCCTTACAAAACATATCCCAAGCCAGTAGGTTTTACTGTACAGTCAATCAGGAACTCTACGTGAATTAAGTTGTTGAAGTATATGTTTGCACCAAATCAAAGGTGATAAAAAGTATGATTTAAGCTAAAAATTCATCCCTATCATGTGGCACGCTGCCAGAAATTATGCATAGTTCTGGGAATCGATCAAAGTTATATTTGCAAATGATCAACTATCAAAGTGTGAGACTGTGAACTATTCATGTGCAAATTATCCTTTAATGTTGCAACTGTACATCTTGCTGAACAACACTGGAGACTAATACGTACCCATCTCAAAAGTCTCTTTCATCATGACTTCATAACCAAAGTTACCAACGCTATATAATTGTCAATTTACCTGCTAGGCTGCTGAATTATGCGAACCTCAAACTGCTTTTCCAGTTTATTGCTGTTACACTTCATAAGTATTCATAAATTATTGATTTGTTTCAGAATCAGCAAAAGTAACAAGGAGGAAGTTCTTTCAAAGGCAGAAAATGATCTTGCTGCTGTGGTTAACCAATACATTGGAAAGTTAGTAAAAGAGCTACAAGGAACCGACTTCTGGAAGCTCAGAAGAGCCTATACCTTCGGTGTTAGTATCGATGTCGTTCTTTTGACATTGTTCCTAAGTTTGCAACAGATCCAATATGTTTGTCCTGTCTGTTGCAGATACAAGAATATGTCGAAGCTGCAACGTTTTGTAGATTTTGCAAGACTGGCACTTTATTGAGTCTTGCTGAAATTAATGATTCTTTGCTAGCGCTAAGTGATAAATCTGTTGAGCCCTTGCAGCTAAATGTCCTTGACTACTTTTTAGGGGTAAGTATACTGATACAACTATAATATACTTATGCTAGTTTTTCCCTTTTCTTTTCTTTGCTTGAAGTTGTTAATGGTGTTTCTGTGCTGTCAATGTCTTAGGTTGCTGATTTGTCGGGAGAGCTAATGAGGCTTGCAATTGGCCGTATATCTGACGGGGAAGTTGAATATGCCAAAAACATCTGTGCATTTGTACGTGACATTTACAGGGAGCTGACCCTTCTGGTTCCTCTAATGGATGACAATTGTGAGATGAAGAAGAAGATGGAGACTATGCTGCAAAGTGTGGTGAAAATTGAGAATGGTATCACTTCTTTTATGCCCAACAGTATCAAACTTACGATAGAACGGTGCTAGGTGAAGGAGGGTACTAATTGGGGGATGACTAGACCTAGAATAGCCGGTCAAAGAGGGAAGAGCACGGCAGGACTTAGAAACTTGGGAAGACTTCTTTGTTATTCCATTGCTTGCCTCCATTCAATCTGCCGTATACCTTATGTAGGTCCGGCCCTAACAACTTGACTAACCAAATAACTGAAGATAAGATAAGATCCTCTTAAACAAATAGATTACAACTATGGGCGTGCTGGCCAGCAGAAGGCAGTAGCAACTCGCCTCTGGTGCACCACTTCCGTGGGCCCATAATGGGCTGGCTGCGCACGACAATTTACAACCTTGATTTGAAAATATCAGCCACGCCTTGACTAAAAGATGAATCATATTATCTTTGCCTTCAGTGAAACTATATATACATACATGCTATATAGCCTAGTATTCTCTTTGACATGCACCAGTCCTTGGCTCCCAGACTATCAGACCGATCTTAAATGCTAGAATGGCTGACTTATAAGAAAAAAGAGGAATCTTCTGCGTATTTGCTAGAATGGCTGCTTTTTTAAGAAGTTTATTCTCGACAGAAGATGTGATATCTGGTAGTTTGCTAAATTCTTTATTTATCTTGTGAAACTGCCCATTCTCTGTTGGTCCTATTTGTTAGGACGCTGTTATCACGTTAGACATAGTCTAGGAGTTATTGAAGCATTATTTTGTCATTCTTAAACCACATGTTTTTGTTTGATGATGTGCTCCATTATCCTAGATCTCTAGTTTTTTTTTGTTTGTATATCTGACACGGAAAATCCCATTTTAATTGGCTTTGTTCTATTCAACATGAACCATCATGATCATGTTAAGGTTTATCAGGGATCAAATTGGTATGATTGATTATATTTGTTCTATTATTAATGTTTTTTTAAGAATGTCCCTACTTGAACTAGGTTTGTTTTTAGTTTTGTGTTATTTAAGTTCACATGTGAACTTGATTCTATGCTAGCATGTGCTAGTCAACTATAAGTGTTCAATGTGCCTTTGATGTTACAGTCATGTTTATTAAAAATGTATATTACAGAAGCTCGTGATCAGGTGCGGTACATGTAGAACTAGCAGAATCTATTGTGAAAACGTAGTTGATTTGGCACTTGGACAAAATTGGTAAACTTGATATTACATGTTATGAATATTGTGTATGTATTGCAATAGCCCAATGGACAATATATATAGTGTACAAAGGGCACAAGACTAAACCATAGAATAATAGAAAAATACCACAAATACCCTTAACACCCCCCTCAAATGCAAGACGTATGCAATAGGGAAAATCCGAAGTCTTAGTCTTGATGATGTCGTCGTAGTGTGTAGCTCTTGGAAAATATGTCAAGTATAAAAAGATCTCTCATCCAGGGTCGTGCAACAGCCCATAAAACACAAGGTGTAGGGGCTGAGAAAGTAGATGCAAGCGGGAGCAAAGTCGACCGCGTCAACACGACGAAGAAGATGATGTAACCGACAGGAATAGAGAGAGTTATCAAATCAAATCGAAGAGGAATAGATAGAAGCATGGCGGCGCAGATCGAAGCTTAAGACGACAGCGGCGCAGTGCACAAGAACGCAACAGAGACGCAGTGCGGAAGAAGTGCAACAGAGACGCAGTGCGGAAGAAGCGCGGTGGCATCATAACGACTTCCACGATCTGCAACGGCTCGAAGAGAAAAGCGACGACTGCTGCCATGCGAAAGAGAAGGAGTGAGCCAGGAAGCAATCGCCTGACTGATAAGGAATTTGTGGACTCGCACGACCTAGACGAACTCAAAGATAGAGTGTTATGGACTTGAATGGACGCAACAAAAGAAACGACACTAAGAAAGAAACGACTCAAGGATAACTAGTAGCATGCAGTCGGGTACCCATTGGTATCAGCCAACACAACCAGGCCGCACGAAAACCAACCATTTTCCCATCCCCACTCTCCCAATCCATTCTCCACACATCACTCTCCCAAGCCACATCTCTTGGTCTCCCCAAGTGTGACCTCCATCTCCCTATCTCCTCTCCCCTGTTGCTGCCGGCGTCGAGTGGAGGGGGACGCCACCGTGGATCCCCACGGGCTTTGTCGCCCCGTGGAGACCGCCTCCACCTCGAGCTTCTTGGATGGGACCAGAGGCGAGGGGGTCGCGGGGCTCCGCGGAGTCAAGGCCGACGTAGTGTCGAGGAGGCAGCTCGGGGTGGTGGCCCCGTAGCAGCCGCAGGACAACGACGGTGTGGCCGGGGGCGAGCTTGGGCGGAGCAGGGGACTCGGGCCGGGGACGAGCGTGGGCGGAGAAGCTCCGGCTACCTGTCCTCCGTTCTCTCGCCCTCGGGGCTTGGGGAGGAGCAGAGGAGGCGGCACTCGGGGTCAGATCTGGAGGGGATCTGAGTTGGGAGCAGGCGACAACGGTAGATCTGGGTGGGGAGGCGCGGATCCAGGCGACGCAGCCTTGGTGGCAGCGTCGGTGTCGACTCGAGCTCCATGCGAGCAGAGGTGGCGCGACGGCGAAGACGAAGCCTGGATCCGCGGCAAGCGGTAGGATCAAGCCTGAGGCAGCGCGATCTGAGGCGGGGCAGCTGAATCCGAGGCAGTTCGGCGCGGACTCGGTGGCGGCGTCGGCTCGAGCAGAAGGAGGGGATCCAGGCTGGGGAGGAGCGGTGGCGACAGGATCCGACGAGGAAGAGCTTGATATCGCCAGATCCGACGAGGAGGAGGCTCGAGGAATGACGAGCCTGTTGCTTCTATGCGGAGGCGTTGTGGTGGCTACCCCCGGGAGCGGAGATTGCTGTGAGAATCCGAAAATTTTTAACTAATTTAAACAACGTTAATTGATAATTATTAGTAAATTAAAATTTTCTAAATCAAGATCAAACATAATCTTATATTAATATCGAACACATCACACAACATTTTAATACAAGTTCATAGCCGCAAGAGTGGCAATAAGGTTTCCAAAATCAAAATTTCATCCTCATTAAAACTCAAAAGTCAACTACAAGCGGACGAACAATAATGAATACAACCCCTGAGATAGAGTGCCATATGAATTTCTTGCAAGCGAAATTAAATCATTAATGCAAACTCAGAAAGTAATACAAGAATCCATCTCCAGATATTACAATATGAATTTTAAAAGTAATAAAACAACATTATTTCATTCTCAAATGAATTATAAGAATTAATTACATCGGAACAGATTATGGTTTACAACCCTGAATACATTACAAAAGATTAAAATAAAAACTCGTATTGCATATCACCGAAGCCTTCCTTGAAATCATGCCCGTCCATCGCCATCCAGTCAAACCGTTTTCCTCGACCCAATCCGAAACACTATCCACAGCTCCATCGTCCGCCAACAAATCACAAGACAATTAGCAGTTCAAAAGCAATAAAATATAGTTAAAATAAAATGGATTGCCGTCAGATTTCCATAAGGATCATCGTGGTTCCCAGATCAACCGAAGTCAATCAGCCCCGTCTCAATCCAGTGGGTTTCATCACCCAGCAATTTTAGAATTCGACACCCACCTTTTCTCACCTTACCTCAACTGTAGAAAAATTGAACAATACCGAATGGACCATTCTATTTTCTTAGCCCAATACCCACTTTCCATTTTACCGACTTACCATCCACTGTAGAAACACCAGTGTACAGTGCAGGGGATTGTGAGAGCCATAGAGATAAGGCTATGCACAGTGCAATGGATAAGGGCGGCCGAAGCCAACCCCCCTGGATAAAGCCTCATATACCCTCACTGCTTCTCTCAAAGCCCACACAAGCCGCCACCATTTCATTTCCCCTCAGCTGAAAGCCACCTATTAGAACACAAGCAAGCCAAAGGCAAAGCCATTGCCCTCAAGAACAAAGCAGAACCAGCAGCCACAACCCAAAAACAACACCATCCCCAACCCCCAACCCATCCAAGCCAGTGCAAGGAAGGGGTGCAAGCACAGGAGGCCACAACACTGGAAGGACGGCGAATGAGCCCACCTCAAGCCGACCACCAGCTATGCCAAAATCAAGAAAACGATCGACAAACACAACACCTGGTTCTTTCCCGAATCGAGCCAACCATCAACCGACATGCAGACGAAATAACGCAGGCAGGAGTAGCTGATACCGATTACGCCGACGACAATCTTTTCTGCAATTATGAAGGCAAGCTTATCTCTTGATCATAAATATAGTTATATTAAAGGTAAACTATATATTGATGTATCTTATATGTACATGCATCAAAACTATGTCTCAAAATTAAATCGGAATAAAGGTGAACATGAGATGAAGATAAGAAACGAGAATGAGATGAGGAAAAAGTTGATATTATGGCTGGTAAAGGGGGCTCGGGTAGGGGAACGTGACGACAACGACGATGATGATGAGGGAAGAGGTGGGACCCCCTTACATATGGTTAAAATATAAGAACCAACAAAACTCTCAACCGAATCAGGGGCCGTAAGTTCAGTGCCCACTATTTTCCCATTTTGGCGAGCAGAAAATGGTACCTTGTTATGTAATTATACCCTCCACATCAAGTAATTATGTAGGATCAAGATGGTGCTATGTCGCTAAGTGTAGTGTTGGGTGAAGGTAAGACCGGCCCAACCAACATTACTGGAACTCAGTGGATGATGAGATCAGCACCGTGACGAGGTCAACACCGACGAAAATTAATGGGTAGAGGAATTAATCATGTAACTTGGAAAAGCGCTCTGTATTATGATCTCGAACCCGCATCCAAGGAAATGCAGGGGACCTAGCTCAGAGAGACCTCAGAATAGCTGTGGGTAAAGTGGTACAAACTTGCGCAGTGCTATACAAAATCATGAATTCATGCCAGTTTCCTGGATTGGAGTCTATGGGAACCGCTAGGGGTCTATCTTCTCTTCGAATGATAAGTAGTCTTTTCAGTATTAAAATATGCCACTTAATGTTTTAACGGGTTATTTATTTTCAGAAAAGAGATGATATAGAAAATATGATAATAAACATAGATGAATCATCCAGTGCATTTTTGCTATTAATGCTTGCTGAGTACATTAGTACTCAAACTTGCTATTATTCTCTTTTGTTAGATCTTGGTCCGTCCGAGAACTATCCCGAGTGGGACGAAGGACACGCAGGTACCGAAAATGTTGTAGGAAACGAGGGTGTTGACTACGAGGACCAGGGCCAGATGGGCAACTTGTTCGGCGATTGGGACGACTAGGCGTCAAGTGGAGCAGAGCAGGCGAGCGAGGGGACTTAGTCCCTTTTGGCAGTTGTAAATTACTACTTGTAATAAAGACCATAGCCTGGGCTACAGTTGTAATAAAAATATATAGTTTCTATCTTATTGTTCTGCTGTGCTAACTCTGGTAATAGCTTCTTCGTCATGGGAGCGTGTTGATCTGATTCACGGGTCTTCACGTCGAGGATCGAGGGATAAATAGAAAGCCTATTGAGAAGCAAATCTTGGCAACACACTCCAATGAGATAGCCTCCAACAAAGAACTCAATCAACAATCTCTAATTGAGCGATCAGTGTCCATACATCCGTCGCACGATGCTCCTTACAATCCATAGGAAATACAAGGACATGATGGGGGAACTCCCAACCTAGGGATCTAACCTAGGCAAGAGCAAAGCTCAAGTCTTCTTTATGTTTTCTCTCTCCTTTCTTTGTTGGGTGGAGGGCCCTTTTATAGTGGGGTCAAAGGGAGAAGTTCGGTTCGGCCAGCGTCGGCCGCCGGCCGGCGTGGGGCCGGTCGGCCATTGTCGATCTGCGGTCGACCGCCTGTTGAACTTGGTTCGGCCGGCGTCGGACCGGTGCTCGAACAATGAGAGACAATCGAGTTGGGGAGTTTGGTTCGGCCAGGCGTCGGCGGCCCGGCCGGCGTGGGAGGCGGCCTCGGCCGGCCTGGAACAATGAGCAACCCTTTGTCTCCCGGTCATCATTCCTCTTGCCATCTTCTCCCGCGGAGCTGATTAAACATACATATGGAGCATGAGGTAGCATCCAGCTCTCAGAGATATCAAAGCGAGACTCAAGTAAGAGCGACTTCACCTCAATGTTAAGTTGTTGCGCTCGCGCTCTTGTCATTGGTCCTTGGGCGTGATGGAGGTGACTTGGCCCTCGTTGGAGTTGATGGAGTTGGTGTCGATGTCCTCATCATCCCCCCCTTCTTGGAAAGGAGTCGTCCTCGACTCGATGTGTTCTGGCTCCAAGAATGGTGATAAGTCCGCCACATTAAAGGTAGAGCTCACCGCGTACTTGTCGCTTGGAAGGTCAATCTCATATGCGTTGTCATTGATCTTCTTGAGCACTTTGAAAGGTCCGTCGCGCGTGGCTTCAACTTGGAGGCGCTCGGTGGGAAACGGTCTTTGCGAAGGTGAATCCATACCAAGTCGCGGGCTCAAATAGCATTTGCTTCTTGTGCATATTGGCCTTCATGCATAGAGGTGGGTTTTCTTTTCAATTTCCTCCGGGTTTTGAGGTGAATTTTCTTCACGAAGTCGGCTCGCTTGGAGGCTTCCATGTTGACTCGTTCTTGTAGCGGTAGTGGAAGAAGATCAAGTGGTGTAAATGGTTTGAAGCCATACACCACTGAAAGGGCACATGTTGGTGGTGGAGTGAGCGGCGCGGTTGTAGGCGAACTCCACGTGAGGTAGACATTCTTCCCACTCTTTGAGGCTCTTCTTGATCATGGTCCTTAAAAGACTTGACGATTATGCGATTCACAACCTCGGTTTGGCCGTCGGTGCATGCGGTGGCGGTGGTGGAGAAAGCGACTTGGTGCCAAGTTTTGCCCACAAAGTCTTCCAAAATAGCTCATGAATTTGACATCGCGGTCGGAGACGATCGTCCTAGGCATTCCATGGAGCGTACAATCTCCACGAAAAACAAAGTTAGCTACATGGGAAGCATCGTCGCATTTATGACAAGCAATAAAATGAGCCATTTTGGAGAATCTATCAACAATCACAAAAACTGAATCCTTACCCGTCTTCGTTCTAGGTAAGCCCAATACAAAGTCCATGCTAATGTCCTCCCAAGGAGCACCGTGAATGGGAAGCGGGGTATACAAACCGTGGGGATTGAACTTGGACTTCGCCTTGTGACACGTGATGCACCGCTGAACATACCTCTGAACGTCTCGTCGCATTTTAGGCCAATAGTAGTGATCGGAGAGCATGGTGTAGGTCTTTTCCTTCCAAAGTGTCCCATTAAGCCGCCAGCATGAGACTCCTGCACAAGGAACAAACGAACAGACGACTCGGGAATACAAAGCTTGTTAGTATAAAAGAGGAAACCGTTGTGCATGTGGTACTTTTCCCAACCCTTCCCATCACAGCATTGCGAAAAAGGCATAGAAAGCAGGATCATTCGCATACAAAGATTTCAAACTTTCTAAGCCAAGTACCTTGGCCTCTAGTTGCACCAGCATGATATGTTTTCTAGAAAGAGCGTCGGCTACCACATTCTCCTTCCCTTTCTTATACTTCACAACATAAGGGAAAGTTTCTATGAATTCGACCCATCTAGCATGACGACGATTTAATTTTGATTGGCCCTTAAGATATTTTAAAGATTCATGATCGGAGTGGATGACAAATTCTTTGGGCCAAAAGTAGTGTTGCCAAACTTCTAGCACCCTAACCAAAGCATATAATTCTTTATCATACAGAGGGTAATTAAGTTGGGCGCCATGTAATTTTTCGCTAAAAATGCGCTACTGGTCGCCCATTTTGCATCAAAACACCCCAATGCCCAACCCACTAGCATCACATTCCACTTCAAAAGTTTGGGTGAAGTCCCAGAAAACAAGCAAAGGAGCTTCGGTTAACCTTAACTTTAACTCTTGAAAAGACCTTTCTTGAGACTTACCCCAAACAAAGTTAACACCTTTTTTTGTGAGTTCATTCAGAGGGGCGGCAATGGTGCTAAAATCTTTCACAAACCGACGATAAAAACTAGCCAAGCCATGGAAGCTACGAATTTGACTAACATTCAAAGGGTTGGCCAATTTTAATTGCTTCAATTTTAGCTTCATCAACTTCAATTCCTTAGAAGAGACAACAAATCAGGAAGATCAATTTATTGGTGCAAAAGTGCATTTCTCAAGATTAGCAAGCAGTTTCTCATTTCTAAGCACCTCTAGAACAAGCCTAACATGCTCAACATGCTCATCCAAGGATTTGCTATACACGAATATCATCAAAATAAACAACCACAAATTTCCCAATGTAAGCACGCAGGACATGATTCATGAGACGCATAAAGGTGCTAGGAGCATTGGACAAACCAAAAGGCATAACAAGCCACTCATACAAGCCAAACTTGGTTTTGAAAGCGGTCTTCCATTCATCTCCTACGTTCATTCTAATTTGGTGATACCCACTCTTCAAGTCAATTTTAGAGAAATGATGGAGCCACTCAATTCATCAAGCATATCATCAAGTCTAGGTATGGGGTGCCTATATCTAACCGTGATATTGTTGATAGCCTACAATCTACATCTACACACATGCGCCAAGTGTCATCTTTCTTAGGGACAAGGATTAAAAACTGAAATTCGTTTGAATTTGTTTAAAACCATCAAAATTTGAAAACTAGCTCAATTTGCTCGCGGACATAGCCCTTGTCAAGTAGGGCTTGCCATCTTTCTTAGGGACGTTGGATCTCCTTGGGGCTCTCCCCTTGTCAAGTATTGCACTGAGCTCCTTGGTCTCCTGGGATTGGGCGAGACGGCCAGGTTGGGGAGAGGAGCCCGGAATGAGGTCAATTCGATGCTCAATCCTCTCAAAGGAGGAAGCCCAGCGGAATCTCCTCGGGAAGACGTCCTCAAATTCTGCAAGAGAAAAGAAAGAGCACTTGGAAGAGGGGTGAGTCATTAGTTGAAAGAATAAGGTCCTTGCACACTAAAAAGAGGGGGCATATGGTGGAGTCCTCCTCACTTCTCTCACATCCGATTTGGTAGCTAGCATGACTAAAGCTCTCTCCTCTCCTTTCTTTTGGCCGCTCTTGTGGGTTTTGTGGTTCTCACACACCAAGGGTGGCCCTCATTCTTACCCTTTCTCCTTGGCGGTAGCAACCCGTGGAGCATTGTCGGCGAGGATCTGGTGGGAGTCATGGGACGACACCACCTCTTGGTTATGCCATTTGAACTTGTAGTGGTTGGTTCGGCCCTCATGTGTCACCGCCGATCGTCTTGCCACGGCCTCCCCACAGGAGGTGGCACACCGTCATGGGCACCACATCACACTCCACCGAGTTGGCGTAGGCTCCAATTTGGAAAGTGACCTTTGTCATGTATTGCACCTTGGCCAGTGCCACAATCACTTAACCATTGTACATGGTAAGGGTGAGGATGCTTCTCAATTTGAGTCCCAACTTCGAGCACAGTTCTTGGCTTGCAAGGTTGTGACAACTCTCGCCATCAATAATCACTTTGATGGATTTTCCTTGTATGCCACCTTGGTTTGAAATAAATTGGTCCTTTGCTCGGGCTCATCTTGTTTATGGACCGTCAAAGTCTTCTTTGTGACAATGAGAGCCTGCTCATATCAAAGTCACAAAAGAGTGGGTCTTGGGCCTCTTCTTCTTGGGCATCTTCACGGTTAGCAACCTCATTTAATCTCTCGGCCTCTTCATTACTATCAGTTCATATTCTCCATCTTGGTCACAATCATGGTTCGGTGTTTGGGCACTCCTTGCAATGTGCCCATGGCCCAAACACTTGAAACATTGGATCTCACGGCTCTTGGCGGTGGATCCGATGAAGAAGACCCACTTGTTCTTTGGAACTCGCCGGTAAGGGTGTGGGTGCTTCTTTGGTGCCGGTGGTGGTGGTTGGAGGCCTTATGCTTGAGGCGCCTCACCACTCCCTTGGGTGTAGCTCTTCTCGAGTGTGCTCTTGGATGTTGATTTGTTGCTATATGTTGTAGCCACAGGCGTGAAGGTTGTATAATCTGCGGGCATTCTTTGAATCTTGTTGCACTTGCCTCTCGCCTTGGTAGCTTGGTGCACTAGCTCGACCACGTTGTTGTATGGTTGGAACTCTGTGATCCTCTTGATGGAGTAGTTCAAGCCCGACATGAAACGGGCCATGGTTTGTTCTTACGCCTCTTGTATGTTGGCTCGTATCATGGCTTTCTCAATCTCCTTATAGTACTCCTCAACGCACCGGTTGCCTTGCTTCATGTTTTGCAATTGGTCATACAAGTCCCTCTTGTAGTGCTTGGGCACAAATCTTGCCCTCATCTCATGCTTCATCTCAACCCAAGACGCTCTGGCCTCTCATTGCGGGCTTCCTTTGGTTGATTACTGTTCCCACCATATGAGTGCATAGTCATCAAACTCAACCGATGCCATTGCTAGTTTCTTCTCTTGAGTAATTATGCAGCCGAAATATTTTATCCACTTTCAACTCCCAAGTGAGATATGCTTCTGGATTCGGACCTCCATCAAATTTGGGTATGGTGAACTTTAGCTTCCCAAACCTTTCCTCTTCACGCTCATACCGGGTACCTTCCGGGGTCCATCACGCGACCTCGGCTCCCATCCATCATCGTAAAGATCGGCAATGCCTTCTGCTCTTCTTGGTGGAGGTGGGTGAGCTTGGTGATGGTGGGTGCGGTCCCTTCTTGCTTGCCGCTCTCGAGCCAGGCGCTCGGCGGTTTCTGCATCGGTCTCATCCAATTCAACCTCATGTGCTCCCAACGGATTCGCTCGAAGTTCCCTAATGATGTCGGCCACGAGGTTGGCTCGGAGAACCCCGAATTGTTGGTTGATCTCGATCTCCAAGTCCCTTTGAGTACTGGCCATTGTTTCCTGGATCTCTTGTCGAAGGGCGCCCCTCAACGCATTGAGCTGCGTTTGAGTGACACAATCAACGCCCAACTCATCTCCTGCTGCAGGGTGGCCTCCTCCTGACATGGTTAGTAGCCAACAAAGAGAAACAAAGTTTAGCTTGTAAAGAAAATACGTGAAATCTCACTCTCCCTCACCTTCCCTGCCAACCAAGTCCTTGTACTCCCTCACGGATTGTGGAAGAGGATTGAGAGAGTTCTTTGCTGGAGACCTTGAACACACACACAATTTATGTGGAGCTTGGAAAGGGTGAGTATACAAAAACAAACACAAAACGAATTTCAAGTGAAATAATGCTAAAAGGAATCCAAACTAGATTGCAATAGCCTAGGTGCCGATCCCAAGTCAAATGAACCCACACACACTCCCAAAGATGATGGTACTAGAATGCAACCAAAGGTAATGAGCTAAAGCAAAGGATGGAAGTGAAGGTAGAGTTAGCTCGTGTTGCACTAGTAAGGGAAGACGCTAGTTCGATTGCAAAGTTGTATGGCTATAGATTGCATATGTCAATAAGAATGCACCAACATGTAGGGGCGTGCTTAAAGGTATTTGAGTTGGCTTTCCCTTCCCCTTTTCTTTCTTTCTCTTTTTTTTTGATGCCTCGTTGGGACAACTCTCTTGACTTTTCTTTTACATTTCTGTTTTGGAGGAAGGTATTTCTTTGTTGCCCAACTCAAATCATATGAATTTCCAACTGATTCACGCTCTATGAATGGATCTAGGTGCACCGATTATTTTACACATGCAAAGCCAAGCAATCATGGATGAACTAGTCTGACTAGGAGCAAAGGTATTCGCAAAGGTTCGATAAAGGCTTACAAGGCTCAAAGTCGAGGTTGAAACGTTGCGATTTAGGAGAGTTCTTTATTACATTCTGCAGGCGGTCCGACCGGTGTGTCCAACGATCGGACGATGCGGTCCAACGGTCGGACGGTCACACCGGTTCGAACCGTTGGTTCGGCGTCGAGCCGATTTCACGAACGAGCCCGATCGATCGGTGAAATGACGAATTTCTTCGATTCGAACGATTCCTCGGTCCAAAAGGCACAAAAATCACGGGAAGTAGATCGGCACATAAGCAAAGTATCTATTGGATCCAAATTAGCAAAACTCAACAATCAAACTCGAATCGGAGCTAGGGTTGTCAGATTTGGGGAAGAACACATGAACCCTAGAATCAAAAAAAAGTGATAGATCGATCCTACCGTGGCAACCAAGAGCTCTGATACCAAGATGATACGGATTCACAGGGTCTTCACGTCGTAGGATCGAGGGATAAATAGAAAGCCTATTGAGAAGCAAATCTTGGCAACACACTCCAATGAGATAGCCTCCAACAAAGAACTCAATCAACAATCTCTCTAATTGAGCAGATCGTGTCCATACATCCGTCACGATGCTCCTTACAATCCATAGGAAATACAAGGACATGATGGGGGAACTCCCAACCTAGGGGATCTAACCCTAGGCAAGAGCAAAGCTCAAGTCTTCTTTCTATTTTCTCTCTCCTTTGCTGTTGGGTGGAGGGGCCCCTTTTATAGTGGGGTCGGGTGGGAGAAGTTCGGTTCGGCCCAGCGTCGGCCGGCCGGCCGGCGTGGGAGGCCGGTTTGGCCATTGTCGATCTGCGATCGACCGCCCGTTGAACTTGGTTCGGCCGGCGTCGGACCGTGCAGAGCAATGAGCGACAATCGAGTTGGGGAGTTTGGTTCGGCCAGGCGTCGGCCGGGCCGGCCGGCGTGGGAGGCCGGTCGGCCGTCTGAACAATGACGACCCTTTGTCTCCCGGTCATCATTCCTCTTGCCATCTTCTCCCGCGAAGCTGATTAAACATACATATGGAGCATGAGGTAGCATCCAGCTCTCAGAGATATCAAAGCGAGACTCAAGCAAGAGCGACTTCACCTCAATGTTAAGTTGTTGCGCTCGCGCTCTTGTCATTGGTCCCTTGGGCGTGATGGAGGTGACTTGGCCCTCGTTGGAGTTGATGGAGTTGGTGTCGATGTCCTCATCAGGTGTTCTACCGAGCAAACGAATAGTAATCCATATGGCTAAGTGTGATTACCTTCTGGGGTAATGACACGGGATGCCGCATTGCTCCTCCGGGGGTGGGCAGCAGAAGCGGTCGGCGGCTAGGGTTCGAACCTTTGCTCTGATACCATGTTATGAATATTATGTATGTATTGCAATAGCCCAATGGACAATATATAGAGTACAAGGGACACAAGACTAAATTCTAGAATAATAGGGAATACCACAAATTAACAGATACAAGAAATCTTGCAGCACATTTGTGTGAATCGGTTCTACTCTTTTATGAAAAGGAGGGAAAAGACAAGTAAGCGAAATTGCTGCAATTTCATTGAAATTCACTTAGGTTAAAATAGTTTGAACCTCTGACTAAAAGAGCCTAGTTGAAAAACTGCTGGAGTTTTTTTTTTCTTTTCCAAACTATCTAGTGCAAAAATTGCTACACATGCTTGTTAGTGTAAGCCTTTTTATAAGCCAGAGTATTGTGGTTTCTACTAGTAGCTTTCTATACATGCTTGCACTAGCTATGTGGTGTGGACTTGAAGTGTTGTTTGTGGCATTCTTGAAATTGGTTTCGTAAAAAGTTCAAATTTGTGCTTCAATTTTGTAGAACCATGTTTCAAACACACCAGGTTCAGAAATATTGGGAATAGCTTAGACGTGTTGTCACTTCATCAATTACCTTTATGCATTTGTTTCGATATTGTCACTGTGTCCTTATTGTGCCTATCTTTCTGCTACTTTTGAATTGTCCGAACGTAATTACTCTGCATTTGTTTCGACATTTGTTCTGCTTACTCTGCATTTGTTTCGATATTGTTACTGGTTCTGAACACGCATTGCACTCTGCATTATTTATTGGCTAATGTTCTTCTTGTCAGTGCTTCTTTATGTAATCTGTTGCGTTTTGACTTAGTTCAGAACCACCTACTATGAATATTTAGATTCACATTTGCGGTATCATCCTCTTCTTAGGCATGTGCTTGCAGTTGGTTAGTACAGTACCTTTTTTCTACACACGCAATTATCTTGCGGGCATTCTTTGTTTGAGATAAATCTATTGCTACATATCTGTAAACATTTAACGCTGTGTATGCATATGTTTCAGCTTGCTTCAGTGTTCATGTGAGAGGATCAGAGTACATTCCACTGCTAGGATCATCTGCATATCCAGATTACGCCTTTTTTAGTGGTGCAGACTATGACCAATGAAGCAAGACGACCTAACTGACATGTTACAAGAATTTATATCATCGATCGAAAGAAACGTTGTAGCAACCAGACTGTCCAAATTTATTGCTGGTGTATGTCACACCATGGAACATGTAATCTTGTCTCAGCTTTGTGTAAGCATTGCGAACCTGCTCATCTAGTATTTGAATAAGGATTTGTTCTCTCCAATGGTTTCTAGTTTCTTATGCCTCTAATCTCTCTCTCTCTCTCAAAAAAAAAAAATCTCTAATGCTCTAATTGAGCATGGATTCGCATCCCCTGACATTAGGCTATAATGTCATGGACTACCATTAATTCAATCTCATCCGTCCATTGGAAATACGAGGGCTAGCCGGTTTGAGACCCACTGCGCAGTCAGCCAACCACACCACTGCATCGATCAAGGCCCAAACTACCTTCGATCTTCTTCTCCCCCTGTAACTCTCTCTCCCACTTGCCGCCGCCGCCGCCGAAAACACAATCCTTTGGTTAGTTGATTGCCCTGTTGTTGAGTCAAGAAAGAGTACTTTGCTAATCCGAACTTACGGTATCTGCAAATTTTGGACGAGACTAGTGCAGTATGAAGAACGAAATCAGCTCGGAATGTATCGGAGATGATGTGCGGTTTATCTTACATGCTCAGGACCTTGAGTATAAAACGTGAATAAGAACTGACATGATCCAGTCCCTTGAACAAAAAATGTCAAGCAAAGTTTCAGCTTCTCTCCCTCTCTGGAACTTTGGATGGAATTAAACAACAAAGAAAACAAGCAATAGAAACTACACAATTTATTTTGCACATTACTAGAGAAGAAGCACCTTACGAAAGAAGAACCAAACACAGTGGCAAACCACAACTCCATATGGAGATGGCAAGGTCACATTAAGCTTAATTACTTTCCAAGCCATGCAAAAAGTTTGGCACAGTTGAACCAGCAATCCTCTAAACGGGTAGAATTAGAGCAAAAGCTAAAATTCCAGTCTAGTTGCACAAAATTACCCAGATTAAAAAATGCCCAGTGCCCTCATGAGCGGCGACGTCGGCGTACTGCTCATCTGCTCTTGACACAGACGGAGGGAGGTCTGCTTCTCTTCCACAAGTGGAGGTGGGCGGTGGCAATCGCGCTGCGCCTACATGCGACGATGGCGACACCACGGCGGCGATGAGAGAGCCGGCAATAGAGACGGCGGCGAGGCGACAGGACTAGTTGGGCGGGAGGAAAAGGTCGGAGTATGCGCCTTGAAGCGGTGGGGTGGCTGCACAGTGGGTTGTCAACTCGCTGCACAGCGGCTCTTTTCTAGCGATCCTCTCGGCCTCTTGGGCCGCGACACGAACTCTTTAACCCACCCGGCGCCGTGTGAAATAGCTACCCGATCGCGTGGCGTCGCGACCTGCGTCCTCCACGCCATCCCCTTCCCTTCCCTTCCAGACTACGGAGCAGTCGAAACCCTAGCCCAGTCTCGCCGCCAAGCCCCCCCCCCTCCCTCGCCGTCGCCATGGGCAAGAAGCGGAAGCTCGACTCCAGGCCCCCAGTGGCCGTTAAGTCCTCCGCCGCCGCTAAGACCGTTGCCGCCGCCGGGCCGGTGGTCTCCTCCTCTCAGCCTGTAACCCTAGCTGAGGTCCCCGCCCCCTCCGCCCGAATCCTAGCACAGAACATCGCCGCCGCCGCCGCCGCCGCCGCCGCCGAGGTGAGGCAGTCCCAGGAGGATGGCGAGGAGGAGGTGGAGGAGTACGAGGAGGAGGTGGAGGAGTACGAGGAGGAGGAGGGGGAGGAGGAGGAGGAGGACGACGACGACGACGACGAGCGCGAGAGCGACCCCGCCTCTATCCAGGCGCTGCTGGAGTCGTTCCCCAAGGACCAGCTCGTCGAGCTGCTCCGCGACGCCGCTGTCGGCCACGGCGACGTGCTGGAGGCCGTCCACCGCGCGGCCGACGCGGACCCGGCCCAGCGGAAGATCTTCGTCCACGGCCTCGGCTGGGACGCCACCGCGGACACCCTCACCGAGGCGTTCAGCCCCTATGGCGAGATCGAGGATTTCAAGGTCGTCTCCGACCGCGCCACGGGCAAGTGCAAGGGCTACGGCTTCATCCTCTTCCGCCGCCGCTCCGGCGCCCGTGCCGCTCTCCAAGAGCCCCAGAAAAAGATCGGCAGCCGCACCACCGCCTGCCAGCTCGCCTCTGTTGGCCCTGTCCCACTTGGCGGTGCAGCAAACAACCCTTTGCCAGTTCCAGCTGCAGCTCCAGCGACGTTGATACTGCCACCAGTGTCAGAGTACACGCAGCGGAAGATTTTTGTTAGCAATGTTGGTGCGGATATCGACCCCCAGAAACTGCTTCAGTTCTTTTCAAAGTATGGTGAGATTGAGGAGGGCCCGCTTGGGCTCGACAAGGTCACTGGGAAGCCGAAGGGTTTTGCGCTATTTGTCTACAAGACACTCGAGAGTGCAAAGAAGGCACTCGAGGAGCCACACAAGCAATTTGAGGGAGTTGTGCTGCACTGCCAGAAGGCGATTGATGGACCGAAGCCCAACAAAGGAGGACTTGGAGGCTTTTTTGGTGCTGGCGCTTCAACTGGGAGGAAAGGGGCTGCTGGTTATGGAGCTAGTAGCCATTCTCTGCCTGGTAGTGCTGGTCTTGGTGCTGGTCATGTGATGACACCACCACCATCCAGTTTGGCTTCACTGCCTGGAGGTGTAGCTGGTGGCCCAGGGATGAATCCTGCACTAGGGCAGGCCTTGACAGCTTTCCTTGCCACCCAAGGGGCAGGCTTGGGTCTGAACAACATCCTGGGAGTTGCTGGCAATGGTCCAGGGGCGCCTAACGTAGGGGCTTCTGGAGCACTGGGTGGTAGTGGTGTGCCTGGGATGCCAGGGGGCTATTTGGGTGGCTATGGTGGTGGTGGTGGTGGGTATGGCGCTGCACCGCCAGGAGGCCCGGGAAGAAATTACATGGGTCATTAGGTAAGATTTGGTAGGTGGATGTGCCCTAACTGTAGGAAGCTACAAATAGTTCCGATGTCTGTTTCGCGCCAAGAAATTAGTCTTGCGGTTTTCCTTTATCCGTTAAATTTTTTTAACTAAGTTTTTACGCAGATATTAATCTTGCAATATTGTTCTTCTCTTTTTTTGCTTTGCTTCTTTAAACTCATTTTGCATTTGCATAAGCTAAGATATTCTTTATGTTATGGTGGTTTAAAATTTTAGATGCTTTGCGTTCGTAGTGAAATTTAGGATATAGCTGAATGCATTTAATCTAATTTCTTGTATGTTACTAACTTACTATGGTCCACATAAGGCAATGTGAACTCTTAAAAGTTCAGAAAGTTAAATGCCTTTTTTTAGCTGTTTGAAACTGTAGGTCTGTTTGGTCAGAGGAATGAATACTTCAATTGTGACTTGAGAAATTATTAGTGTTAGGGAAGGTCCTTCCAATAATTGTATTACATGTGCCACATTAGGGCTAGCTGAGCTCAGATTGATGAAGGTCGAGATCCAAGAAATAAAACCACAGACAAAT
Source organism: Hsuehochloa calcarea (assembly GCA_036346395.1). Taxonomy (NCBI): domain Eukaryota; kingdom Viridiplantae; phylum Streptophyta; class Magnoliopsida; order Poales; family Poaceae; genus Hsuehochloa; species Hsuehochloa calcarea. The sequence goes on from CM070603.1 coordinate 53,129,153, forward strand.
ATTTGTAGGAAATATGAAAAAATCATTGCAGCTAGAGAAGGTATTGATTATCCGGGCTCTTTTATAGTTCCATGGCGCTTGATTTCTGTTTTGTTTGTTTTATTTATTATATCTGACTTTGGGATTTAGTCACAAGATTCCTAGCTATGGGCGTACAGTTTCCTTGGTCGGTTGTAATCGTTTGCAAGCAAATATTTTTTGGTTCATGACAGGCATAATCATTTTCATGATGTCATCATGTCACTTACTCCTGTTCTTAACATGGTTTTACATGCATATGCAGTTTGACTGCACACAGCTTGTAAGTTGTAACATAGTAGTACTTCCCTAATCCTTTTCATGTTACTTGTTTTAATTACTACAACTTAATTACTACTCCAAAACCCAAACTACAAATTATGCCTTTGTTTTAACAGGTCTTCTTTTTTGCATTTTAAAATACTATTTTTTGTAGAACCATTTCACTTATTTTTATTCATCTTGCTATTTGACAGGATGCTTATAACTATTTTACTGTGGCCAGATGATTCTACCTGTTCCTGCTTCGCACTTATAAACTTGCTGTTTTAAGCTGTTTCTGGCAACTCAATTACTCAAGCGGTCAAAGTTTTAATAAGAACTCTGATTTCGTCAATCCTATCTTTTCAAAATTAAGCAGTGGCTTTGTACAACTATTTAGTTTTTCGAAAGGCCATCAGATGGTTTGTGACCCTATTGTAAAAGACTTTGTGTGGATTTAAAGCACCGCATAATTTTTACTACTATTTTCGCATGTTTTATGTACGGAAATCTTTCTGTGGTTGTTTTTGGCATATTTGTTGAAACCTAATTTGTATCCTGCTTTCAGAAATGTCATCTTAGTTGCTATCCTAATTTGCCCGTCATGCAGATCTGTTTCTAGGCGAAAGCTGAAGATTACATTGTTTATAAAGTAATCATTTGTTTTCTTTGGCCCAGTTTGCCATTATTGTGCAATGAAATTGGTTATAGAGCATCTTTACCAGTTCTAGGAAAATATTCTGTTATGATTTTAACAGAGGCAATTGCAATACCAAAGACGTCTTTGTCATTTCGTTGCTTAGTCCTAGTTTTGCTGTACTGGCGGCACTGCATAAATAGAACTCCTGCCAGTGAATATGGTGCCATGCATGTAGTGTTGTGAGATATTATCTGTAATACGTTTTAACTTTTATAAGCATTTAGCAATTAGTGTAGTTATAGAAGAGATTTTTTTTATTTGCCTGCAACTTTGTCCACCATTTCCCCCCTATGTTTTTGGATTCATATATCATGACCATGGCCACACCAGAATGCCACTGAGGCTGTGTCATACTCCACTACTGGAAATCCTCACTTCCCCAACCGTTTTTGGAACTAGGGGAAATGGGGATGTGGTGCTCCTTTACCCTCTTAAATTAAGAATATCAGAATCATGGCATTGTAATATTGTATCATGTGAATTGCCAGTATTCACAATGTATATCTACTGTATTATCTGAGCTATTATATTACCCAAGTGTACTGCGCAAATTGTCTGTGTGGAGTTTGGTTCTTTATTTTGAACTACAAAAACTAATGGTTTTTATTGCCTGCATCTGCATGAAAACTTGTCAATATTTAAATTTTACTAAAACTTGCCAATGTTTAAGTTTTCGGAAAATTGGCTGAGTAGCATTCTGTTCAGCCGTATTCCTGACATTCCCTTCGTGAGGCAGTGCAAAATAACATCGTGAACAACAAAAATTATTAGAAATAACATTGCCGTCAGTTTGGCACCCGTTAGTCGACGTTGCACGGGTAAAAGGACATGGATGCCCTTTCTTTCTACATCCTTGGAAAACAAGGAGATAGGGGAAGCTCAGCGGCGGCTTGGGCATGCTTAACGCCGGCGAGGGGGTTAACGGTGTCGGTCGGAAATGGCTAAAATGGGTTGGGAGGGAGAGGCGGTCTTGTGGGTGGCAGTGGCGCAGCCGGAGGTGGATAGGGGTGGCTGGAGCCGAGGAAGAAAGAGTGGCGGCGGCGTCCACTGTGGGCGGAAGTAGGTTGAGGTGCTTTGGCGACGTGGGTCACTGGCGGCGCGGCAAGGTTCTTATCGTGGCGGTGCTGCGGGGAGACAGAGAGGAAGTGAGTGGTGGGGGAGGAAAAGGGAGGAGAGAGAGGTACTCTACCAAAGAGGAATCGATGGGGGCTTGTGGTGTGAGGAGTATCGGCCGTGGCAGAGGCTTCGGCCGGAAGTGAAGAAGATAAAGTCGCCGCGGGTTCCTGTGGATGGATGGAGAAATGAATAGGGGAAAAGGATCCTCATGACCTAGAACACATGCTGACGCACTTGTCTGTGGATGATGCTCATTAGGGCGGCCGGAACGGCGGAGCCGTGACGACGGCGCTGGCTCCCGGGAGTGGCACGTGCGCTTCCTTGCTTGCACTTGGCGAAGAAGGGACAAAGGAAGGGAATGGTGCACTTCCTTGCTTGCGCGTGGCGCGGCTTGAGGTCGAGGCGAGGTAGGCGGCCGCTGCGAGGTGGGAGCCCAGTAATTCCGCTGATGGGCGTGCTCCAGTCGTTGGCGTGAGCCGCGTGCACGGTGTGACCATGATCGACGTCGTTGTGGACGTGCTCTGCAGGACGACGACGGCCTCCGCTTGGCGCTGCTCTAGAGGCTGCAGGACAGCGGCTGGCAGGGAGGTGCACAGGGAGAACAAGGACGCCCTCTCTCAATGACAAGAGAGGTAAAATAGGCATTACAATTATATTCTCCCACACCATATACCCCTGGTTGTTAGGAAAATGTGACGGCATTGTCATTTTTAAGATTGTTTGTTGTTCGCGATGTTATTTTACATGGCCTCACGAATGGGAATGTCATTCCTCTTGAACCTGATGCTACTGATTCAATTTTCCCTTAAGTTTTACATTGTCGACCTATGATTCCTTGACATTCTGATTTTACATGAGCATTGATTTGAACGAGTTAACTATGTTGTTTCCAGCGGTATAAATTTGTCATGCAGATGCATTTTATGTCTGCTTGAATTCTGGTTGCATGAAGCGGCAGTAAGTAAGCTTTTCAATTCCTCAACCGCGGGATAACTCTGCCCGGAAAAAGAATGAGCCGCGAAGAAATCGAACGGAAAGCACCGTCTGACAGGTGGTGGACGTGAATGGATGGAAGTTGAGGCGATTGATGTTGTTTGCTGTAGCATGGCCCGTCACGGGTTATTGCTTGCTTCAGCTCAGCTTGGAAGGAATCAGAAGGTGTACATATTGTTGATGTCGAGTCGCAATCACACGATACGGGCTGGCATATACACGACTCGGCTCGAGTGGAGCATCAGGGCCGTTACTCCTGCTGAGGCGGCCGCGACCATGAATGCTTACGGCGCGGTGCTCCGAGCTGCGTATTTTTCAGTCCTTTACGTGGTGTGTGTCAGTATCTTCCTCTTCCATATGCTAATGGGCCTGTTTTGGTACGCCTTTGGGTTTGGCTTTTCGCTCGAAAAAACAGGTAGTTGTCCCAAATGGAGAAGAGTATGTGATAAAGTTAGAAGCTGCCCCGCTCTGCTAGTGCCATCGCCTCTCTTTCCTCCCCCGTGTTGTCGTCTCTCCTCCCTCCAACACTACTGTCGCCCTCCTCTCAGCTCCCGCATTGGCGTTGCCACCACTCTCCTCTCCCCTGAGCCACCACTCTCCTCTTCTTGACTTGGCGCTACCCTCCACCGCAAACCTAGCAAACCTAGCTGATGTTGCCTTTTTTCTTTTCTATTCTTTTCTTTCAGGTGTAAATTAAATACTTATGTAATAATTGTTTTTATATCAATTGTGTATTTTAATAATTATTTTTACAATAATTATCGTTAATCACGGTAGTATTTGTCTATTGCGTTAATTATCGTTAATTGATGCAGTGCAATAATTGTTTATGGTAATAATCGTGGTCAATTGTGTTAATTATCGTTAGTTGTGTTAATTGTCATCAATTGTGTTAGTTACGGTTTATTACGTTAATTACAGTTAATTGCGTTAATTGTGTTGATTGTCGTTAATTACGTTAATTGTTGTTGCTTGTCGTTAATTGCCGTCAATTGCATTAATTGTCGTTAAACAACATCAAGCAAACTATCACTTGTTTTAGGGCATTTCAGATATTTTTCATCTCAGAAGCTGCATCTATCTTATCCAAAAGCTATGCAGCTAAATACCAAACTTTTTCAGCTCGATTGTTCGGCCCTGTAGCCTAGATAGAAGCCGCTTTTCAGAAAGGGAGTTGCTAGCCCACGCAGTTTCAATTGCTTAGAAGTTTCATATTTCGAGTTTGAAGTTTCCACTAGGTTTCAACGTGTTTCATATTTCTAGAAGTTTTTAAAAGATTCCAACAAAGTCTCAAACCCAAGTTTCAATAAGTTCCGGGTTTGGGAACTCAAGTTTCAAGTTTAAGACAGCAGAGTTTCAAGAAGTTTCAGCAAGTTTCATGAAAGTCATAAAAATATTTTAAAAGCTCTAGGTTTAGTGAGTTTTGCGTATTCCTAGAAGTTTCTAGAAGATTTCAAGAAAGTTTCAAGTCCAAGTTTTAACAAATTTCAAACAAAAGAGTTTCAACATGTTTCAAGAAGTTGTGGATTTTGGAATTCAAAGTTCAACAAGTTTTAGACAAGAAGTTTAAAAAATTCAGCAAGTTTCAACATGTTTCAAGGAGTTTCGATCGGGTTTCCGTAAGGTTTCAGTGTGTTTCAACAAATTTCAACGGGTTTCAAATATTAAACTATAAGTTTTTGTTCAGCTTCAAATGTGAAACTTGATTAAAAATGAGTTTCAGGTGAGTTTAAAAGACAAACTTCAAAAATTTCACAAGAAAATCATAAGTTTCATTCAAGTTTCAAAAATGAAACATCGAAACAAACAAGTTTCAAGAAAGTTTTGGACTAGTTTCATGCAATTGGAAACATCTTAGCAAAAAAACACACAATTAGTTTCATCCAGTTCCAAATCTGAAATTTGATTATAAACAAGTGTCAAAAGAATTTCAATCGAGTTTGAAAATACAAATATCAAAGTTTCATAGCACATTTAAAAAGAGTTTTAAATGGGTTTTCATAAGGTTTTAGTATGTTTCAACAATTTTCGATAGGTTTCAAAACATGAAACTACAAGTTTTGGACGATTTTCATAAGGTTTTATGTGTCTCATGCTTAGCTAGATCAATAATGGTAAGGAAGCTGCTAGTATAGTAGTTTCACGAAGTTTTATGGTGTTTCAGTTATACAAAAAGTTTCACAAAGGTTTCAGGGGTTGTGTTTGATGTTTCAAGCAAGTTTAAGCGTGTTCCAAAGATTTTCAAAAATTGAAAAACATCAAGTTTAAGAGAGTTTCATAGGTTTCACAGAGTTTCAATGGTTCCAAATTTGAAACTTTTTCAAAGGTGAGAAAAACTGAAACTTTGTGTTCAAAAAAGTTTCAAAATAGAAACTTCAAGTTTTAACGCGTTTCAAAATACAAAATTTAATGTTTCACCGAGCTTCACATCTAAAACATAAATTTCAAATTGAAACATTAAGTTTTACAACAGTGCGAAGCTTCTCATAATGTTTTAGGCACCTAGACTCGACGACGGCTGCCCGTGTCGGCCCGCCACCACTCGGCACTTCCAGTTTGATTCGTTGCGCCTGCAAGCACGACCTCTGCTATCGCCACTTCATGGTCGCGCGATGTCACTTCTATCGCGTCTCCCTTCTCGCCTTTGTGGTGTCCCGACCGTCACCACGCGCTCGCCCATTGCCTTCGCAGTCGCGATGGCTGTTGGCCCGATTATCGTTGCTCGCACGACGTGATTGCTTACCGTCGCTTGACCGTCGTGTTCGTTTGCGACTTGCCCGACGACGCTCGCATACTGACCCGCCACGCTTGTATGCCTATGCGAGCCCACTGCACCTGCTTACTGCAACTCATTGGCTGCTGGGGTGTATGTGTGTGAGGGATTTGGACTACTCACTGCTGCTACTACTGCTATAGCTGCTTGGTTTTGGGTGGGGGGAATAATTTTTTTGGGGTGCCGTTGCACAGCAATAGAGTACAGGTAGAGAGATAGAGATTCAGAGAGAGGAGGCTCCGCCGCTGGTGATCTCCGCTGCCGCCGCCGAGCATCCGCGGCCGGTCCTCTAATTCTTTCTTACAATCCTAAATCGGTTCCAATTCTGGATCTAAACGGCCGGGCACGAGTATAAAACGAAACAGCGGCGGAGAAGAGAGGAAAGAAAGCGAGGGGAAAAGGACAGAAAGAGAGGAAAAGTTCCCTCGTCTTCGAGGAGAGAACCGTAGCGGAGATGGCCGAGCCAAGCAACGGCGACCAGATGGCGGAAGACCACCACCCGAGACCGACCGCCGAGGACGCCATGGACGCGGAGTCCGCCGCCGGCGACGGGCGGTGCGCCGCGAGGGTCTCCGGTCTGCTCCGCAGGTTCCTCGCCGTGCAGCAGCGCCGCGCCGAGGCCTACTCCAAGCTCCGAAGGTATGTCGCTGCTGTCGTGCGCTTGTGCCGTTCCCCCATAAACCCTAGAATAGAACCAGGAGAAATTTCTCATGGCCCGAGTAGCGCAACGCATATTACGGTGGAATACTGCGTAAGTTGGGGTTAGATTGCCTAGTGTGATAGGCCAGATACGATCTTCTGATTTGACCTAATTGGATTAGCTGTGTGTTTTTTCCCAAGGTTATTAAGTTGTATAGTCGAGTCAGTCGCGATGCTACCGACTTGCCAATTAGTCGCGACTAGTCCTGACTAGGCTACTACTACTTGCTGGTTACTTCTACTACTAGCTGCCTTCTACTGGTACTACTACTTGCTGCTGTTAGTACTGTACTACCTGCTACTACCCAGGATCAGAGGGGAAGAATACTCAGATCTTGATCTAGAAGAAAGCAGTAAAACTGAGTCTGATAGAAGGTAGGAGAGGAAGGAAAGAACATAGCAGCAAAACAGAAAAGAAAAACTAGGATCAAGATCTGGAACAAAGCAGCAAAACGGAGGAAGAAGATGGGAGACTAACCGGGAGGAAGAACAGAGCAACAAACGAAGGAAGAACAGAGCAGCAAAATGGAACAGCACCTGGCTCGATGTGCTTCTTGCGAGGGGTGGCGGAGGTGCATTGCCGGTGGCGACTCCCTCTCCGGGGCTGCGACGGTGAGGTTGGCTAGGAGATGGCGAGGGATCGCTCCAGGCCGCCTCAGCCCCACGCACACTGCCTCTGCCCCTCCCATTGAGAGCACCATCTGGGTCAGCTGGGCCAGCAAGGCCCTGCCCAGTAGCCAAGTACATCAGCTGCCTACGAACTCAGGGCAGAGATGCAGAGTTGTGACGCCTCCTCTGTCCTCTGTTTCACGCATGCCGCCTCATCGCCAACACCAACTCTGCTGCTTCCTCCTTCCCCTCCCCCCCCCCCCCAACACCTTCCAGCAAGGTCGGGTGGCTAGCCATGCTCGTCTAGTTGCGACTAACCGCCGATTGGTCGGCAAGTTGGCGGACTAGCCCTCCTAGTCGAGTCAATGGCTATAGTCGAAAACTATGTACCGACTTGTCGATTAGTCGCGACTAATCGAGCGACTTAATAACAATGCTTTTTCCTAGACCAGAGGGCACTCACCCCTCAGTTTCTTAGTACTATATAGACCAGCAGCAAATCCAGGCACAATCAATTACAAGAACATGTAACCAGAACATGATAAACGATTTTAGTAGTGGCAGAAAAAACACTCCAAGAATCTCCAACACGGTCAAAACCACACCTTTTTCTGAGTTATCAACCGGTCAGCTCTCATAGCGTTGCCAGCATCTGCGGTCCTGTGCTGCCGTGAGAGGCTATGTGCTTTTTGATGCCAAATTTTTGGGTACCCTGTTGCCTGCGGCGTCCCCATGGTGGGATGGTTGCTCCGGGAATGTTGGAGATAGCTGCTGTTGCTTGTGCACATTTTGGATTTGAGTTTGCTTGTTGGGATGGTTAGAGTAGTTTGTTCATGGCATTAGCGTGATGCAAGTGCTAAGCTTATTTCAGGGGATCCTTGTGATCAGAGCATGGTTCGAACTGTGATTGCCGTTTCTTTGGACCATGTCTTTTAAGTGTTTTAGGAAGAGCGGTCTGTTGATATCAGTGTTCCCTGTTTTCACTGGACTGGTTCCAATTGGTAGCCCAATTCCTGTTTCCAGCTTGTTGCAAGAGGGAGCTGATGAAAACCCTGATAGCCTCAAGAATTAGAATGCTGAAATGCTGAATGCTGAATTATTGGGTATTTGAAAATTAATAAGTCCTGGTTTTTAGCAGTAATCCGCTGGTACACTGTCGGTCAAACGGTCAGTATTGAAACCTGTCAGTTGTCATGTTTTGAAGCATTTTCTTGTTGGTTTATTTCAAAGCAAAAGACATAATAACACACCTAGGATTTTTGTGAGCCAAAATATGTGGATTTAAGCGAGAAATTGGGCTATGGAGGAAGATCAGATGTTGGGTGTATCTAAGTTTAAGAAAAATTTAAAGGCAAGCGTTGGATGAGTTTGAAATAGCCCCTTCATTTTTTTTTCAAGTTCGTAGCAGCTGCTATTTTTAACAGTGGGAGTGGTTCTGGTACATACGTTTGTATGCTATGCATTTTACACAGTTTTTCTGTCATCCACTACTCATCCTACAAGTGGGTGTGGGAGAGGTGGAAACAATGTAGTGGGAGGAAAAGGTTGAGGAACTTAAGTAGCCATTCCCTTTCTTTCTATTTGTAGCAGGTTCTGTTCTGTTGGGAAACTATATAAGGGATCATTTCTGTTCTAGTCTTATACTAATGCTACAAAAAAGGAATTATCTCTCTGTTTCAACTTAAGCAAGCATACAGCACTCAAATAGGATGTCCTGATGTGCCAATAGCCTTATCCTAATGTCAATATTGGAGTTATTTTCACCAATGAACACTGCTGATGACTATTCTAAAACTATTACGGGTATATACCGCCCAACACATTGTTTTAGAACATTCAGATTGTTATGCAAGAGGCCAGCTCGTGTGTAACTAACTTTAATGACTTGCAACTGTGGTTTTTGCTCTGGCTATAAAAAGTAGCTGTGTTATTAACAGCTTCATGAAATGTTGTAACAGTATCTAACCCTTTTGCAATGCTATAACCCCATAACAACTGAAATTTTGGGAAAAATTTTTCCCCTTTTCCCAAAATTTTTCCCTAAACCCAAAAAGGGGGTTTAAAGGTTTTTTTTTTCCCCCCCCCTTTTTTTTTTTGGGTTAAATTTTTTTTTCCCCCCCTTTTTTTTAAAAAAAAATTTCCAAAAGGAAAAAATTTTGAAACCAAAAAGGGGGCCCCAAGGGAAAAACCCCAAAAAACCCCCAAAAAAGGGGGGGGTTTTTCCAAAAAAAGGGGTGGGAAAGGATGGAAGGGGGGGCCCCCCCTTTGGGGGAAAAGGTTTAAAATTTTCCCAAAAAGGGGCCCCCCAAAAAAAAAAAGGCAAAAAAAGGGGGGGAAAAAAATTTTTTCCCCCCCTTTTTTTTTTTTTTCCCTTTAAAAAAATTTTTTCTTTCCCCCAAATTTCTTTTTAAAAAATTTTTTTGGGGGCCCCTTTTTTTTGGGAAAAAAACCCCCCAAAAAAAAAATAAAAAAATCCTTTGGTGGCCCCGCCCCCTTTTAAAAAAAAAAAAAGGGGAAAAAAGGGGGGTTAAAGGGGCCCCAATTCCTTTTTCCCCCGGGGGGGCCCAAATTGGGGGGGGAAACCTTTTTGGGGCCGGGGGGGGCCCCCGGGGGGGGGGTTTTTTTTAATTTTCCCCCCCGGGGGAAAAAAAAAATTTTTTTCCCAAAAAAACCCCCCCTCAAACCCAACCAAAAATTTTTTTTCCCCCCAAAATTTTTCAAAAAAAAGGAAAATTTTAAAAAATTTAAAAAAAAAGGGGCTTCCCCAAAAGGGGGAAATTTTTTGGGGGCCTTTTTTCCCCCCAAAAGGGGGGAAAAAACCCCCAAAAACCCAAAAGAAAGGGAAATCCCTTTTTTTTAAATTGGGGGGTTTCCCCGGGGGAAAAAGGGGGGGGCCCCTGGGAAAAAAAATTTTTTTTTTTTTTTTTTTTTAAAAAAAAAAAAAATTGGGGTTTTGGGGGGGGTTTTTGGGGTTTTTTTGGGGGGGGGGTTTTTTTTTTTTTTGGTTAAAATTTTTCCCGGGGGGTGGGTTTTTTTTTCCCAAAGGGGTTTGGTTTTTTTTCCCCGGTTTGGGGGGGGCCCCCCCCCAAAACAAAATTTTGGTTTTTTTTTTTTTTTAAATTTTTTAAAAAAAAAACCCCTTTTAAAAAACCCAAAAACCAAAAATTTTAAAAAATTTTTTTTTTTTCCCTTTTCCCTTTTTTTTTTTGGGGGGTTTTTTCATTTTTTGGGTTTTTAAAAGGTTTGAATTTTCCCCTTTTTAATTTTTTATTTTGGGGGAAAAAAATTTTTTTTTTTTTTTTTAAAACCCCGGGGGGGTTTTTTTTTTCCCCCCCTTTTTTTTTTTTTTTAAAAAATTTTTTAAAAAAATTTTTTTTTAAAAAAAAAAATTTTTTAAAAAAAAAAAAAAAAAAATTTTCCTTTTGTGGAAAGGGGTTTTCCCTTTTAAAAAAAAAAAAAAATTTTTTTTGTTTTAGGAAAAAAACCCGACAAAAATTAAAAAGTTTAATTTTTTTAAAAATTTTCCCAAAATTCCAAATTTTTTGGGGCCAAAAAAAATTTTTTTTTTTTTAACCTTTTTTGGGTTTTTAAATTTTTCCTTTTTTTTTTTTTTTTTTTTTAAAAAAAATTTTTTTTTTTTTAAAAAAAAAAAAATTTTTAAATTTAAAAAGGGTTAGGGTTTGGTTTTTCAAACCCCCCCTTTTTTTTTTTCCTTTTTTCCCCCCCCCCCCCCCCCAAAAATTTTTTTAATTCCCTTTTTTGGGTTTTTTTTTGGGGTTTAAATTTTAAATTTTTTTTTATTTCCAAAAAATTGGGTTTTTTTAAAACCCCTTTTTAAAAATTTTTTAAAAAATTTTCCCCTTTTGAACAAAATTAAAACCAAATTTTTTTTTGGCCCGGGGTTTTTTAAAAAAAAAATTTTTTTTTTTAAAGGGAAAACCCAAAAAAACCCCCCCAAAAAAGGGGGCAAATTTTTTTTTTCCAACCCAAAAATTTAAAATTTAAAATTTTAAAGGGGTTTAAAAAAATTTTTTTAAAAATTAAAAAAACCCCCCCGGGGGTTTTTTTTTTCCTTTAAAAAAAAATTTTTTAAAAATTTAAAAAGGGGAAAAGGGAAAAACCCCCTTTTTGGGGGGGGCCCCCAAAAATTTGGGGGGAAAATTTGGGAAATTTGGAATTTTGGGTTTTAAAAGGGGTTTTTCCCTCCCTTGGGGGGAAAATTTTCCCCCCCCCAAAAAAAAACCCCTTTGGGGGCCCCCCCCCCCCCCCTTTTTTTCCCCCTTTTTAAAAAACCCCCCCCCGGGGGCCCCCCGGGGGCCAAAGGGCCCCTGGGGAAAACCCCCCCCCGGGTAAACCCCCCCCCCTGGTTCCCTTCCCCTTTTTCCCCCCCCCCCCGCCCCAAAAAAACCCCCCCCGGGGGGGGCCCCCCCCGGGGGGGAGGGGAAAGGGGGGGGGGGGGGGAAAAAAGGGGGGGAGGAAAGGGGAGGAAGGAACCAAAAGGGAAAAAATTTTTAACCTGGGGCCCCTTTTAAAAAACCGGAAAGTGGGGGGCCCCCCCCCAAAATTGGGGGGCCCCCCCCCGGGGGGGGAAAAACCCCCCCCCCCCTAAAAAATTTTTGGGCCAAAAAAGGGCCCCCCCCCAAAAAGGGGGGCCAAACCCCCCCCCCCCCCCCTTTTTAAAAAAAAGGGGCCCCGGGGCCCCCCCAAACCCCCTTTTTTCCCAAAGGGGAAAAAACCCTTTTTAAAAAACCCCCCCCGGGTTTCCCGGGGGTTTTTTTTTTGCCCCAAAACCCCCTTTTTTGGGTTTTCCCCCGGGTGGAAAGGGGGGGGCCCCGGGGGGCCTTTTAAAAACCCCAAAAAAAGGGGGGAAAAAAAGGGGGAATTGGGGGGGGAAAGGGAAGTTGGGGGAAAGGAAAAAGGGGGTTTTTTTTGGGGGGGGTTTGGGGGGGGGGGGGTTTTTTTCCCCCCTTTTTTTTTCTTGGGCCCTTGGGGGACCCCCAATTTTTTCCCCCCCGGGGGTTTTAAAAAATTTCCCCCCGGGCCCCCCCTTTTTCCCCCCCCCCCCTTTTGGAAACAAAAAATTCCCCCCCCCCCTTTTCCCGGGGGGGGGGGGGGGGTTTTTAAGGGGGGGGGGGGGCCCCCCGGGGGGGGCCCCGGGGGGGGGGGTTTCCCCGGGAAAACCCAAAACCCCCCCCCCCAAAAAGGCCCTTTCCCCCCCCCCCCGGGTTTTTTTGGGGGTTTGGCCTTTTAAATTTTTTGGGGGGGAAAAAAAAAAGGGGGGAAAAAAAAGGGGGGGGGGGCCCCCCTTTTTTTTTTTTGGTTTTCCCCCCTTTTGGCCCCAAAAAAAAAGGGGGGGAAAGGCCTTTTGCGGGGAAAGGGGGCCCGGGGGGTTTTTTTTGGGGGGGGGGGAACCCCCCCCCCCTTGGGGCCGAGGTTTTGGGGTTCCCCCCAAAAAAAAAAAAAAGGAAAACCTTCCTTGGGGTTTTTCCCCTTTTTTAAAGGGCTCCTGGTGCCTCGAGCCCACCCCTCTCGCCTACTACAGATTGGTCCCGTTCTATTGATTTCACTATGGTTGATTTTTAGCAGATTTGGCTTATTCCAATATCCATATTAGTTGATGACTTTGTATGCATGATCAAGGTGATAAATCTGGTGATTCAGCCGTGGTTGCGGGTGATGGTGGTGGTTCAGCCGTGGGTTACACTGAGGTAATTCCTCCCTAGTCCCTCCCCTGTCTCTGTGATGCCTGGATGGTGCTCTCGATAGTGGGTTCACTCAAGCTCTCGATGACACTTTGAGAGCTACTTATTGATGCTACTGAGATCTCGTAATAGGTGTGAATGATGTGCATACTTGTAGTGCTCACTGAGGTGTAGCTGAGATTACCTCATGTTGGGATGAGGGTTGGGGAAAGAGGGTAGTAGCGCCGGTCTCGTCTTGGTGCTCCCTTTTCTCCCCTGCTGTGGGTGGCTTGCAAGCTGTGATGGTGAAGAGGCTGAGCTTGCTTTGATGTCTTGCGGTGGTTCCTGCTTCTGGTGGCTTGGTTTGCTCTGGTCTTGCTCCTGCTCTCCTTCGGCTGAGAAGAAGTGGGAGGAGGGAAATGGCAGTGGAAGGCTTGTGGTGCTTTGCAAGTCGGCTTACCGGGCTTTGAGTCCTTTATCTCTAGCCTGCTGCGTATGCCAAGGTTTATGTGGGGAAGATGAGCTCTGGGGGGAAAAGATGCATTCGGCTGGGGAATGCATCTGACTGGGGGGATGCATCCAGCTGGGGAATGCATTTGAACGGGGCTGGGGGATGTATTGCTGTTGGCTTCTGGAAGGGGGAATGCATATGCTGGTTTTGCTGTTTTGTTGGGAGGGGAAATGCATTTGTCTTCTGGTCGTTGGTGCTTTGTCGGGCTATCTTCTTTGGTGCTATCTTTGGGGAGGTGCATTTCTTTGTGGAATGCATTTACTTGTCATCTTCTTTGCTTTTGGTGGTGACTTTGCAATTGGTTGCTGCACCCGATGAAGCTTGTCTGAGGGTGTGGTTACCGGGTATGAACTGAGGGTTATATTGGGGGTTTTGGCAAATGCAAACCGTGGGTGTTGGGTTATAATAATGCCGGATGATGAGACCCACGTAGTGACGGATGTCGAAGGATCTTGGGTGATCCGGATATCTTGGCGATCAAGGGGCCGACTGACTCCGGTTGGTCTGGGGATCTTGATTGCCAAGGGACCGACTACTCAGGGTACTCCGGATACTTTACTGCACTTCGAGAAATCTGACGGCCACTTCTAAACTCTAACTTTTATACACTACTGCTCACAGAAATACTTTCAATTACGATTACTAACTAATTGTTTGGTTTTCTTGCGGCGAGGAAAAATGGATTGCGAGGTGGCTCTACTGGACAGCTCTCAAAGAACCAAAGACGAAGAAAGCGCTACTACTGCATTTACAAGAAGAGAAGACGGCTAGGGTTTTAATTATTTACCGCCAAAAACATTGTAAATGCTTGTAAAACAACTGTTGTAAAATCTTTTTGATGCAATGAAATGGAAATGTTTTATGTTAAGAAATATGCAAATGGTGCGGGTTATCACAATAACATCTAGCATAAGCTGATCAACTGAAGCATGACCTTGCCTATGGAAACGATTTTTTCTAAGAAGTTATGTTGCGGTCTTCATCATCTAATTTAAGATAAATGATATTGGTCCAAGAGAACTGCTAAAAGCAGAGCAACTGAAATCACATGTATATGCAGGGCACTACAATTTTGGAAGTAAATTTCGAATTACATGAGGCACTGTATATCTGGACACTGATTTCCTCGGCAGCAACCAATACATGCCCAGGACAAAAGGATGCCTTACCAGAAAACATGACAGCATCATGTCCACCTCTGATTTTAGGCCTCCAAACTGTTCACACATCTAGCATAAAGATTGAAGATCATTAGTCTGCAGAATTGATTTTCAGTAAGGGTATTTTTACATATCCATTGGGACAACATTTCAGCTGATATGGTCTGAAAAAAGAAGAAAAATATATGAGTCTATAAACTGCACCAAATAATATATGCTACAATCTTGTATGTTTTTTATGGTCAAATTCATCTGACCTCGACAAACATGAACCAAAATTAATATGGAAATAAGAATCTGCAGCCGAGCGAATGCATTGTTGCATGAACTGGCACGTGATCTGGCATGAAAGAAAGATAAGAGGAAATGATGCTCACCTTGAAGGGAATAAAGCTGTTATGGCAAAATTAGCTGCCTAGATGGCTACAACTCTCTGAGACCGACACCAAGAAAACAAGTGAAACGAAAAACAAAAGTACCGAGACAAAATGAAAGGCAACAAACTAAAAGAACTCCAAACGGAAAGCCAGATGCGTGGGGGCGCTGGGCAGAGGGAAAGCAGAAGAGAGGCCACGCGACAGGCAGAAGCGACAACGCGAAGGACCGCGGGCGCGTAAAACAAAATAAATATCGGACGGCAGAGACGCAGAGTCGCACGTGATTGGACGGGGAAGAAGAATCAGGGCGACGTAGCCTGGGTGAGGACGCCCCAAACCTCCCTCCATTTAATCGGAAGGATGCATTATTGTACCTTGGCACGCATAACAATGGATATCATAGAGATATACTTCTGATTTTAGGATGATATGATAATTAGCAATAACTTTAAAGTTTTGTCGTTTCACGTGTTTTCGGCAATGTTGACATGCTGTCAGGTCTCAGACGGTCTGACCGGCCAAAGCGGCGGTCTGACCGGCCACCCCTGGCGGTCGGACCGACCACCCCTGGCAGTCTGACCGGCCATAGCGGCGGTCGGACCAGCCAAATCCAAAAGTTGTGTTTTGAGCTAGGCCAAAATAGAGGTTGTAGGCAAGAGAGGAGATTCTATTGCACTTGGTCCCATAATTTTTGGAGTCTCCAGTCAAAAGTTCTATTCGTTTGAAAATTTCAGTAGGTTTCGGATTTTCATGGGCTAAATTTGGCTAAGTCCCAACTGGCGGTCTGACTAGCCAATAAGTGGCAGTTAGACCGGTCAGGATGGGCGGTCAGACCGGCCATGCTGGCCGGTCTGACCGGTTTTCACTTGGATCGTCGTTCTTCGTGGCGGTGATGATTGGTTGTTAGGTCAAAGTCATGAGTTTCAGTGCATATGTGTTGTATGATGCACGTTTTGACTAACATGGGTCAAGTTGTGAAGAACTTATTTTCGGATTCGTTTTGCTTGTCTATTGTTGTGCAGATTGCTTGGTGGTCAACGACGGTCAACGGCGAGGATGATCGGGACTATGCTTGGAGAGCTGAGGTCCAGAACGATCGACGATGTCGGGTAAGGTCAATGAACTCAAGCGTGGTGCAAGATGGACAAGAGTGGCCTTTTGGCCAATCCGCGGCGCAAGATGGCGCAAGGTGAAGCTGATTAGGTCAAGAGGCGATAAAGACGACGCATTAAAATGCGTGCGTGTGTGACTTGTTTGTTTTGGGCCTTAACGGGAGCCCAATTGAGTCAAACTTCTAGAAGATCTAAGCCTCCACTATAAATAGAGGAGGGAGGTGGCTGCACCTCCTCTTCAACTCTTTTATTGTTTTGAAACCCTAATTTGCTTAGGGAGAGTAGATGTGGAGGTTAGGATTCTAGAGAGTTTTGATTTGATTTCGTGCTCATAGATTGAGTTTTGTTCTCCATTGATGGAGTGGCTGTAAACCAAAACCATATCAAATCAATCCAAGGAAAGTTTGATCAAAATTTTGTCTCTTTGCTTTTCTTCTCTCGATTTGATGATTTTGAGTCTTTCTTTGATCCGTGAGTTTTTGCTTGAATTCTTCACGTGATCTAGCTTGCTGTGACATGTGAGAATATATCTAGGATCACCTTGATCATCAATCACCCACGAGCAAGGTTTTGGATCTAGTTTTTGTTTTGACTCGATTTTGAACCATCTTCGTCTCAAACGGAAAATGATCGTAATTCTTTCAAGAATTTTCACAATATTTGATTGGAATAGGTTCCTGACATCATAGAGAAGGCATGTTCCAAGTTTCATCGAGTTTGGAGTTGTAGATAAAAAGTTGCATCTATTTGCAACTTTGTTTTTCGGGCTATTCATCAGGCCGGCGGTCAGACCGCCAGGGGTCAGCGGTCAGACCGCCATTGACCCAACGGTCAGACCGCCCATTACTGAGCTTCTTTAGCTTGTGTTATTTTTAGTTGTTTTGCTTAGGGGGTTAAATTAGATTCAATACTAGTTTTCCGCTGTACTGGTATATTGATCTTCATAGCTTCCATAGCTTAAAATCTTATTGAATCAATTATTTGTGAAAAAGTGAGCCTGCTCCTATTCATCCCCCCTCTAATCGACTTTTCGATCCAACAATAACACACCACCATCCACCACCCCACAGCTTCAAAGCAAGTCCACAATGCCATCCGCACTGCCGTTCTCCCACCAAGACAATAGAAAACACATTTGATCAATCAAAAATATTATTTGAATGTAACGTTGTAGCCTAATATGAAGCCCAGGATGCTACAAACTACAATAACTATCAGTTTTAACATCAATTAACAATGAATTACAGCAAGAATCTCAATCCATTCACAGGTCACATTAAATAAGTATAATGATATAACAATCATATATAATTAATATCCAGGAAGCATAGCAAGATAATAATTCAAAAACAACACAAAACCAATCAAATAAAGTCCATTGAATGAATATTCAACTCCAACCTATCATCAAAGGTCATTCAAAAATAACAAGTCTTAAATATAATTCATCACGCTATAATAAATATTCTCATGTCCAATGAATCAAGTAATTGAGTGTGGGTTTGTGGTTCCAAGTGCGCTAGCCCTTCCCAAGTAAAATGTCGTCAGCAGTCACCTCAAAACAACAATAAAGCAAGAGTGAGTCGAAGACTCAACAAATACATAATAAAGCCACGGACAACAGTTTATCAACTATAATCAATGTTGTCATCATCATATATCTATTTAATGCCATTCTCGTACTCAAATAAATCAGTCATATTTCATATAGGTAAATTTGTATAATTTAACAATTTACTCATATATGCGAATACACCATCATGTTCATGCTCATATGCATCTAATCAGCTGATACTGGTATAGCGGGGTGTTCACCCATCGATGATACACTCTTCCCCCATCTTGGTTAGGATGGGATCCCTACATTGTAGGGCGTTAACTTGTCCCTACGAATGAAAGACTTGATTAGAGTACTCCAGACTAGTCATGTATTTTTCTCACCGACCTCACTGGAATAGTTACATGACTTTCTCACCGACCTCTGAAGGACCGAAATGGCAACAGAGGGGGCGGGTGAATGATGCCTTAATAATAAGAGCTTCCCTTTTAATGTATTTAAAGAAGATCTACAAAACCCTCTCAAGATGAGTAACACAAAATCAGAGAACTAAAACAGGTTTCATTCTGTTCTGTCAAAAATCGGAAGATCCGATTCTACCCGGCGGTAGTTCCGCACTCCGGTAGTTCCGGGGTAAGTGCGGAAGTTCCGCCTGCGGTAGTTCCGCCTTGGACAATCGGAAGTTCCGATTGTCCTGACCGAAGAACAGTGCGCTCGGGTTTTTCCCAAAAATCCAAAGTGCTAAATCTTGAATGCTCTTCTCTGGTCAAGTTTCACAGGACATCATCCTAAGCAACATCTTGACCTCATGGAGAAGAATCGCAAATAAAGATTCAACAAACAAGCCAAAATCGGATTTCTTGAAGAAGGGCAAGAAAACCAAAACCCACGATAGACAAGATTCTCTCGATTCTTAGTTCATGAAACTTTGAGGATGCATTAGCAATATTAAAGCGACTCTGATATCAAGTTTCAAGCTATTTCATAGGACGAATCGAAAGATGCATCAAAACCTAAATATTCAACAAGAACAGGAAAGGAATAAGAGAGGCATAAACGAGTAATCAAAACTTCAGAGTTTCATTGATAGAATCAAGAGATTACAGAGGAAACACAGAGGAAAGATTACAAAGATTTTCAGTTCATCCTCTCAACTCAACAAACTCTCAAAAAGCAAACCAAACCCTTTTGCTAAGGCTAACCCTAATTTTCTCTCTCAAAAAGTCTAACCCTAACTCCAGGGTTCTCCCCTATTTATAGCCTTTGCTAATGGGCCTCCAACCCATTAAGCCCGCTACACCCGAACGGAACCGCCTCCACTTTTGCCGCTTTGCGAAAAGACCCTTTCGCCTTTGCGCACCTTCCGAAGCCTCCGTACACCTTGTTGTGCACGACTCGCAACCGCTTCAAGATTCACGCCGTCTTGACACATCCCGACCGTTCGACCTCAACGCCTCGCGCTTAGTCCGGTCCACGTGTCTCGCCACGACTCCATCTTGATGCCCCGCAAACACGCACAAAAACACATCACATAGCATTGCACAATATCATAGCATCAATATTTGTATAAGACTCAAACTCATACAAAATCAAAATCACAATTTATCCTTCTACTCTACGATTCGACACAATCGGAAGTTCCAAGATTACCACAATGAAGTTCCGATTTCTAACATCCGCATTGTCGGGAATATCGGAAGTTCCGCTCAACAACTGCGGTACTTCGATATCCTAACAACCGACTTTTCGGATATATAATTCCGATTTGATATCTTAGAGAACACATAATGTCGAATTTTCGGACACTCGCTACCCTTATGCGGTAGTTCCGATTTCTCCAACCGAGAGCAAAACCGGATAAATCGGAAGTTCCTTTTCCAACACCGGTAGTTCAGATTAATCTAACTTCCGCTCCATACACAATGTAGTTCCGATTTCCGACTCACGACCGAAGCACCCAAACCGAAAACCTCAACTCTCAATCTAAACAACACACTTGTCAAATACTCATCACTCAGAGTGGAGGACCTCTCACATGGTCTCTCAATCTCCCCTTGATGAGTATATTGACAATTACCAAAAGCATAAGATGAGTTTGAGATTACAGACAACCAAGGTCTAAACAAGAGTAATTAAGCACAAGACCAAGTTGACACAAAGAAAAGACTTGAGATGAGATGAAAGAGCAATTTTCGCACAAAACTCAAGGCTTTTCTTCGTAAGGCTTTTTCTCACAATCATTCTCCCCCTTTGGCAATAAAATCATCAATATGTAGAAAAAGGAGGAAAAGACTATATGATGTTCATTTTAAGCATTAGGAGCCATGTAGATTATCCAAAATGACTATTAGAGTATTACACCAAGCCATAACACGTAAGAATGCTATCAAGATCATGACAATCGATGTATAGAAGAGCTAAGACAAAGTCCATAATCGATTAATGATCCAGTTCTTTAGCAGTCAAATAAGTCAAGATTGAAGTCTAGCTAAAGATATCCAAGGATGATGCAAGCCATGTCAAATAATCTAAGTTGAACCAAGAAGACTCATCTTGAGCAGTTTAGAGTGCTACCATTGAAGAAGGACTCATTTTATCCGAACTCTGGTCTCTTTGAAGATAAGCAATTTTAGCACATTTTTCTTTTTCTCAAGACTTTTATGGTTTTATCTCAAGAAAGCAAGCTCTGGACTAGGTGCCATCCACAATCGCCTCCCGAGCTTCAACCATTTTTTTAGCCATGTGCTAGATCCCAAGCCTTATGCGACCACCCAAGCAACAGACTTAAGGAGGTGATCTTAGGTCATCCAAGGCTCCCCGAGTTCATGCCTAGTGCAATGGCAAGCCGTCTCATGAGAAAGATTTGGTGAGATCGGTTTTTCGCACAAAGAGATCATTTTTGCTTTTGAAGTTTTTAGACCGGTGATTAGAGATAAGTCATGTTTCTTAACAAACCGACATAGCTTACTCAAAAGTTCAAAAGAGATTCAGGACTCAACTCAACCTACTTGACATGGCGAAAATCATAAAAGGATAGTTTCAACGGACTAGTCTCAAGAGCTATCATGACAAGATTTTAATTCAAGTTTAGCATTTTAAAATACCTTAGCAAGGCAAAGACTAAACTACACATAAAAAGTCATGATAGATCTAGCGCTTTAGCATAAATCATGGCAAGATGTAAAAGCAGTGAAAACATATCATAAGGGATAATAAACAAGGCTCCATTTGATTATAATGCAATGCGGAATGAAATGCACAAAAATCCGATTCCTTCGAATGAGATGCATCTTTTAATTCAGTTGAGTTATGACAAAATTAAGAGTATGGAATAACCAAGAATAACTCCCCAACCAAAGGAACAAAACGAGAATCGATAAGTAAAATGTAAAAGGCGATCCTTTAGAGCATAGAAAAGATATAGAAAACTATCGCTCGGATAGGTTCTTATCTACCCCATATGATTCTAGGACTATCACCGATCAACTCATACACTAAGGAGCAAACATCGTCTCCTGCTCACCCAAGGGTGGCCCGACCCTGCTAGAACCTATAAGAAGTGAGTAAGCTCTACTTAGAGAAGGAAGAAACGACTAATAAGCAAGATCCTAGAAGCACAAGACAAGAAGTAGCGGTCAAAGCAATTTGGCAAGTGAACCACTCTAACCTATGCCGGAAGGACTTCACCCAAAAATGAAGAAACCAGAAAGGAGTCATAGTATAATATAATATAATATAATATAATATAATATAATAGTAGCACAAAGCTCCCCTCAAGAAATCCGTAAGGACAAACCACCCCAAGCTCTCCCAGAGTCGAAACCGAGCTATCCAGAGGCTTAGTGAAGATATCTCGCCAACCGGTGCTCACTCTCCACAAACGGAGCACAATGTCACCCTTCTCAACATGGTCTCAAGAAAGTGATATCGATATCAATATGCTTGGTCCGAGAATGTTGCACTGGGTTCTTGGCAATGCAAATCGCAGACGTGTTATCACAAAAGAGTGGAACGCAGTCGATAGATAGTCAAAATCCTGCAGGTCGAGACCATCCAAAGCACTTGACTACAAAGAATCGGGCCGCGACAAGAACGCATTTCTCTGCAGCGGATCACGCAACACGGATTGCTTCCTTGACGACCGGAGACAAGAGAAGTGCCAATGAATTGGCAAGTGCCGGTGTTTTTCCTATCTATCCTACACGAAAGAAAATGCAGACGGAGAAGGCTCTAAGAGATAGACAAGAAGAGGAAGAGTACCGGATGCCATAGTCAATGGTAGCTCGAAGGTATCGAAGATGCGTTTCACCGCTTGTCGATGAGATACGCGAGGAGAAGCAAACCGAGCACAAAGACACACGTAAAAATGTATGTCCGGTCTCGAGGTACGTGAGGTACAAGAGAGAGCCAATCATGCTCTGAACTCCTTTTGGTCAACAGTTCGCCGCCTTCATCCGATCGAGCAATCAGATGCCATCGGAGTTGATATCGGCTTTCCATCATTCATGTCGAAACGCTCAGAGGTCTCGAGTGTATTTGCCTTGATGAAGAAAGGTACCTCCCGAGTCTGCTTTGATTTGGAGGCCAAGGAAGAAGCTCAACTCGCCCATCATGCTCATTTCAAATTCGAGCTCATGACATCTAAAAGCGGGAAACGAGCACGCGAGGAGCCGCCAAAGATAATGTCATCCACATAGATCCGACGAGCGGAAGATCGCTGCCAAGACGACGAATGAACAAGGTTTTGTCAATTTTACCCATCTCAAAACCATGACTCGTGAGATAGGACTTAAGCCTTTCATACCAAGCTCGGGAGCTCGCTTGAGTCCATACAAAGCTTTGGAAAGCTCAGACATGGTTAGGGTATTTGGGGTTCTCGAAACCGGAGGTCATCTCACATAGACTTCTTCCTCAATAAGGCCATTGAGGAAGGCACTCTTGACATCCATCGGAAAGCTTGAAACCCTTAGAAGTCGCAAAGGCAAGCGATTCTAATGGCTTCAAGTCTAGCTACAGGGCAAAAGTCTCTTCAAATCTAGACCCTCAACTTGAGAGTACCACTGAGCTACCAAATTTAGCCTTGTTTCAATAACTAACCCATCTTCACTTTGCTTGTTCTTGAACACCCATTTGGTCCCAATGATATTGTGACCTTGAGGGGCTCAACAAGGGACCGACCTTGTTCCTTTCAAAGTTTTCCAATTCCTCGTGCATGGCGTTAGTCCATGACTCATCAAAAGAGCATGACAAACGCCTTTAGGCTCAAATGAGGCGACGAATGCGAATGGAGACAAAGAGAGATAAGCCGCTTTGGAACGTGTGACACGCTCGAAGATGTCTCCAATGATCCGCTCAAGGATGGTCCTTTGAATGTGTCTTGGGGTCCAGGTGAGATGAAGACGTGGCCTCTACCTCATGATCGGATGAGATAGGAACAGAGCCACTAGCTTCGTAAGAAGCGTAAGGTAAGTCGATCTCCTCGAGGTGCAAGTGGAAGAAGGCACCTCAAGAGGAGGAGGAAGAATCTGGATCGTAGACAACCTTCATCTCCGTCTTCCTCTTCGCCCACAAAGATGGACTCAGATCGCTCTAGGGAACTCGAGATATCGTGCCTAGTCCGGACCGCCTCATCAAAGGTCACCTCACGTGTCTCTAACAATTTACTAGACTCGCGAGCCTGCACTCTATAGGCACGAGAAGAAGTCGAGTAACCCGTAAAGATCCCATCACAAGATCGTGACTCAACTTATCTAGGTTCCCACTTCGAATAAAACACTTGCAACCAAACACACGAAAATGCGAGACGCTGGGTTTTCGCCATATCTCAACTCATAAGAAGTGCGATGCAAGAGTGCCCAAGAAAAAACTCTGTAGAAACATGACAAGCAAGAGTAATTGCCTCACTTCAAAACTTCCTAGGTGTAGAGTATTCATCAAGCATCGCCCCGACCATCTCGACTAAGGTACGGTTCTTCCTCTCCACAACGCCATTTTGTTGGGGGCGATGGAGACGAGAACGGTGCTCTACACTGTCTCACCACAAAACTCTCAAAGTAGGAATTCTTGAACTCGTGCCATTATCGCGCGAATTGCTCGTAATGCACCGGGAGCTCAACAAAGCCTACTAAAAAGACCACGAAAAAGAGTAAACGTCTCATCCTTCGAGGCTAAGAAAAACACCCAAGAGTACCTCGAGAAGTCATCGACCACGACAAGTACGTACCACTTCCTCCCTCCGATCGCACTCTAGCCGGTCCTCATCGTGGTCCATATGGAGCAGATTGACCGGTGCATCTGCCATAGTCATCAGAATCGGAGGATGTGAAGCGGCAACCATTTTGTCGTCTTCAAGAAGGAGCACAAACAAGATCCTTGACCATTTTGAGTTTCGCAAACCACGAATGAGATCGTGGCGCTAACTCGGGTCGATGATCAAATCCTATGTGACCAAGTCTCCTATGCCAGAAAGTCAAATCACGGGATTCAGAAGCAATTAAACAACGGAGAGGATCACCAGAAGATCCAGAAAAATCAGCACGAAAGATCCTCCCATATCGAGAAATCCCGCAAACTAGACTACCCGAAGAATCAAGAATTTTGCAATTGTTTTTCTTAAAGCTCACCTCGAAACCGTCATCGGTAAGCTGAGAGACTGAAAGCAGATTATACTGCAGCTTACTTACTAAGGCAACATCTTTTAAAATGAAAGAATCATTAATGCTCACAGTACCTTTAGCGATGACGCGCCGAAATGAAGCATCTCCGAAGGTGATCGTCTCATCACCTGGAGCACGGGCTAGGGAAGAAAACCAACGAGAATCTCCAAATATGACGTGAACAACCGAGTCTACAATCCATACCTTTCCTTCCTGCCGGCGACCACGAGTCAAACAGCAGTAAAGTCTCGAGACTAGGGTGAATCAACAAAGATTTTGGCACCCAATCTTGAGTAACACGGCGATACAGATGAAGTAGTCAAGCAAGACCGATCTCTATCTACCATCGCTCTCTGTCACTCAACAAGTCAAAAGATCTCACTGTTCTCGATCCGATCGCTATGGAAGAGCGAGTCGAAGCCGATAACATGTTGATCTCGCCATGTAGCTATCTCGAAAGGAAAACGAGATCTACCCTCGGGGCGGCGGAGATTACGACCAAAGGGAGCATGAGGACGAAAATCGAAAACTCGGAAAAACCAAGTCCTCGATGTCGCCCAAAATCATCGATGGAACAAACCTAGACCTCGTGTTGGTCTTAGGTGCACTCAAGATCCGGGCCGACCACGAATGTGCCTAAGAGACTCAACACGGTCTCTACGCGATCTTGGCGCTACTGAAGCAATGATCAACTAAATGTCCATCTTTCTCGATGAAGGTGCAATGATACTTCGAGGGGCGAAGCCGCAGGTGGAATCACCTTCTCGTCGAAATCCTTTGAACAAAACCCGATGACTTAAAATTGACTTTCTCGATCCTGGGCTTAGTTTTGATCACACCGTGCTATGGTTTTGAGCACGACAGTGGATGCTTCCTCATATCCTCCTCGGATATCATATCCTAGACCCCGATTAAATCGCAAATTTTAGATTTGTCTAGAATGAGATTGAGCTTCTTCTTGCCTCCTACAAACCTCTCGAGAGTGTTCATAAGATACCGACACTCCGAAAGAGAGAGGTGCAAGAAGAGCGGGGAAGAAGGGACAAGCAGAAGGTAAGGGAGCGGAAGAAGAACCAACAAAGAGAGGAAAGATTGGCTTGTGCACGCACGGTAGACTTTGGGGGACAGATCCCATCATAAAGCGATTGGTTCACGTTACTAGGCGTCTCTACCAAACCCTTAGGCTTCTTCCCAAAGACACACAATACAAGCAGATGATTGTGTTCTAGAAGGTCCTTAGTTAGCTTCACACATTTTTCATCCAATGCAACCAAATCATATTTTAGTTTATTACAATGATTGCAAGGTGAGCTAACAAGGTCCTTAGAAGCATACTGAGCCAATTTATTATTGTGATCAATCATTTCTTGAAACCGCTAGAATCTGATTCTAATTCAAAGAGCTAACTTAGGACCAGTTTAAATAAGAAACAATAGGCTCTAGTAGCAGACTTGAAATTGACAATTTTGTGATCTCGCCTGCTTTAGGTTCATCTTGAGTTTATTACAATTTTCACAAGTTTCAGTGCGGATCAAGCAACATGGTATAAAGACCTCTAAACGAATTGTCCTTAACCTCACATGAGGTGCAAGCAGAGCCTCAACAAAGAGTGGATGAAAGAGGTGCTACCCTTCTCATCTCTAATTCAAAGAAGAAGGCTAATGTTCTCTACCTTAATCATGTCAAGTTCAGAGGACACACTATCATGTAAGGTCCTTAATTTTTCCATATCATCAATCAAAGCACAACATGTGTGTCATTCATCACGGAGGGAGCAGATGTAAGTAAAGTAAGCTCCCGTGATAGTCTAGCTACTTCCTTCTCCAACCCAAAGACACTTAGCCCTAGACTTAGCATGGAATCTACCTAGCTTAAGAAAAGCATCATTAAATGGGTCATAAGTGGGACTAACCTCATCTGAGTCGGAGTACAGCTCATTGTCGCTCAATTCGCCCCGAGGGCCATGAAGCATGCCGGGAGAAGTTGCCGCCGCCCTTGGGATCATGATCGCCCTTCCCATCATCGTTACTCCACCCCTCCACCTCGCCGGTGTCCGGTTAAATCGAGGCGGTGAGGACGCCTTGATGGAATGCCTTCTTTGCCTTCCCAAAGTTGCGAACTTCTTCTTGCCTTGATCAGTCTTTGAGGGCTTCGTGTTGCGGTTCTTGTCGATGTAGTCGTTCTTGCTTGGACCGCCATAGTCACCTTTGCCCTTCCCAAGCTTGGGATGGTTTGCTCGGATGTGGTTGGGGCCACCACACTCAAACAAATCACAGGACCTCCTCTTTTACCATCCCTCCTCCTCTTGTAAGCATGGGAAAACTTCCGAGCTAGGAGGGCTAGCTGTTCATCCTCAAGATGCTCTAACCGATCATCGCTATGTCACGAGAGCGCCTAGGAGAACCCACGATCAACTCGTAAGAAGATCCGAGTGGGATCGGTGACTAAAGCCATCGACTGTGACTTCGACCTTCGAGAGACAATGTCAATCTCGTGAGTCTTGAGACGCGAGTACAGCGCATCAAGAGTCAGGGTCGAGAGGTCCGTGCTATCTTTGATGGTAGTCACTTTCATCTCCCAAACACGAAGATCAAGTGCAGAAAGCATCTGTCGAGCGTTATCCGAGTCGGGTATGTAAGACCGACCGCTCGGAGGTTGCTCAAAATCTTGTGAAAACGCGAAAAGCACTCGCCAAGAGATTCACCAAAGAAGCATCTCAAATTTATCAGATTCACGCTTGAACGGTCTTGTCGAACCGTCTTAATCTGAGTGGTGCCCTCATGGTATGCATCGAGGGTCACCTGGATGTCATAAGCGTAAATCAAATGAGAAATACGATCAAACTCACTACGCTAAACCTCGAATGATTATGTTCCTTGCCTTAGCATTTGCCTCAACATCGCCATGTTTCCGGATTGATGTTCTCATCGGCAGAAGCGAAGAAATCTAACCTTCACCTTTCTTCGGATGGCATACCCACGAGCCTGGATGTAAGTTTCCATTCGGCTCTTCCGTAAGGGTAATCCGCACCATCAAAAGCTGGAGGCTTGGTGGAATACTTGTCCGCTGCCATGGCTCAACCGACCGTTAAGATCTATCAAGAAGAGCTAACTGCTCGATACCAATTGAAGGACCGAAATGGCAACAGAGGGGGTGAATGGTGCCTTAATAATAAGAGCTTCCTTTTAATGTATTTAAAGAAGATCTACAAAACCCTCTCAAGATGAGTAACACAAAATCGAGAGAACTAAAACAGTTTCATTCATTACACAAAAATCGGAAGATCCGATTCTACCGTGATAGTTCGCACTCCGTAGTTCCGGTAAGTGCGGAAGTTCCGCTTCATGAGTTCGCCTTTGACAATCGGAAGTTCCGATTGTCCCGACCAAGAACAAGGCGCTTGGTTTTTCCTAAAAATCCAAAGTGCTAAATCTTGAATGCTCTTCTCTGGTCAAGTTTCACAGACATCATCCTAAGCAACATCTTGACCTCATGGAGAAGAATCGCAAACAAAGATTCAACAAACAAGCCAAAATCGGATTTCTTGAAGAAGGGCAAGAAAACCAAAACCCACGATAGACAAGATTCTCGATTCTTAGTTCATGAAACTTTGAGGATGCATTAGCAATATTAAAACGACTCTAGACATCAAGTTTCAAGCTATTTCATAGGACGAATCGAAAGATGCATCAAAACCTAAATATTCAACAAGAACAGGAAAGGAATAAGAGAGGCATAAACGAGTAATCAAAACTTCAGAGTTTCATTGATAGAATCAAGAGATTACAGAGGAAACACAGAGGAAAGATTACAAAGATTTTCAGTTCATCCTCTCAACTCAACAAACTCTCAAAAAGCAAACCAAACCCTTTTGCTAAGGCTAACCCTAATTTTCTCTCTCAAAAAGTCTAACCCTAACTCCAGGGTTCTCCCCTATTTATAGCCTTTGCTAATGGGCCTCCAACCCATTAAGCCCGCTACACCCGAACGGAACCGCCTCCACTTTTGCCGCTTTGCGAAAAGACCCTTTCGCCCCTTGCGCACCTTCTGGAAGCCTCCGTACACCTTGTTGTGCACGACTCGCAACCGCTTCAAGATTCACGCCGTCTTCGACACATCCCGACCGTTCTGACCTCAACGCCTCCTGCGCCTAGTCCGGTCCACGTGTCTCGCCACGACTCCATCTTGATGCCCTGCAGTCAACACAGACAAAAACACATCACATAGCATTGCACAATATCATAGCATCAATATTTGTATAAGACTCAAACTCATACAAAATCAAAATCACAATTTATCCTTCTACGACAGCTCGACACAATCGGAAGTTCCAAGATTACCACAGCGGAAGTTCCGATTTCGAACATCCGCGCTTTCGGGAATATCGGAAGTTCCGCGCTAACATCAAGGGTACTTCGATATCCGAACAACCGACTTTTCGTATATATAATTCCGATTTGATATCTTAGAGAACACATAATGTCGAATTTTCGACACTCAGCTACCTTGTGCGGTAGTTCCGATTTCCTTGACCGAGAGCAAACCCGGATAAATCGGAAGTTCCTTTTTCCAACACCTAGTAGTTCGATTAATCGGAACTTCCGCTCCATACACAATGTAGTTCCGATTTCCACTCAAATTTTCAAATCCAAACCGAAAACCTCAACTCTCAATCTAAACAACACACTTGTCAAATACTCATCACTCAGAGTGGAGGACCTCTCACATGGTCTCTCACGCTCGTGCACTCTTATCATGATAAATCCGAATGATGCAATATCTTTAATTATTCATCAACATAATTCATCTCATTAACTCAATATCTCATTCTCATTAATTCAATATCATAATCTCATTCGCTTAATGTCATCAATATCACATATAAAAATAAGCTTAACGAAAGCATAATAAATAACATGATAAATAATATCTATGACAATGACGAACAACCCGTTGTTCACCGCTCTACCATGTGCTTGCCTCTTAGCCTTTAGAAGCAGCTGAACAAACAAGTTAAAACAATCTCAAAACCATATCATCACAGTACCAAAATATTACACTAATCGCCTTCGCATGTCTACACCAAGACGACACAATTAACCCAATTCTACCGGATGCACTTCCCGTTGCCCTATTAGTAAAAACTCTCTAGCTTATTCATCGGAACTCCAAATTCAACCAACATAGACTTTCTGGAATCCCCACAAAAAACCTACAACTTACTAGTTATGACAAACTTCTAATTCTACCATTTTATTCCCCATTTCCTTTCTCGAAGACCGTCCCATAAACTGTCACGACAGTTCATTTCATAATTTTATATCTTAAACTCTAAAACTTGAAAAGGTATGAACGATACTAGTTCAAGCACAAAAAATTTCCTAACTTAATTAACTTATCACCACAATTTTATTTTGACATCTACTAGATGAAACCAACCCATCTACACAACATCTGCCAACTACGTCCAAATTCTAGACAGCGATCTTCTCGAGACCGTAACTTTAGGATGGCTTTATGGTTAATTTGCGTAAAGCAAGTTTAACAAGAAATACAATAATTAGATGGCAAAGCGTGATTGTAAAAGAATACTACATAGATAACCAAGTTCTTTTGAATCAAACAAAGGAACATCCCGCTCACTTCCCAACCATTCCAACCAAACGCTTCCAACGAACCACACCAATTTTTGAAAATACTACCTTGCGCGAAATCACTGTGCATGTCCGTGAATCGGGACACGGCTATTCAATAGATTTTAACACTCGCAGAGGTTGTACAAATTTTACCCACAAGACACGAATTCTCTAGTTTGTTTGGCATCCGTCGATACCCCCGCCACTTCCTTAGGTGAGTAGTCTAGAGCACGTGACAAGGCTTTTACAAAGTTCCATTTTGCCTCTGCTCGCTCGCTAAGGTTTCGCCATCACAAATTTCTCTTGCGCCTAATAAATGCCACAACAGAACCGACTCAAAACTTTCCTAATTAATTGGCCAGTCCGTCCCATACCGGACTTATGGTTGCACGAGGTGACCTGCATCAATGACTTGCAAAGTTAAGTCCTTAGTTGGTCGCTTTATAAGTCTACCACAACCCAATGTGCATCACACACCCACTCTAGCTTCCTACCTCAAGCCCGAGCATAAATCATTTTTGTTCATACCCGACCAAATGGCAATCCCTGCCATGGCACAACATCTTTTAATAAAAGTGGCCTCACACCACTGTTCCATAGTTCCATTAGTCAAATTTCATTCATCATTGAACATGTGATCGAAAGTCTCGCGGGTAACTAAAGCATGTCTAAGCAATAATACGCACCCAAGTTGGCAATACAATTATGTCCAACTAGTATTAACCATCCTAAGGTGTCCAAGGATATATGTCATTCAAGGAGACATTTCATTTTCAATTTATCAAGGAGGTATAATGGCAATTTGGTAATTATCTACTCCCAAAACCATTTTTAATAAAACTAGCCATGCATGATAATTTAAAGCAATATACATTTGTAAAATGGGTTCAACATGGTCAAAGGCCTACGACTTGCCTTCGTTGACGAGGAGAGGGTCTTCGGTCGTCGGGTCGAAGAAATCTTCCAAACGCCTAATCTACACGCAAGTAGAATAGCAACAAATAAATAAAACAGCACCAAATGAACTCCAAAAATTACAAAACCAGTACCAAATGAAAGAGGATGAATTTATATGAATTTAGAAATTTGGATCACCCAAAACGGAGTTCGGATGTGAAAGTTATAGCCAAAAGAAGTTGAAAATCACATAAAATGATAGAATTGGATTTTTCGGATTTTCGAAATTAATTTTCTATTGAAAAATCGGACTTTGACGTCAGCGGTTGCGCAAGCGCACACGTGGCTGCCACGCGGGCAAAACCGCTGACGCGGCGCCGACGTGGCGCCATCGTGGGGCGGCAGGCCACGTGGGCTCTGCCCACGCGTCGAGAGAGAGAGAGAGAGAGAGAGAGAGAGGCAGGCGCGCGGCGCGTGGGCGGAGCTGGGAAGACGGAGGCGGGATGTAACGGGAACGGCGGCGACGCCGGAGACGGCGGCGCGAGGCGGCCGGAGATGCGGAAGAAGACGGAGGAAGCGGCGGGGCGAGGAGCACTGAGAGAGAGAGGAGAGAGAAGAGAACGCGGAGACGAACGGCGGCGATAGCGAGGCCACAAGCGCGGATGGGCGCGGGATGCGTGGCGACGCGAGGAGGCGAATGGGTGTTGATAACCTATTTGATTATATAGCATATCTAAGCCAGTAGTTTTTCTGTTGGCAATCCTATGACATTCGTTAGCTATTGGAGAGTAGTCCCATTTTTCGGTCATTTGGTCAGAATTTGAAGCATAAGTTCATGAGACTCAACATATAACCTTAAATGGAATATAAAAAATTGCATCCTCCGTTGTTGCTTTAGTAGCCTAATCCAAATTTGTGTGAGGGCTGATGTCTAGATCTCACAAGAAATGAGCCTCAAAGTTGATTGATATTTGGTTACTGAAACAAAGAATTGTATACAGAATATGGCCATTATCATTGTCTAGTATTATCATGCGAGCGCATGGTGGCTTCACTGTTGTTTGTTATAGACAGCCCTGTGCCATTGCCATGAGATTTGCACTACTCTGCTTTCTTATTGCAATGTTAATTCTTGGTGTTTCTCTCACTTGTGCTTTATGCTGCATATTGCTATTATTTTGGGGCATCAATAGTTCAATACTCAGTCTTTGTTTTGATGTGCTCTGCCCTTTTTGCAGATACACCAAATTCAGGATCACTTCATTGGATTAAAACTACATTCTCAAAATGATTGTCCCTGAGGATCTTAGGATACCTCTTGACCTACTTGATATGAGTATATACAAGTAAGAATTAAGCTGATCATATGTTTTCATAGGTGTTATCCCTCTATAAGGATTCTTCCTAGCATGCCTAACTTATGTGCCAAACATGTCTTTAGCCCTCCTTTTGTTCAGCCGCCCATGGCTCCAGAAGATGAAGAGCTATTGCGTGAGGATGAGGTCGGCATTTGTGCAAGATGTAAGGATGTATATCCTGTTGGACTAGAACTGACAAAAAAAATCAAGATTTTCTTCATTTTCCTTTTTTGTTTTTACTATAAACTCCACATTGATCTCAAATCACACATTCACAATGAAGGGAGCAGGGGGCTGTGGGGAGGAGGCCGACGCAGGGAGCCGCGAGACCAGTGAGGGGGCCCGGGGAGGAGGATGGTGTAGGGGGCCAACGGCGAGGATGGATTTGGGGAGGAGAGAAGATGCTCGGGAGGAAGAAAGGATTGGGGGGGTGAAGAACTGGGTGGGTGGCGGCACCTAAGTCGCCACTGTCACGCCATGCGAGTTAGCGTGACAAGCTTGCCTTGTCATGCCATGAGTGCGGACGTGACAACCGCCACACATGTATTGGTTTTGAGACGGTGAAGACACTAACAATGAAAATTAATCCAATACAATTACATGCCAAAATTGAGTGAGGGTCTACCACTGGTTAGGGCCCCTGATAACTTGCAGAGAAAGGGTTTGTTTCTTTTATTATCATAACTTATGTTGTTTACACTTGACTGGTTGAATTCTATAAAATAGCACCGGTGTAGTACCGTTAAAACTAACAGGTAGAATAAAATCTCAAAATTACCGTGGAGATATGCAACCTTGTTGACGCCGCTTTGCGAAGGGGTCGGGATCTTTCGTACTACCGTATGACATTAAAATTTGATTTCCATTGTTCGATAAAAAATAAAGATTCAGATCAATCGCTACAATACTATAGCTACAGTTTCTGCACTACATGGTACAGTGCAGCATTGTTACTGCATGTTAATGTTCGCTCTCTCCGAAGAACTATTTTCCAAGTGGGTAGTATTCCTCGTGCAGTGGCGTGCCACCTACAGGCTACAGGTCTCCAAGCAAGCACCAGAGGCACGTACAGGGTACACGTACAGTATAAAAGTTTGCCAGTCCACCTCGGGTTTAACAAACTCCACGGGTAGATCCTCGTGTTCCCCTTATACCCTTCCCGAATTCCTCCTCCGACTCGTGTGGGCTAGCAAATCCAGGCACACTCCCGCTTCCATTGACCACCCGATGAGCCGCTGGCGAGTCGAGGCATGCGACTCAGAGCACGCAGCGCCTGCCGTCGTTCCTCCTCCTGACTGGTGGGCCACGCGGCCGCCTCTCCCGCCTCGCCTTGCGTCCCTCTCCGTCCGCGAGGGCAGGAGGCCGTCAAGGCGGAGGGGGAGAGGGAGAGTACGACCGTGGTGGAGGCTACTAAGAAGGGACGGGTGCCGCCGGTGGGCACGGCATTGCGGCACCTCTGGCGGCTTCTTGCTGGTGCCCAACAAATCGCGCGCTCTTCATGGTCGGAGCGGCCATGGGAAGGATTGAAATCCCATTCGGCGCAATTCTCGATCGACGGCCGACTGTGAACGATCGATTCGAAATTAAAAAAACCAGCCAAAATTTGCATTTGAAATTTTGAACTGCTATTTTCTCGGGACCGGTAACCGGAAAAACCGACCGAAAAACCCAAAAAACCAGAACATATAGAAAAATGGTAATTAGCAAATTAAAATCTGGAATAATGCAAATATTAAAGAGAAGGTGTTTCAAGTTGTACATAAAAAGTCCTCCTTGGTAGCTTCACTCTCTAGAGCAGTCATCTCGTCCAAGTGTTCTAAAGCATGTAAATTAATAAAAACAAAAGTTAATGGTAATGAACGATAACTTGAGTAGCATACTAAAAACAATAATGAGTAGTAATTCATACCAATACATTGTTGAAAAACACGAAGGTTGTGCAATATAGTCATTGTTATCATAGAGTATAAGTCCTTCAAATTGGGATAGGTGAGCTTTGTATTGATCCCAAGTGTGTGTTTCGTGGGCATATTTTAGCCAATGATTATAAATTTATTGGTAATATTCGGGTTCGACCCACTGGTAAACCATTCTGGCATTGGTATTGAAGGATAAAAGACTGTAATGGGAACTAGGATCAGAAGAGATGTCTGACAAATGAGAATAATCACCAGAAGGTAATAGATTGACATCTCGACGTCCATAAGTCCGAGTAGACCTTGAGCTAGCATGAGATTCATAGGAAGAAGAGTCATGTGGCTGAGATTGATCTTTTTTACGACCCTTAGCCCTCGTGTAGGTCTTATGAATTGTTCTTGAAGCATGACAACCATGGTCTTCATCCTGGGTAGCATGCGTGAAGTTTTTCTCGCATGTGAATTCCAATAGTTGGTCTCGTCTTGCATCATGAGCTGTCCCACCATCAACACCATCATCGGATGACGGAGAGCTACTACCACCAGACTCTTGGTACTAGACTTCATGAGATGGTGGACTTTATGTTTCTTTATCGCTTCCCATAATATCCCCCTCAATGGTACTTTTCTTCTTCTTATCAGGCACTTGTTTCCTTATTTCTGTAAGTGAGGCAAAGTCCGAACTATCAAGCCACTCATAGATTGGATTCTCTCTGCCGTACATAGTGGCATTTATTAAATCTTCAAAAGGATCTACATCCCTATCTTTATTCCTAGTCTCATGCTGTGGATATCGTGAGGATATGTGCACGATCTTAGAATGATGAGTCAATTGGCAATGACTTTGTTGGTTTGCAAAATCTCGCGTTTTCGGTTTTGCTTCAAGGCTGTCAGACCACAGGCGGTCTCACCGGTGGATCGGGCGGTCAGACCGCCCGTGGAGAGGTCAGATCGGCGATGGGTGCCGGTCGGACCGGCCTGACCTAACATGGTTTTGGAGCTGAGCCAAAAATAGGTTGTGTAGGCAAGTGAGGGGAGTCTCCTGGATGTGGTCACATCATTTTTGGAGCTCCCAGTCAAAAGTTCTATTCAGTTGAAAATTCCAGAAGGTTTCGGATTTTCGAGCTGAAAATTTGGCTAAGTCTTTTCGAGCGGTCCGACCGCCGTTGTGGAATCGGTCCGACCGGCCTGAAATCGGTCGGACCGGTGACGTGGGGCGGTCAGACCGCCGATCACTTGAAGGTGAGCCTTCTTTGCATTGATGTGATTTGAATGTGTTTATTGTATGGATGTCAATGCTTTATTGTTGCATATTGCATTGTGGAACTAACGTGGGTCAAGTTGTGAAGAACTTGTTCCCGATCGGGACTACGCTTGGAGAGCCGAGGTCCGATTTGTTTGGGCGAGATGTCGAATAGGTAGTTCGGCACCGGTTGGATCAGTCGCACGAAAGTCGACGCAAGTCTCTAGGAGTGGCTTGCAGAGAGTCAAGAGCCGTCACACGCGGTGAGGTGGATTCAATAGACTACTCTAGCAATAGGGCAAGGTCGAGGTCCCAGTAGCGATCATGGATCTCCCCGCTTCGACAGACGACGAGGTCGTGTGACTCAAGCATGGTGCGGTCCCTCTCGCTCGGTCTCCGCCTCAACTGACGGCGAGATGGATCGATTAAAGTGAGTTTGCGCACCACCTGGATAGCCTCAATAAACCACATTCTTACATATGTGAAAAAATTCTTTAATGGATATATCGTCATCCACCTTCCCCGCTGCGAGGACAATGTGAGATTGATTGCTTCATGCCCATTTGTATTTTAGGATCAGTCGGCTATAATATATTATAGTAATGTGATTTATCGTTGTAAGTCTCATGTAGGAGTTTCAATGGGATTGGACAAATGAAGTGCGTGTCTAGGGACATCGTCTGCGAATATGGACTCAATGGATGACATACAACATATTGTGGATCAACCTACACGTGGGATGCGAAGCGTGAGAAAACCACGACTGTCTCAATAGATGTGTGTGTGTGGGTCCCATGTGTGAGTGGGTCCCAAATGTGAAACCCTATGCCTCTCCTATAAATAGAAAGGGGGGAGATGTAAAACCCTCAAGCACTCATTTGACCCTCTTCATCTTTTTCTAGGGTTTGGAGGAGGGGAGAGGAGAAGCTAGGGTTTGGAGAGATTGTGTGTGTGCTCCTTGTGTGAGCTCTTGTCCTCCTTGTTGGAGTGGCTTTGTAAGCATCTAGTGAGATCAATCAATCTTGTGAGTCTTGCTTGAAAGATCTTTTGTCTCCTTTGTGTTCTTCTCTCTTTTGGATAATTTTGGTGCTTCCTTGATTCAAGTGGTGAAGCTTGGTCTCTTGACCTATTTTCTCTTTCTTTGGTGTGTGGGAATACTCCTAGAATCATCTAGACCATCAACCCCCACAAGCAAGTCTTGAATCAAAGATTTTCATATTTCTAGGGTTTGTGCACTTCTTTGGTAAAACCTTGAGAGATCGATTCTACGAAGTGGATCTGGAGGATCGTCACTAGAAATAGGTCTCTAATATCCTTAGGGAGGTGTGCTCCAAATTTGGTCAAGTTTCATTGGTTGAATCAAAAGTTGGACCAAATTTCGTTTTGGTTTTTGGCATTGTTTTTCAGTACTGGTCTAAATCGGTCTGACCGGTTTTGTAACGGCGGTCCGACCGCCTGCTTTTCAGACCGCCCGGCAGTGGCAGGTCGAACCGATTTCCAACGGTCCGACCGCCAGTTAGTAGCCGGTCAGACCGCTCGTTAACCGTCGGTCCGAGCCGCTGATCTGATGGCCGGTCGACCGCCAAAGGTGCTGCACTAGACCAGTGAGATAAAATCTCCACATTTGTGTCGTGTGGTTAACAGGGTTATCGAATTCAGCACAAGGCTTCCACTGTGCGCCTACTGATCTTCTTAGCTTTCATAGCTAAAGGAGTAAAGTTCGTGTTGAATTTGATTAAGGCGAGAAAGTTGAGAAAGCGCCTATTCACCCCCCTAGTCGCCTTTACGATCCTACACATGCTCTTGCAATCGTAGCCTTAGATTGTAGTGGACATATACGAGTTTATGTAGTTTGTTGTACTCAAGACAGTTCCTCAATTGTGTACGTATCAATGCAAATATGCTACAATTACGTTCACATCCACTGGACGAAACACATTGTGAGACAATCCGCAAGGCATGTTTTGTTAGTGTTGGTGTCTGCACTCCAAACGACATCTACCATGTAGCTACAAGTAACATGAAATTTATGTTAAACTCATAGTGATGAGTCATTTTCTATGTATATATAAGTTCATAACAACATACCTGCAGAATAACAATTAGCACTAATGTAAGCCTTATTTGAAGCAAATAAACCTCGTCAATTACTATATAATTCTAGCTCGCCTAGAGCTTGCACTGTCTCATCGGTGTATCGTTTATTCTTTGAATTGCCATTGTTAGGGAAACGACTAGGGCTGGATTCTTCCCCAAACTATATAAGTTGTGGCTCTGCGGGTTTAGCAACGATGCTGTGCAAACAAACACACTTAGAATGTTAGAAAAAATACAACAAATATATAATATTTGTTTGAATTTAGGAAACTATGAACTTGCCTGGAACTATATATGTGTGGTCCTTCATCATTGCAATTCTTCTATTAATAAGCTTTATCACATGATCATAAGTAGCATTGTCTTGTTTCAATACATCTTGAAGTTCAAAATTGAGATCATACGTCTTTCCAACCATTCCTGCCACTGTTGCGGGTTTCTGCTGGTCTACATATCTGAGCAGTCGATAAATTGGTTCTACCAATTTAATGACCCAATCCATACTTGACCACCATTGTCTACTTGTGAGACAGTAACACATGTATTCTCTTTTCTTGGTCGTGCTCAAATGGTTGGAGCCCTATACATTTGACACCATCCACTTCGTGAACTTTACTTTTCTATCCAAAAAACTTTTTAAGAAAATAAATGTCGTTTCAAACCTTGTGGAATTTGGATGAACTATCTCTCCTCTAATTTTTTAGCGTATTTCATTATGGAGGCGACTGTGGTTGTATAGGAACCGACAAATCATCTTAGCCGCCTTGACAACTGCATCAACCTCCTCGAACTGGCCAATATCCTTCAACATGAGGTTGACGGTGTGCGCTGCACATGGCTGCCAGACTAAAGTTGGATACTCTTCAATTACCAATTGACATGCTTTCTTGTAGTTTGCACCATTGTCAGTCACAATCCGCATAACATGTTTAACTTCAACTTCTTCCACAACTCTACGAATCTCATGATACAAAAGTCAGCATTTTGTGTATCACCTGTTGCATTCACTGACTTATGGAAAACATTCTTCCATTGTAGTACAACATGAAGTTAATGATACTCATTTGTGTAGGTCCAGTCCATAAATCACACGTAATAGAGACTCCATATATACCAGTCTTCTTTGAACTGTGCTACATACTCCTTTTCCTCTTGTTCGTTAGCATCAAGATATGTCCCATCGATTTCATGCTCTTTTGGTGATGGAACCCCTTGACCAAGTTCTTATGTCTCTTTGATGGCGGCACGAAAATAAAGACATTATGCCTTAACTGCAGCAATGTCATTACTATGGAACTACTTAGACCAATTTTTTTTCTAAGTTTTGACTTTGCTTCTCCACGAAGTGCAGTATCAATGCGGGGTTGGACGGTGCCCGACTGCGCAAAATATCAGAATCAACTCTCATAGACTGTGACCTGCCAAACATCATCGAAAAAGCATTGCTTCTTGTACCACTACCTCTGCCACTTCCACTTCTCGTACCACTTCTACTACCACCACCATGTTCAAACATCACACCCTGGCTTTGGCCCATTGTTGCAGTTGATGTATCTCTAACGACTCTCGACGAGCCTATTCCATTTGCATTTTCTCGTTATCATTGAAGGCATCTTCATATGATGGACCACGAGCTACAGGCTCTCTTGCGGCTTGCATCATTCGCAGTCGTTCATCTTTAAGAGATTTCTTTTGTACCTTCGCTTCTTCAAGACTTGCCAGCATGAGCCTGCAGACTTCCGGAACCCCACTGCAAGCAACAATATCTCCGTGTTTCCCAGCAAGATGTTCTTTTAGGCAGGTGACACTCCCCCCTGATTTTGTTAGATTACAATATCTGCACTTCCAACTAACACCTCCTAGTCTCTCTCTATGTTCCCAAACATTGATGAATTTAGGAACCATCACCTACAATAAGATGCACTAAGATGCATTACTTGAAATGTGAGTCATGAATCATATTGACAAGTAATGAAGCAGGGATATGTTTGCTTCATGATTCAAGTAATGCTTGAAGTGTGAGTCGTGAATAGTGATGCATTTTGCCACCATGCAGCAAGGAACAAGTAAGGCAGTGGCCGTATATGCAACTAAATTTATTGCATGCAAGATGTTCACAAACTATTAAAAAGTTTATACATGTCCAGAAGACAAGAACATCCTGGGCTAGATAACTGACCAGAATTTACTTGATATACAATGGTTTTCTACACTATGATCTCTCTTTACTCCCTATAACCAATGAACA
The DNA here is from genome assembly GCA_036346395.1 of Hsuehochloa calcarea. Lineage (NCBI taxonomy): Eukaryota > Viridiplantae > Streptophyta > Magnoliopsida > Poales > Poaceae > Hsuehochloa > Hsuehochloa calcarea. The sequence continues at coordinate 53,168,772 of CM070603.1, forward strand.
CAAAAACCCCACAAGTAACCATGGTGAGTCATTAGAAGAACGAAGTTCCAGACCTGCTGTTCTTGTGCTGCTGCTGCAAATGGAGAGAGAGAGGAAGGGAAGAGGGACTCAGGTAGCAAGGAGACAAGTGGGGAGCAGGCATAGAACAAAAGAAGATGGCTAGATTGACATGCACAAGAGGAGGACCAGCTGCACATGGAGGTGCAACAAAAGAACTAGGAAGGGAGTTCAATGGAGAGGAGAAAAATAAATTTTGACCGGTTTTTTTATCCCACCGTCCGACCGGGTATTTTTTCTCTGACCGTGGACGTGGCGGTTACGGGTCAGGTATTTTTTCTCTGGCCGTGGGCGCCGCTCGACCGCGTCAAGCTCCTCATGCAGGCACGCGGCTGGATAATTCTTACGCCCCTCGATTCACGTATGCCGCTGGGTGGGTGGCTGGTGTTTTTAACCCCATTTCTCCTGTTCTCCTTGTAGACACACAGTGTGCGGGTGGTGGGACAGAGCACCAAGAGGGGAATTGGATTCCTCGAGGTAACAATGCTATCCATCTCTTTCCTACATTTTGTTGCAAACACATGAGTGATAAGAGGAAACCGTTTGTTGCTGTTGAACATACTATTGGTACAAAAAATGAGGCTTGTCATAACATTCTTCAATCAACTCCTTAGAAATAAACAGTAAACTGATCTGGAGTGTTTTTTACTTTACTTTACTAGAAAGAAATAGGTAATCCAGAACTTAGGATTGAAAAGCATCAGCTGGAAAACTTAAGATAAAGCTCTAGTGGACATCAAATTTGGGTGTTTCAGTATCACCGATTCACGCTTTGCTGTATGACGAAGAGCATAAGTTGCCAATATACTTTGCTCATCAGCTCTCTAAAAAATGTTATCTGGCTAGGTACTGTGTACCATTATCATACATTCTGACCTACTGCTCTGTATTCAGAATTCACAATGTTTCTTGTGTTGTTAAAAAATGAGGTTATGGTTCATAGAAATAGGAAATGACATGCCATTTAATTGTACTTATAGCTTCATACGATTCTATTGGTATCGATAACAGTGATATGATATCAAATGCTGGTGCTCATGTTTTGATTAGTTAAACACAGCCATTGTGGTATTGCGGTCCTGTGCTGATTCCGTTTCTTCTTCATAAACTGCTCCAGGTTATCCGCATAGTTCCTTATAGCCCGGTGCAACTATTCTCATATGAAGTTTACAAGGTCATAAAAGTCCCTTGCTACCATTAGTCAATTAACTATTTTACGTTCTTGCGATTGTGAGTTTCACGTTCTTTTTTATTTTATAATGTCACTGCTTTACATTCAGAAAATTTTCCGAAGAAAGGATGGAGAGCTTACTGTGTTTGGGAGACTTGCTGCTGATGCTTGCGCGGGCATGACATCTACACTTGTAATTTATTTATTCCATATCAAATGTCCATGTATTTCTAGTTCGATTGCTTAAATGCGGGAATTTGGATAAAACTGCTTGTGTTTTGGTCATTATGAATTCATGATAGTTAAAATTCGTCAAAATATGCAGATTTCGTTCATTCTTACCATTTTCTGAGTTTTCTGTTTGTACTTGCTGATAGGTAACTTACCCACTGGATGTTATCCGGCTTAGGCTAGCAGTTGAATCTGGACATAGCACTATGTCTCAGGTAACAACTTTATAAACATAACTATCTGTTTCTAGAAATTGGCATAACCTGATGACTTCGTAGGTTGCTCTGAACATGCTGAGAGAAGGGTTGGCCTCCTTCTATGGAGGCCTGGGTCCATCTCTTATAGGAATTGTTCCTTACATTGCTGTAAACTTCTGTGTTTTTGACTTGTGAGATTCTCTCTACTGCTTCTTCATACTATGATATACGAAAGTTGGTCTCAATTTTAGATATTTACCTCACATTGTTTTTTATCCTATTCTTTTCTGTATGGAAGAATGAAGAAATATGTACCGGAAAAGTATAAAGAGTAGAGCGGAGACATCTCTAGCAACTGCTCTTCTTTCAGCAACATTCGCAACTTTAATGTGTCATCCTTTGGACACTGTTAGAAGGCAGATGCAAATGAAAGGCTCGCCATACAATGCATATTTTGATGCTATTCCAGGTAGCTGATTTGAATTACATTAGCCTTTCATAAGCAGCGTCTTTTCATGTTTTGCATCCTACGTAACATTCACTTGATCAGTCAATGTGAAATATGTTATTTGCTAGTTCTACATACTCATGTGCAGCTTGATCTTGTCCTTTACGGGCTAAAATGAACCACTTTTTATAGTTCGTTTTAATGCCAAATGCAGGCATTGTGGAGCGTGATGGTCTAATTGGACTATACAGAGGTTTTGTGCCAAATGCATTGAAGAATCTACCAAATAGAAGGAACTGGAAAAATTAATGCAAGAAAATCAGGAGAAAACAAGCTAGGAAAATATCCTACTCAACCTTTAGGGCTTGGGGAGCATGCATGTTACTTCTTGGCATGCTCCATTTTGCTTTGTTCCCCCTTCTCTGGGGCCATTTTTAAGGGTTTAGATAGCACTTTTTTTTTGTTCCTTTTAAAGTTGGGTCTTATCTTGAGGTTGTTTTTCCTTAGCATATGTATTGCTGGAGATAGAATAGGCATTAGAATCAAATAAGGTAATAAGTTGATTTCTCCAGTCGCAACTTGGCTTTAGCTAGCGTTAGTAGGAGCACTCAACCTACAAGATCTTATTTAGTTCAAAATGGAAGCATAGTGTGACCTCGTGAGTTCTCCAAAAAGCTTACCACTATACAGTATAGAGTATAGACAGATCTAATGGAATAGCATGGAGCACCCTGGTCACTGCCCATTAGCAGGTTCTCCTTGAATGGAATAGCATCTTTGTTCTACAAATTGGGTGATTGCTATGGTACTGCTGATACCGTACATCCCAGGCCAAAGCGCAAAAGGCTTGCGATTCACTGTTTGGACAGCATGACCTTATGGACCGGCTATTTCGTCATTGTTGTTTTCGACGGCAGCCTTTTTTAGAAAAATAGGCGATGAGATGGAAAAGAAAATGAAATGCACTTTAGGGAGAGAATATATCTGTGTTTTTTATATATTGAGGAGAGTTCATGTATTCATTGTCTGTTTTGAAGAAGTGAGGAGGAAATGATGTTGGACAAATTGTACTGTTCTTTTTATGATCTATACATGCTTTTGTGGCTTGTAGGTGATGGGTTGGAACCCGACCTAATGATGTATCATGTGCATGTAGTGGTGAAATACTGAAATCAAATCAAATTCCAGTCCATATTCTAAACTTGAAGTTGTACATTGCTGGAGTTGGATCTCACTGGTCATGTTACTTCTCCATGTTTGTCCTACACTAACATTACTGAACATTTTATATATTCGAGACGCACATGCCAAATTATTATTAGTACAAGAAGCTTTTATAATTTATGCAATGCTTGACCTTCTGTAGTGAGAAGCTGATGTTCTAAAGCAAAGAGAATGGTAGCCAATGGGTGGTTGATTTCATTGCAAAGCAGTGGAATCTATTTAATTTTGGACCTGTATCGTTTATCGGGGCTGCCAATATCTGCAAAATGGGATTGACATCCGAAGAATGGTGGCAAAAAAGTAAAGATGGATTCGACGTCCATACAGAGCAAAGGTTCGGAGCAAAGAAAGATGCCTTGATAAATTACCGAGCAATGAACAGGGGTGAAACGGGTAATTGAGGAGCCGAGCAAGAACTTCAGACCCGATTTGTAATGGAAGGTTTTGATAGAAAATTTAAAATAATTGTATCTGACTCTTGTAAAATTCTTGCATTCTACGTGTGACCTAAATGGTTCTCAAATAGTTGGAATTTGTGCTTAAGTTTGTCATACCATCATAGCACATGGGAGGCTAAGCCGCCGAAATAACTCCAGGTCTGGATTGGATTGGAATGAAAAGTTTTGATCATAAATTTTAGAGATATGTATTGTCATTCTAAACACATTTTATTTTTCAGCAGCTCACATACGTGCTTTTGAGTACTTGCGTGGCTCCTTGGACCATCGTAGACCATAGTACAGGTGGAACGCCGGAATTTTTCTGAATTATACGAGAATTGAACTGTTTTTCTGCTAGTTTCCTATGAAATTCCTGCATTATAGACAACGGCAATTCCCCAAGGCAAAAGAATTGGGCTTGTTTCCAAACCTCTCTCCCGCGTACACGAAAAATATATATCCATTCCAACATTTATACCCTGTTTGAAAAGCGAGAATTGAGCCATTTCACGTGAAAAACCTGCATTTCAAATGAAGGCTTTCCAAGATCAATTTTTCAAGTATACTGTTTCTCGATCTTTATGGAATCAGGAGTGGAACTATCGTTGGGGTAGGCAGGGGCAACTGCCCCGAGTCTCCCAGGCGACCCCCTCCACCCCACCACACCACCCCCAAGCACCCCCGGCCAAGGCCAAGCCGCCACGGCCAACGTTGACCATGGGCCGAGATGTCGAGTGGAAGTCGACCCAATTGCAGCCCAAGCCAATAAAATGCACATATGCACAACGCTAGGTAACCCGAATTCCCTAAGTCATTAACTATTCAATTCCCTATTCATCCAAGGCTCCCACACCCAACCCCTCCACACTCCACCGTGCAGTTGTCACAACATGACGCGGGGTGAGGCATGGCATGGCGCGGCCGAGGGTCGCGCGCGCAAGCGGCGTTGAGTATTGCGCGCGACCGCTGAGGCCGTGTCGCTTTGCGAGGGTTACAGCGAAGGCGTGGGCGGGCGCTGAGGCACGACACAGGGGCTACGGCGAGGCACCGAGCCATGGACTAACAAGACAGCACCAAGGTAGTTGGTAGTTGGCAGTGGGCACCGAGGTCAGTCTTACTTATCTTGGAATCTTGAATTTGGATTTTCTAAACTATTAAACTACATTGTACCTTGATATATTTTACACTACAAGTTTATCTCTGATATCCCAAATTCCTGGTTCCCTGCTGCGTGGAACCGTGGACATGGCTAGACTGCACAAGTAAAAACAAGAAAGAAATCTAATTTCATATGACTTATTTGGAGGGGCAAAAAAAGGAGGAAGAGTCGGTTGCGCGTTGGAGCTTCAAATGAGGAGCACCGCCGCTCGTGCCCTGCACCCACCCCACCTACACCACCGCCTACCTAGACACAAGCAGATCGGCTCACGTAGACCGGGTCCAGCCTCCGCTGCACCGACCCCGGCCTCCTCCACCTCTTGAAGGCTGGAGGCGCCTCCCACCTCTCCCCCCACATCAACTACTCTTTTTCTTCGCCCCGAGGAGAAGAGAGCGCGAGCGCCCCAGATCTCCAACAAGGTTGGTATACCAAACTCTCTCTCCTTCCCTCCCTGACCTCGAAGAAAGTGCCTAGGAATGTAGCGCCGATCTTTCTAGGATTCCTTCTTGATTAGTAGCAGCAATGCTGCTTCAGATCTTTAGGACGGAGGCGTAGATCTACGTATGTTCTTGTTTATCATGTAGCGTGGTGGTGCATTTGATGTTGACGCGGGCGGGCTCTTGATTCTCTGTTGGTTTCATTGGTTACCACTGCTTACCAGATCTTGGATCGATGGGTACAACGCGGCATTTCCGTGTGTTATTTTGTTTTGAGTACATTGTTCGGTTTGATCCGGTAGTTTTTTTCCTTCAAGAAATGGGATGGTATTATGTTCCGTCGTGTAGATCCATTATTTGCAGGCTTGCGAATGTTGCTTTTGACTTGCGCGATGTGGAATCGTAGATGATCTTTTTTGTCGGTGATCTTGTGCTTGGTATTGGCTGGGCCGATCACATTATCTGTTGCACAATTCACATACTTTTAAATCAGCACCAATTGCACTCTTAATGTAGATGTCATCTTATTCTTCCTTGTCTGCATAAGATCTGATTCGTTTGGATGAATTGCGATCTAACCAAATGTGATGTGTAACCCATTTTGGTTAACACCACAATGCTTTGATCTTTCAACCTTTGTGCCGAGATTTACATTAGATTGATTTCGCCTGAATGAGCTGTTGTGCCTTCCATCTCATGTTGTTTTTGGTTGGTTAATGGCTCGCGCAGTTGTGGCAAGATGGGGCTCACCTTCACGAAGCTCTTCAGCCGCCTCTTCTCCAAGAAGGAGATGAGGATCCTCATGGTCGGTCTCGATGCGGCTGGTAAGACCACGATCCTCTACAAGCTCAAGCTCGGAGAAATCGTCACTACCATCCCCACAATCGGTAAGGATCTATTCTCTATCTTTTGGTTTAGATGATCATTCATGTATATGTTGAATGCATTCGCATTGCTTTATCCACAGGCAATTATAAGATAAAGAATGCTTAAGCATATTGGATCTAATCTGAGATAGGTGGTCTTTCGTTTCTTTCTTTCTTTTATATAAAAAATGGTCTTAGAAAACAGGAGTACTGCTCAATGAATTTAATAATATAAATTATGAGTTGCACTTGCACATCCAAGCCTCCTAAGTATGTTTGCCAAGGGACAATTCTAAGGGATAACCAGTGGAATACGTACACCTATACAATGCCTAAATTGTACATTTTTTATGCTAACTGTTGGTGCATGCTTGCATTCTTTATTTTCTTAGCACATCTATCATCTGCATCTACTCCGTATCATTCCTCATTTGCCTTATTTTGCCCATATGTTCGTGCTGCAGGAGCTAACTTTGTTTGACTTGTTCTATCGGTGCATGCTCTTAGTTTACAAATGTAGTTAGGTATTGGATTGTATACATCATATGTTTGTATCCATCTTTTTTATTTAGTGCAACCTATTAATGTTAGAAATATGAACAGCATGCATGGATACTTGCAAAATACTTGTTAAGAGGGCAAAGATAATAAAAAATTACTTTTTTTTGGTGATATGAAGGGTTTAATGTGGAGACTGTTGAATACAAGAACATTAGCTTCACTGTGTGGGATGTCGGGGGTCAGGACAAGGTACATGCCTATTCTTTATTGCTTTATTAGAAAGGTTGTTAAATACCTAACAGAATGCAGAATGTAGGAATTACAAACTTATATGTGGTCAGGGTTTCAGAAACCATGTAACTTTCATAACATTCTGCTGTTGAAATTACAGATCAGGCCTTTGTGGAGGCACTATTTCCAGAATACTCAAGGTCTTATCTTCGTTGTTGATAGCAATGACAGAGATCGTGTTGTTGAGGCAAGGGATGAACTCCACAGGATGCTGAATGAGGTAAATTCTATTTCAAATATTATGTTTGTGCTTCTGGTTGCACCTGTTGCATGGTCAAGTGCAGGCATCTCAAATATATGTTGAATTTGGCTTTGGAATTTTGATGTGTTCTCAAGATGTACTCAGAATGATGCTTTTAGAGCGGCATGATGCGTCGTTAGTACATATTTTAAGTGTGCAATGCAGATATCTTCACAATATGATAAAGTACAATCATGACCACAATGTAATAATATGAAATGATAGACATTTGTGCCGTCAGATATAAATAATAATAATTTCAGATAAGTTTTGCTCAAAGTTTGCAATATACTCAACTGATTAACTGACCAATACTGATAGGCTTCAAGCTATTAGACATACAACAAAAAAATTTATGTGAAAAAGATTGCAATTCTGCAATAACCATGGAAATAATTTGAGATTATCCAATGTTGAATAATCCTGGCACGGTCAGGTTTACTTATCTTCAGTTAGCAGCTTATTTAGTTTGGTTGTCACAATAATCATTTTACGGTATTTGAACGATCGCACATTTGCACATCGATGCATGCTTGTTCATGCGAGGCGATCGATTTTCGTTCTATTTACGAGTTGTTTGACACATTCTTTCTTAATCGTGAGATGGCGGCGTACATTACGGGCGCCCGACTAAGTTGTAAATTTCCTTTATATATAGCAATGAAGTGCGAGGAGGCAGCTGCGCTTTTGGCGGCACCAATTCTGTTAGCCTCTGCAAACTTTCAGGTTCTCATTCGGTGGTCTTCATCGACTCCGGCAAGGTCACGCCGTGGCAAGACAACAATTGGTATCATGTTGTCTTCGATCGCGTGACCTGCCGAGTCGATGAAGACCACCGAACGAGAACCCAAAGTTTGCAGAGACTAATGTAATTGGTGCCGCTAAAAGCGCAGTCGGCCTCGCGCACTTCATTGCTATATAAAAGGAAATTTACAACTTAGCTGGCGCCCGTAATGTACCGCCATCTCACGATTAAGAAAGAATGTGTCAAACAACTCGTAAATAGAACGAAAAATCGATCACCTCTCGCATGAACAAGCATGCATCGATGTAAATGTGCGATCGTTCAAATACCGTAAAATGATTATTGTGACAACCAAACTAAATTAGCTGCTAACTGAAGATAAGTAAACATGACCGTGCCAGGATTATTCAACATTTCTCCCCCTAAGCCTTGCACGGTTCACTTGAGTTCGATGATGCCGATCTTCTCGCGAAGTTCCTGAAACTTGACGCGTCCGAGCGACTTTGTCAGGATGTCTGCAAGCTGTTCTTGAGTGCTTGTGTAGTCCAGTTTGATCCTCCCGTCATCCACACATTCACGAATATAGTGAAATTTCGTATCAATGTGCTTACTTCTATCGTGGAGGACAGGGTTCTTACTCAGTGCTATGGCTGACATGTTGTCCATCTTCAAACTCTCGGTACATGGGAACTGCTCCGGTCACATCTTTCAAGAATCGTGAGAGCCATACCCCGCAAGCAAGCAACGGTGCTGCCCGAGATGTATTCTGCCTCACAGGACGAAAGCGCCACCACCCATTGCTTCTGAGACTGCCATGAGATTGGCATGTCATTGAGGAAGTATATGATACCGGTGGTACTCTTTCTGTCATCAATGTCTCCCCCGAAATCACTGTCGCTATAACCCACGAGACAGAGTCCTTTGTCCTCACACTTGGTGTAGACAATTCCATACTGAACTGTGCCAGAAATGTATCGCAGGAGATGTTTCACCGCTGCCAGATGATCCTGCTTGGGGTTTTCCATGAACCTACTCACAAATCCAACAGCAAACGCTATATCGGGTCGAGTGTGTACCAGGTACCTTAGGCTCCCGACTAGACTTCGGTACATGGTAGCATCAACCTCTGCAGCTGCACTGTCTTTCTTCAACTTCAATCGTGCCTCCATGGGTGTCTGGCAGGGGTTGCATACTTCCAGCCCTGCCTTCTCCAGCAGCTAGCGTGCATATGCTGCTTGACTGAGCGTCACCCCCTCCTTGCTCTGCTTAACTTCTATTCCAAGGTAATAAGAGAGAAGGCCCAAATCGCTCATACGGAAAAGCCGCAGCATCTCCCCTTTGAATGCTTCAACCTCCTTTGCGCATGAGCCAGTGATGATGAGGTCGTCAACATAGACGCCTATCACCACTCGCGATGCTCCCAAGCCCCGAGTGTAAAGACCATGCTCACTGACGCACCTGGTAAAACCGAGCTGACGCAGACTGCTGTCGAGCTTCATGTCGCGTGGCGCCTGCCGGAGCCCGTACAAGGCTTTCTTGAGCCGCAACACCTTCCCTTCGTGCCCAGCTGCGACAAAGCCCGGCGGTTGTCTAACGTAGACTTCCTCGCCAAGCTCGCCATTGAGGAAGGCGGATTTGACATCCATATGGTGTACAAGCCACTTCTCATGCGCTGCCACGGCAAGCAACATGCGCACGGACTCCATCCTTGCCACGGGCGCGAACACCTCGTCGAAATCTATCCCAGCCTGCTGAATGTAACCCTTTGCGACCAGGCGAGCTTTATGCTTGACGATGGCACCGCTCTGGTCGCGCTTCAGCTTGAAAACCCATTTCAAGCCTATCGCACGATGGCCTGGTGGGAGGTCGGCGAGGTACCAGGTACTGTTCTGCTCGATCGAAATCATTTCCTCCAGCATTGCTTTGCGCCAGCACTCCTCTCCGCGCGCCTCCTCGAAAGTGTTCGGCTCTTCACCAACAGAGAGTAGCAAGTCTTCCCCGGTGTCGCGCTCGGCCAGGCCTGGTGGAGAAACTGGGCCAAGCACGTTGTCCACCGTCCTGAATCGGAGCGGCACGTCGTCGTCGTGGTCGCCGTCCAGGTCCAAGTCCCCACTTGGCGGAGAGACAAACTCGATCTCCCCTGCAGGAATCAGGGGTGACTGAGGTGTGTGAGGCTCTGACGGCATGGTCGATGCAGTTCCGGGCGTTGCAGGTGTTGTCGTTGCCTCATTGCCAGGTGCGTTGTTGTACCCCGCGTCCCGTACCGCCGTGTCTTGGCGAACAGTGACCGTCATCTGGCCGACATGGAAAGGCTCTTCATTTGTCGCGCCTGGGTCTTCGCCGTGCTTGCTCCAATCCCACGCTCTTGATTCGTCGAACACCGCATCGCGCGAAATCACCACGCGCTCAGTGCTTGGATTGTAGAAGCGGTATGCTTTGGAGCCCAGCTCGTACCCGATGAAGACCATCGGCGTACTCCGATCTTCAAGCTTGCGCTGATGACCTCCAGTGCGCTTCACGTGCGCACGCACCCAAACGTCCGAAGATAATGGACTGGCGGCTTGCGCCCAAACCAAGCTTCGAACGGCGTCATACCTTTGACACTTCTTGTCGGTGCCCTGTTCAAGATGAAGACTGCCAGACACCTCCCCCAAAACCACCGGGCATCTCAGACGCCTTCAAGATGCTCCTCGCCATCCCCAAAGACCGCTCGATTCGCCGCTCCACCACGCCATTTTGTCGGGCGTATGCGGTGCGCGAGGTGGCGTTGGATCCTGTTCAAAGACATTCACCGGTGTGGGCAGTGAATTCTCCGCCACGATCGGTGCGGAGTGTCTCCAATTTCGTCCCGGCCTCCACCTCCAGACGCGCTTGGAGCCGCACAATTGCTCCAGCAGCTTCGTCCTTCGAAGCCAGCAATACGAGCCACATATACCGGCTCTTGTCGTCGACCATAAGGAGGAACATCTGCTTGCCGCCAGGAGTCTTCGGGGTAATAGGCCCACATAGGTCGGTGTGGACCGGCTCCAAAAGGTTCGCAGCCCGATACGTGCTTGCCGCAGGGAAGGAGCGCCTCCTTTGTTTGCTGGCAAGACAACTCTCGCAGATCTGATCAACATGATCAATCTGTGGGAGCCCGCGTACCCACTGCTCCTTCGCGAGTTGCTTCAGCCCTTGAAACCCCAGATGGCCATACCTCGCGTGCCACCTCCAGGCTTCTTCGGTGCTCCGCGCAGCGAGACACACTGGCTTCCCGAGGTCGAGCTCGAGCACGTAGAGTCGATTCAGCGAGCGTTGGACCTTCGCCAGCAGCCTCCTTCGTTGATCCCAGATCTTGAGGACCCCGTCTTCAATCTGGATCTTGAAGCCAGCCTCGTCTAATTGCCCGAGACTGATGATGTTCGCGGTAAGCTTGGGAATGTGGTAGACTCCCCCAAGCTCCTGGTGCTCACCGTTTTTGCAGGTGATGAGCACCGTTCCGCGCCCTTCTATTCCGACCACGGACCCATCTCCGAATCGGACCGAGCCGCGGATACCCGTGTCGAGCTCGGCGAAGGCAGCCTTCACTCCTGTCATGTGGTTCGTCGCGCCAGTATCGAGGATCCAGCGGGTGTAGTCGCCGTCCCCCTTCCCGCCGAGCTGAACATAGAGCTTGTCCTCCACAAGGTGGGTTGTGGAGGAGTCCGCCGGTGGATCTGATGCAGGTGGGGAAGAGGGATTGGGGAAAATGGCGTTGACCGTTGCCGACGCCACCAGTAAAGTAGTCTCGGTCTCCTCTTCCGCGTGGGCTGTGTGGGCCGCCTCATCCCTCTTCTTTTTCCTGCACTCGCGGGCCCAGTGCCCTGTTTTCCCGCAATATCGGCACTGATCGTTTCCTCCGCCATTGCCGACTCGCGGAACCACCGTGCGCTCCAGCTTCTTTGCTGCGCCCGAAGCCTCGTCCTCGCCTCTGGTTCGATGACGAACCTTTAGTCTTCACTGAAGACCCCTCGCCGGAGAAGTTCATCTTTGCCGCCACACGTGCAACGAGCTCATCCTCGGTGAGGTTCAACTTAGCGATGGAGCCGGATCCACCGCCAAGATCATGCCGCTCCTCCGCCGATTTCAGCCGACCGATGAGCTCTTCAACTGAGATCTCGCTCAACTCGAGGAGAGTCTCAATTGCCATGGCAATCTGCGTATACCATGGAGGAAGTGCTTGGAGAAATTTTCGGACAATCTCCTCCTCCGAGCAGGTGTCGTTGAGGACCGCTAGTTGGTGCGCAATCCGGTTGATGCGGACGCCGAATTCGTCGACCGTCTCGCCGTCGCGGAATTTGAGGTCGTCGAACTCCCGCCGGAGAGTATCCGCCTTCGCCTTGCGCACGCGTTCCACGCCGACGTGCATAGCGCTGATTGCATCCCAGGCAGCTTTGGCAGTCGCCTTACTTGCGATGGCGCCCATCATCTCTGTCGGGACCGCCTTGGCGATTACTTCAAGCGCCATTCGATCTTCGACGAAATCAGTGGTGCCGGCGCTCACAGCAACCCACAGACCGCGCGCCTGTAGCATCACCCGCATGAGCGCTGCCCAGTCGAAGTAATTCGTCTTCGTGAGCATCGGAAATGCGCCGCTGGTGCTGATTTCCTTGGTGACCCGGTGAATGACCAGGCCACGCTCCGCTCCGCTGCCGCCGCCACTGCTCCCCGGTGCCGGCGTCGTCTCCCCGCGAGACCGCCTTGGTGGCGAAGCAGACCGATGGCGCGGCATGACGATTTACACGATCGCTTGACCGTGCTCCCGGAATCGGAAGGCTCTGATACCAATTGTTGTCTTCATCGACCCCGGCAAGGTTACGCCGGCGCTGAAGACAACATCCAAAATCTGAATTCTGAGTTCTGACATGACTAGTGATGTGTTACTCAATATCTGAGATCAGTGGCCAGTATACATGAAGCCAACAATTGCACACCTGACTACCTGAGATTTTACTATGGTCTAGCTAGCATATGCAATCTTTAAACTAGATATCAATTCTTTATGGCTAAGAAATTTGTCTGTAGCCTTTTACTTTTAAGAGGTACTCATGCCAGGGCTTGAATATCCTTCTAGGTACTCAGATTCCGCCTCCACTTACACTTGGATCATGTTGCATGCATATAGCAGTCTTTTGAAATTATTGCCTTACTGGGAATACATTTTGAGCCTTCATTCGCGTGACATTGGCTACATTGGCAGGATGAGTTGAGGGATGCTGTCTTGCTCGTTTTCGCTAATAAACAAGATCTTCCCAATGCAATGAATGCTGCTGAGATCACTGATAAGCTTGGACTCCATTCCCTGCGTCAACGCCACTGGTAAGATGTGGTTGTTTTAGTTGTCACTTGTCAGGCTGTCACATATCCCACTTGTCCTGCCATCCATTTTATTTTCACACTAAATTATTTATTTTCTTAACAATCTTATTGGCCATTCTATGTTCTGGCTCTTTCATTTTAAGCTGTCATTTTCTGTGCAACTTGTTTTATTCTTTTTTCACTTTATTGTCCAACTCTTTTCATATTAAACTAAATAAATGTCTATTCACGAGGTGTAAATAACTGTTACAGATCTTATCATCTTATGCAACATATCCTTTGTAGCTCATAGAAGTGCATTATGGTATTTACATGCAGTAAGAACCATCCTATATCTTTAAATGTAGTGGTGATAGATTTGCTCAGGATTTCATTATCCACGTCTGTGTTCGCCTATATACATTAATTGATTCTTTGTTACATGATGGCTGGACTCGTCTAACACTGCTTTCCTTTTGCCTTTTGAAATGCATGATTGTAACACGCCATAACCTCCTGGATTTTTTACCGTCAACATAGGTATATCCAGAGTACTTGTGCTACAACAGGAGAGGGTTTGTACGAGGGTCTTGACTGGCTCTCCAACAACATTGCAAACAAGGTACCAAGTTCCGATGTGCCATTACAAAATTTCTTTGGCGAATCATTATAGAGTTTTATCACTACTCCATACTCCAAACAATGATACTTTTTTCTGGACTAATCATGCTGCTGTTCATGCGGCATGCTGACGTATCCTTTTTCCAATGAATGCAGGCCTGATTGGATCCGTCTGCGGTTTTGTGGAGTACATCGCAATTGCATTTTCCGCGGAAACAGAGGCACCGGTCATTTTGACCTTCAGACTTGGATTATTATTTCATTGGAGTGTTCGTTAAGTATTGTATTCTTTGTTAGGCTTTTCAGTGAGCTGGTTTGTTATGTTACCTAATTACACTGTAAAACTTGTTCCGATATTAAGACTATGTAATTGGCACTTCACTTTAGATCATATACGCGAGTAATGCAGTTTATTCTGAATTATTTTTAATATGTTGTCCATCAGATTTGCTAAGAATTGCACTACCTAAGTGTCGTGGAAACTTGACTGGATGCATGACATAGATGCCCAAAGTGCAACTTCTTGCTGAGTCTTACCTGCATTGAGCTGCGGAATTTATGGCCAGTTTGGAACACATGGATTTTGCAGGAATTTCAAGGTAAACAGTTCAATTCTGGTAGGAATTCTGAATTGGAGAAATTCCCGGGTTTTAAAGGGGGCTTATTAGGAATTTAATTGAAAACGGGGCCTTACATGCTTTTATTTAACAGCAGTAGCATCTTATATTAAATGTCGGGAATGCAGAAAGAGATGCAGAAATGCGTAGAGCTCATGGTTCGCAACATTATTCAGTAGAGTATCAGTACAGAAAAGCTTTGTCTAAGCCTGCAGCTCGAGCCGCCGGAGCCGCTCGACCGAGGACGCGGCAGCGCACCATGCTGGCCGCCGTGCGCCATCCGCTTGTGCAGGTAGCTCTCGAACGTCCGCCGCTGCACGTACTCGTCGGCGCACATCTCCACCAGCGCCTCGCGCCCGGCGTTGCCGCCGTAGAACACGCGCTGCAGCAGGTCCAGGAACCGGAACATGAGCAGGAACTCGTCGTCCCACCGTCACAGGTACCCGCGCCTCAGCCCGGCCTCCGTCACCGCGCCGGTGAGCTCCCACTCCTCGGCCATCGCCTGTCTGCAGAGCCTGCCGGACTTGGCCGCGAAGTAGATGCCCTCGCCGGAGCACTGGGTCACGTAGCCCGCCGCATCGCCGACGAGAGCCACGCGCCCGACCACGCGGCGCGGGCGCGGGTGCTCCGGGATCGAGTATTCGAGTGCGCCTCACCTTGACCACGCACCCGCCGGAGACCTTGGGGCCCGCGCGCGCGCGGATGCCGGACTGGAGCTTCTTGATCTCCGGCTTAGCCGCGACGGTACCGGTTCCGACGGCGACGTGGTCGCACTAGGGGAACACCCAGCCGTAGAAGTCCGGGACACGTCCCCGTCCAGAAAGATGTTTGCTGAGGGTACTATGATGATTTATTTCAGAATAAATTACAACAGAGATATATTAAGAGTAAATGAATATCATAAAATTTTCTGATAAATAAAAGATATATTCACAAATATATAAAACACCAAGATTAACTTTGATACGAAGAATAATATGAGATTACTATTCTGATAAATAGTATTCAGATTACTATTTAAACAGCATTCGGTTGGTACTACTGTAGTGAATAGTTGAGTGAACAGTATTCTAAAATAAAATTTTATAGGATCTTGCAGGTTGGCGAAACCAATATTACAGTCGGTTGTGTAGCAGTGATTGTGTTGTCATACTCGGTACTCACCATATTTATTGCTAATTTGCTTCAGAAGTAACTAATATTTCCCTAGGTGTTCCTAGTTATAATCATATGAGATAATTTTTTATCGTCACCCTAGGCAGTTCCACCCGAAAGGAACACTTCTCTACGACCTCATGTTCACACCACCCAACTCAAGGGGGAATTTACAGAACCACCGATTATCGAAGTTTCTCCTATAGTATCCTTAGCATAAAACCTTATTTCATACAAGTATGCTAAAGAAAGTCTGAGGGATTTTCAAAGAAAAACTACTTTATTTCCACAAAATAGCGTACATATAGTTTTCCCTTTCGGGAAACCCGACTAGTAAATTAAAAACAGAAACTTACCTTATACTAATAATATTACAGACTTAGATGAAATATCTTACAGTGGAGTTCTTTCTCTTACTACTATGGAGAAAGATTAGACTTTGTGGCTAATACATAAGCTTATTTAGTGGCTAATTATGGTTTAGGAGTAGGTAGACATCGCTATCGCGATTAGGCTAAGTGTTTTTGTGGTTTTCTTCTTCTGGTTACGATGCTGGTGTGTATTGTGATGGTTGTGTTGTGCTTCGGATGTGTTCCTCCGATGCCCTCCTGATGTCTTCTCTTCCTTTTATAGGAGCAGGGGAAGCTTTGAGGTGGCTTTTTTTCGACTCTTCTTCTTTTAAATTCAAATGGCTAGTCATAGGCTTTGATTGCTTCACGATAGGGATGCTTGCGTGTCTTCTAGTGTTGCTTTTGACCAGGCAATATTCCATCTGTAATAGTAGATAGTACTTCATATTTGTCCTTGCGATTATTCTTCTTGTCGGAGATGATATTGCTGCTTTCATCATCCATACTTGTTGATGCAGAGGTTATTCCTTCATTATCAATTTATGCCAAACTATTATTTGTTGATATTCTTTTGAAAATATTATTCAGATGTATGTATGAGTATTATTCAGATGTATGTATGCTGGCTTTCAGTATATTCTTTATTTTGGATTTTGCCCATGCCCGGCAATATCCATAATATCTATATCTCACAAAGATATTTCAAATTTTTCATCAAATATTCTTTTCATATCTTCAAACTTGTCATTCATTTCCTTTCTTAATTCTTTTAAAATATCTTCTTTCATGTCTTTTTTCCATTGTGGAGATATATTCTCAAATTTTTCTTGTATCTTCAAGTGTATATATGATTCATCTAAGGGATTTGTTCTTTTGACTAAGCATTCTTTGTATGTACATTTTTTTGATGTCTCTTCTATATTTACCACGGATGAGGACTCCGAGGTTTTCTTACTCTTTGCCATCTTATATTTCTGAATATATTCTTTAGCAGCTGGCTCTATATAGTAATTTATTCATATTATTTTCTAGCTTGGGTTAATGCTTCGTCGATATTTGCATATTTCTTCTAAGATACCCCTCTTGATAATTTTGAATTTATTTTTTAGGCCACAAATTTCTTCAAATGATATATATATTCCTGGCATTTTTCCTTCAAATACCACATATAAAAGCTTTAATTATGTAATTTCAGTATTTTTTTGAAATATATATTGCCCCATTTGACATATGAAAATATTCAGCAAGACTATTTAATATTGATAATATATAACCTTTATCTTCTCGTTTATTGTTATATTGATACCAGAAATAATCCAATATGCACTATTGTATTTCATCAATAATTATATGATTCTTCGGTTTGAATTTATATGTATTTAGTGGGAATATTTTGAGTTTATTTTTAGCTCCAAAGTTGAAGGATTCAATTCCATTATAATTCATTGTCCACTTCATTCCTGCAAACAAAATAACAAATCAGGAAAAAAAATCTTAACGCTTCATAGGTATTTCTCCAATTATTTGGGTATCTTTGAACAATCTTTTTCTGTCTTTTTAGATTTCTATACTCATTGGGTTCAAATAATTGTAACCCAACACAGTCTGCACTAGAATTCATTATAACATTCTTTTATATTTGTACCAATCTCAATTTCTATTTTATTTCAGGGAGCATGTTGATATTGTCTGTACTTTAAAGTTTTAACCCACACTTATTTGGATGCGGAGTTGGACGTGCTAAGTGTGGAGGTGTCTTACCACGTTTTCGTACTTCTGAGATATATGGAATATTATCTTGATATGGAATAAATGTTATTCCGTGCTCATGTATAATTGTGGTTTGTAATGAATATTGTAAGAATCTAAGACCAATTATCATGTTTTCATTTATCATTGATAAATCTTTTACTGTAATTTCATTTATTATATATTTTGTGTCAATTATGTCTATTTCAATATTATATGCCAATTGGCTATGTATCTTTCTAATTCCTAACATATCTGTAGATATTTCGGTTTTATAATCATCTATTGTCTGAATTATTTTAGGATATTTTATAAAGTATTTATCATGGATAATACTTTTTTGTACATCATATGTCTACTAATGCTAATATTTTATAGGTAATGATTGGTTTTAGTTTTACCTTTACTGGAATTCTTAGTCCCAATATGTCTTTAAAAGGTAATTTAACTATATATTCATTACCAAAATTAGTTATAGCATTTTTAACTGAATTATTTTAGTCTTATTACTATCTTTTAATATTATTGTTTGTTCTTTAAACTCAGTGTTTTCTATAATTTTATCTTCTTGTGGGTTTATAGTGCAAGGAGGACTAGACATTTGATCTAGTGGTCCAAAATTCAATTGATCTCTTTCTAAAAGAAATAGTCAGCTGATGACTAAACATAACCTCTATATATCTCTGACCGGAGTCAGCATTACCGAAGTTCCATTGTTTTGCCAAGTCTTTAGACATATATAGGCAGGTAAAGCACAAATCGCGGACTACTAGCCTAGGAGCACAACAGTAAAATAGCAAAACATGGAGATTAAGCCTATAAAAATCTCGCATGATGGTGAACATATTGTTCTGAACAAGGGAATAGCAGGCACAAGATGTTTTCAATCAATAATGATGCGAGCGTTTTGTTTCTCTTTACCATAGGCTAGGCCACTTCAACAGGCAACACTACATGAATTTAAGCAGTTTCTCCATCAGGTCTCCCCACCAGCACAGTCCACAAGTAGGATTTGTCATGGTAACAACCAGGGCTGGTATCTGGAGTTTACAATTGCAGGTCGAGCATATGGGCTAACGGAACCTCCAGCTTCCATCTCATGGAAGTGTCACGGCTGCCTCCTTGCTACCACCTTATCTGCAGTAACATAATACTTGTAAACATAATGAAGGCATGTCTGATGGCGCCTGAACTTAAATGGAAGGCAAATTAAACAATACTACATCTTTTAAAGAATGAAATAACAAACGGTACCACAAATCCCTGCTGATGCTTGCCGTTTAGTTTCAGTGCTGTCATCCATGGGCATTCCCCTTTTAAGGAATTTGTCATGACCAGGGTTAAAAAAACCAATACCGGCGAAATTACCGGCCGGCGGCCGGTACCGGTAACCGGCCGGTTACCGGTTTTTCCAGTTGAATTTCGTTAAATTTTACTTAAAAATCAATCAAATTTCGAAATTCAAAATTTGAATTTGCAAACTCCGGAAAAACTGGCCGGTATTTCAATCCATGGTCATGACTCATGGGGTGAGAGAGAGAGAGAGAGAGATCATACGGTTCTTTAGCTTCAAGTTTAATCTGATCAATCTGATCCTGCAGATCAGCACAGGCAGCTTGAATAGCTATATTTTTTCGACACAGCTCCTGCCATTCTGTTGTCAAGGCATGGAGTTGCCCACCAGTGTTTTGCTGATCAAAAACATATTATCAGCTGTCTGTAAAGTATGTCCATGGTTCAAATTTAGAACCAGACTACCAGAGTATAACGATTTGTTACCTGGTGAAATTTTCTATCACGATTGACAGTTTCTATCTTTTCATTGTATTCCACAGCCGTCTTTTGCATCCTACAATACAAAGTATCAAGTTATCACATGCTGTTGGAAAGATTAATGGTATATCAACGTTTTAGAGACCAGACAGGCATGCACACTAATATTTCACCTATTTACAGTCACAGTGACCAGTAAAGTTGAAACATAAAGCATATACAAGCAAGTGCTCAAGTGAAGGTCTAAGCTGCATTTACACTGATGGTCACACACATGAGAACAGCTGCACACACATTGATTTTTCATCACCTTACACATAGATCAGTACTGATGTCACGGTCCACAAACCGAACTGAGTCTCAAATGAAATGCAAGGAAAATAGAACCAGATGCACGGCTCCAAATTCAAAGTGATACAGCAGTGTCAAAGACACAAGGACATAGAACAACTTACCTAGACAAAACTGATTCCATTTGTCTGTTCTGGAGCTTCCAAACCTCAACACTATACTTCAGCATAAGCTCCAGATTCTCTATCCTGTAATACTAACTTTATTTCAAAACTAAATAATGGAAGTAGTTTAACATCAATAGCGGACCGGACCATAGATGATAAGAACCATGGGGCAAAACAAAAGCAGCGCCTCCTAAATAAAATGAATATTACATCTGAAGCTAAGATATTCAAAGCCTTACATGCCAATAAAAATTATACAACTGAACCAGGCGCATTCATTGTCAATAATATGGTTGAAGCTGATATTTGGCAAATGGCAATACATTATCTGAATGAAGTGTTTTGAGTAGTCTATCCTGAGAGGCATGTGTTCGAAAATACAAATGCTACCTTTCATTCCACCGATTATTATAGCATGTAGAAAAGAACCTGCTCTTGTATCACAATAATATTGTGCTTGTCATTTCAAACAGACTGCAGAACTCTTCATTAAGAAGTCCGTCCTTTTTATTTGATATTTTGTTTGATCATTTTATTTCAAAACCTATGCATACTGATACTATTACGATAAAGGAAAACATTAATAATTACTAACAGAATGATAAGCAGGACATGACACAGCAAGACACTGGTCCTGTGATCCTGTCATAATCAAATGGAGCAAAGTGCAATCTACTGCATGAACTTTGATGGCAAGTTTCATTAGTTCAGTGCCCTGTGGCTTTAGTGTCTTCATTGATGCGTCTTTTTTTGGTGGAAAAGTTCTGTGAATATCCTGACCACAGAACATCAAGAATGACTATGGAAGCTTCTCTGCTTGTGTATGACTTCACAAATGCACAACAGTCATATTCATAATTTCAACTGTTACAAATAAGTCAACGTGTATCTCTATCATAGTGTGTATCTCTATCATAGTGCGTACCTTAGTGCCCATTTATGGCTGTCAATGCGTATCTCTATCATATAAATGCCAGTCAACCCTTGATTCCTCAAATGCAGTAACCAGCCTTACCTTATAATTTGATGCTGCAGCTGGCTCTGAGCATTCCGTAAAGCCAGCTTCCAAGCAGCGACATCATACCTCTTGTTCGTTGGGGGTGGCTCCAAACCATAGCGGGACATCTCTATGGTAGCAGGGGGTTTGCCAGCTCTAACGCGTTCGTACTCTTTAGCAAGCATAGAATGATTCTAAAAAACATGCTAAATGAGAACATGGCATATTTTACGTTGACAGCATCACACATTAAAAAAATCAAATAAAAAAAAACGTAAGTCTCTGGATATACATTATTGTCATAATATGGCATAGGAAAATGTTCTAAACAATTCAATATACACGGATATGTTCTTCAGGATATCCTTTGAATATTTAGAATAACTGCTGGTGATAGGTACTACAATACATTAACAAATAATGATATATCGTCCCACAGAGATCATTTAGGTACCACAAAATGCAACCAAGGGAGATCGTGGTGAAGGAGCAGGTAAATTAGAGAAGAGTCAAATTTGTCCATACTAAATCATCTGTTGTGCAACAAAAGCACTGTTTATGAATACTTGTCCGTATTAAGTGCCATCAGATATGCAATTTACGTTGGTTGTTGGGCATGTGATCTCATATCTGAGTATAAGAGACACTCAACTTACATAACTATCAGTCCTTGTTCCATGCTAACAAGTAACAGAGATCAGGCACCGCAAAAGATGACAAAGTTGTTGTGTGAACGGCATGTTCTAAAAACAGGTATACTAGGCCATATACAAGTAACGGGTGCTCTACCTGTTAGCCGGTTATACCGCATAATCGGGCCGGTTATGCTGTATAATAGGATGATTATGTTGTATAATCACTACTAGGTGGGGTGACCTGTTTAGTATCTGTTACCGATTTTTAGAACCTATTGAACTCCCAACTACATAAACTAATCACTAGTTGTCTTATGAGATATATCCAAAAGTATTATAAATACCCCTTGCAGTCCAAAATAGATGTCGTTTTAGGGAGTTGGCTTTGGTTTGCAAACACTTGTCGTTTTAGTTGTTTTAGGTGATATTTTCCACCAAATACCCCTATTAATTGCTTATTGGTAGTGGTGTTGGAGACACAAGCACCCAATTAATAGGGAAAAACTATGTCAAAAAATAAAGTATTAACTCCTCCTGTGTTCTATGTGCATGGAGCTAAAACGACATCTATTTTGGACCGGAATTAATAGAAAGCATCTAGCCACTTATGCCTACAAAGAACTCTTAGTTTAGGGTGAGAATGCCCCTCCAATCTAGTTGTAGTTCAGGTAGCAGGTATCAGTTTTCTGGTATAATTATTGAATGCCCCATGCATTGAACTTTGCTACCTCCAGTCATACTATTATGAATGTCCCAAATAATGTATTAACTCATGTCCAAGTTACTAGTTATTTTAGCTCCATGCACATAGAACAAAGAAAGAGTTAATGTTTCAGTTTTTGACAAAGTTTACCCCTATTAACTGTATATTCATTTCTCTAAAACCACTACTAATAAGTAATCAATAGGGACATTTGGTGGAAAATGTTGCCTCGAAAAACAAAACGTCAAATATTTACAAACCAAAACCAGCATTTCAGTAACGTTCAAAGCATGGGACATTCAATGGCTGCTTTCCATACCAGCTTATTAAATGAAAGTATGCAAATGCAACAATGAAACAAAAATCATTTCAGAGTCAGCTTTTCCTCCAGATGTAGCAATACAGAGAAAAATTAAGTCAGTAGCTACACAGCCTACACTAGGGTCCAAAAATTCAGTAGCAATCCCCAAACATTACAGTGAGATTGCTTCATTTTCTAAACAAATTTATTAAATCTAGGTAGTTCTCCTAGTCTAGTTCTTTAGTATTCAAGTTCAACTAGAGATGCATATTTCATCTTCAATGGTCCGTGTTTGATCCCATCAAAATGACCATTCACTATTGATAGGGGAAACAATCAATAGTTATTTGTTCTTGAAAACAAATTCAAGAATTAGTTCTCCACTACATTGTCTGTCATAGGCTCATAGCAACAGCAGAGAGTGATTAGTTTACATTGAAACAAAAAAGATATCCTCGATGTCATGAGCAGATGAGCAACCCCAATTCCTTCAGAAATTGACATCAATGTAAGATTGAACAGACATAAGTGAGTCCTTTAATGGGCTAGTGGGTTTGCTTTCTTGTCCCCCAAGTACACATCCTACAAGGAAGCCTTAATTCGGACCAGATTTCCCACCTAGAACGCCTAATTGCATACTACATCCATGGAAAAGCTATAATTTCCCAGCTAAAACCATAATGGTACAGAAAGAAAATGCAAAACAAGGCTAAATATTAACACATTACATCTAAACTCCAAAGGTTAAAATGGAAAAAAAGGATTATCAACTAAAACCTCAGTATATCCCTATACAGAAAACAGTTGTAAAGGAGGGTAAGCTACTTCTATCCAGCCAATTGTCTCAATTTCAGGTATACAACTATAAACCCTAGCCCCCATCCGTCTCCTCCTTAGAACCTTAAACGCAGATCCCATCCGAAAGGGAAAAAACAAGGCTACAATTTCATCCAAAACCCCTAACATGACATCACAAAACAACGATAGGGCGTCGAACAGCTACTTGGCTCCTAGAAAGTAGAAATATAGAAAGGGCTCGCAAATCCACCTGGAATCCGGCGGCGGGGACGGGGGGCAGGTCGCGGAGGAAGTCGGCGGGCTTGCGGTGCGCGTGTGTTATGCTTTTGCCGTTATTGCCGTAGTCGTAATTAGTTAGTCTTTGTTAGCTAGTCGTAATTAGATAGTTTAGAGGTAATTAATTAGTAGTAATTAGTTAGTCGAGTAGTAATGAATTAGTTTAGTGCTAATTAATTAGTCGTAATTAGTTTAGTAGTCATCGTTCTGAGAAGTAAGTGGAAATAAAGTGGATTTTTAGTGGTAATTAATGAGTAATTAGTTAGTTTATAGATAGCTAATTAGTCGTAATTAGTTAGTTCCTCTAATTAATTAGTCGTATGTGAATAGAGCCACGCGGCCAAGCGGCAGATGGGCGAAGGCAGCGGTGGTCCGAGAACATGCGAGACACATGGATCGGAAGATGGAGAAGGCCGAATGCACGACATTGGTGATCGGCGACCTCGCGAAATACGAGATCAAGCTTCGGCGAAATCGTCAATAGTCATGCTAGGGAAAGAAAGCAGGCATGCACCACAGGTGATGTGGCGACATGCACCGGCGCATCTCCTCCTCGACAAGGCGGTCGACCTCGCACTTCACCGCCGGGTCTCCGTAGTCGCCGTCGATGTACGGCAGCGCGTCCACCGCCTCCGCGTCCGGCGCCGCGCGCCACGGCGCCCCCGCCTCCTCGGCCGGCGGCGCCTCCAGCATGAACAACTCCCTCGTCGCCGACGAGGCCATCTCTGCGACCGCGCACGCGCAGACGCAGACGCAGACACAGGCGAGAGAAGGAGGGGGTTGGGGTTAGGGTGTCGCGCGGCGCGGCGCGGCGCGGAGGAAGTGGGGTGGAAGAAGAGGCGTAGCCTCGTAGGGCCTTTGGGTTTGGGTTAGGGGTTGCTGAGTTCTTGGCGTGCTCACTGTTGCGGGTATTTTTGCGACACAATACTAAAAATTGTATCTCAGCTGCACGCTCAATGACCGTACATGTACCCTCGTCCATACTTATTTAGGCTTAGTTAATTTACTCATTTTCAAATTTTTGTAATAAAATTTGTGCGAGTTTATCGGTCGTAATTAATTAGTCATAGTTAAATTAATCTTACATAATTAATTAGTTGTAATATTTTAGACATAGTTAATTAGTTACCAATTAATTAGTCATAATTACATAGTTATACTCAATTGATTAGTCCTAAATAGTTAGTTGGAATTAAGTCCAAATTAATTAGTTGTAAATATTTAGTCGTATTTAATCAGACGTAATTAATTTGTCATCAATAATTAGTTGTAATTAATTTAGTAGCCTTAGTAAGTCGTAATTAGTTTGTTGTTGCTAATCTGTGGTAATAAATTTGTCATAATTATTTTAGTGCTATTTAGTTCATTGTAATTAATTTAGTCACGACTAATGTAGATGTCATTATGTAATACACGTTTATTTATGGTAATTAATCAGTCTTAATTAATTTAGTCGCAACTTTTTTAGTCGTACTTAACTAGTAATTAATTTGGTCGTAGTTAATTAGGGTACATTAATTTGTTGTCCGTATTTAGTCATAATTTATAATTTATAGTAATTTATCGCCATCATCAATTTTTCCAGTAATAGTTTGTCTCTTCCATCTTTTGCAAGCCATGTCTCTACTGGAGCTTCTAAAACCCTTCTATGATGAGAATCACAGGTGCAAGTCGTGGATCGGCAGGTACGTGGATGTCCCTCTACCCCTGGCGCTTTGGTCCGGGAGAGAATGATGGTAGCTGGGCACGGGCTTGTTGCCCTTTACGAGACTAGTCTCCGTTGAACACCACTTCACCCTGGACGGCAGTCTGCTATCGGCACTTATCGACAGGTGGAAGCCCGAGACGCACATCTTCCACTTTCGATGGGTGAGATGACGGTCACTCTGTTGGGCGTCTCATTCCTAATCAGTATCCCAATCCGGGGTGAGCCACTTATTCCAGGCCGTCCGCCGACGGACTAGAAGGCCAGGTTGGGGCATCAGTTCAGCATACCTATCCCGAGCAGTTCCCGTGGCGTCCCTCAGATTTGGCTGAGGCATTTCAGTCAATGCCCGGATGATGCACCTGACGAGGTTGTTTGGACGCACCTCGCCGCTTAACTTTTTAGTCCCTTTTGTTCGGTCTTATTTCCCACGACATAGGGAGATTGGTGTACCCCAGTTTCGTCCACATCGTCGAGTCTTTGGCTGACGCGGAGGCTGGGGCGATGCCTCAATAGAGTTGGGGATCAGCCATCCTTTGCGCCATATACAGGGGGTTATGTGATGCTTCGAGGCGCGACACCGGTGTGAAGCTCTTGCCGTCTGCTATGTGCTCCTGCAGTTGTGAAGTTGGGAGCACTTTCCTGTTGGTCAGCCATCCTTCGAGAGAGCAGTGCACCCATACCCCGAGTTGCATGATCCGATAGATGGGCCCACTATGGGCTACCGGTGGACTACTGCGCAGCTATGCTAGGCGAAGGACAGACCGAAGAGGTGCTGCTCATTGTTCCACAATGAGTTCAAGTTGTTGCACAACAATGACATCATCAGGGCTGTATGAAGCCCAGATTTTGTGGGCACGATAGCGCCACATGGTTGTCCGTGCAATGCACGTAGGACGTCGGATTATGGGCGACAACATGTCACCTCGTGTTTACACATATGGTGGAGTCTTACGCTCCGCAGCGTGTAATGCGACAGTTCGATTTGTATCAGGTTGTGCCCTCTCCCGACGGCAAGATTTTGCAGTGAGTTGTCCACTTGTGAGTCCAACTCCGTCCAAGTAATGTTTACACTCCATACCTATATCATCTGTTCTAACACCAATCCTTCAGGAATGCAGGCAATTGAGGGCGAACCGACATGCCGAGGACTGGCAGGAAGTCTAGCATGAGTAGATTATGGCTTGGACGGAGACAGCGCACATCGAGGTCTTACGGGAGCAGCGACCGTATGATGTACGGGCATACCATGAGTACATCAAGTGGTACGTACCACGGTCACAAACCAGACTCACCCCTCCTCCACCAGAGCGTCCGAAGCAGGTGACGCACCAGGAGAGGCTCCACCACTCGTTCGACCAACACAGCGCTTCGCAGTGTGACGATACCGTAAGACACTTACAATCTTTGTTCATTTCATTGATGAAATTTGTACCTGCAGCGCTTCGTAAGCGTATCAGAGACCGCGATCCACAACCCAGAGCATATCGTACCATTGCTACTGAGTACTTTGAAATACATATTTGTGGAGTCAAAGAATGTCATAAAGAACATGAGTCGCGGTTGTTTGAGAGACGACACCCTACACGCCGCACACCGAGTGGGGGGCCGTGCTCACCTGCTAGGTCAGCATGGCCAAGTCAGACTGGACGAGCGTCCAAGTTTGACTAGTAGGCGTCACAGCGCTCCCCATCGGTCATCCGCACTCCAGAACGGTAGGGAGGTAAGTTATGTACAAATTTGTGTACTATTTTCTTATTACGCCTTAAGTTGCGCTAACATCATGTCATTCTCCAACCGCACGTCCGTCGGGATGCATCACTTTTGCCGTCCACCCCCGTACTCAAATTGGCGCCCCCTCGGTCATCTGCACTGCACATGTGGGAGGTACAAAGATGTTTAATTTACATCCTAATTATTTATGCTAGGGAGTAGTACATGGTGCTAGGATTTGGAATGTGGCACCCAAGGCACCCACCCATGTCATACGTTGACTAGTATGGAGTACCATACGAAAGGGCAGAGCTCCTCCGGGTCGCTGGCACGTCCACGATCAAGGGTTGATCTCCTACACATCGAGGGACTTGGAGATAGCGTATCTAGGGGGCGGACAATCCGGCATGGATTTCTAGATTTGTTCATTACTAACATGATTGCAGGTGGCAACCAGTTTGACATGACTTAGCTGGATGACCATGACGTTGGACAGACTCAGCTGGGTCAGAATCAACTTCTTGATGCACCTCCGCTCGCTTAAGGGTCTATGTACCCCCTCCGAACCGATACACATTTTTCGGACCAGCTAACGTATCCAACGGGATATGTTCGACGCAAAACAAGGGGGCACACGCAGACGTAGCGAGCAGAGAGTGGCTCAGACGAATGAGTCATATTGTATCCCGTGTGTAACTGCACTACATATATCTTATATGCTTTTATTCTGCTATATTTGTATGCATATTTTGTATGTTATGTGCATTTTGTTAGAGCAAATAGTTCCTAGACTAACACAAAATCATAAAACAGTTCACATAGATTCATGAAATCACGATAGTTTTCACATGAAATCATAAAATTTGATAAAGAAAATTGATAAAATTTCGGAATGCACTCCGTGATTTGTGAATTACATGCCCCGTGCGGTTTGATAATATGCATTTCAAATGACAGCATGCACGATTGAATAAACCAGAAAACAACCAAGGAACCCGTGTGGCTGATGTGGAATCGGGAAAACATAGGGTCGAAACTAGTCTTCGTGGCGCAATAGCCCCTTCCTCTTGTCTCATGGCTGGGCACAGTGACGGCGAGTGCCGAAGCCATCTATGTCCTGTGATTTCATGATGTAGGTAGACCATATGGCCAAATACATAACCAGGACGCTACCAAGCCTTGTATGTTCAAAATTATCTAAAGTCACAACAACCTGATCTGCGGTACACGACATAACAAACATGGTATGCAGTTACCACATATTTATTATAGCTTAACTAATTAATACTATTTATTAACAAGTAATTTATTCATCAGTAATCGATTAAATACGAGTAATGAACAATGACAACAGTTTGCATGCAAGTAATATATTAAATATGAGTAATGAAATAAGAATAATTAATTAATTACCAACAAATTCATTACTTGGCAAAAAAATAAGTAGGAGTTGTTCATTACTAGTGTAATTACCACTAATAAACCACGACTCAAACAAACATGACTTTTAATTACCACTGATTAATTACAACTAAATTAATTACGACCACGATCCGACCGGTGGCCGTGCAGCCGAGGCGCGTTTGGCCGGAAGTCATGCGAACGAGGGCACGTGTCGGGCACACGGCGTGTCCAACCTGTGGGTGTGCGGCTGATATGCCATTTTTGGCATTGCGTCGTGGGAAACGCTAATTGTGTTAAAACAATTACACAAAAAAAAACTCAGGGGTTGCTTAAGCTGAGTTAGAGGTGATCACAACACAGACTATCTCGGCCGCATCGCGCGCTTGCGAAGGGGGGGAGAAGGACGGTGACGAGGAGATGGCTAGAGGGAGGGTGGAGGGCGACGACACATGGGGAGGGCAGCAGCACGTCGGGAGGGAGAGGGAGGGAGGGGCGGCCAGTGGTGCGTTTGGAGGAAGGGCGACGATCGACTGCGCGTGGGGAGGGAGGAACTGGAGGGAGGAGAATCAGTGAATGTGATTAGGGATTGAGAATTTGGGAGCTGAGGCTCAGGAGAAAGGGTTGGGGATGGAGGTTAGGGGAGGCCGGGAGGGATGTTGGGCTAGACCAGGGTGGCAAAGGGGGGTGATTGGTTGGTCTAGACGGGGTGTCAGAAGGGGGTGATTGGTTGGGCCAAGCCGATGTGGGGGAGTGATTGGGCTAGGCCGAGGAAGTGATTAGGCTAGAACGGGAAGGTTGGACCTATTTCATGCCGTGTGTCGGCCCAAGCACGGACTAACTGGTTGTGTCGTACCGCCCAACGGGCCACATTCTCAGGCCCAGCCCGACCCGCTGTTCGTGTCGTGCCAACCTGGCCCACCACGTGTCGTGCTTAGACCGTGTCATGTCGATCGGGCCTCGGGCCATCCCGAAAAAACACGTCTGCGCTTCGCTAACTCCACATGGCCCCTCGCCGCGGGGAGTCCTTCGCTCAGGAGCAACGGAAGCAAGACACTGTAAGAAGCTGATAGTCGAAGACAAAGATGGGTGTGACGTTTTCGGCATACATTTTCGGATGCAATCACCATTCAAAACCACCATAACTCTTATGGGATATCAACCTTTGTATAAAAGGCACAGTTCAAGACTACCCCTTTTGGTGTTTCCCCCGAAACGCCAAGAGGCAGGGGTAGGGGTGGCAAAAAAGCTCGCGGCTCGTGAGCCGGCTCGAGCTTGTTGCGAGCCGAGCCGGCTCGGCTCGAGCTCGTTTTTTTTTTAGCCGAGCCGAGCCGGGCTTTGAGCTCGGTGAAGATTCTAGCTGAGCTCGAGCCGGCTCGCGAGCCAAACGAGCCGAGCGCAACCCCATATAATCAAGATGATTGGATTTTGAATTGATGATAAATAACTCATATAATCATTTTATTCTACCTTTGTTTTTGGGCTTGGGAAACCCTGGCTCGAACGAGCTTTTTTCGAGCCGAGCCGGCTCTCAAGCTCGTTTTCCAAACGAGCCGAGCCGAGCCAAGCCGAGCCTCAGACCGAGCCTGGGCGAGCTTGGCTCGAGCCGGCTCGACTCGGCGCGTTTCCAGCCCTAGGCAGGGGGCTACTATTGAAGAATATTTCACCCCTTTACCAGTGGAGCCCACCCCACAAAGCTAACACCTGCTTAACATATCCAAGAAATACTATTGTACTGATAAAAGACCAGAATATCCCACACTTTGGTCATTTGTACATGCCTAAAAGTCTATAAATAACCCATATATCTCCCATTTGGTAGGGCTCTCTTGAGGAAGAAAGAATTATATTAAAACTGGTGAGCCCTTAGGGGCTCTCTCCCTGGAGGTAACCACTCGTTGGCTCACCGACAGGAGTAAGGTGGTTCTCTCGGACCACCGAACCTGTATAAACCCTCGTGTTATTTTTTTATTCTCATAGACGATGACCCGTCAGACGACCGACGTCCACCCCCACCCGTATTTAGCTTTTACACCTACAACATATATAGGATGCAGACGGTACACATAGGCTACAACGATCTTGACATCAATAAGTGTCTTTATCACCTTTAGAATACCCCCGTATACTCTCACTACACGTGTTATCCACATGGAATGCTTTATATTTGCCTTGATTTAACTCACATTCAGATTGTCTCTGTCATAGTGTCTATAACTAAATATTTACGATAACCATTAGTTTCTAAGAAAACCACTCCTACATCTGCAAGAAACAACTGTCTTTTATCTCCCCCATGAACCTTTGATCACCCGACCACGAAGGTATCGCAGAACTCGAAGAAGGTGGCTGTAGTGGACCTGAGTGGGAGCAGAAACAAACTGACTCAGAATGTGGACTGGATAAGTGATATCCGGACGAGTAACAGCAAGGTAGACAAGACTCCCAACAAGATGGCGATAGCGAGTCGGATCGAAAGAGGCTCGCCATCGAGGGTTTGAGGTGAACATTGAGCTCCATAGGAGTCTCAACAGACGCCGATCGATGAGGAGGCGCGATCAAGAAGATCTGAATATACTTCTCTTGGGACATAAAGGAACCATCCGGAGTGGAAGTAACCTCAATCCCAAGGAAGTAACGAAGAGGACCAAGATCCGACATAAGGAATCGCTCACTAAGACGAGCCTTGACAAAGGCAATGTACTCGAATCATCTCCTGTAATGATCATATCATCAACATACGTAAGAAGAAGAGTCCGACCACGAGGCGAAGTGTGGACAAAGAGCGCAGGATCATGATCACTTGCTTGAAAAACCAGGCGGTGACCACGAGGAGAAGCGCTCAAACCAAGCACGAGGGCTTGCTTAAGGCCATAGAGAGAGCGGCGAAGGCGACGGACCATACCCTCGAGAAGAATACCCGGTGGCGGATGCATGTAGACCTCCTCACGCAACTCGCCATTAAGAAAGGCATTCTTGACATCAAGTTGAGAAGCAGACCGATGGCGAGCACGCCACCGAAAGAAGAGTGCGAGCAGTGGTCATGTGGGCCACGAGGGCAAAAGTCTCATCGTAGTCACGACCATGCTCTGCTGGAAGCCACGAGCAACAAGACGCGCCTTATAGCGCTCAAGAGAGCCATCGAGGCGAGTCTTAATCTTATAGACCCACTTACATGTGATGGGACGAGAGTGAGATGGAAATGGAACAAGATCCCAAGTACCAGTACGCTCGAGGGCAGCAATCTCCTCGGCCATGGCATGCTGCCACTCAGGATGAGTAACAGCATCCCGGTAGGAGGTAGGCTCACAAGTAGCTGCGCCAGCAAAGGCAAAACGGGCAGGGGGCCGAATCGACTGACGATCGCGGAGAGCGTAGCGAGGAGAAGATGGCCCATCAGGGGAAGATGAAGCATCAGAAGAAGATGAAACATCAGGAGAAGTGGGCTCATCTGGAAGATCCTCAATACGAGGTCGACGAGTGTAGACGAGTGTAGTGGGGGGAGCCTGAGGAGCAGCAGGGGACGAAATAGGCGGCGACAATGGCGGAGAGGCCACATGAGAAATATGTGGAGACGAGATAGGTGTATCTGGAAAGGTCAAAAAAGACAGAGACTCCACAGAAGAAGTCGAAGGAGAGACAGGACGTGGGTAGAAGGGACGAGACTCGTCGAAAGTCACATCCCGAGAAATCCGCATCCGTCGACCAACGGGATCCCAGCACCGATAGCCCTTGTGCTCGGCACTGTATCCCAGAAAGACACACTCAACAGACTGAGCAGTCAGTTTGGTGCGTTCGCGAGGGGCGAGGAGAACGTAGCAAACGCAGCCAAACAGACGAAGGGCAGAGTAGTCAGGAGGGAGACCACAGAGACGCTCAATAGGGATTGCGCCCTGAAGAGCAGAAGAAGGCTGGATGTTGACGAGATAGGTGGCGATGGAAAGCGACCTGCGCCCAAAAGTGAGGTGGGATAGAGGCGGCAATCATCAGGGCACGAGCCGACTCAAGAAGGTGACGATGCTTGCGCTCAGCAACACCA
The DNA here is from genome assembly GCA_036346395.1 of Hsuehochloa calcarea. Lineage (NCBI taxonomy): Eukaryota > Viridiplantae > Streptophyta > Magnoliopsida > Poales > Poaceae > Hsuehochloa > Hsuehochloa calcarea. The sequence goes on from CM070603.1 coordinate 53,201,387, forward strand.
TTCTGAGCATGAGCACCAGGACAAGAGAACTGAGCGAGAGTGCCCTGCTCAGCAAGGAAACTGCGTAGGTGATGAGAGAGGTACTCGCCAGCAGAGTCAGCACGAAAAACACGAATAGGAGTGGAGAACTGTGTGCGAACCATGGTGGCAAACTGTTTATAGATGGACAAGACCTCACTACGAGAAGACATGAAATATATCCAAGTGTGGCGAGAGAAATCATCTATAAATATGATATAGTATCGATGACCCTTTCAAAGCGAAGGAGCGGGACCCCAAACATCGAATGAACAAGATCAAAAGGACGAGACAACGACTCACTATGATGATAAGGAAGTGAATGCTTGCCTAACTTACGACTCGACAATCTAAAGAGACGTCTCACGAGGCGATCCCGAAGACCACGACGAACTAAGGACGGCGAGGCGAGATCCACACAGATGGCCAAGACGGTGATGCCACTCTTTGAAAGAGCACAGTAGACGGAGTGGCGAAGCGAGAGATCGACAATGACGGTGTCGTGGAAGGAAGGTGTAGCCATCAAGCTCCCAAAGACGCTGTGAATCAAGACGCCGAGGGCCAGAACCAACCAGAGCTCCCGTGTGACGGTCCTGAACACAACAAGAGTCAGAGTCGAGAATGACTCGATAACCAAGATCGATGTCGCCAGTGAGAAAGAAGTCGCATGGTAATGCGAGGAACATGAGCAATGAAGGAACATGGAAAGATGAGTTGCTTAGGGTCCTCGACCGAGACGAAAGAGAGGTACCATCGTGAAGAAGAACGACGGGGAGATTCAAGAGGTGTAATGAAGGATGAGTAGAAGAATCAGAGTCATGTGAAAAGATGCTCGAATCAAGAATCCATGGGAGGTCTTGGAATTTGTGGAGGTGGTGGTTTCGCGAGCGTTCAAGAGTCGATAGCGTAACCGGCGTAACTGTCAAAGGAGAATCTGAAGTAGCAAGCAGGCGTCGAAGTCTGGCTATCTCCTGCTCAGTGAGAGAAACTGCTGAAGTAGTCGATGCAGACGTCGATGTAGAAGTGCCGGTGCTAGTAGAAGAACGACGTGAAAGATGCCGCTGCTTCTTATAGCACTGGAACTCAATGTGGCCGACCTTGTCGCAGTAGGAGCAGTGAGGACGGCCACCGTCGGATGGAGGGCGACCACCACCACCTGTGGCAGCCGCTGGAGGAGGTAGTGTGCTGAAACGTGAAGTAGCACCACGTAGGCGAACGAAAGCCATCGGTGGCGGCGGGCGACGCGGGCGACCAAAACAACGGTCTAACAGCGGCGCGCCGGTGGCGGCGCGGTTAGATCAACGTTTTTCTCTCTCTTTTTTTTTTGTTAAAATCGGCAAACGGGCGGCCGCCTAGCGCCTCGCGGACAATCGGCGGCGGCGCGCACCGGGTGGTGCGGCGTGGAGCTCGAGTTTCGAAGCCGAGATGCGGAGGAAGAGCGTCGGCGTGGATCCGAGGCAGGCAGCGAAGTCGGGGATGCCGGAGTCGTCAGGTGACGACAAGAAGATGATGCCGCGAGCGGCGGCGGCGGGCGATGAAGCGAACCCTAGGTACGCTCTGATACCATGTTTGAATATTGACTTGTATTATCAGGGGCCAATTGGCCAGTATATATATACAATACAAGTTACAGATAAGAAACCAAATCAAATCTCTAACTATATCTCTAACTATATCTCTAACACTCTAAACAATAGTCCATTTCCTCATTATGTAAATACCTACTTAACACGTCATTCCTGTGAGCACCTTTTTATACTGCTGCTTCTTTCTTTTATCGGTATTCCAAAATGCTATCCCTATTAGCATTGCTACCATTCCGATATAGCCTTTTCTATTTGTTTGCACAGCACATGCATCAAACACCGCTCAGTCATCTAATACTGCTTAGCTACTCTCCAGTATTAATTTACCGTCATTGACTAATTTGCATTACCTTGTGCTGCTAACGCCTGATATGTTCCTCCATATTTATAGCCTTTATGTAACATAAATATTTTCCTCTCCGACACCATGACAGCTCTGTAACGATCACCCACAATCTACACCAAGCTCCACTGAAGAAGAAAAAACGCTTCCTCCTCAGGGTATTTACTATCTAATCTACCATCTTATATTCACCACTATGGATGACTTTTTTTTAAAAAAAATGCACTCTTTTGTTATCACTGACACTGTTGATATATATATTGTTCGATACAGCCCAGAAAACATTCATCGTTACATTCTGTTCGTAGAACCTTATGCACACCTCTTACAGCAGAAGAAGAAAACATGTATCTTGCATTTAGACCTGCTTCAATCTAAAGACGTTCGTCAACTTATTTTCCGTCAAACAACACTGCTCTAATTACATCTCTGTTAGCCAACGCTCCAGATTTTCGCATGTCATTCATATATCGTCGATACTCAGTAACTTGTATGCCATATTATCTTTAATGCATTCTTTTTTAAAAACCAAACATACTATACGAACATAGCAAAAAAAATTGCACGTACTAATTTTATTTTCAAACTCTAAACGTATATAAGCCACAATAAATTTTAAAATTCTATATATATATTCACTTTATAAAACTTTAGGTGATCACTACAAGTGACTAAAGTAAACTCCTTACAAACTCGGCGCGGATTAGCTCCTAGTATACGCAATGACTGATGAAAAAATAGTGCATACGCTTACTTCACCATGAATGGAATCGGTCTTTGTTAAAAAATATCTCTAAGGAGCATCTCTAATTACCACAAAAAATGTATAAATCTTTTAATAGGAAAAAAAAAGGTATTACACGGGGGAAATGTGAGGCCGTCCAACGGAACAGCCGGTGCAGCCAGCAACCAGCCAATGGACGGCAGGCCTCCGGTGCGCAACGTCCACGGTCCAACCCCGCGAGAACGCAACGCACGCCTGCTTGGTCCTGCCTGCACGGTGGCGCGGCGACTTTGCCCCCGGTCTCGCCCGCCCAAGGACGGGCAACACTCGTCCTTTTCCCAAGCTTTATTCCTCCTCCCACTACCGCTCTCCAGCTCAGTTCCTCCCCGGCTGCTCCTCCTGAAGGGGTCCTTCCAAGAACGGGCGGTGCGGTGGTTGCGCATGGCGTGACCGATCGATCTTTGGAGGTTTGCCCTCGTCGGTGCCGAGGGGCGGGATCTTGATTCCTGAGGTGCGTGGCCGCTGCCTCCCAGACTGCCCCAGTTCTTGTGGGAGATTGATTCCGAATTGTGCCTTGTTTGGTTTTAGAGGCTGGTTGGATTAGATTTAGCGTTTAGCTTCTTTCTTGGCTGGTTCGCTGTTCTTTGGTGAGATGAATTTGGTATGTTTCGATCTGTTCGTCCTCGAATTCCAGTGATCTTTTTTTTTGGGGCTAATTACGCACCAGGATTCCTTCAAGATAGGAACTGCCTGTAGTTATGCTCCTCGGAGATAGGAACTAGTTAGTTCCGTTTGATTTGATCTCGACTTGTTCTTCAGCTCATGTAGCGCTGAATGTAATATTGTCAGATCCAATTCTACTGGGAGGAAGGACAGCTGAAGCGCACCTAATGTTTGAGGGAACTGTTAGTATATGATATATACTACCTTGACTTCGACTGTGCTACCGCATCTTGATAGTTGTATATTCCATCAGGCATCAGTATTATCGACACCAGAGTGGAATTTAGTTGCTTGCCCTGCTAGGTTTCCCCCATTTCTGGGTTTTCCATGATTTGTGGCTCAATTCTTGGTTGTAAATAATCTATCCTGTGCTGTTTTTTTTTCCTCCCTGCTCTTGGAGCTGTGCGTTGTTTACTTATGAACATCCTAGGTTGTTTCGTTTTATACTTTTATACCGTGGCCACGAGATGTGTTCTGCGAAATTGAACTGAATAATTCAAAAACTCCAATAGAAGGTAGCCCTTCTCACTGCCTTCTGAAATCTTTGAAATACCTCTCATGCAGCATCACTCTGGCACCAACATATGGAATTGTACTAGTCAACTGCTACACATAAAAGTGAGAGTAGCATTTATTGTTAGTTTTTGCATCTTTTACCTGAATTTTCGTTAGTCGCACACTTTTCCTCACAGCCGCTTAATAAAGCTATCATTCTGTTATTTTGTCAGCTTGATTTCTTTCACACAAAGAAGCTGATCAAAAAGTAGGTTATGCATGTTTATCTTCTGATATTATTTGTGCAGGTGTTTCAAGTACATATCTAGTAGAGCCATCCCCCTCAGGTTACTAAAATGGCCTATCTATTCAAGTCAAGCAATGGTGGTACGACAGAGACAAACTTGACCCCAGAAGAACAGCGAGAGAAAGTAAGAAAACAGTCTTCTCTGTAGATCTCCACTTGATTCTTTTGAAGTACTTAATCTTAAGGCCCTTTGTTGTGCTATTTACTGAGCAGATAAATGAATTACGCAAGGAGCTTGGCGAACCCTCATCAGCAGCAATACAAGATTACCTTTCAGATGCCTCGGTATCGAGATTTCTTCGAGCAAGAAACTGGAATGTGCAGAAAGCGAGTAAAATGCTGGAAGCAGCTGTAAAGTGGCGGGTAGCATACAAGCCAGAAATGATTCGCTGGGTATGATTGGTTCAACCAATCCTTATGTTTATGTTCAATTCAAGATAGATGTGTTTATGGGCAATACAAAGAGCAGTGTAATTAAAACATTGGTGAGAACCACATGTATTATTTAAGAATGGTGTAAAGTGTAGAGTAAGATTAGTACAGGAGGAATAAGAACTGTCAGTGTCAGTTTAGGCACCTGCAGATTGTACTCATATTGAATAAGTATCTCACATTTCCAGATTTACAACGTAATGTAACATTTTCATCCTTTCAACCTTCAGGAAGACATTGCACACGAAGCAGAGACTGGAAAGATATATAGGGCTGACTACAAGGACAAACTTGGAAGAACTGTTCTTGTAATGAGGCCAGGCTTAGAGGTTAGCTCACTCGCTGAAGATTAAATTTCTGGAAAGAATCGAATTGACATCATAAGGTTCTTAAGATGTATTCCTGGTGCTTCCATAAAGAAGCGTTTTGTATAGTTCTGTATTAGATATACATATACCCATCATCTAATATGCTTTGAAATCACATTGGAATTATATACTTGAGTTAAAAGGGACATAACTAGTGCAAATCACAAGTATAGAGCTATCTACCCTGCCGTTATGAACGTCGAATTTAGAAGGTGGTTTACTGAGTGATATACCAACCTTTAAATTTTTTAGTTCATACTCAATCAGTATCAGGAGAAACAAAAGGAGAACTTCACGATTTGCTGCAAATTGAAACTTTGGTTCACTTATAATTATTATTTTTCAGATTTTTTTTTTCTCTCATAACACCAATCAACTTTGAACTAGGTACTTTATTTATATGGTTGTAATATACTTTGAGGGGATACCTCTCTATGCTTCTTTTTGTAATATTTGTGTTCATTATGAACCAACATCATTGTGTAGTCTGGACTCTGGACTACAAAAATTTGTGGTTCACATGTGAAGTGTTGTAACTTCTTTCTTTCTAATTTTGCTTAATGTTGAAATGTAACAGAACACATCCAATGGAAAGGGACAGATCAAATATCTAGTTTACTGTCTGGAGAAAGCGATTATGAATCTGTCTGAAGGTCAAGAGAAGATGGTGTTGTTGACAGACTTCCAGTGCTGGACGTTGGGAAGCACACCACTGAAGGTGACCCGAGAGAGTGTGAACGTCTTGCAAGACTGTTATCCTGAGAGACTGGGGCTAGCGATCCTTTACAATCCTCCTAGGATATTTGAGTCCTTCTGGAAGGTGTGCGGTTGCGCTCAGTGCAACCTTAAAATATCTTCATTACACTATGAACCAACATTGTTACTGCTGTGTGCCATATTTGAGTAGGTCAATCGTTACAGAAGATAGAATTGCAACCACGATGTTGTGAGAGTAGCAATCTCTTGGTTAGGTTGGTAATCATGAATAATGCTTTCCCGTTTATTGTGCCAGCAGAGTAGTATTCATTACCACACTATGAGATTCAGCCAATTATTTGCAATCTCTAGTCAGATCACAGCTCTTTAGCTACCCTGCCAATTTGTCTTTTCTAAATTGTGATTGTCGTATCGCTTCCCATTATTTGAACTATTTGTGGTCTCCTCTGATATTATTATTTTTCAACGTAATTCAACCATTGAAAATTCGCATGTGAATTCATCTATTCCGTGATGTGTACTATGTTCCCTGAAGCAAAACCCAAATCGTGAAAACACTATAAACCACAACATGCACATATTGGAAATATTACAGTCACATTTTGGATAAGGGGCAGTGTTTGTTCTGTTATTTCCTCTCAGAAACATTCCATTTTGCATTGTTGTTATTCTGTGTTATTCTTAATTGAGCTACTCTGATCAAACGGACTAACAATAGTTACCAATGAGGCAATGACAGATAGTGAAGCCATTCTTGGACCATGATACCTACAAGAAGGTGAAGTTTGTGTACTCCAATGATAAGGAAAGCGAGAAGATAATGGCTGATGTCTTCGACATGGAAAATCTTGACTCAGCATTCGGGGGAAGGAATCCAGCTAGCTTTGAATACAACAGTTATGCGGAGCAAATGAGAGGGGACGACCATAAGATGGGATCTTTATGCAGCTCAAATGGTAACAAGGAAGATAACGATGCAGACTCAGACGCCTCAAGTGAGGCTTCCTTCTATAGTGGAACCGAGTCCCCGAAGCATGAAGATGGAGAACACAGCGTACCGAAGAACGGCCGAGCTTAACTGCTTGTTTGCTCCGTTTCAGAGATGGCATAGATCAAAATACACAATTTCTCTAACTAGACCCATTGCACCGGTTTACAAGCTGGTTAGGATCCTTTTGTTGGTCACGTTATTGGGTCTACGACAATGACTATTTTCTGTTCGAGGTATTATAGAAATTCTAGTAGAAGAGTTTGGGCCTTTACTTGTGATGCAGTGACATCTCCTGAGTAATATATAGATGATAAAACATTTTATAACGGATATCGCGTTGCATCCTTTTATACAAAATAATCTGATGCGCAATTGATGTGCTCTAGTCATACGAGCTCAACTATTGGTAGTATTTAAATATTGGTTTGATTTATGTTTGATGGTTGTATGGATGGCGTCAACCTTTTAGTTTTGAATTCTCAAGCAAAGACAACGGTATTTATATGTACCGAGCTGTCTAAGAGAACCATAGCTAGTTAGCACTTGGCACTAGCATTTGCTCTCTGACAGGTCATATTGCCTCAACAATATCAAATCCTGGTTACTTCATTCTCATCTGGGTAATTTAGATGCGCTTTCTTTGTAATTTAGTTCTTCACCATTTCCAATTCCTCGGGCTCAATCTCGGCTTAAATTTGACTTGATCCCGAACCGAGAAAAATACGAGCTAATCTTACGTGCCTCGTAAAGCGCACTATATGGCCTGTTTGGAGAGCAGGATTCCTGAGAACCTTTTTTTTTATGGTTTAATCTATTTTAAAAAATATTTTAAAGTTAACCACTTTCTAATTTTATTTCTAATTCTAACTCTACCAGTTAGGGCAGGATCCAAAATCCCGGCCGGTATTTCTCGATTTCGCAAATTCAAATTTCAAATTTCGGTTAGTTTTTAAGCAAATTCAAGCTAATTTCGTTCGGATTTTTTTCCCGGAAAATCCGGTAACTGGCCTTTTTTTTCCCGACCGGCGACCGGGATTTTCCCCCGGAACGGTTTTTTGATCCCGGGTTACGCCACAACGCGCGGTGTGACAAAAATACTCTGTCACGTCACGTAACATGGTGTCCAAAGTTAAAAGTTAAGATGATTTTATCTTTGAAATATTTTTTTAAAAAAATTAGATTAAATCATAACAAAAGAGAATGAATCCTGTAGGATTTATGATAGGCCCTACTTTCCGTCAGTGAACCACCCCCGGTTAACTGTAACATAGGATTTTCCAAAGGTGGCGTTTAATTCCTTTCTGAAGAAGAGAGCAATCGATGCTATCTCATGCAGCCTCCATAGCTACAATTCCAGACTTGCAGGTAGACGAAGAACAGTTTCTTCAGAGACCATACAATCAGTTATAATACAATCGACGCACATAGACACACACAGTGCGCATGGCCGACCCATCCTGTGCTGCTTTCAAGGAACGAACAAGAAGAGATCAGATCGGTTCGTGCCGAGGATGATTTTGATTTGGCCATGGCAGGCTGTGGCTGCCGCGCGACCACGTAGGTTGCTACTGTATGCAAGTTTCAGAGAAGGGTGTGTTTTGGTGGCTTCCTGGAGGGAGGATGGACTGTCGTTGGTTACGCCGGCCATACCTGATGCGTACACCTCGTGACACTTGGTCGTCGCCTTATCCTACGGCGGAATCCACATGCCCTAATTGCCACTAGTACATGCTAGGGCGGCCTAGGGTGTTCAATATCTCGCTAGCTTCCCGCTTTGGTAAGTTATTTGATCACGTTGGTCCTTGATCTTGGCGTGAATGAAGTCTATGATCTGATCCATTATTTTTTTTGTTGCCTTGTATAGGGTTAATTGGATATATATAATTATAAATGTCTAACTTCTCAAAAATGCAATTGTGAACTTGCTTGTCCAGACAATAGAGCTGTAAACAAAGGTGGTCCATGCTAACTAAACGGATCGTGTCGTGACGGCCTGTGGGCTCGGCTGCCGACCTAAGCAAGGCACGCTGAGTTCTCGGGCTGGCCCGAGCACGAATTTTCTCTCTTCCCCACGTATGAGCACCGAGCCTTCTTTTCTGGTTTTCTCCTCCCAACGCCCTCATATCCCTCCCGGTCGGTCGCGCTTGTCGTCGTCCTTCGCCTCCGCTGTTCGTGGCGCCGTCTCCGCCTTCGCCTTGGCCTCCTTCCTCGCCAGTCATGGTGTCGCTGCAACTATGATGTCGGGTTGGGTCTTGGTGTGTCTTGCACTACTCCTATCATGACCATGTCGTGCTCGGATGCACTTGGTCGAGGTAGCAAGGGCCAGGGCTCCCCTACGATCCATAGAATTTTATCTATAATCTTGCTATTTGGCCCCCTCATATAATGCAATTTCACTACATAGCTTGTTCGGCTTCCCTCATTTTCAATTCTCGCTCGTGCCTTGCCCATTCTTGTGGTATGGGAATTCCTCAATTGTCGTTATCAACCACAACATCATCCTTCTTTGTCGAAGGAATATGAGTAGGCATGTGGATGTAGGAACTGGTCGTTGTGGTAATGGTCCGAGGGGGAATCACATCATCTGACATTGCAACTACAATGGCAGAGATGAACAATATCGTGACATTAGCCTATTTCCATCTGTTGGATCAAAGGAGCAATGGACGAGATCGAATAGTCATGGTGATAGCAATAGTAAAGTGAAGCAGTATTTACTGTTCTATAGTATTTTCGAAAGTGCTAAGATGAATCTCGTGCATTCCTTTTTATCCAACTATCAGCATTGCTAATGGAACCGTGACATTACAATGTAATGTCAAAGGATGTGATTCCGTCTAATGGGAGTTGGGAGAGCTTGTGGCGGCAGTCGGGCGAATGATGGCTCTAATGACGGCCTACATTGGTGGTGGGCAAGGAGAAGGGAAATAATCAAGGCATCCAAGGCTAGGGCATTTTGGTCCAAAATGAGCAAAATATGAAGTGGAGCGATATTTTTCAAAGTAAGGTAGGATTGTGGGGGCATTTAGGGAGAAATAGGTTTGCGATGGTATTTTTTAGAAGTTTAGGCATTTGCAATGATTCAATAGTCCTTGCATAATATCACAAAAGTACTTTTTTACCGATACTATTTGTTGCAACCAATCCAATAGCTCTTGGGCCAGCTCAAGTATGAATTTTCTCTCTCTCTCTCTCTCCGCGTGAGCATCGAGCCTTGTTTTCCGGTTTTCCCCTCCCGGTCCCCTCATCTCCCTCCTGGTTGGTCACACTTGTCGTCGTCCTCCGCCTCCGCTGTCCATGGCGCCGCCTCCTCCTCATCCGCCTTCGCCTTGACCTCCTTCCTCACCAGCCATGGCGTTTCTGCCGTCGTGCCGTCGGGTCCGGGTCGTGTTGGGCTGGGCCTCTTGGCCAGGGTGTCGGCCCAAGCATGGCACGCCCGATCGGGTTGTGTCATGCCTTGGCCAGGCCAACAATCCGGTGTCGTGTGCTGGCCTGGCCAATACGACCCATTTGAACACCTCTAACTATAAACATGACTTGTCTGTAAAATAGCATTCCTCCTATCACGTTCTTGCTTATATCCACTGCCTGAAGATGTCGGTTGTGTGTGAAGCTTGGATGATGGCGGCATGTTTCAAAGCCGACGATGGTGGGGAGGTCAACAACAGGTTAACAGTTGACTAATGGCGGTGCGCAGACTAGGGACTTGTCACATGGATCAGTTGTGGAGGGAGATTTCTCGACAATAGGAAGGATGGCATACGGATTTGGATGCCTGCTAGCAGCACACAAATAAGATCAACGACAACCATTCTTGTGCTCTGGGAATTTCTCAATTGCTGTCATCAACCACAACATCCTCCTCCTTTGTCGAAGGAATCCGAGTAGGCAGGTGGATGTAGGAATTGGTCGTTGTGGTGATGGTCCAAGGGGGGATCACATCATCTGACATTTCAACTGTAATGGTAGAGAGGAACAATATCGTAACATTAGGCTATTTCCTTCTGTTGGATCAAAGGAGCAATGGACAGGATCAAACCGCCACAGTGATAGCTATAGTAAGGTGAAGCGGTATTTACTCTTCTACAATGTTTTTGACAGTGCTAAGATGAATCTTGTGTGTTCCTTTTCTTATCCAACTATCAGCATTACTATTTGTTGCAACCAAACTAATTATCTAAAAGACACTGTTGATCAAAGATTTCTTTTAAAGAATCTGACCATATTTTCTGAATGATGAGAATTTATAACAAGAGAGAATGGTGGTTAAATTGTACCTTTTGCATTTATGTAAGAACAAAAGTAGCACTAGAAAAGGCGAAAAAAATTCATCCAAACCGACCAACTGCCCAGAAAATAAGTGGCAACCAAAATTTGATAACCGCTAGTTTCGAACCAAAGTCCCCTAAAATTGATTACTAGGTTGGTGGTGCCATTGACACAAGCTCATCCCTCGGGCCCCAAATGCTGCCCATACAGATGATGTGGTAGGACAAGTGTGTAGTACTCCACTCGGACTACATGCATCTTTTTTTTGTTTGTTGCCTTCTCCGAACTCCTCTCCCATCTCTCAATCTTGCAATCTCTCATCTAGCCACGTACCTTGCAAACGCATCTAAGCACATCCAGGTTTGGCCAAGCTCTTGCTCCGGTTTCAAGACGGTAGCTAGAGTTGACAGAGGGGCGAAAATAGGACTGAGCTAAAACTAGAAATTCACCTAGCTCAACTCTTTTTTTTTTTTTTGTCAATCTCGCTCGTTCTAAGGCTCCGTTTGAAACACAAGAATTCATATGAAATGGTTCAATTACCGAGAATTTTCCCCATATTTCTAACCTCACACGGAAGTCACGGAACGGAACCTCCACCAAACATGATTTGACCCGTGTGCTCAGGGGTGCACAGGACACCAGATTCAATATTGTTTTACCTTATCAAAATCAACACACGCATAGTTATACACCTCGTAGTTTATATCTATTCACTCCACGTACATATGGTGGCATATATGATGACACCCGATAACGTATGAGGAAAAGTTAAGTCGTGACACCCGATAATGTATGAGGCAAAGTTTAGTCCGAATATTCCATAAGTTAGCAGTGGGCAGTTGTCTCAACAGTGGATGGCTAGTGCTACAACAAACTCGCCTCCATACTCAACATGAGCATTGAGGCACCCCCATCACGTTGATTCGTTTGAGATTGGCCGCGAGTTGAGCAAATCAGGCCAGGTTTGGAACACGGGACCTACACATGCGCGTGGGGCGGTCATGTCGTACCAACAGTATCTTTATTGTTACTAGTGCATAATTATGGTCATTTGGCTAACACTATATAGTAGTAATGTATTATTTTTACTGTATTTAGTCAAAAAAAAAATCTAATTATGTATAAATTTGGATGGTACAAAACCGTTAGATACATGCTCGATAAATTTATCTTCCGTTAGCTTTAACCTTAGAGCAGTACCTCTATTTTCGTGTCAAATTAAGCCCTAAGTGTGTTAGAAAAAGGTTTATAAAGGAAAGTGATGTGCGCAAGATCTCCTAGGTACGAAGTCTTTACCGATTTTTCTCGGCTAACAGACAGTAACGCCATAACTTTCTCAAGATCCCGTGAAAGAAACGTTCGTACGCGTAGCAGTATATTACAGCAGCACGTTTTGATATTTTAAAAAAACGTACACAGAACAATCTCATGCACGCAGGCAGGCGTGCCAACACCTTGTAGTTGTAGGTACTGTAGTGTACTAGCGTAGCCGCCGGCCGGCGACCCATCAAGTCCGGACCGGCATGTGGACGCGGCCGGTGTGGTACCGTGCCGCGCCGCCGCTTCCGAGCCCTATCGCGTGGCCGCCCGTCTTGACGGCCACCTCCGGGTGTGCCGGAGGCCGGACCACCCGGACTGGGGTTGGCCCGACGCTGACTGCCTTCTCGCACCGGAAGCTGCTCAAGAACCCGCCGCCGCCGCCGCCTTTCTTGCGGCCGGCGATGCGGGACATCGAAGCGGTGAAGCCGTCGTGGCCGCCAGCAGCCGCCTCCGGCCGGAGGAAGCGGAACTCATCGACGCAGCAGGCGGACGCCGCGCTGGCCGCGTCGAAGGCCCCGCCCTCGGCCGTGGCCACGCTCCACACCACGCTCGCCTCGCTCGGCGCGTACATGCACTCGCTCAGTGCCGGCTCAGCGCCGGCGGTGGCGGCGTACGCCAGGTCCTCGTCGCCCGAGTTACGCCGGCTGCTGCGCCCGCGGTACGTGGTCGGGTACGACAACGACGCCGCGAAGCTCTCGAGGTCGAACAGTTCCGAGCTCGTGTCGCTCATCGCGTCCTCTTCCGTCGCCGCTGCCGCGGCCGGCTCGCGAGGGAAACCAGCAGCGAGGCCTCCGCGGGCCATGGAAAGAGTGGGCGGCGGGTCCGCGAGCACCACCGAGTCCTCGTCGATAGGACGAAACACCTCCAGCGACTCGCGCGGCGACTCGTCCACGGTGCTGATTGAAAGGAAGAACACAGAACTGCAGAGAAGGAATTCAGAAGTCTGAAGCCTTTTCGTATACACTACAGTGTTTATTCAGAGAGCTCCAAAGAACAGAGAAACACACACGATTGTGCCGCGCGCAACCAACCACGGCTTTTCCGGTTTTTCATCCATTTATAGCTGACTGATTACAGGGATCAGTTACATGCGAATTAGTGGCTCCATGATCCGAAGTAATCGGTAGGAGTTGGTCCACTGAACAACAATAGAGGCGAACATGCAGGACACATTCAGAAAAACACTACATGCAGAGCCGACTAGAAACTGAAGACTAAACACAAATGTGACTAAGCAAAGTGCAAACAAGCAAAGTGCAAGATGAAATTAACTAACAATCACTCCCTAATTTCATTGCACCTCAATCAGTCCGAGCTTGCTCCGCAGTTCCAAAAATCTGACTCGGCCAAGTGGTTTAGTCAAGATATCTGCTAGCTGATGCTCTGAACTGATGTGCTCGATCTCAACCTTCCCTTCTTCAACACACTGTCTAACAAAATGATAGCGTGTGTCTATATGCTTACTACGATCATGGAAGACTGGATTCTTGGACAATGCAATGGCGGTTATTGTCCACCCACGACTAATACCTTTTGGTTCTTCCTTCATCATATCACCCAGCAACCGGGCAAGCCAAATGCCCTGACAAGCTGCAGTAGTTGCTGCAATGTACTCCGCTTCACAAGATGACAACGCCACCACCTTTTGTTTTTGCGATTGCCAACTGACTGGATTCTCTCCCATCATGAACAACACTCCCGAAGTGCTTTTCCGATCATCTAGATCACCAGCCATATCACTGTCACTATACCCAATTAGATTCACTCCTCATTCGATTCCTTTTATAGCAACAAAAAGCCCATTGTACCCTTGATGTATCGCAAGATTTGCTTTACAATGACCACATGCTCGCTTGTTGGTGCCTCCATAAACCGACTTACATAGCCAACCGAATAGGATATGTCCGGTCTTGTATTTACCAAATATCTGAGGCTACCAATTAAGCTCCTGAAGGAACTAACATCAGCAGGGGGCTGGTTGCTCACCTTACTCAACTTGAGCCTTGCATCCATCGGGACTTGACATGGATTGCAGTCAATCAACCCGGCCTTTTCCAATACCTTGTGTGTATCGCCGGTGATTCAACATTATAGCTTCTTGATTGATGAACTTCCATGCCTAGGTAGTAGCTTAACAAGCCTAGATCACTCATGCTGAAAAACTTCTTCATCTCCTGCTTGAATTTGTGAATCTCTTGTGGCTGGGCTCCCATGATAATGAGGTCATCAACATAAACTCCTACAAGCAAACTTGATGATTTCATACCTCTTCTATACACAGCATGTTCAGAAGAACTTTTCTCAAATCCAAGTGAAATAAGGCTGCTGTCAAGCTTCACGTTCCAAGCCCTTGGTGCTTGCCGCAAGCCATACAACGCTTTGTTGAGTCGATACACCTTGTGAGGGTTCCCTTTGTCCACAAAACCAGGTGGTTGACACACATATACCTCCTCTCGAAGATCACCATTCAAGAATGCGGACTTCACATCCATATGATGGACCTCCCACCCTTGATTGGCTGCAACAGCAAGCATCAACCTCACTGACTCCATTCTTGCCACAGGAGCAAAGACATCTTCAAAATCCACACCATGTTGTTGGACATAGCCTTTTGCGACTAGGCGCGCCTTGTACTTCACAATCTCTGCTTGAGCATTCTTCTTAACTTTGAACACCCACTTCAAACCTATTGAACGGTGCCCCACAGGAAGATTGACAAGATGCCAAGTCTGATTTTCCTCAATGGATTTCAGCTCCTCCAACATGGCTTTCTTCCAACACTTGTGTCTTTCTGCCTCAGCAAAGGAATTGGGCTCCTCTGAGGCCATCAAACATAGCTCGCTGAAATATTCAGCTAAGTCTTGTACTCCTGTGTTGTCATAGAGGTTTTGTACAGTACGATACCTCCGTGGCTTCTCATCCGACGTTGGTGAAGCATCTGCTGGTGGTGATGCCCATTGCACTCCAGTGGGAGCATCTGCTGGCTGTGATGATGATGCAGTTTGTCCCGTGGCTGTCGTTGGTGACAAGGCCTCACCAGTTGGTGTTTCACTTGGCTCTAAGGATGAAGGGGACTCGTCACTGCAGGACTTCTGTGCACAAGCATGAGGATTTCTTGCACTGTGATATGAAGTGTGATGAACTGTGAACATCTCACCCGATGTCAGTTCATCTTGGTCCTCTGCTGCTGTGCCCCAGTTCCATTTCCTCTCTTCATCGAAGACCACATCTCGTGTGACATGGAGTTTCTTGCTGGCTGGATCAAACATCCTGTAGGCCTTGCTACCTGATTCGTACCCGATGAGCACCATGGGCACACTTCTATCATCAAGCTTCCTTTGATTCGGTTTCACAACCTTGACAAAACCAACACACCCGAATGTGCGGAAGTAATGCACAGTTGGACGCCTTCCAAACCATGCCTCAAATGGAGTTTTGCCATCGACGCTCTTCGTGGGAGATCGGTTCAGGATATGGACAGCCGTAGTGACCGCCTCCCCCCAAACCTACCCGGTACTGACTTGGCCTTCAGGAGACTCCTCGCCATAGCCACCACAGTCTGGTTTCGTCTCTCGACGACACCATTTTGTTGTGGTGAATATGGCGCCGTGAGATGCCGTTCAACACCTTGCTCAGCCCAGTAAGTGCCGAACTCTGTAGAGGTGAATTCACCACCACGATCCGATCGGAAAACCTTCAATTTGGCACCACTCTCCAACTCAGCCTTCACTTGAAAGATCTTGACTGCAGTGGCGGCTTCTCCTTTCTCCTTGAGCAAAGTCACCCACATATAGCGGGATAAGTCATCAACAAGGAGAAGAAAGAATCGCCTATTTCCTGGTGTCGCTGGTGTGATGGGGCCACAAAGATCACCATGCACAAGCTCAAGTTGTTGCTGCGCACGGTAGTTTGCTTCTTGAGGGAAAGGCGTTCGACGCTGTTTCCCAACAAGACAAGCATCACAAACCTGCTCCACAGCTCGTATCTCCGGCAGCCCTCGCACCATAGATTGTTGGTGTAGAGTGCGAAGCGCCCGGAAATTGAGATGTCCAAAGCGTGCGTGCCAAAGCCATGCTTCTTCTGAACATCTAGTAGCCAGACAGATGGGAGCTGCCAAATCAAGGTTTAGAACATATAACCGACTGCTTGTTCTCTTAACCTTGGCTACTAGATTCTTCTCCTGGTCACGTATCCAAAGAACTCCATCTTCAATCAGTACTTGACACCCGTGCTCATCAAGTTGACCAACACTAATGATGTTGCTGCGGAGTCTTGGGATATAATAGACATCGGTTAGGAGACGGTGCTCAGCACTTTTGCAACTGAACATGACCACACCACGCCCACAAATGTCAACGACCGATCCATCGCCAAACTTTACTTTGCCTCTCACATTAGTGTCCAGCTCAGCAAAGTTCTCTTTACAACCAGTCATATGATTTGTTGCTCCGGTATCAAGATACCAAGCCCCATCAGATGTTTCCTTTTCTAGTCCAAGGTACACTTGTGCGTGCACCTCGTTTAGGAAGATTTCTTCCTGCACTTCTTCCCTGACCTCTGCAAGTGCACATACTTGTGCCATGAGAAGAGTAGGCTCCTCCACCACGGCTTGGGTCAGATTAGCCTGCTCCTTGCGCTCCCGTCGAGGTTTGCGACAGTCCCTTGCAAAATGCCCATAAATGTTGCAATTAAAGCACTTCACCTTGGATTTGTCACGTTTGTTCCCTGGTGCTACAGCAGAATTCTTCCCATCAGAGTTTCCCTTCCACTGCCCACTGTGCTTGGCACGAACCTGATCTTGGCTTGAGCCTTGTCCCCTTGCGTCGGTTGAAGAAGAAGACCCAGGATTCACATTCCTGAAACGTGCTGCCCATTCCTCCTCCGTGAGAAGGAGCCGAGCACCACCATCTGCACCTTCGCTGACCCACCGGTCTTCAACAGACTTTAGCCGGCCAGTGACCTCCTCGGTTGACAAGGAGTCAAGATCGAGGAGCTGCTCAATGGGGATGGCCACTTGGGCGTATTTCGGAGTCACCACTCGCAAATACTTCCGGACGACTTGCCCTTCATCCAGGGAATCTCCCAGAGATCGCAGTTCATTCACCAGCCCGGTTAGGCGCATAGCAAAATCATCTACAGTCTCTGAGTCCCTCATGCGGATTGATCCAAAATCACTACGCAGTGTCTGCATTCTTACCTCCTGAACTCGGTCACTGCCCATTCGCACGGTGCGGATGGCCTCCCACGCCGACTTTGCCGTGTTCTTTGCCGCCAACGATGCGAGCATCTCCGGTGGAACGGCCTGAAGAATCGCGGCCAAAGCCATCCGATCCAGGCGATATTCAGCCCCGCCCGGCTCGATCGCTCCCCAAACTCCCTGAGCTTGGAGATTGACCCTCATCAAGAGAGCCCAATCATTGTAATTTGTGCGCGAGAGGGTCGGGTATCGCAGCGAGACCCGGCCTCCTTTGGCGCCGTCTGCGCCACCAAGTCCTGTCCACCACCGAGAATCACCGCGCGACGGCCGCCGCCGCTGGTCGATCTTGTGGATGGAGGGGACGTCGATCTTGCACCACGCGGCATCGTCGCAGGATCTTCTCAAGTACCGCTCTGATACCAATTGAAAGGAAGAACACAGAACTGCAGAGAAGGAATTCAGAAGTCTGAAGCCTTTTCGTATACACTACAGTGTTTATTCAGAGAGCTCCAAAGAACAGAGAAACACACACGATTGTGCCGCGCGCAACCAACCACGGCTTTTCCGGTTTTTCATCCATTTATAGCTGACTGATTACAGGGATCAGTTACATGCGAATTAGTGGCTCCATGATCCGAAGTAATCGGTAGGAGTTGGTCCACTGAACAACAATAGAGGCGAACATGCAGGACACATTCAGAAAAACACTACATGCAAAGTACTACATGCAGAGCCGACTAGAAACTGAAGACTAAACACAAATGTGACTAAGCAAAGTGCAAACAAGCAAAGTGCAAGATGAAATTAACTAACACTGATCACGACCTTCGCTGGGCCGAGCACCGGGAACGTGAACCCGCCGGAGCTCACGACCCGGCGGCCAACGTCCGGCGGGAAAGCGGAGAACGACGCGCCGCCACCCTTGTTTGGCGCAGCCGCGAAGATGTTGTTGGCGGGAAGGGGAAACACGCAGCTCCCTGGTGTGAGCTTCGTCTTGGCGGGCTCGTCGCTTGGAGTCGGAAGAGGCAGCTCTTTCGGGTTAAAAATCGTGGTCTCCTCCGTGGTAGAGCTGGCGTCGAACCGCGCGTGGATCCTCGGGGTCGTCGGGCTCCTAATCTCGGAGCCTACGTCGACGGTGACCGCCTTCCTGCCAGCGCAGGGGCAGTCCCTACCGAACAGCCCCCACCGCTGGCCGGAGACATGCTTCTTGCCGCCGCGGTGATACCGATCGGTCGCCGCGGCGACGCCATTGTTACCATAGCCCTTGTGCTTAACCGCCGCGGCCGATTGGCAGTTGCTGGAGAGCAGCCCGGAGCGGCTGTTCCAGCTCGCCTCCGACGACACCGCGGTGCGGCCGCTCTGGCTAGCCGCATCCACGGCCAGCTGCGGCGGCTCGTCCGCAGGTAGCGCGGCGGGGATGGCGACGACATCGCTGCACTTGACGACGTCGGCCGCGTTGAAGTAGCGCTCGGCCGCGAAGATGCCGAGCTCGGCGCCGCCCGAGCGCCGCCCGGCCGCTGTCCCGCACGGATGCAGCGGCTGTAGGCGGTGGCGGCCGGCGCTGGCGCCGGAGAGGAAACCGGCCGCGCCGGTGCAACTCTGTATCTGTCCATGTAGGAAAGATAATATCTCTCTCTCTCTCTCTCTCTCTCTCTCTCTGCAGAGTGAGTGCGTGTGTTGGAGGGGAATGGCAACTAGTCTACATAGCGGGACGCCAGCTAGCTCGCCGAGTGTAAGCGTCCGTGGCGCGCGAATTCCATCTCTCGTTTGAAAATGTGTGTAGCGGGCGCGACGGCATGTGATGATGTGAGTCATATTCTACTCAGTGTTACTCTACTTTAAAAAAATAGGCGGTTGCTCTACTCTACTTAGGGTTTGTTTGGATAGATCAGAATAACATACTAAAAAGTGTGTGGCTGGTTGCGCGGTAGCGGGGCGCGACGGCATGTGATGATGTGAGCCACATCCCACCCAGTGTTGCTCTACTTTAAAAAACAGGCGGTTGCTCTACTCCACTTAGGAAGATGTCTGTTATGTGCGGGGTGCTACAGGATGCTAGACATCCCACCCAGTGTTACTCTACTCTATTTAGAACTTGTTTAGATAGGTCAGAATAGACCGAGATCTTGGCCCAATCCACGGACAGAACCCCAGCCTGGGAGAATTTACCGGCCTAGCCTACTAATGCGTTTGAATTAGACTGGGGTGGGGAAAAAATCTTGGCCCAATCCACCTCAAACTACGGGGGTAAAAAAAAAAAAGGCCTCCGCGCCTGAAACGATTCTGCCACGGCGCATTGAGCAACACCATTTCCAACCCTCTTGCATGGTCGTGCCGCTCCCTTAGACACGCAACGCCACGCCGCCACCGCTCGTTCCAGCCTCCGGGCTCCTCCACCACACCCTTTAGCGCCGACAACCGCGTACTACGCCGTCGTCGCCCGCGGCCGTCTCCATGGCCATGCATCCCTCAGAATACAGAGCTCACCGCATTGTTTGTTTGAAATAGACAGATGCGTGCTTACAGTATTTCCGATTTGACGGCAAACACATCAGATAGTCGACAAACATCGATACATGGCAAAACCAATAGCAAGATCAATACACGGCATGGTTTACAAGATTTTTGTCCTGTCAAACTTGAATACAGCAAAACTATGTCACAACACTCCAGGGCTCATTGAGAACTGAGCGCAGCTCAGCTGGCAAGGGGAGACGCGCTCCCACATGCCGGCGTTCGAGCGCTGCTGCTCGGTGCGCGTGCTTGTTGTTTCTTCTTTAATGTAACCCCATTGGCCACGAAAAAAACACTCCATGGCTTACTGTATCACAAAAATTAACCCAGGGTAGATAGACATGAATAGGTGACGGCCACAACCTATGCGTAGAGATAAATGCCAGAAACTGAGAATAAACCATATATAACATTCCACAGGAAATTCTTTACAATTTCCATGAGCATCCATCGTGATCAGGTGGAAAGTGGCAACACATACACATTTCGTGAAGCGGTAGTATTACATAGTTAGGATGGTTTGTTAAGGCTGACAATTCTGTGAAGGATCTGTTGCACCAGTAAGTAACAATGGCGAGGAGCGTCTGCTCTTGTTCATGTTGTCATGAGAAGCGGAGCGGGCAAATGAGGACGATGACATGGCTGCATGATAGGATGATGAAGCTAGCTGTGCAAGAGCTGGTATTGTACCACCTACGGATAAAATTAAAAGTTTAGTTCATCAAATGTATAAAAAACGAGTGATAGCAGTGACATGGCAAAAATCAACCATTTACATGCCGTAATATGCGAATTGCTATAGCCATACAGATGAGGGCCAGAATCACAGAGTCCCTAACAATTTAATCTAATTATAAAACAAAACACTCAAAGCAACTTGTCCCTAAAACCATCTCTTATCTCTAAACAGCAGCGGCAAGAAAACCAAATCCTATCTGCTGCAGCTGCTACAGGACCGCGTGACACTGTTCAAATGAACAGTGTCACTGCACAATACATTCTACTACTCCAATGTCTTACAACTCGAGCAATTACCGCAATTGCTCTGATTAGACCCTATTAATCCTCAAATTAAATCAGTAGTTCAAATGCTAATATTCCAACAACAAAATTACCCGATAGACATGACTATGGGCATGTTTGTTTCGGCTTCGCTCGGAAAAGCTGGAATCCGAACCAAACGGCCGGCTTTTCGCAACCGCTTCCGGTTACAACGTGCGGAAGCCAGAGACAACTACGAGGAGCTTCCGCGGCTTCCCACAGCCTCCATTCCCAATTTACCACCAAAGTGCGGGGGTATTACCCGCCGAATGCCATCGAATAAAATCCCTCCCCCTTAGCGCCCCACTCCCTCTGAAGCGGCGCCTCATCCTCCCGCGCCGGCGAGGTTGCGCCGCCCTCCTCCCCTGACGCGCCACCGCCCTCCCCCTCCTCCTCCCCCTGAGCCGCCGCCTTCTCCCCCGCCCAGATCTGGATCTGCCCAGACCTGGACGCCTCCAGCCTCCTCTGCCGACCTCCTTCCCCCGGCACCCACCTCCTCCTATTGCCCCGCAGCGGTCGCCGCCCTCGGTCCTCCTCCGCCGCTTAGATAATTAGTTTGATTGGCAGCAGCCCTCGGCCCTCATCCTCCACCGGCTCGCGCCACCGCGGCGCCTCCTACCTAGATGCGGCGGTGCCTCCTCCGGCTCCCTCCCCTACCGCCGCCCAAACCCTAGCTCATCTCCCCTTCTTCCTCCCCTCCCATGCCATCCACTACTGAAGGGAAGCGCCCTCCTCGATCGACGACCTTCCACTTGAGGCGGATTTGTTGAATACTCAATGTTGAGCTAGTAATTTTCCTAGTTGCACTTTGTATTACTAGTACGAATTTTTCAATGGCCATTGACTCATTGTAGATTAATGAATCTATCACCTGCAAGTTATTCTTTCTGGAACCAGAACCTTGAATTCGGTGTTCTTCATTAGATTGTCATAATTATTTTGGTGCATATAGATGCAAATAAATACAACTCAATTCAGCACTCGTACACCATTTCTTGAGTAGCTTTATTAGACTCATTAATACCGTTTTGAACCTGCAATTAAATTAAGTTTTCACCTAAGTTCTTACATACAACTCTTTTCCAGACCAATTAAACTAAGTTCGTGCAATTAAATATCGTTAGTAAACGCCACTTGTCATTAACTACCGTTGGTTGTCGTCGATTGCGTTAGTCGGCATTAATAATAGTCAATTATCGTTAGCTGTCATTAAATGTTGTTACTTGCGTTAAACGGTATCAAATAAGTTATTACTGTCCTCAGTGGCATTTCAGACATTTTCCATCTCGGAAGCTGCAGCCAACCTACATAAAAGCCAGACAGCCAAACACTAAACCTCTTCAGCACAGCCGTTCAGCCCTGCAACATAATCGGAAGCCGCTTTTCAGAAAAACCACAGCCATTCCAAACAGGCCCTATGATAGACATGACTACTGTCTAGAAATGCCAAGCGCCAAAAGAAATGGAACAAAAGCAATTCTGTGGGGAGAATTTTAAGAGATGGTAAACACATCAATTTATGGCTCGCATCAATAGAGAAAATAGGAACACCTTTTGTCTAAAATAGAGAAAATAAAGCAGCAGTACTATTCAAATATTTTTTGGAAGTAAATACGACACAATAATATATTTATTTCACGATAATACTAATGCCTGACAATACTAAAAAGACCCACATCTTCCTTTAAAAAACAGGCTCTACCCATAAAGCAAAAGAGAGTCGATGCAATCCAATCAGTGGACCACATTTTTTATAAAACAAAGGTTATAACGCGGATGCCCCCTCCACTCCTCTACTATTTTAGATGGCTTTGTCAGTGTCGATAGTCCATCTAGTTTTAAACGTACAGCACCTATGCTACCACTATGCATCGTGGTGCCCTCCTATTGGTTCCAGATCATCGACTAAATAGGTCCAGATCAAAATCATGGGGCTTAATACAGTGCATAAGCCTTAGCCAAAATCTAATTTTATTCAAAAAAAATCTAACTACTTAGAAGGGGTCATCATGAAATTATATAAGGTCAAGTCGAAAAATTTGCACAAGAATTATCTGAGCAAAACCCACTGTTGATCTAATGGCAGGAGTACATGCAACTTTCCACGGGGTATCTTGCAGGAAATGGTTATTAGAGCTTTATGAAAAGCAGCAATGATTTGGAAGTTCTGTGGGGGTTAACATCATAGACACTAATTTTAGAATCCTGAAAGGTAAAAGTGAGCTTTATAGATGTTATAAATATTGTGTGAATATTCAAGAGGGTCCAATTGGCAATATATATAGGGAGTACAAAGGAATTGTCATATATAGATAAAAAATACAAAATAGTTCTATTCTAACAAGGTGGATCACACACACTGAGTTTGGATAGAAAATACAAATGTTGTGCCCTAATCTGTGGCTTCGTGAAGAAGTCAGCAACCTGTAACTCTAATGGCACAAATTGTAAAGCAAGTACTATCTCCTGCATCTGTGAGCGAGTGTATGAAGCATCCACACTAATGTGCTTGGTGAGCTCATGCTTCACTGGGTCTCGGGCAATACTGATAGCACTGTACTGTCAGACAAAAGAGTCGTAGGTCTCACCACGGGCACTCCAAAATCTGCAAATAACCACCTCAACTAAGTAACCTCTGCTGTCACTGCTGCCATAGCTCTCAACTCGGCCTCTGCACTCGAACGGAAAATTGCAGTCTGCTTCTTAGTCTTCCAGGCAATCAGGGAGGAGCCAAGAAAAACACAGTAAACGGAAAGAGAACGACGATCAGAAAGATCACTAGCCCAGGTGGATCATTAACCCAGGTCGTATCGGAGTACGCCTGAAGCTGTAGTGGGGTAGAACTAGGGAAAAACATACGACGAGAGATAGTTCTACGCAAGTAGTGAAGAACACGAATGTGACTGTAGTGAAGATGGATAGGACGAGTCATGAACTGACTCAAGATATGAACAACATAAGCAATATCAGGACGAGTGCTCACAAGATACACCAAACTCCGAACAAGATGGCGATAGCGAGTAGGATCCTCAAGAAGATCACCATCAGTGGCACTAAGCTGTAGGGATAGCTCCATGGGAGTCTTGGCAGTGCGAGTGTCAGTCAGACTAGACCGATCAAGAAGATCCTGGACATACTTCTGCTAGGAGAGGTAATATCCCTCAGGCATGGAAGAGACCTCAATCCCAAGAAAGTACGTAAGAGAACCAAGATCAGTCATCAAAAACTGCTCACTGAGATGCTTCTTCACATACGTGATGAATGAGGAATAATCACCAGTGATGAGCATATCATAAACGTATAGAAGAAGCAGTGTCCTACCCCGAGATGAGACATGGACAAAAAGAGCAGGATCATGGGAACTGACAGTGAAACCAACAACAGTAACCACTGAGGTAAAACGCGCAAATCAAGCACGAGGAAACTGTTTGAGGCCATAAAGTGCACGACGAAGACAACAAACGTGCCCACCGGGAACAAAATACCCAAGTGGTGGCTGCATGTAGACCTCCTCGTGCAGAACACCATTAAAGAAAGCATTCTTAACATCCAGCTAAGAGATAGACCATAGGCGAACAGAAGCAACCGCAACAAGAGTGCGAACGGTGGTCATATGGGCAACAGGAGCAAAAGTCTCATCGTGGTCACGACCGTACTCCCGCTGAAAGCCGTGAGCCATAAGACGAGCCTTGTAGCGCTCGATAGTACCATCAGACCAAGTCTTAATCTTGTACACCCACTTGCACGTGATCGGGCGAGCATGCACAGGGGTCGGTACAATATCCCAAGTCTCCGTACGTCGAAGAGCATCAAGCTCCTCTGCCATAGCGAGCTGCCACTCAGAATGAGAAGCAGCCTCACGATAAGAACTAGGCTCAGTGCAGAGATAGCATAAACTATCGGAGCAAATCCAAGACGATTAAGAGGTCGAAGGGATGTCCAGTCACGAAGGAGGTAACGAGAAGCATCATCAGGGAGATTAGATGCAGGTGTCTGCAAGATACTAGGAAAGGATACTGATGAAGAACGATTACGTCTGGAGTAGTGAATGCCAGAGAAACAAGACAGTAGTGCTGCAGGAACAAGAGGTTGTGCTGCAGGAGGCGGGCGTACAGAAGGAACCACTAGAGACAGACTACGGGAAGACTGGGGTAGTGGAGAAATGAGTGAAGAGTCAGAAAGAGACAACCATGAAATCGACTCAATGGTGGAAACAGGAGAAAGGGTCGAATCTCGATAGAAGAAAGGTCGAGATTCGTCAAAGATAACGTCTCGTGAGATCCTGATCCGTCGAGCTGAAGGATCCCAACAGTGATAACCCTTATGCTCAGAACTATAACCAAGAAACACACACTCAACTGACTGGGCCGATAGTTGAGTCAGCAGAATAAAACAAGTACAACCAAAAACACGAAGGTGGGTGTACTGGGGGGCTCGAGAGTAGAGATGCTCTATAGAACTGACACCCTTAAGAGCAGTGGAAGGCTGCATATTGGTGGAACGTGAGAGGCAATGAGAAGAGTGCGGGCAGTCTCAATCAAATGACGATGTTTGCGCTCAACAACCTCATTCTGAGCACGGGCACCAGAACAGAACTCACCAGCAGAATCACAACAAAAAGTACGGATGGGAGAATCAAACTGAGTACAAACCATCGTTGCAAAGCTACGATAGATCGCAAGAAACCGCCACGATTAGACATACGAAAAATCCATGTAAAACAGGAATAATCAATGAAGATCACATAAAGTTTATGCCCGCCTTAGAGATAATAGGCACATGTCCCCATACATCTGAAAGAACTAAGTCAAAAGGACGAGAAGACAAGGACTCACTGGAATGATAATGAAGTTGTAGCTGCTTGCCCAGCTTACAACGCTGACAAAACATGACCGTGTCAACAGTAACACGTCCAAGAACACCCTTACGAACTAATGAAGAAATACGGGACCCAGTTAAGTGACCTAAACCCCAGTTGGTGCAAAAACAGGAGCAGAAACAGACACCTGAGGAGAGACTGTAGTCGAAGTAGAAACCGTTGATGTAGTCGAAGAAGAGGGGGTAGCAAACACAGCCGGAACAAACTGTGCTGTTAACCCGCGGCGAAGCTCCTTAGCACGAAGCGTCGAAAGAGCCTCGATGAATGACGGTCGTGGTGAGCGGCTCAGCAGTTGAGCCCTAACAGGCTCAAACTTTGGGCGAAGACGACAGACGAAGTCATAAAGGCGAAGGCGATCACAATCCGCCTTCTGCACTTTATGACACTCCTGACAGAGCGGACAAGCCAGCTCGTCCAGCTGGCGCTAGAGACTGGCTAGGGCTCGGAAGAAGTCATCGACATAGGAGTCCTCCTGGCGAAGCGTCTCCAACTCACGTTGAAGCGAAAAGAACTGAGCATCGCTGCTCTGCTAGTATCACCCGCGCAAATACTCCCAGATTTGACGAGTGGCACGCAGACCAACAATGTCTGGCTGGATGGAGTCGTCGACGCTGACCACCAGGATGGCTCGAACACAGGCCTCATTAGTACACCAGCGCTCAAAAGCGTCTATAGCATACTGAAAAGCCTCATCAACAGCATCAACAACAGCAATAGCGACCTCTGCCTCCTTCTTGGCGGCCTCATCTCCTGCAGGGAGTGCAGAAGCAACTGTCTGGGAGAAGGCTGAACCGGCGACGGCGGACAAGGTCGGGCACCAGTGATATGTCCAAGAGGCGAAGACCATCGATGGTGATCTCCATGAGTGAAGACCACAACATGTAGTTTGTCTCATTAAGCTTGGTTCCCGAGAATGGGATCGCAGCTGATGGAACGGAAGCCATCGGTAGAAGGCGCTGGACGGCGCAGGTGGCGGATGAAGGCGGACGGCGCAGGTGGCGGATGAAGGCGGACGGCAGCGGCGGTGTTAGCGGCGGCGACGGCGAAGGAGCCGCGACCTACCGGTGGCGACGAGAGGGCGACGCGCGGCAATGGCGACTGGCGTCGGCAATGGTGGCCTAGCGACGAAGGATGATTTGCGTCGGGAGGGCGGCGAAGGACGACGGCGTTAGCGACTGGGCGAAGGAGGATTTGCGGGCGGCTTTGGCGGCGGCATGGCAGATGTGGCGTGAAAGAGCAAGTTAGTAACCTTGTTCCGATACCATGGTATGAATATTGTGTGTATATTCAAGAGGGTTCAATGGGCAATATATATAAGGAATACAATGGGATTGCCATATACAGATAAGGAATACGAAAGAGTCATATTCTAACAACAGAAATGGTAAGGGAAATGTTTCTAGTATTATAAACTGTCAAGTGGAGCCAAGGAATGAAACTCTTCCAGTACACAGCATCACTATAAATTGAATGTAACTATGTCCAGCAAAATGCATAAAATGGAAAATTAATCTAATGACCATGATACCAAGGATTTTTTTAATTTTTTTTTTATTGTTTA
Organism: Hsuehochloa calcarea; assembly: GCA_036346395.1. Classification (NCBI taxonomy): domain Eukaryota; kingdom Viridiplantae; phylum Streptophyta; class Magnoliopsida; order Poales; family Poaceae; genus Hsuehochloa; species Hsuehochloa calcarea. The sequence goes on from CM070603.1 coordinate 53,228,872, forward strand.
GGCAACATAATCATATAGAAGAGTAATTCTTGACCTGCTAATCCAGCACATGCAGAAGAGAATACAATAACTGGAGGGGCCTGCAGGAGGAAAAGCGGATCAGACTTAAGAACCCTCAGATTCTACTAAAAAATGGCATCATTTTGCAATCTGTGCGCCAAAACATATAATTCATGCTAAACAGGTACTTGGAGCGTAAAAACATATTTAACAATAGTCCTTGTGGTGAGTGACCATTAGAGTGTATAAACATATTCATCAAGTGACAAAAAGCAAACCAACTTAAAGATACACCACTCAAAATAATTCATGCTAAACAGGTCAACAAGATGATGTCAACATTTGAAAAAAGAAAAAAAACGACATTGTACTTACACCAACAAGAAAATGTATCCACATTGGCCCTTTTATGTAGCGTCGAACAACAGGCATAGCTACATCAAAAAATTCAAAAATTAATGCTGCTGGAAAGATATTATCAATAGTATGATAGCATAAGTAGATCAACAGTTGCCCAGGCCATAAATAGTTAACCAATTTTATTCTAGATCCATTTGTCAACAAAAATACCAAGAAAGAACATCTACTGGATGTAAATGAAGGTGGGCAAATATCAAGTGTATTAAATGAGAAGAAATTTCCATGCGCGTAGGCATGTACAGGAAGGGGCTCTGCAATAAACAAAGCTTTTCTGACACGGAAAAAAAAAACTACATGCATGTCTGAACTGAGATTTGAAATATTATTGAGGTTCACTATAAGATGAATGACAGGTATTACTATCCCAACTAGTAACACTTCTTACAACGACACAAACAGGGTGACATGACTGCTGCATATGGACTCTCATCTAACTTAATTATAATTCACTAAAAATACGGTGAAGAAAACTATTGTTACAAACATAATAAATTATTTGTCCGCAAATACACCAACTTGTGCACAGGAAACTCAATCAATCACTTAACAAAAATGTAGCCACATACCATGGTTAAAACCATAAAATGCGCCTGCAGTACCCCCAATAGCAGAACCAATCTGTTACAATATCATCATACATATATTAGTACTAAACAGCCACAACACAGTATAAAAGATCTTGTAGAACAAGGTCAGTGTTACATAAACGTCCGTATCTATGAAACACAAAGCTAACCAATTTTTTACCTACATACTAGGGAAAATTTACAAGTTAGTAAACATGGGAGAAAAACAAGAACCTAAGACAATCAAAAGCCAAGTTCGGAAAAATTACTAGACTAAAAAAATGAGTAACTTGCGGTAGAACGCAGTAGAAGACGAGGGAACACACCATAGAGAAGCTATCTCGAACCAACGGAGGCACCGTCCAGCTTCTTGCTTCCTTTAAACAATCACAAACCATGCATCGGTCCAATTAATTGCATAACTTGCCTCCTAACAATCACAACGAATATGGGATCATCACCGTACCATGTCCTTGGAGAGGGGGCCTGCGCAGTGGTGGCACCTCCTGGCGAACTCGGGCGCGGGGGCGTCGTGTCCCGCCATGGCGCCCTCGTCTCGATCCGTGCCGAGCTCGCGAGAGAAGGGAAGCGTCTGGGCTGGGTGTGAACCATGTAGACGCAGCCGCAGGAAAACCAAGCCAAACCCTACGTCAAAACCCTCGCTCCTATCCTTTCCGCGATTTTTGCAGCGTCCGCCGCTCGAGCCGTCCGCCAATCGCAGCCGTCCGATCGCCTACTTCCTTCCTTTCTTCGCCTCTAGTGCCGACCAAACGGGCGCCCTGCACGGTCTGGACCGGCCCAGCATGGCCAGTCTGTTTACCTTTACGGGTCAGATCAGGCCGTGGGCTAAGGTGTGTCGTGCCCCGCCGTCTTTGCCCGGCCGCGCCCGAACTCGAGCCCGAGCCCAGCCTCCTCGCCTACTTCCTTCCTTTCTTCGCCTCTAGTGCCGACCAAACGGGCGCCTACTACGGCTGGCCGGGCAAGATGGCGATCTGTTTACCTTCTGGTCGGTCGGTAGTGGGCTAAGGTGTGTCGTGCCCGCCGTCTTTGCCCGGCCATACCTGAGCTCGAGCCCGAGCCCGACCTCTCCGCCTACTTCCTTCCTTTCTTCGCCTCTAGTCTTGACCAACGGGCGCCTTGCGGCTGGGCGGCCAAAGATGGCTGATCTGTTTACCTTCGGGTCGGTCGGTAGTGGGCTAAGGTGTGTCGTGCCCCGCCGTCTTTGCCCGACCGCGCCCGAGCCCAGCCTCCTCACTTACTTCCTTCCTTTCTTCGCCTCTAGTGCCGACCAAACGGGCACCCTGCACGGCCTGGGCCGGCCCAGTATGGTCAATCTGTTTACCTTTACGGGTCAGGTCAGACCGTGGGCTAAGATATATCGTACCCCGCCGTCTTTGCCCAGCCGCGCCCGAGCCCGAGCTCAGCCTCCTCGCCGTGTTATACTGGCCAGACCAGTCGTGCCCCGGATCATGCCGTGTCGAACCCGGCACGCTGAACCAGGGTGTTGACCCAAGAAGCAGAGCACGGACGCTGCCATACCGGTCCAGACCAATCGTCTCGTACCTTAAGCAACGGCCCATATGGGGTCTCTATTCGGCTCCAAGGCTGGATGGGCTTAAACCGTTACGCGTAAGGCCTTTTTGTTTGGGGATGGGTGGGCCCACGACAACGCGCGAGTAAGTAGGATTGCGGATTCGACTAACCCGATAACGCAGTCCGGCCCCGCCTATCAAACTAATGGGCCAGGTTGCTTTCTGTTTGGGCCGACCCGTGGATTGTGCGGGCCATGGGTGAGTTCGGTGATTGATGGACGGCCTAGACGCCACGCGGCGATCGCCGATTCGTCGTCGTTTGGCACCTCACCCTTTTCCAATCTTCACCGGCGTTACGCGGGGTGGGTGACCCGTTGGTGCCTAGAGGTGGTGTTTTCGTTCTCTTCTCCGGCGAAACTCCCGTCGGGTTTCTTTTTATAGCACCTACGGCTTGGATGGGTTTTGGCGTTGTGTCAGCTTTGCCGAATCAAAGTGATAAACAACGGCGATGTCCACACCGGAGATCGCCACTGGGCTAGTTGTGTGCGGATGAATCCCATCCGGTTTCCCCATCGGACGAACATCACCACTAGCGCATCCACAGCGACCATCGGCTCCTTGCTGCTGTAATTGCTCGAGAGCCGGAGCAAGGCCTAGGCCCGCTGGGCAATGGTTCGAGGCTTTCGATCAAAAGATCGTGTTAATTTTCTAGTCATGTGCTCCTAAGCTAAGAGAGACCAAAGATGTTTCAAAAAAGAATGACTCTCTCACGGCCTCTTACCATGAATACCTAGTTGAAATAAGCAGTAAGCAGAGCTAGTCAGCCAGACACAGCACAAGCAGGATCCTTCTCTGCCTTGACAAAAAAACCATTCTGTGGTGTCCTCGTCTCCAGTAGCCGAGTGTATATTGGCACTCCATAACCTGACATTGCATAAACAGGCAAAGAGGGGAGCTAGGAATACAGCACGTCTCGCGGTCGCATCAGCGCAGTGCGTACGTCGACAGAATATCACACGGCGTTACATGGCAGGCACGCACGCATGTCAGTGGGCGGTGACACACCGACACGATGAAGCAAAAGTGAAGCACCAGTGAAACATGAGTATCGAAAGTTACTACATTGTCTGTCTAGTGATCACATCGACAGCTTGCCGTGCAGGCAGAAGAGATGGACGTCGTGTGTGCGTGCACTAGGTACTAGTACTGGTACGAGCAGCCAGCGCTCGTTGATCTCATGTGGCCGTGGGCCGGTGGTGCTCATGGAGTAGTCATGGGTGCGGGTTGTGCCGGTTGTTGGGGCCAATCTGGGGGTAGTCGTCGATGACCTCCATCTCCACCCTCTCCGTCACCGCCGGCCCTTCCTCCTCCTCCTCCTCCTCCTCCGGCGCAGCCGTGAGCCCGCGCGCCGCCTCCTGAACAGCACAGATTAAACGAAAATTTTTGTTGCTATCTTCTCTAATCAAATGAACGAGTAAGAAGGATTTGCAGTGCCATTTGGATGATCCCTCATCGATTTGCAGGGATTTTTTTCATGACATGACATGATCATTTTGAGGTGGCATTTATCCAGTTCTTCCAAATTGGGAGGGGGGATTAGCCCTTGTGCGTGTATACTGCTCTAATCTGGCTCTCTGAAAACCTGGTTTTGTTCTAACAATAGGTACCTTACATGGCATGAAACATGTCGAATCAGTTATTGAATAAGGATATAATATATATACACCATTATTTGGTTTGGGCTGTAGCCTGCAGACCCTCAGCATGCTATTTGTCTCAGGATGTTTGCGTTTGCATATGTAGTATTGTAAGTTTGTAACTAACCGATTTTTAAAAGTATTTGGTACAGAATTTTTCAAGCTTTGGTAATTCTTTAGTTAAAGAAGAAGAAGAAAAAGACTAAGAACAACGCAATCAGGATGTGCATAGCTAACAAACAATGCTAACCAGAAATATGTAGTACTGTACATGCTCTCACAGAGAGAGGCAAACCTGTCCTGCAAACTTGTCCAGCGCAGTCGCTGCTCCCTGCTTCCATTCAGGACTCGCTACAAGAGTGAAGAAACACAGACCAATCAGTTGTAACAATTGTCCTTGACAGACCAAGTATCTCGTACTCATCCCAAATAACGATCTATTAAAGAACACAGGAACAAAACCGAAAGAACTCAAAGAAGGAAGATCGACAAGAACAGAGATGGCTAGTACGTACCTGCAGAAGACGCCGCCGCGGCGTCGAGGCGAGCCAGGCAGAGGGAAAGCACCACCAGGAGCACCGCGAGTAGGCGGACGCCGCCGCCGTGCCCGCTGCGCCGTTGTTGCTGCCGCGGCTGCGCCATCACATTGCCAGGTGCGACCGAACCACCTCTGCGGCTCTGCTTCTTCGCTGCTTTCTGTGTGTGCGTGAGAGAGAGGGAGAACTGGGCCGGCTGCTTCTTGCTTGGCTCTCGACTCCTCTTGGCCTCTTGAGCCTTGACATGTTCACAGTGACCGCTTTATAAAGAAAAGCCTCGGGGCGACCCAGCTAGTGCCTAGTGGTGAGTAGTTGGCCGCGCTTGCCGCAACGGCAGCGATGATCCTCTGCGTTTACGAGGAAAATGTTATTGTTTTGACCCAGAGCCGTCTGACCAAGAGACTGACTAGTACGTAAACTTTGAACAAACCGCATCAAGGCTGTAAATTTTCGCCCTCTGGTCATCCGAATCTTGTATCAATTCTTTGTGTACTGCACTCGCATCTAAAGTTCTGAACATTTTCTTCGGTAACGCACGCAGAAGAGGATCTGTGACCTGTGACTGTAGAGACAGTGCTCGCACCACCGCATTATTTTTCAGCGGAAACTGCCCCCACTTCTACCCTGCCTACCGTCGGGCAGGACTTTTGTTCGCATCTGCCGAGATTCATATGCATATGCATTATTTAAGCGTTTGAAAAATGCTAACCCGGGCTTAGGATCTTCCCCAGTTGGACATAATTAAACCGCCAATCGAAAAAGTAACGCGGTCTTGCAGATCACAGGTCAGATAGAAAAACGTAGTTTAAGGTCCAATTATTGGTCAGGGAACAGGACCAGTACGTGCTTGCGCTCATGATTCGAGGTTTGCTTCATGTTTTGGGCTTAATTGGTCGGTGCGTGGCTGTCATTCGTGCTCTCCGATCCTATCTTACTGCAGTTTCAAGGCAACCGAAACGAAGCATGGACGAGCAGTTGGTTTACAGAGTTGCCATGAACAGTCTCACCGATTGGTAAGGCGGCGTGTCAGTGATTGCTCATAAGGTTTCTAAGAGACGGTACTAGCTAGGCTAGATGTAGCACTCGACAGCAGTGATGTGCTTGCTTGTTTAATCCGCAGCCATGGCTACAAGTACAGGATAATCGCTGCTCCAAGTCAACATGCTCGCACTATACACACTCGCTTTGCTTCGTCTGCAATGCAATGCAACCAGTTCTGGACCACGCAACAGTTCATTCAACTTGGGCAATGGCGATGTCGAGAGTAGAGCTAGGTACACGCACGTACTTGCTGTAGGCAGACCAGCTAGCCTCTGTCCGATCACGACGTGATCATATTACGTAAACGCATGAGCGCTGCAAGCAAAACAATGCCTTGATACGTCGTACTTCTCCGTTATCTTTTTTGGGATTAATCTCCATCGAGGTGTAGGGGAAACTAACAGCTTCTTGATGCAGTGTTGGAGATCTAGTTGGATTTGCCACTACGAGTCTGGAGGAGAAAGGTGCCTGTGAGCTTGCACAGTGCTAGTGCCCATATATGGACAGATGAAGTGTGACGTCAAAGTTTGTTTTTGCCTCGTTGGTGCCTTGATTGAATGCTTCCTAAGCCAGTTTTTATTAATTAAAATGGTCAGAGTTGCAAGGAGAACATGAAAGCATGCATATGATGTGAACCATTGAGATGATCAGTTGATCACTATGCTTATAGTTTGACTTATATTACTTTCTTTCCAATTAAAAATTGCACAGGATGTTCTCAAAGTTGTCTGATTCCCTCGTTGAGATCGTCACGATTTGTGTTTGATTGCTTGTACCGCATGATACATGTAAGGGATGGTTCTGGTCCTGAGTACGTGAGGTTTCAATGCTACCTTTTATATTAGCAGTTTAACTAGAATTGACTAATTAACATGCTCGCACCATACACACTCGCTTTGCTTCGTCCGCAATGCAACCAGTTCTGGATAGGGATGGCAATCAGACGCGGCAAATTTGGGTAGTGCTCGCTTATACCTATGCCCGCGATCCTGATTTCCCTCCATAGGAAGGCCCGCGAAGGGCAACAGGCAAAGAACCTCACTCATACCTGTCGCCCGTGAGTACCCAGTGTCCGCGAGCATACCCGTGTGCCTGCCACCAAATCTTAGAGTTCAACACAAATCACAACTCACAAGCAACAAATCAGAAGAGGTAAGGAAAGAAAAATGAACCTAGTGATGTGCTGACCGCAAGGGAGGAGTAGCGGCGGAGGGAGCGGGGTGGGATGGTGGCCCCGAGGGTAAACGAACAAAGTGGGCACGGACAGAGTTCACCTGTGCCTGTGCCTGTGCCTGTGCCTGTGCCTGTTTGCCTGTTGAGTAGAGGTTTGCTCCCATATTCGTACCCATGGGCAGAAAAAGAGGAATATACCCACCTCTATTAGAGTTTTTACCCGTGGATACGTGTGTAATCAGACACAATTGTCATCCCGTACCCACGGGACCACACAACCGTTCATTTAACTTTATATTAGCATTTTAACTTTATATTAAAGGCTAGCACAAACGTTAAGGGTGTGTTTGGTTGTTTGTACCACGTGGTACATGGTACATGTAAGGGATGGTTCTGATCCTGTCAGGTTTCAATGCTACCTTTTATATTAGCAGTTTAACTAGAATCTTAGGCGTGTAACTACGAGCTAAGTGACTGAAGAAAAAAAAATAGCACATGAAGGAATATTCGGTGGTGTACTCCCCTCTGACCGAACCTTATTTGGTTTCCCTCCTTTAATATTCCGTTAGGTTGCAGCCAAACAGCCCTTGTGGACTCACAGGTCACAAGTTGACGTTCTGTACATTGCTGATCCATCAGTTTCGATTCAAATTAATGCAACGATCTTAATCTGGACAGTTCCTCGCCGAACTCCCCTTGAACAATCGTGCAATTTTAGTGAGAGCTTATGGAACACATGTAAGAGCAACTACAAGTCTTAGTGATGAATTAGTGGGATTGCACATCCACAGCCTCACACAGCTGAGTTGGTCTCAGTCCCTTTGTGAGCTTATGCCATTCAATTAGATCTATAAATCCTGGCTCTTGATCTGGGAACTGGACCGCTAACTCACTCGCTAACTCACGTTGTTGAAATGACGACAGGCTCGTGTAAACGAGACAAGTTCTTGAACCTGCTAGATTAATTAACTGTAAAATTCCTTTCGTGCGATGCTTCGTTTGTTCCTCTCGACGGGAGCAGAGAGCTTGACCTTTGGATCCCGCGAAGGGCACAGTTGAACATGTGTTTTGTTGGGGAAGTCTGCACACAAGAAAGAAACCATTTCAGAAGAGCAGAAGGAACGGCAGCAACAGAGCTCGGAATGGGCCGGGTATCTAGGCTATTCCAGCCCGTCTGGCGTTCATCCAGCCCTATATCGGCCCATTTTCGCCCAGTAGAAAGGGCATGCAAGCCCTGCACTGCATTTGCCATTTTTTGGGTCAGTAAGCTGAGCTGAGCACATGTTTTTGTACTCCGACTTCATAACTAATGCCGTAGTCGGGAGAGCACCAATCCAATCACACAATGAAATCAAAAGTGACATAATGTATAGAGGAGATCCTATTTTTTTATTCATCCATCTGTATCATGTACATAGGGGTCCTCGTATTTATTACCTACAAAGGTGAAAGCTCTCTAGGGGCGGTTTAGTCTTTTGCCCATAATTAGATTTCGTAACACTCTCCCTTGGGCAATAGACAACGATATGCAAACGCCTCATCAAAAACTCATTCCAAAAACCAATGGGAAAAAAGGAATGGAAAAAGAGAGTACATTACATTCGTAAGTTGCATTACACTTGTTGCCTCACTAAAAACATTCACGTGAGAAAAATACAGGAAAATTCACCAAGGGAAAGAGTGTAACATTTAATCTTCATGATCCAATCTTCAAGATTTTTTATAAATCCCCATGATTTAATATATTTTAGCGGATGAATAATTGACAATGTTATTTACAGATATTATTTGAGGCGTGTCGTGTTGTGTTGACTTATGTCGGTCAAGTTGTGAAGAACTTGTGCCGGAAAAATATGTTGCTTTGGTCTTTGCATGTGTAGGGTAACTCGGAGGCGATCGTGGTCTACGGCGATGACCGGGGAATGACTTGGTGCGAAGTCATGGTCTCGAGGGTCAAGGATGCTGGAGGAAACGGTCGAGCTCGAGTTGAAGCGCATGGAGATTAAAAATGGATGACCCATGTTGGGGCTACGGAGGTCACGTTGGTGGGTCCTAGTCCTAGTCCGAGTTCTACACGAGGAAGACTCTGGACATTGCCAGGAGTTCTAGATTATTAACCGACTAGACTTTAATCTTGAATTTATCTTTTATTCGGTTGCTTGATGTCCTGATACAAATGCTATATTTACCTAATTTCTGCCATGCTAAATTAATGTCACATGTATAAAGAAATGGAGGAAGGTTGATGTAGTATCAGGTGAAACTAATTCTCATAGAGCTTATATTATTGAAGTTTAATGATATTTCGCTTCTAATTTCAACCTAAGATAGAATGTTGAATCATGCTCATAAATGTTGTTGTGATTGCAAATAGAGGTATGATATTGAATACTAACATGATTATTATAATAGTCAATTGTTAATGAGAATCTCTAGAGTGCTATTAGTGTGCGCTAAAATTTTGTGTTAAACATCGCTAAGAGTTAAATGGTTGAAAATTAACAAGTGATCTAAATGTGTACTTTGTGAAATTGTCATATGATAGTATGTTCTTGTTAAATGAGTTTTGTTTCAAAATTGTGGTTCGTGCACTAGGCTTTCCCTAGACCTAGTAGTTGTTGCAATCTTATTGAGATAGTAGAAACATTATGAAGCAATTGATTGTGTTCCTTTTTGGAAAAGTTTATAAAAGGATAAGAGGATATGATGATTCTTGCTAAGAGTATATTATTTTGTTGTTAGTATGATGATCAATATGTGGTTGTGATGATAATGTTGAATGTTCTCCAAATAAAAGAATTTGATAACTTTCATGGTACTGTTTAAATTAAAGGTTTCGATATTTGTGTTCGCGATTCTTTTTCTCCATGATTTATGTCGTAACTAGAATCAGTTTGAGCAAGTGATGTGTTGGAAAAATCTTGTTGATTCTTAAGTGATTCATGTGATTTGTTTTTAAGAACTTTTTTTTTATTTGAGCTGGCAAAGTGATATGGTAACTAAAGAAAATAACATTCTTTGTTAAAGGAAAGAGTGAAGAAGAAGTATTTAAACGTGAAGTTAAGTTTATAACTTGCGATTTAATTGAAGTGTGCTTAAACTTTCTGCTTTTGTCGTACAAGAGTTTTCGAGTTTCAATAGCAGTGCCTTATTCTTATTGGTTAAGATTTGATATTCTCTTATTGAGGGGCATGTACCCTCAACTGTGATCCCATCTTTTATTTTCTAAGATTACTGCTATTTGACTATTTTCCTTATTCTTGTGTCTACTGCGAGTGGTAATATTTTCATGTGTGCTATAATTTATCTCTATTTGTCTCTTCTTCTAAGAAAGGATAAACCGATGTGTGTTGCAAAGTAATTTAGGATGTGTAAAATCAAGGAAATGATTTTATGTGACTTTAGATGTCAAGTTGTTTGAGATGCATTGAGTGATAAATTGATTTCTTAGAATAATACTTGGAGAGGACTTGATTTAAATAGAATGCTTATCTTTAGAGCTAAGTGATTACGTTGTTGCAACTAGTGTAACCTATTGTGATTTGTGGTCCAAGACCTTTTGTTCACCTTGATGGAACATCAGAATTAATCAAAGTTTGGAAATATTGATCAATTTATTAGAGTATTGCAATTGGATACTTGGTAAGGTTGCGTAGAAGAAATATGATGGTGTAGTTTAATGAGAGTAGCACTGTGAAGAAATCTAATCGTCGTGTTAATTAATGAGATAGAAGGAATTGTTGAGTTATTGCTAGGTATGACTTGGCCTCAGTGAGTAGAGCTAGGTACACGCACGTACTTGCTGTAGGCAGACCAGCTAGCCTCTGTCCGATCACGACGTGATCATATTACGTAAACGCATGAGCGCTGCAAGCAAAACAATGCCTTGATACGTCGTACTTCTCCGTTATCTTTTTTGGGATTAATCTCCATCGAGGTGTAGGGGAAACTAACAGCTTCTTGATGCAGTGTTGGAGATCTAGTTGGATTTGCCACTACGAGTCTGGAGGAGAAAGGTGCCTGTGAGCTTGCACAGTGCTAGTACCCATATATGGACAGATGAAGTGTGACGTCAAAGTTTGTTTTTGCCTCGTTGGTGCCTTGATTGAATGCTTCCTAAGCCAGTTTTTATTAATTAAAAGGGTCAGAGTTGCAAGGAGAACATGAAAGCATGCATATGATGTGAACCATCGAGATGATCAGTTGATCACTATGCTTATAGTTTGACTTGTATTACTTTCTTTCCAATTAAAAATTACACAGGATGTTCTCAAAGTTGTCTGATTCCCTCGTTGAGATCGTCACGATTTGTGTTTGATTGCTTGTACCGCGTGGTACATGTAAGGGATGGTTCTGGTCCTGAGTATGCGAGGTTTCAATGCTACCTTTTATATTAGCAGTTTAACTAGAATTGACTAATTAACATGCTCGCACCATACACACTCGCTTTGCTTCGTCTGCAATGCAACCAGTTCTGGATAGGGATGGCAATCAGACGCGGCAAATATGGGTAGTGCTCGCTTATGCTTATGCCCGCGATCCTGATTTCCCTCCACAGGAAGGCCCGCGAAGGGCAATGGGCAAAGAACCTCACCCACACCTGTTGCTCGTGAGTACCCAGTGTCCGCGAGCATACCCGTGTGCCCGCCACCAAATCTTAGAGTTCAACACAAATCACAACTCACAAGCAACAAATCAGAAGAGGTAAGGAAAGAAAAATGAACCTAGTGATGTGCTGACCGCAAGGGAGGAGTAGCGGCGGAGGGAGCCGGGTGGGATGGTGGCCCCGAGGGTAAATGAACGAAGTGGGCACGGATAGAGTTCACTTGTGCATGTGCATGTTTGCCCGTTGAGTAGAGGTTTGCTCCCATATTCGTACTCATGGGCAGAAAAGGAGGAATATATATACCCACCTCTATTAGAGTTTTTACCCGTGGATACGTGTGTAATCGACACAATTACCATCCGCACTCCACGGACCACACAACAATCCATTTAACTTTATATTAGCCGTTTAACTTTATATTAAAGGCTAGCACGAACGTTAAGGGTGTGTTTGGTTGTTTGTACCACGTGGTACATGATACATGTAAGGGATGGTTCTGATCCTGCCAGGTTTCAATGCTACCTTTTATATTAGGAGTTTAACTAGAATCTTAGGCGTGTAACTACGAGCTAAGTGACTGAAGAAAAAAAAAATAGCACATGAAGGAATATTCGGTGGTGTACTCCTCCGACCAACCTTATTTGGTTTCCCTCCTTTAATATTCCGTTAGGTTGCAGCCAAACAACCCTTGTGGACTCACAGGTCACAAGTTAACGTTCTGTACATTGCTGATCCATCAGTTTCGATTCAAATTAATCCAATCCACCTCCTCCAGCCCCCATGCAACGATCTTAATCTGGACAGTTCCTCGCCGAACTCCCCTTGAACAATCGTGCAATTTTAGTGCGAGCTTATGGAACACATGTAAGAGCAACTGCAAGTCTTAGTGATGAATTAGTGGGATTGCACATCCACAGCCTCACACAACTGAGTTGGTCTTAGTCCCTTTGTGAGCTTATGCCATTCAATTAGATCTATAAATCCTGGCTCTTGATCTGGGAACTGGACCGCTAACTCACTCGCTAACTCGCGTTGAAATGACGACAGGCTCGTGTAAACGAGACAAGTTCTTGAACCTGCTAGATTAATTAACTGTAAAATTCCTTTCGTGCGATGCTTCGTTTGTTCCTCTCGACGGGAGCAGAGAGCTTGACCTTTGGATCCCGCGAAGGGCACAGTTGAACATGTGTTTTGTTGAGGGAAGTCTGCACACAAGAAAGAAACCATTCCAGAAGAGCAGAAGGAACGGCAGCAACAGAGCTCGGAATGGGCCGGGTATCTAGGCTATTCCAGCCCGTCTGGCGTTCATCCAGCCCTATATCGGCCCATTTTCGCCCAGTAGAAAGGGCATGCAAGCCCTGCACTGCATTTGCCATTTTTTTTGGGTCAGTAAGCTGAGCTGAGCACATGTTTTTGTACTCCGACTTCATAACTAATGCCGTAGTCGGAAGAGCACCAATCCAATCACACAATGAACATCAAAAAAGACATAATGTATAGAGGAGATCCTATTTTTTATTCATCCATCTGTATCATGTACATAGGGGTCCTCGTATTTATTACCTACAAAGGTGAAAGCTCTCTAGGGGCGGTTTAGTCTTTTGCCCATAATTAGATTTCGTAACACTCTCCCTTGGGCAATAGACAACGATATGCAAACGCCTCATCAAAAACTCATTCCAAAAACCAATGGGAAAAAAGGAATGGAAAAAGAGAGTACATTACATTCGTAAGTTGCATTACACTTGTTGCCTCACTAAAAACATTCACGTGAGAAAAATACAGGAAAACTCGCCAAGGGAAAGAGTGTAACATTTAATCTTCATGATCCAATCTTCAAGATTTTTTATAAATCCCCATGATTTAATATATTTTAGCGGATGAATAATTGATAATGTTATTTACAGATATTATTTGAGGCGTGTCGTGTTGTGTTGACTTATGTCGGTCAAGTTGTGAAGAACTTGTGCCGGAAAAATATGTTGCTTTGGTCTTTGCATGTGTAGGGTAACTCGGAGGCGATCGTGGTCTACGGCGATGACCGGGGAATAGCTTGGTGCGAAGTCATGGTCTCGAGGGTCAAGGATGCTGGAGGAAACGGTCGAGCTCGAGTTGAAGCGCATGGAGATTAAAAATGGATGACCCATGTTGGGGCTACGAAGGTCACGTTTGTGGGTCCTAGTCCTAGTCCGAGTTCTACACGAGGAAGACTCTGGACATTGCCAGGAGTTCTAGATTATTAACCTTTGTTAAATTTAGCCCAAGGTTAGCCCATGTCGAGAGTAGAGCTAGGTACACGCACGTACTTGCTGTAGGCAGACCAGCTAGCCTCTGTCCGATCACGACGTGATCATATTACGTAAACGCATGAGCGCTGCAAGCAAAACAATGCCTTGATACGTCGTACTTCTCCGTTATCTTTTTTGGGATTAATCTCCATCGAGGTGTAGGGGAAACTAACAGCTTCTTGATGCAGTGTTGGAGATCTAGTTGGATTTGCCACTACGAGTCTGGAGGAGAAAGGTGCCTGTGAGCTTGCACAGTGCTAGTACCCATATATGGACAGATGAAGTGTGACGTCAAAGTTTGTTTTTGCCTCGTTGGTGCCTTGATTGAATGCTTCCTAAGCCAGTTTTTATTAATTAAAAGGGTCAGAGTTGCAAGGAGAACATGAAAGCATGCATATGATGTGAACCATCGAGATGATCAGTTGATCACTATGCTTATAGTTTGACTTGTATTACTTTCTTTCCAATTAAAAATTACACAGGATGTTCTCAAAGTTGTCTGATTCCCTCGTTGAGATCGTCACGATTTGTGTTTGATTGCTTGTACCGCGTGGTACATGTAAGGGATGGTTCTGGTCCTGAGTATGCGAGGTTTCAATGCTACCTTTTATATTAGCAGTTTAACTAGAATTGACTAATTAACATGCTCGCACCATACACACTCGCTTTGCTTCGTCTGCAATGCAACCAGTTCTGGATAGGGATGGCAATCAGACGCGGCAAATATGGGTAGTGCTCGCTTATGCTTATGCCCGCGATCCTGATTTCCCTCCACAGGAAGGCCCGCGAAGGGCAATGGGCAAAGAACCTCACCCACACCTGTTGCTCGTGAGTACCCAGTGTCCGCGAGCATACCCGTGTGCCCGCCACCAAATCTTAGAGTTCAACACAAATCACAACTCACAAGCAACAAATCAGAAGAGGTAAGGAAAGAAAAATGAACCTAGTGATGTGCTGACCGCAAGGGAGGAGTAGCGGCGGAGGGAGCCGGGTGGGATGGTGGCCCCGAGGGTAAATGAACGAAGTGGGCACGGATAGAGTTCACTTGTGCATGTGCATGTTTGCCCGTTGAGTAGAGGTTTGCTCCCATATTCGTACTCATGGGCAGAAAAGGAGGAATATATATACCCACCTCTATTAGAGTTTTTACCCGTGGATACGTGTGTAATCAGACACAATTACCATCCCGTACCCACGGGACCACACAACAATCCATTTAACTTTATATTAGCCGTTTAACTTTATATTAAAGGCTAGCACGAACGTTAAGGGTGTGTTTGGTTGTTTGTACCACGTGGTACATGATACATGTAAGGGATGGTTCTGATCCTGCCAGGTTTCAATGCTACCTTTTATATTAGGAGTTTAACTAGAATCTTAGGCGTGTAACTACGAGCTAAGTGACTGAAGAAAAAAAAAATAGCACATGAAGGAATATTCGGTGGTGTACTCTCCGACCGAACCTTATTTGGTTTCCTCCTTTAATATTCCGTTAGGTTGCACCAAACAACCCTTGTGGACTCACAGTCACAAGTTAACGCTCATACATTGTCGATCCATCGCTTCGATTCAAATTAATCCAATCCACCTCCTCCAAATTTCATGCAACGATCTTAATCTGGGCGGTTCCTCGCGAACTCCCTTGAACAATCGTGCAATTTTAGTGCGAGCTTATGGAACACATGTAAGAGCAATCGCAAGTCTTAGTGATGAATTAGTGGGATTGCACATCCACGACCTCACACAACCGAGTTGGTCTTAGTCCTTTGTGAGCTTATGCCATTCAATTAGATCTATAAATCTCGGCTCTTGATCCGGAATCGGACCGCTAACTCACTCGCTAACTCGCGTTGAAATGACGATGTGCTCGTGTAAACGAGACAAGTTCTTGAACTCGCTAGATTAATTAATCAGAAATTCCTTTCGTGCGATGCTTCGTTTGTTCCTCTCGACGGAGCAGAGAGCTTGACCTTTGGATCCCGCGAAGGGCACGCTTGAACATGTGTTTTGTTGAGGAAGTCTGCACACAAGAAAGAAACCATTCCGAAGAGCGTATGAACGGCAAGAATGAGCTCGGAATGGGCCGGGTATCTAGGCTATTCCACCCGTCGCGTTCATCCAAATTCTATATCGCCCATTTTCGCCAAGAGAAAGGGCATGCAAGCCTCCTGACCGCATTTGCCATTTTTTTGGGTCAAGATGGTGAGTGAGCACATGTTTTTGTATCGACTTCATAACTAATGCCGTAGTCGGAAGAGCACCAATCCAATCACACAATGAACATCAAAAAAGACATAATGTATAGAGGAGATCCTATTTTTTATTCATCCATCTGTATCATGTACATAGGGGTCCTCGTATTTATTACCTACAAAGGTGAAAGCTCTCTAGGGCGGTTTAGTCTTTTGCCCATAATTAGATTTCAGTAACACTCTCCTTGGGCAATAGACAACGATATGCAAACGCCTCATCAAAAACTCATTCCAAAAACCAATGGGAAAAAAGGAATGGAAAAAGAGAGTACATTACATTCGTAAGTTGCATTACACTTGTTGCCTCACTAAAAACATTCACGTGAGAAAAATACAGGAAAACTCGCCAAGGGAAAGAGTGTAACATTTAATCTTCATGATCCAATCTTCAAGATTTTTTATAAATCCCCATGATTTAATATATTTTAGCGGATGAATAATTGATAATGTTATTTACAGATATTATTTGAGGCGTGTCGTGTTGTGTTGACTTATGTCGGTCAAGTTGTGAAGAACTTGTGCTTGAAAAATATGTTGCTTTGGTCTTTGCATGTGTAGGGTAACTCGGAGGCGATCGTGGTCTACGGCGATGACCGGGGAATAGCTTGGTGCGAAGTCATGGTCTCGAGGGTCAAGGATGCTGGAGGAAACGGTCGAGCTCGAGTTGAAGCGCATGGAGATTAAAAATGGATGACCCATGTTGGGGCTACGAAGGTCACGTTTGTGGGTCCTAGTCCTAGTCCGAGTTCTACACGAGGAAGACTCTGGACATTGCCAGGAGTTCTAGATTATTAACCGACTAGACTTTAATCTTGAATTTATCTTTTATTCGGTTGCTTGATGTCCTGATACAAATGCTATATTTACCTAATTTCTGCCATGCTAAATTAATGTCACATGTATAAAGAAATGGAGGAAGGTTGATGTAGTATCAGGTGAAACTAATTCTCATAGAGCTTATATTATTGAAGTTTAATGATATTTCGTTCTAATTTCTGAACCTAAGATAGAATGTTGAATCTGTGCTCATAAATGTTGTTGTGATTGCAAATAGAGGTATGATATTGAATACTAACATGATTATTATAATAGTCAATTGTTAATGAGAATCTCTAGAGTGCTATTAGTGTGCGCTAAAATTTTGTGTTAAACATCGCTAAGAGTTAAATGGTTGAAAATTAACAAGTGATCTAAATGTGTACTTTGTGAAATTGTCATATGATAGTATGTTCTTGTTAAATGAGTTTTGTTTCAAAATTGTGGTTCGTGCACTAGGCTTTCCCTAGACCTAGTAGTTGTTGCAATCTTATTGAGATAGTAGAAACATTATGAAGCAATTGATTGTGTTCCTTTTTGGAAAAGTTTATAAAAGGATAAGAGGATATGATGATTCTTGCTAAGAGCGTATTATTTTGTTGTTAGTATGATTATCAATATGTGGTTGTGATGATAATGTTGAATGTTCTCAAAATAAAAGAATTTGATAACTTTCGTGATACTATTTAAATTAAAGGCTTCAAGATTTGTGTTCGCGATCCTTTGACTCTATGATTTATGTCGTAACTAGAATTAGTTTGAGCAAGTTACATGCTGAAAAAACTTTATTGATTCTTAAGTGATTCATGTGATTTTTTTAAGAACTTTTCTTATTTGAGCTGGCAAGGTGATGTGGTAACCAAAGAAAATAACTTTCTTTATTAAAGGAAATAGTAAAGAAGAAGTATTTGAGCTTGAAGTTTTGTAACTTGCGGTTTAATTGAAGTGTGCCTAAATTTTCTGCTTTTGTCGTACAAGAGTTTTTGAGTTTCAATAGTAGTGTCTAATTATTATTGGTTGAGATTTGATATTCTCTTATTGAGGAGCATGTGCCCTCAACTGTGATCTCATCTTTTATTTTCTGATAGCACTACTATTTGACTATTTTTCTTGATCTTGTGTTTACTACGAGTGGTAATATTTTCCTATGTGCTGAAATTTGTCTCTATTTGCCTCTTCTTCTAAGAAAGGATAAACCGATGTGTGTTGCAAAGTAATTTAGGATGTGTAAAATCAAGCAAATGATTTTATGTGACTTTAGATGTCAAGTTGTTTGAGACGCATTGAGTGATAAATTGATTTCTTAGAATAATACTTGGAGAGGACTTGATTTAAATAGAATGCTTATCTTTAGAGCTAAGTGATTACGTTGTTGCAACTAGTGTAACCTATTGTGATTTGTGGTCCAAGACCTTTTGTTCACCTTGATGGAACATCAGAATTAATCAAAGTTTGGAAATATTGATCAATTTATTAGAGTATTGCAATTGGATACTTGGTAAGGTTGCGTAGAAGAACTATGATGGTGTAGTTTAATGAGAGTAGCACTGTGAAGAAATCTAATCGTCGTGTTAATTAATGAGATAGAAGGAATTGTTGAGTTATTGCTAGGTATGACTTGGCCTCAGTGAGTAACCCTCTGGGAGTTAGATTATCTCTATTGATAATTTGGTCAAGAATATATTTATGTATTGACGTTGGTGATTCAGTATGTTTGAATCTTGATCAATTAGTTAGGGTATTACGAATGGGTATATTGTGGTCGTGTAGGTGAATTTGAATAGTGTGGTTTAGTGAAGATCCAAGATTGGTGAAGTGTATCGCCTTGGGTGGTTACTTGATTAGTGAGGAATGTTGATAATTCTTTGAGTTGTGTGTATTTTAGTAAACAAATATGAGGATTTTCTATTAATTATACCAGAAATTCATTGTATGAGACTTAGAGGTTGAATTTGGGCTTTGCATTTTTCTACTAAAAACTTGGAGGCCCAATGTTGTGTGTAGAAATGGTGGAACAAAGTGAATTCGAATAGTGTGATGATCGTGGGTAGCATCCTTTGGGTGTAGTAATTGAGAGTGTGTGTGATGTGACTTCCGAGTTGATTATCATTAAAGGATTGAGGTGATATGATTGTGTGTGAAATCTATTTTTGAGGTGCAATGTGAATTATTTGTCAAAGTAATTCCGTTGGTAGAGGAGTCGGCTAGAGTACGCTCTTGTGGAGTCAACAGAGTCTCTCTACAAGGGTGTGGATGATGTACTCGGTTTGAGCATAGCGTTGAAGTTGCCAATTTAAGATAACGATTTAGTGCGTTATGCAATGGTTTGGAATCTCATGGTTTAAGGGAAGTTAAATTCTTCAACAAAATGGTTGAGAAAAGAATATTTTTTCTGTAGTGAAATGCTCTCCTGATTATTGTTTGAGCTATGTGTTTATGACAAAGGTCATTTGTAATTTGAGGTGGCTTTATATTGGCATGTGTGGTTCTTTCCGGTTTCGAAAGAATAAAGTAAATGATTAACTTGGATATTCAAGTGATTTCTTTTTTAGCTTACGTGGTGTTTATTTGTAAACTGCCTACTTGAAAAGTGGAAGGATTTCATGATGAATCTTTAATTTCAAATTTGACTCTTTGGTGGGTAGTTGGTAATGCGTATTTGTAATGATAATCCTTCGTTTTTCAATTGGTCTCTGTTGTAAAAGAGTTGTTTAAAGCGAGTTCTGTTGTTCATACCTGGTTAAAGGAGGTGTTCCTTATTAATGTGAAGAGATCGATTGATATATGGAACAAGAGTTCCGTGTGTTATGTGCCGGTTGTGTTGTTTGGTACCAAAGAGAAGGTTAGCCCATGGTATGTGTTTCTGGAAATTTACAGACATTTAGGAATTTAGCATTTCATTAGGACCGTCTCAAGTCTTGGTGCGGCGGTACACAACGTTTTGTATGACCCGATGTTGAGGGAATACTTGAGAGATCCGGAGTATGAGTTTTCGTTAGAGTCGTTGGCCAACGAGTAAGACTGTACCTTTAAGTCATGTCCGTTGAGTAGGTCTGGAAAGGTCAAGACGAGTGATGAGGCGTTATACGTCAGTATGTCAAAGTGTTTTGGTCACCAATTTGAGAAAGAGGCCACTTGAGAGCTGAAGTCTCGCATACGCGAGCATTATCCGGAGTTGTTCGCGTCGGGTACATGACGACAAGTAGAATTCAGTATCTAATTCTATTTAAGGAGGGTAGAACGTAATATCTCGTTTAAATATAAAATAAATAAGTAATTAGTACTAAAATTAAATAGAATTAGAGACAAAATTGGAGGTTTTAGATGGACGTTTTTGCTCTTATTGGAGAATCTAGACCTTTGGCCCACGATGTCTTGGCCCAATTGAGTCGGCTGGTCTTAAAAGGAAGGGGGAAGGCCACCCAAACCCTAGATCCAGCTACCGTGGCTACTATAGCATCACTGTGGCTACTGTGGCGCCACCACCTCCTCTCCCAAGTGATGCTGCCTCCTCGCTCGACCAGTAGAAGAAAGAAGGTGGAAGAGAAGGAAAGGAGGAAGACAAGGAAGGGGAGAGGAGGTTCTCACGGAGACTTCAGCAGATCCATCGTGGCATTCTAGATTAATTTTCATTCCCCAATAACTAGTTTAATTCTTTTTCTATGCGATTTGTTGTCGAATATCAATCTGGTACCCTGATGTCAGTAGATCGGTAATCTGCAGGTTTGTTTGATCTATAGATTTGAATTAGTTCAGGGCGAAACCAAGGTTTTGTGCCTCCTAGAGATAGGTATATTATCTTAATAGCTCTCTGGAAAGTCAAGGATCGTATTATTTGGACGAGTATATAATTAGTTACTATTTTTATAATACGAGTGTCTGTTCAGTTCCTGGGTTTCAGGCAACAAACATGGTTTTATAAATAAAAATTAGAAAATTGACGAATATGGACCTTTGGTCTTCATGAATTTGATAGATAACTTCATAATGATTCCAGAGAGACTAAGATCACATTTTTTTGGATAAGTATAACTGGAGTTATGATTTTTTTTAATCATGTAGTGCAGTTCTGTCCTTCAATTAGTGGCAGTCGAGAAACATTGCTATGTTAGCAAATTTTGTTGCACAAAATAAAAATTAGACTAATTTTATTTTTGAAGATAATTATCTGTGGATTCCATAATGTATTAGATCACCATTTTTGGAGTTACCAATTAAAAGATATGGAATTTTTAAGTCGATAATACTGAAGATGGCAGAACTGTCTTCGTAGATAAAAGCAAGGGTTTAGATGAAATAATTTAAAATTTCGACCACCTGAGAATTTGTGGGTTTATGTGTGTAGTTAACAGAAAGGCTGAGTTTATAGTTTTTGGAGCTATAAATTAAAAGTTATGGATTTTTCTAACATGACAGCTTGTTTTGAACAGTTGGTTTTTGAGAAGGACGATATTGTTTCGGGTTGCGATTAGGAGCGATAAGTTTATTTAGTTTTATTGTTATGTGGTGTGTTTTTGGATAGTATCTTAGCATGTTTTACCAATGCCAGGTGGTGATTAGAAACCGGTATTAGAATCATCTACTCGTCGTAACCTATCGCACGGTTGAGGCAAGTGCAAGCAGTGTATACTATGTGGAGATAAATTTATGAAAATTTCTATGGTTTACTTGTATGAAATTTTATTCATGATATTGATGCTGAATGTTATTCGCTCACGATTGATTAAAAATATTTTGTTCATTTGCATCATGACATTCAACTTTGAGCCTTGGACTATATGGTAGCCAAGAATTGATCCATTTGAGGTCCCCGTTATGTATTGGACGGGCAAGAGGTCCCCACACTCATGGAGTGTGGGCTTGAGGTCCCTATTCTAGAGGGCACATGCTTGAGTATGCATCGACGGATGTACTATTCTCATTAGATCAAAAACTCTAATTAAGACATGATAAAAATTCTATAGAAAGATATCGAAATTATCTATAATTAACTAGTAGATGACATTTCCAAAATTTGCCACTAAGGTACCCGAATAAATCGTTCAACGGACGTGAGTTAAACAAATTCATTAATCGGCCTCTCTATTAGAAAATTATAAAACCTCACTAATTAAATATACAAAATCGATAATTGCAAAGAAGGAAGAAAGTTGCATTCTTATCATCTGCATCACATGAAAGTAGAAGAGATCCATTTATGAAATCATTGCTGATGTTTATATGAGGATTTTGTTATATTATTTACCTGTTGATGTTGCTTTGTCAATTTCAATGTTGTACTTTGCTGAGTCGTGGACTCATAGTTGTTGTTGATGTTTTCTTTAGGTAGTTCCCGAGGAAACGACATGCATGGACAAGGGTAGACCTTTGGTGCACATCGCATAAGATTACTCATGACAAATAAAATTAAATCATATGCTTACGATTAAAGAAAAACTGGTTACTATTTCTGTTATAAGACTGTGATCATCCTTCGTGATGATTGAATGACTTGTAATCGATTTAGCCAAGTTTTCTTATAGAAATTATTGTTCATGCTCTAAAATTTCAGATCTTGATTTATTACACTCTTGCATGGTAGAATATTTCAAGAGTCTTGTTTAGTCTTACTTCCAAGTAAGACTTTGAATAATCTTGATGAACCAATTACAGTCGGTAACTCTTCTCATTATGTTCAAATATTCGGAGTGATCGGTTCTTTGATGAGTAATGGTTAGTTTATGCCTAAGATCTTGTTATTCAAATTAGTGTTACACTGTTATTTGGTTTTGTGTAGTTTGCGTTGGTTCTTTAGCTTATTTCTAGCTTATTTGTTGTTGCAAAGTTTGCTGAAATTTGGATAGTGAATAGAGTTAAAGTGGATAGTTTAGGTAGTTTAGCAGCATCCTAGGCTCAATGCTGGACTGGGGTGTTACAATGTTCCTAGTATTTTATCGGTCTCGGTTTTGGTTGGAAGACCGGATTGCTAGTATAGATTGTTGTACTATTAAGATGGATCTTGTCTAGTAGTTTGAGTTTCATCATGTGTTCATAGCTCAATCCCACTTGCTCTAGCTCTTCTAGGCACGATGCTATTGTTTACAAATGTGTTTTGTAAATAGTTGAAGCTCATGTATTAACTCTTTGTAGCATGAGACTATAATTTACAAATGTGTTTTGTAAATGGTTGAAGTTCATGCACCTGCTCCAGTGCTCCTGACCGGTAAGTCTCCGAACACCATGGTAAAACATCATTGTGTCATTGTGGTTTGTCTTCTTGTGCTTTACTCTAATGCAATTTATATTTATAGAATTAAATTGCTCACATTTATTTGTTTGTTTGCTATCATTACCAATAGTCTTATAATTGTTGGCGCACTTAATAAAGACTAGTTGATTTAGGTTTTAATTATGCAAAACCACATTGTTGTTAGCTTCTGAATTAGAAATCGGTTTTAGCCAAAGAATTTTAAAACCCTCCTATTCATCCTCCTCTAATCGGCTTCCCCGATCTTATAGAAGTCCTCTCCTCTGTTGCACTTACTTGGGAGGTCCCCTCCTCTGCGGCACGGACTTGACATGTATTGCCTACCGGCGAGTCCACGATGTTATTTTTTTTTGCTTTAATCTCTAGAGAAAGCTAGATTTACTATTTCATGCACAAACAATATTATATCCCCCTCAAAAAAAAAAAACTCTGCAATGGATAGCAGCATACAAGAACGACCACGCTATCCTCCATCACCGATAATAGCCTGGGTCTCGGAGGATCACTAGCTGGAGCCAATGTGCTCTAGCCCCCATGCACTCTCATAAATCCCACCCTGATGTGCAAGCCTATGGAAAATTTTCTTCCGGGAGTGTAGAAACACAAATTTAAGAAAGGAGTTGGGTTTTGACGGGGAAAAATCTACATGTTCTCTTAAGTCCAAGATGAAAGGTCGTTGTGGTCGTTTAAAAAAAGATGAAGGCCTCTGCAGTCGCTTTTGTCAAAAAAAATCCAGTCGACATACAGATTCATCAATGCAACGATCATTGGTCAATACATACAGCTCGAACACCTAAATTCGGAATTTTAGAGCAGTTCTTCTACCGTGCAAGTTCAACTCTTTCCAGGTAGAGATTGAAAAATTGCAAGAGGAAGGAAAAAAAGAGATACGGATCGGTGTTTTTGTGAGTGCGTAAACAGCACTATACAGTGCGCTATAGCCAAAAAAAAACGCAACAAGCAAAATACACGCATTATTATTATTATTATTAAAAAAATTGTAGCAACATTGGTGACCGTTATCAACACCGCATCGTTCTTCTGTATTGATTGCTTCGGCGGAGCATCCAACTCGGAAAAAAAGCCCTTTTCGCTTCTTATCCACAGCACCACGTGGAAGAAAGCAACCCCGGGTCCCACAAAAGCGATCCCAACTCCACCATCTATTTACAGGTGGAGAGCGCCAGGGAAATGCTATTAACACTTTGTTTGGGGTTTTTTGCGAAGAGACAAAACTTGTGGTGGAAACTGGGTTGGGAGGAGGATCCTATGTGCCATGGCTCGTGAGTGCGGATTGGGAGTCATGGTGGGACCAAGCTCCCGCGCCGATGGATTTTGATACGTGGAAATCCTGTGGGATTTATGTGGCTGAGTTTAGAGCTTTTTAGAACCAGGGTCACTGTGTCTTTATTAATCTTGTTATACCTGTATAGCTACGATACTAGCAAAGATCGGGAATACTATTAACATTATAGCTACAAGCCGTTAATTCTCATTACCCTATGCTTGTACTTGTTACTAATAAATTTGACCTCTTGGTGGCCTAAAAAAATACTTTTTAATGCTCTGCATTAACAATGCATTGCGACTGATTAAATAAAAAAAAGACAAATATCTTCAAACTTGGGATATCTAAATCTCTTCAAACTTGGGATATCCGGGGTGAGAAAGTCGACATCTTCTACGCTACCGCAGAGAGACAATGTAGCATCACTGATCTGAGTCTGATGCTACAGTCCTCCCGCGAGCAGTGTAGCCGGTGCCTCAGTTTAATAATAGTAGAAATTGCCATAGCGATTTTAAGGTTTAATGCTGTAGCGATTTTCACTGTGCACAGTTGATCTTAGTCTAGTAGTTAGCCGCTGTTATCTACGGTGGATGATCCGTTTTCGGACGAGAACTGTTCGACACTCGACGCATGAAGAAGGTACCATGAACCCTCTGTGTACGTTAATCTAGCGCGCATGGTGACGTGGAAGCGACGCCACTGCTGGTGAACTTTTTTATTTATTAATTAACTTATTTATTAATTTATTTTTATCACTAATCCTTCTTCAACTTTATTTTTAAATATAAGTTTTTTTTACCACGCCACCACCCGTAGCATGGCAATACAACATTGTCATGCTATAGGATAAATTTAGCTAAATAGCATTTTTTTTACAACACTGTCACGGCGTTAGTAGTGGAGTGATAGGATTTGACAGCATCATGATGCTAATGTAATAATGTTATTTTGTCAGGTCACGTGCGATGACGTGTCGAAGAGATCAGAGTTAAAAATAAAATTAGCGAGCGATTAATAGTTAAAAATAAATTAGAGATTCGCACGTCCCGCGCTGACGTCAGCGGGGCAGCCTCCCAGCCACGAGTTTTCGTGGCTGACGAGCCCCCTCGCCGCTGACCTGTCCTGTCCTGGCCACCCACCATCGGGCTCCCAATTTCGCGCGCGCGTCCTGAAGAAGCTACAGAATCGCGGATACAGCCCCCTGGGTGGTGAAATCTACATCAAATATTGGATCGGGTGAGACTGTTGTGTGAACGGGGGGGTACCTAGCATCAAGAGGATGTGAGCATTGAGCCACGCGCGTCAGGTTTTCGAGTGGCGCGAGGAAGGGTTAGGCCGATGTTTCGAACGAGGTAAAGATGAATTCTACATCAAATAATTGTACAGTCGTTGTTAATCAAGTGGTGTAAATTATATCTATAGAGTATTTTTCAACTATACTTTGTTTTCTCTACTTCTCGAACGCTTCTTAGGCCTAGCAAGCACGTAATTGGTCACTTGTTTCTTACAAAGTTCATTCACTTTTAAGTGTTAATTTGTGTCCGAGCTCCGCCACTTGAGTGAATATATCTAGTCATAATAGACCGAGTGTATTTAGGACAAGAATGATGCTTGGGGATATATGTGCAACTAATAAAAACTTTGGAGGGCACGCGCGCATTAATCCCCTCTTAATAAGAAGTCCCTCTCTCAAATTCTCCTGCTTCTTTTTTTTCCCCCATTCCGTTCCGTTCCGTCCCAGTCCCAAGGAGGAGTAGATCAGTAGAGTAGGAGCTATATCCATTAGCATCTCTCATCAGGCCTCCAGCTCGGTTGCTACGCACACGCCGCTTCGCTCGGCTTCGACAGGAGGCAGCAGCAGCTTGCGTGTTCTTGCTGGGTTCGCTGGTGGGATCGAGGATGTCGGATCAGAAGGATCCGGGTATAAAGCTCTTCGGGCGGGTGATCCCGGTTGTTCCTGAGGCCGCGCCTGGGCCGCCGGAAGCGGAGGCGACGGCCGGCCCCGAACAGCCGCAGCCGGAGTTGCAGCCACCGGCGCCAGCGGACGCCGAGCTGGAGGCTGATAAGGTTAGTTTAATCATGCGTACTTCATGAGAGGTTTTTGCTTGTGGAGAGGAGAAAGGAAATGAGAGGCTTTTGTTCGATCGGCAATTTCAATATACATGTTCCTCAGTTTGCCATGTAAAATTAAAAAAGTTCTCTTCTCACGTCAGATTAACCTTTTGGAGTTTTGGGTGAGTGAATGCAACTCAATATAGCATCGGGCCAAGAGCTCTCAGAGTTAAGACCCATCCAACCGACGAAATTATTATTATTTTTCCAGCCTTCTCGTATTTCACCTCTTAGCCTCTATTCCACCTTTTAGGTCTTAGGATGGAGGAAGTCTACATGTGAGTAGGAGCATGGTTCCTTTTTTTAAGCTTTCGGGTGAACTTTTCGGTGCATTCAACTCAATATTTAGTATTTAGTATTTGAAATTGACAAGAGGGTGATTTCAAGGTTTATATAAGCGTTAGGATGTGCATGCTGATCAGGGGGCGTTACAAAATTCGGTTTGGATTTCGGAGTGGATAGGCAAGAAAAAGGATAATCCCTTTGGCCGTACACCATGTGATGTCGGTTTCTTCGATTTGGGCGCTATCTTTGAGTCTAAATAAGCTGCTACAAAAGATTTCCTAGCCATGTAGTTCATGGTTCGCGGGTGACAATAATTGTACTTGCCGTGATGCTAATCTAGATAGCATAGTTGGTAGGGTGTTACCATCCTTGCTTCCTCAAAAGTGGTTATCACTTAGGAGTGCAAAGTAAAAATCCATGCAAAATCTAGATTCTTTTAACTTTTAAGCATGTGGTGGTCCTTCCATGGCCTTTTCACGTTCATTTGCCCAATAGTGGTCTCTTAGGGGCTTCCCTTTTAAGAACAGGAACATGATGCCTTGATTTTGTTAAAGGGAAAAACGGGGCAGAGAAAATCGGTGTAGCAGATCTTATTGTTATGATTGTTGCTTGTATTATCAGGAGGCCAATGGGCCTATATATATACAGATACAGGTTACAGATAAGGAAACCGAAATAAAGCTAGAGTCCTACTCTAACACTGATATATCTCTAATTATATCTCTAACACCCCCCCTCAAACTCATGGTGGATCAACAACACTGAGTTTGGAGAGGTAGAAGCCATGCTGTGCTCGAGTCTGGGCCTTCGTGAAGAAATCCGCTATCTGAAGCTCTGAAGGCACATACTGAAGAGCAATCACCTGATCATGCACACAAGACCTCATGAAGGAAGCATCAACACCAATATGCTTGGTGAGCTCATGCTTCACAGGTCACGCAACATCTTGATAGCACTGTATTGTCCGACAAGAGAGAGTCGGTGTAATGTGAAAACACCAAAATCCTCAAGTAACCACCGTAGCCAAGTAATCTCTGCTATCAAGAGAGCCATAGCTCGCAACTCACCTCTGCGCTCGAACGGACACTCTGCGATCTGCTTTCTTCGCCTTCCGTGCAATAAGCGAACCACCAAGAAAAACACATGAAGCGAGAGATAGACCGCGATCGGAGGGATCACGCCCAAGTAGCATCCGAATAAGCTGAAGTCAGAATGAGCCGGAGCATGGAAAGAAGAGACGGCGAGATAGTCCCACGAAGGTATCGCAGAACTCGAAGAAGGTGGTCAGAGTGGACTGAGTGGGAGCGAAAACAAACCGACTCGTAATGTGAATCTGGATAAGTGATATCCGGACGAGTAATGAAAGAAGGTAGACAAGACTCCCAACAAGATGGCGATAGCGAGTCGGATCAGAAAGAGGCTCGCCATCAGAGGGTCGGAGGTGAACATTGAGCTCCATAGGAGTCTCAACAGGACGCTGATCAGTGAGGGAGGCGCGATCAAGAAGATCCTGAATATACTTCTCTTGGGACATAAAGAAACCATCTGGAGTGGAAGTAACCTCAATCCCAAGGAAGTAACGAAGAGGATCAAGATCCGACATAAGGAACTGCTCACTAAGACGAGCCTTGACAAAGGCAATGTACTCATAATCATCTCCGGTAATGATCATATCATCAACATACAGAAGGAGAAGAGTCAGACCACGAGACGAAGTGTGGACAAAGAGCGCAGATCATGATCACTTGTCAAAAACCAGGCGAAGAAGACCACGGATGAGAAGCGCTCAAACCAGCACGAGAGGCTTGCTTAAGGCCATAGAGAGAGCGGCGAGGCGGCGGCACCATGCCCTCGAGAATGAATACCCAGGTGGCGGATGCATGTAGACCTCCTCACGCAACTCGCCATTAAGAAAGGCATTCTTGACATCAAGTTGAGAAACAGACCAGTGGCGAACAGACGCCACCGAAAGAAGAGTGCGGACAGTGGTCATGTGGGCCACAGGAGCAAAAGTCTCGTCGTAGTCACGACCATGCTCCTGCTGGAAGCCACGAGCAACAAGACGCGCCTTATAGCGCTCAAGAGAGCCATCAGAGCGAGTCTTAATCTTATAGACCCACTTACATGTGATGGGACGAGAGTGAGATGGAAAAGGAACAAGATCCCAAGTACCAGTACGCTCGAGGGCAGCAATCTCCTCGGCCATGGCATGCTGCCACTCAGGATGAGTAATGAAGATCCGGTGAGGAGGCGAGCTCACAAGTAGCTGCGCCAAAGAAAGGCAAAAGCAGGCGGGGGCGAATCGATCGCGATCGCGGAGAGCGTAGCGAGGAGAAGACGGCCCATCAGGGGAAGATGAAGCATCAGAAGAAGATGAAACATCAGGAGAAGTGGACTCAGCTGGAAGATCCTCAATACGAGGTCGACGAGTGTAGACGAGTGTAGTGGGGGGAGCCTGAGGAGCCGCAGGAGACGAAACAGGCGGCGACAATGGCGGAGAGGCCACAGGAGAAATATGTGGAGACGAGATAGGTGTATCCGAAAGGTCAAAAAGACGAAACTCCACAGAGGAAGTCGAAGGAGAGACAGGACATGGGTAGAAGGGACGAGACTCGTCAAAAGTCACATCCCGAGAAATCCGCGTCCGTCGACCAACGGGATCCCAAAGACCGATAGCCCTTGTGCTCGCACGCGTACCCCGAAAGACACACTCAATGGATCGAGCGATCGGTTTAGTGCGTTCGAGGCGAGGAGAACGTAGCAAACGCAAACCAAACGAGCGAAGGGCGGCGAGTAGTCGAAGGAGACCACAGAGACGCTCAATAGGGATTGCTCCTCAAGAGCGAGAAGAAGGTTGGATGTTGACGAGATAGGTGGCGATGAAACAACCTCCGCCCAAAAGTGAGGTGGAATAGGCGGCAATCATCGATTACACGAGCCGACTCAAGGAGGTGACGATGCTTGCGCCAAGAACACCATTCCGAGCATGAGCAACGGGACAAGAGAATCTGGCGAGAGTGCCCGCTTTCGACAAAGGAAATCGCTGCGCAGTGATGAGAGAGGTACTCGCCAAGCAGAGTCGACCACGAAAGACACGAATAGGAGTGGAGAACTGTATGCGAACCATAGTGGCAAATCTGTTTATAGATAGACAAGACCTCACTACAAGAAGACATGAAATATATCCAAGTGTGGCGAGAGAAATCATCTATAAATATGATATAGTATCGATGACCCTTTCAAACGAAGGAGCCGGACCCAAAACATCCGAATAAACAAGATCAAAGGGACGTTGAGACAACGACTCACTATGAGGATAAGGAAGTCGGGTTGTTTGCCTAACTTACGTACGACAATGTAGAGACACGCCTCCGAGGCGACCCGAAAGACCACGACGAACTAAAGACGACGATCGAGAGCCACACAGATGGCCAAGACGGTGATGCCATTGTTGGAAAGAGCCGGTGAGAGCGGAGCGGTAGAGGCGGAGATCTGGCGCGACGCGCGGCGGTGGCGTGGAAGGAAGGTGAAGCCGACCAAGCTCCCGAGACGCTGCGAGTCAAGGCGCCGAGGGCGAACCAACCGAACTCCGTGTGGCGGTCCTGAACACAACAAGAGTCAGAGTCGAGAATGATCCGATAACCAAGGTCAGTAATCTGTCCGGCAGAAAGAAGCTGCATGGTTAGGCGAGGAACATGAGCAACAGAAGGAACATGAAAAGATGAGTTGCTAAGAGGTCCTCGACCAGAGACAGAAAGAGAGGTACCATCAGCAGTAAGAACACTGACAGGGGAATCAAGAGGTGTAACAAAAGATAGAGTGGAAGAATCGGAAGTCATGTGGAAGGATGCTCCGGAATCAAGGATCCACGGGGAGGTACCTGTCTGTGTAGGAGGTGGTTTCTCAGTGCCCGAAGAGTCAGTCGCAGAACCTGCAGAACCTGTTGAGGAAGAACCTGAAGCGGCAAGCAATCGTCGAAATCGCTATCTCTCGCTTTCGAGAGAAAACGCGAAGTAGTCGATCGCAGACGTCGTTGTAGAAGTCTGCGGTGCGGTGCTAGGAGAAGAACGGCGTGAAATATCTTCTTGTTTCTTGTAGCATCGAGACTCAATGTGGCCGATCTTGTCGCAATGAGGACGACCACCGCCAGATGGAGGGCGCCACCACCACTGCGGGCGGCACGGAGGAGGCAGCGTCTTGAAGCGTGAAGCGATCGGTAGCAGTGTACAGCGGCGAGCACGGAGGAGTGGCATCGACCCGGCACCACTCGACGAGTCTCCTCTGCGTATCTCGGTAAGGGCCTCCGAAAGAGTGACACGAGGTGGCGTGCAAGTAGCTGGGCACGCCTCTGCTCGAACTCAGGACGAAGGCGAGTAAGGAACTCGTAGACACGCTGAAACTCCAGGTCAGCACGGACAGCCAAGCAGCACGAACAAGAACGACAACCAGCAGTGCGAAGAGAGTCCAGTTGACGCCGATCGCGTAACTCGAGCGTAGAAGGCGTCAATGAGCATCACCTCGCTTTGAAGAGAGTGCTCTGGCGAACTCTTGATGTGTAGAGGCATCTCCGGAGGGTTCGTGAGCGCTGTCGAAGATGAGTCCACATCCGACAGACCAAGAAAATCCCACAATCTCGTAAGAGAATCGAGGTTTGGACATCGGCGATGAAGACAAGCAGACGGCCGCATCGTCATCGCACCACTGAGTGTAGGTAGTCAAGCGATCCATGTAGGAGTCCAGAGCCTCTTGGTAAGCGAGGCGACCTTCTCATCGAGAAGACCGGACCTCAATAGTAGCTTTGTCAGCTGTCGGGGGAAGCGCAATAGGCGCAAGCTCCGTCGGAGTAGTAGGGCATGGCGGACAGGTGACATCGCCAGAGCGAGAACGCCCCAGAGACGAAGACCACGCATATGGATGCGCATGTGAGACACGGTCGGTGTAGTTAACACCGTCGAAGATCACCGGCAATGAGGAGAAAGCGGTGCCCATTTGGTAGGCGGCGGCTGACGGCGCGGCGACCAAGGTAACGTAGTCTAATAGGCGGCGCTGGACGGCGCGGCGATTAGATCGACGCTTTTTTCACGGGCTGCTCACGGATTCTCACGGATTTAATTCACGTTCGCCCAGCCAATTTCAAACGCCGCGACGCAAGACGGGAAGGGGAACTAGGGTTCCCCTTTGCCTCGGCAGCGGCGGCGTTAACTCGCGGCGGCGGCGGCTGCGCGCGGCGGCGGGAGCAAATGACACCTTCCAGCGGTGGATGGCGGCGTTAACTCTGCGGTTGCCAGGCGTGGCGACCTTGAGCGAGCGCCTCGGCCAAGTCGTGAGCGACGTAAAGCTCTCGGCCGAGGTCGCGAAAAGCGGCGGCGGTCGGAGGTATCTGAAGCGAGTAGGCCTCGGCGGCCTCGCAGCAGCAATGACGGCGGAGCTCGAAGCGCCGGAGCTCAAGGGAACCCGATCGCGGTCGGGTGAATGATCACCACCGATCGGCCCGAACGAGACCGAGGAGCGCGCGACCGATCGGGGACGCGCCAGCGAGCCCGCCACGGACGGCGGAGATGAAGAAAGCGGCGGCGCGCCATCGCAAACAAGCAAGGAAGCCGACGGGCGCTCTTGGACAGAAGGCCGACGACGGCGTCTCGGAGACCGGAGGCGGTGTCATACAAGATACGATCCGAGCGGGCGGTAGGGCGCGAATGCGAAACCCTAGGTTTGCTCTGATACCATGTTATGATTGTTGCTTGTATTATCAGGAGGCCAATGGGCCTATATATATACAGATACAGGTTACAGATAAGGAAATCGAAATAAAGCTAGAGTCCTACTCTAACACTGATATATCTCTAACACTTATGATAGTGCGCCGTGGAGAAATGAGACGGAGCTGTGTAGGGATTATGTGAGCAAAAGGAATAAAGAGAAATCTGCTGAAGATTTTTACTCGTCTTTCGTAAATTATTGGCCTTTGTCGTTGTGTGATCCAAGCAACTTGTACCACGGCCAATACTGTGTCTGGAAGAGGCTAAAGCTGATCAAATTTGGGTTCAAGCAGCAACTTGAGTCACGTGACGGATTTCTGAGGATTTCTTAACCCTATCTTACCAAGTTTGAACTTGCTATGTTAATTGCCAAGTAGTTGATGACTTAATGTTTCCAAGCTTGCTATGTTCGGAGCGACAACATAACCAATAGGCTAATTATTATTTGTTTGCTAATATTCTCCTTTGAAAAGGACACACATAGCTGAATAAGAAGACTATAGTTGATCTAAATTACTGTTAATGTTTTCCTTAATCTTTTTGGTTGAACTATTCAGGCATGATGTATTTCTTTAGCATGTTTTAGACCTGTTGGCGCATCTGGACAAACATAATGTTCTCCCCGCTGTTAGATGTAATATTCCAACTGCAGTTTTGTTTGAATTGAAGTACTCTTTTGAAAGTATGTCATGTTGCAATCTTATAGGATCAACACAAAGAAACAGAAGACAAAGAGGATAATGAAATGAAAGTTGATGTGCCACAAGAGAAAGAAGATAGCGAAATGAAGGTTGATGCACCACTAGAGAAAGAAGATAATGAAATGAAGGTTGATGCACCACAAGCGAAAGAAAATGCAGAACCATATAGTTCGTCTACCTCGGACCGTAAGAAAGAAGATCAGGACCAGATAGGAAATTCTGAAGATAAAGCAGCATCAGACCCAAAGGAGGAGAATGATGCTGAAGATAAAGCAGCATCAGACCCGAAGGAGGAGAATGAAAAGACAGCAAATGATGTATCAGGCCAGGATAAGGTACTTAAGAAGCCAGATAAGATTCTACCTTGCCCTCGGTGTAACAGCATGGATACAAAGTTTTGTTATTACAACAACTACAATGTTAATCAACCTAGGCACTTCTGTAAAAAATGCCAAAGGTATTGGACTGCAGGGGGGACTATGAGGAATGTACCTGTTGGTGCTGGGAGGCGCAGAAGTAAAAATTCATCGTTGCACTACCGTCACTTGTTGATGGCCCCTGACTGTTTGATGGGGTCCAGAGTGGACATCTCTAAGACAGTGATCCCCGAAGCCCTTGCCTCTTCGCCTTCTATCCCGATACAACCAATCAATAGAAATGAAGCAGTTCTCAAATTTGGGCCTGAGGTGCCACTTTGTGAATCGATGGCATCAGTGCTGAACATTGAGGAGCAGAATGTAACCAATGCTGGATCAGTACCTATGATTGAAAGTAGGGAAGATAACTCTTGTGCGTCCTCTATCACATCATACAACGGGTTACCGGAAAACGCAGTCCACACTGATAAGAATGGAACACCGGTTTATTGTAATGGAATTGGTCCAGTGCCTCAGTATTACCTTGGAGCTCCTTTCATGTACCCTTGGAGCATAGGATGGAACAACCTCCCTGTCATGGTGCCAGGCAGTATGTCTGAGTCGGCTTCTCCGTCAGAAAGCTGCAGTACTAGTTCAGCTCCATGGATGAACTCCACCACGATGCCAACCTCGCAACTTTCTGGACCAGCATTTCCATATCCTCTTGTGCCACCTGCCCTTTGGGGTTGTTTGCCAAGCTGGCCAGCCACAACATGGAACATACCGTGGATCAGAACCAACGGATGTATATCACCATCATCGTCAAGCAACAGCAGCTGTTCAGGCAATGGGTCTCCTACTCTGGGGAAACACTCCAGGGACTCCAATCCGCTGAAAGAGGAAAATGAGGAGAAATCATTGTGGGTTCCCAAGACGCTCCGGATCGATGATCCTGACGAGGCAGCAAAGAGTTCAATATGGGCCACTCTCGGCATAAAACCTGGGGACCCTGGCATCTTCAAGCCTTTCCAATCCAAGGGTGAGAGCAAGGGCCAGACGTCAGATGCTCATCCTGCTCGTGTTTTACAGGCGAATCCAGCAGCGCGGTCTCGTTCGCAGTCGTTCCAGGAGATCTCTTAGCTCATGCATGTTGCCTATCCTGAAGTTTTGCCAGCACAGGCTGTACTGTAAATTGTACATGTAGCAGGGTGTCGCGGTGTGTGAAAAGATCAATAGAGAGCTTTTTTTGTATGGCCACTAACTTGAAGTGGAGCTTGCAAAGAGCTTTCATGACAACTTCCTTGAGATGTGTATGTATTGTAAATACTTGACAAACTGGCTGTGTATATTTAGGTTAAGTCAGGAATACACACACCTGGTTTGCCTCTTCTAGTATATATTGGTGTAAGTTGTAAACAGTTAACGTTGCTACTGATAGTTCAGCAGTAAGTGCTAAAGCAATTATTTATATTTTATACTGCCAAATAAATGGTTGAAATGTACAGCACTCTTCATCCTTTCCAGATAATTTTCACCGTATTTGCGAAGTCAATGTTAGCCAAGTTGAAGTTTCACGTCTATGAATGAAAACTTCTCATGTAGAGTAAGGAATCAACAGGATGTACGACCGTATCTTGCATAGCTCAATTGAGCTTAATAGCAATGTCATCGAGCTGTACTGATGCTAATTACTCCCTCCTAAACAAATGTCTTCTAGAACATGGACACGGTCTCCAATACATGAATTTTACTTCTTTTTTTTTCTTCAAATTATATGTTTGTGAAAACTATATAAATTATAATGATATGTAGGCATTTTGATGACAAATCCACTAATGACAAATCTAAATACATTTGTGTATAGTAGCTGTCAAGTTTTCAAACTTTGCAGCAAACTTTGACTGCACGTAAAAGTACACAAAAATCTCAACATACATAAAATTCCGTAACATTAGTTCCCAAAATGACTGCTAATAAATAACACATGTTTTTACAGGAGTAAGATGCAACCAAAGTAACTCATCATCAACAAGCCTTTCGTTCTTACAAATCAGTAGCTGAACTACATGCAAGTCGAAAAAACCACTGTTCTACACATTAGGTTGTAGAGTACATAGAAACATCCTAGCTAAAAGTGCAGAGTGCGTTACAGGTGTCAGACATCGTAGGAAGAACATCCAATGTGATAGGCCTCCTGCAGATCCGAACCAACAACGGAAGTCTGGTGGTAGGGGCGGTGGACAGGGGGTAAAAGCAAAGCCAAAGACTTGTCCATCAGCAGAAGCCGTCGGCATTTACTGCATGTGAAATTATGCAGGTGTTATTTATTTGTACAGCAGAAATGCAATACTAATATGATTAAAATATCTAGGGAGATTACCTGCAAACTTTTGTAAATAGAGTCTGATAACTGGCAATCCAACGCTGCAAGAGGTTAACATGTTGTTAGTAATTAACAAAAGTAAGGTACTATTGTTGCAACAGAAACAATGACGATGTATCCTAAACGTTTAGGCAATGCCCGGATTAATTCTGAAGGATGCATCCCAAGGGCAAGTATTTGCTGCAACTTACCAATAGTAGATAAAGTGCTTTACTGGGTTCCACACTGAGGAAGTACTGCAATGCCTTGTCAGTATGCTCCTACATAATCAAAATAGTGTATTGATTACACCCATGATTCACTTCCAGTGCTTCTCACTGGACAAATAATCAAGTAAAAGAACATTAGAAGAAGCATTTACCGTTACATGCTTAAAAACATGATGCACCGATAAGCCTCTCGCATGAAGGTAAGTTCCTCCCTGATAGAATATGCACTTCATGTGTCAAAAAGGATATTTATCAACGAGAAGACTAGAATTTGCCCATAAGTGTATATTAGGAACATGTTAACACAACGAAGTGATCTTGTTACATAGGCTACTACATGTAATTAAACAGTAAACACACATTGCCAGCGCCAGTGCTTGGCTGCTTATGCTAAGTTTATAATTGAGCTAGATAAAGTCATGTTTTGGAAAGACATCCTTACCTCAGTAGGAGAGAAGAATGCCACAGCATCTGGATCAATAGATCCTGCAGGATGCAATGACACTATAGCTCTAAATATCGAAGGAACCAGCAACTCAATTACTGCAACCTGATCTATGGCAGTTGTCACAGCACCAGATCTCAATTTGCCCACATTTTGCAGGTTCAGCTCCTTAGAAGGATCCACAAAGTCATCATCCAACAGAGATGCTAACGATGAAGCTCTTTTTGACCAATCCAAACGCCGATACGTGAATATCTTCATGTTAGGTACTTCATTTTCTAGATTCTTAAGTATCTCAGACAACGTTTTTTCGTCTAGTTCTCCATTGATTGCAGGCAACCTTGGCATTTTAGCAATACCAGATTCACCATCATGGAGATGGCTAAGCACTTCATCTTCTAGGTGAGGGAAGAATCTTCGTTTCTGGTCAGTGAAGGCCTTGAGAGCTAACCTGAAATCAACATTGAGTTAGCATGAATCCAAATCCAAATCCAAACGTTATAAACACATAAATATATGAATATCGCAAATCTAGAAATGTTTTTTGTCAGTTTCCTGCCAAGTCTTTAGTTAGTGCGCAATGGTATGCATGATTAAATTAAGAAATGAAGTTGGAAGAGTGATATCTCGATATGCCACAATCACAATTCACATATGGCCAATCATACATAGCTATTTTAGTTTAGCACACACATAAAAAAAGAACTAAATAAAAATGCTGCCAAACTGTAGGTATCTTCTCATGGAGAATAGTGGGTGATTCCAAGGCATCATATAACATACTTACATCTAAAGAAGCACATGAATGGTAAATAAATGGGAATATTTCCAATGCCATTCAACATAAAACCAAACTATGGATGCATTGGAAGCAATATGTTCTGTTCTGCACAAAGTATAGAAACAAAAAGAAGGAAAAGGAAAAATGAACTACCTGCCCATTGCACAAACTCATCAAATGACAAAACCTATGTGATGCAATAACCGCAAGTCACAGCATCATTGGGGAATCAGATATGTATGTACAAATTCAGCTGCCAACAAATTACCATTTTATTGTAGGAGGAAACACTATGGATTAAGCATTCAAACTACAAACCATCAATGAATAGTTGGTGAAATTGTCACACATCAACAGAAAAAATAAATATGGAAAAGAAGCACGCCACAGTAGCTAAACAAGACAAAAACCATAGAACTCATGAATTTAACCTAGTTCTATCAACAGCTGATGCCCCAGCTTGGCCTGCCAGTTGGCGCTTCCAAGCATATGCCACAACAGCACCATCTGGACATACAAGTGGCATGTGTAGGCCCCATGAATTGCCTCGAGCTTTAAGGGCCCCATTTAGAACTCCAGACTCTTCCAATTGCCTTCCTAACAGAAAAAAGGAATTATTCACAGCAAAATAAATGCTAAAGGAATACACAATATTTGTTAGGCTACAGTTGTAGATATTTTAAATGAAAAAGCGCCATTTCAAAAGAAAAGTTCAAATAAATAAATAAATTTTGGTAAGGATGAACAGAACCTACAAGCATAGTTGTGTCAATGATGACTCTTAAGTCTTAAAAAAGTGAGAGCGTAATAAAAACCAAAAGTTACAATTAGCCCAAACACTGAAAAGTGAAAATGATACCCTTATGCACGTAAGTTCCTTAAGTTAGTTCAGTAGGAGAATAATGCGAACAGAGCACTGAAGAAGCAACTCAAATCCAGCCCCTTCACATGACTTTCAAGTATTCTGCTCAACTTCATTCAAGTTGGTTCCAGATATCTTTATGGCTTTCAAATCTCACAAGTCACTGTCACATGGCCTACTAGCCTTATCTACTAGTAACATACGGGCTTTCTCAAAATTGAAGTCTTATATCTAACATTACAATTATATTGCCTGGACATTTCATCTATTTTTTATCTGGTAACTTGGGTTTCGTTAAGACTCAGAAGTTTTTGAGCTACAGATGGAGTATATTGCCTGGAAAGTTTATTTTCTGTACAGAAACAGTATCATGATTCATGAGGCAGAGATTTTCCAACTGTCTGCAAAATTCCCTCTTCGATAAACGAAGATACAGCTTATTTCACCTGATATCCTGGCCCCGAGTGACACTAAAACAATCGCTGCTAAATGATGATTCTAGCCACAGCAGTTCACCAAAGGTTATAATATTGGACTAGAGCCAGGTACAAAATGTGGTTTACAGAAATGGAAATGATCCCAGTATAAGCCAAGCTATTCAGAAAAAAGCCAAAAACTTCTAGAACATTCCAATTCCAGAGATCAAACTTTAGCATTAGAGAAAGATATAGGTCCAGGGGGTTTAGCAAGAAACAGGTTTATGAGATTCTGTCTAATTAGCGTGAAAACTCATTTTTAAATTTCTCAATACATTTGGCTCAAGTTATCAATTTTTATCATGGATCACCTGTCTTGACAAGTCCAAACTATGTCAAGTAGGCCACAATAAGATCAGAAGTTAACAGGCACTAACTCAATATAACTGAATTAGCTGTCTGTGTTTCAAGCGTTTCAAATTACCTCCAAAGTGCAAACATGACCTGCACAAAACCTTTAATTACCCAAAACCAAAAATCGCTGCAGCGCAGTCGAATAAGACTTGGTTTTAAAGTGAGTATTCCTGACAAAACTATAGATTGATATGCATATCTAGGGGAATAACCAAAACCCTAAAAGCTACAGTTCTTGCAAAATTCTGCTATACAACTTGAACAAGCTTAGCCGAGATCACAGGTATGAATTTCCCTAACATAATCTAGACAATATCACAGGCACTAATTTCCCGAATCTTAATAACGCCCCTAATTAAGATTTAGGGCAGGAGAAGGGGAGCGCGTCTGTTTCTCTCATCCCTTCCGTAATCATCGCAACAGCGTTTATTTACCGAACCAGATCCTTCGTCCAATCAAGTAACCGCTCAAGGGGCTAACAAGAAGCTCCCGGGTCAAGACGCGGGGGTACCTGCCGAGGGCGCGGAGGTCGTCGAAGTGTCGGTGCATGGCGGCCTCCTCCTGGGCGACGGCGCGCGCGGTACTGTCTACGTGCTGCTGCGCGCTGTGCGGGGGCGCGTCGCCGGCGACGAAGAGCGCCTCCAGGAGGCGGTCCGCGCCAAGCCGGATGTCCGCGATGAGCCTGCCCGCGCGCCCCAGCCGCTCCATCGCCTGCGCCACCTGCTTCGGCGGCGCGTCCCCGCCCGTAGCCTCGTGCTGGTGCGCCGCCGCCGCCTGCGCCTGCTGCATCCTACTCCCTCTCCTCGTTTCCGTTCCTCACTTGCGGAGTCAGATGCGGGAGTCGTTGCCGTTTACTAGAGACGGCCCAGATTAAAACATAAGGCCCAAGGAAAACTCGACTAGGCCAAGCCCATTCAGTGACCTATCTAATGGGCCTAACCCAAACCCAGCCCTGTCCAACTGAACTAGATCTGAGCCCATTTCAGACTCCAGCTCGATCCAAACCCGGCCCGGACCAGTGCAATCAACTAACTTCGAGAAAGGCAAAATACTCTTATAAATAATCTCATTTTTGTTATGAAATACAATAATAATAATATATTTTTTATTTTACAAAAATAATTATCTATCACTCAACCGTTGAACGATTAACTCAAGTCGCTCGATGGTTGAAAGACTTGACACTTATCGCCCAACGGTGTACATACATACCCTACTAGCTGAGTAATCTGTACACTAAAACCAACCGTTAAGCGATAAGTGTCCAAATCGTTCAACGACTGAGCTACTTAGGCCAAGTTGCTCAACTGTTGAGCTACTTGGACACTTATCGCTCAATCGTTGAGTGATTTAGACTAATCATCCAACGGTTGAACGACAGATGATTATTCGTGTAAAATAAAAAAAATGTAATATTATTATTGTATTTTGAAATAAAAACTAGAATATAATTTTTAAAAAATCCTCCACCACCGCGGCAGCAGCGTCCACCATGGCCTTTCCCGGCGGCAATCCCCCTCCGCCGCCGCCGCCGCTCCCGTCGCTCATCAAGCTCGGCCGGGCCTTCACCGCGCGCCACATGGACCACCTCCTGGCCGCCCTCCTCCGCCGCCGCAGGCACCGCCTCGTCGATGCCCTCGCCTCCCAGGCGCTCGCCAACTCCCTGCCCCCCACCCGGCGCACCCACCTCCTCACCGCCTCCGCGCTCCTCGCCTCCGCCCGTCCCCGCGACGCGGCACGGAGACTCGCGCTCGCCTCCACGCCCGCCTTCCCTCCTGCGCGCCGCCTCTGGGACGCGCTGCTCCGCCGGGCCTGCGGCGGGCACGACGGCGACCCGCGCCACGCGCTGGAGCTGCTCATCGCAGGCGTCGAGGTCCACGGCGCGGTGCTGTCCCCGTCCACGTATCGTGCGATGGTGTCGGAGCTGTGTGCCCGCGGGGATATGGAGGGCGCGCTCAAGGTGTTTGACGTAATGACCGCGAGGGGGTATCAGGTGGACGATCGTGTTTGTAGCGTGATCGTTTCCGGATTCTCCAAGGCCGGGAAGGCTGCGGCTGGGTTGGATTTCTACGAGGGGGCGAGGAGGGAGTTCAGCGGGTTTGAGCCGGGCCTGGTGACACTGACTGCAGTTGTCAATGTGCTTGGGCGGGTGGGGAGAATTGGTGAGGCAGCAGAGTTGGTAAGGAAGATGGAGTGCAAGGGTATGGTTGGTGATGCGGTGTTTTACAGCAGCTTGGTTCGTGGATACATGAGTGGCGGGCTGTTGATGGAAGGGCTTCGGGAGCATCGATTGATGTTAGACAAGTGCATTGCAGCTGATGTTGTTAATTACACTACTGTTATTGATGGGCTGTGTAGAGAAGGTAGTGTGGAGAAAGTGATGGGGTTCTTAGATGAGATTGAGCGAAGGGATGCTAAGCCAAATTTGTTCACTTATACATCATTAGTTGGTGGTTTCTGCAAGAGGAACAGGTTGGAAGATGCTTTTTCTATAGTGAGGAAACTGGAACAAACAGGTGTGGTGGTGGACGAGTATGTATATTCAATTTTAATCGACAGTTTGTGCAAAATGGGGGATTTGGGTAGGGCTTTCTCTCTGCTTGAAGAGATGGAGTGTAAGGGGATAAAACCCGGGATTGTGACATACAATGCAGTAATAAATGGTTTATGTAAGGCTGGTGACACTAACAAGGCTGTTAAAATCTCTGAAGGTGTTGCTGCTGATAATTTCACATATAGCACACTGTTACATGGTTTCATTAAGGCAGAGGACACAACTGGTATTATGGCAATAAAGGGTAGGCTTGAGAGTAGTGGAATCGCCATTGATGTTGTCACATGCAATGTACTTATCAAAGCATTATTTATTACCAACATGGTGGACGATGCCTGCAGCTTGTTTCATAGAATGCCTGATATGGGCTTAAGGCCTAATACTGTCACCTATCATACAATCATAGACATGATGTGTAAGCTTGGAGAAATTGATAGGGCACTGGAGTTGTTTAATGAGCACGGGAAAGATACATCATTCTCCAGTACAGTTGTTCACAATTGCCTGATTATAGCACTATGTAATGGAGGAAAGGTCAATATGGCCGACCAAATTTTTTGTGATCTTATTCAGAGAAATTTAAGGCCTGATTCCTGTACTTACAGGAAGTTAATTCATGCACACTTCAAAGAAGGCGGTGAACATGGTGTGCTGAATTTCATTTTTAAGATGAATGAATTAGAAATTGACTTGTTTTCATCTGTTTGTAATTATGCTTCTGCTTTCTTAAGCACCAGGGATTGTTGTCTAGCAGCGATGGATGTTTACAAGTTACTCAGAGTGCAAGCATTTGCTGTAACCAGCAAAACATGCTACAAGCTACTCAAGAGCTTACTCCGAAATGGAAATGAACAGGTCATACAACCATTGTTGAGTGAGTTCATTAAGATTCATGGCCTGCATGAACCTAGAATGATTACTATGCTGTCTTGTCACCTCAGCAAGAAGAGTGTTGGTGAAACTATTCAGTTTTCCAATTACATGGACAATGGCAGTGTTCCTGTCGGTGTTCTAAGAGGAGCTGTCTATGCACTAAAGAAGGAAGGTGAAATTCTGGATGCATATAACTTTTTGAAGGAAGCTAAACAAAGTGGGTTTTCAGTGGATCTAGCCATGTACTCAATAGTAGTGGAAGGCCTTTGTAAAGGTGGTTATCTTGAAAAGGCATTAGACCTGTGTGAAAGCATGAAAAGAGAGGGGATTCATCCAAACATTATCACCCATAACTCAGTTCTCAATGGTTTGTGCCAGCAGGGATGCCTTACTGAAGCATTCAGGCTCTTTGACTACTTAGAAAGCGGCGAAGTGCTTCCAACAATGATCACTTATGCCATACTTATAGGTGCTTTGTGCAGAGAAGGTTTTTTGGATGATGCAAATCAATTGTTTCAGAAAATGTTCGACAAGGGTATCAGACCCACTACACGTGTTTACAACTTGCTGATAAGTGGTTATTGTAACTATGGGTTAACTGAAAAAGCACTTGAGCATATGTCTCATTTTGAGGAACTTTTTCTACTACCAGATGCTTTTACACTTGGTGCAATTATTAATGGTCACTGTCTGAAAGGCGACACTGAGGCTGCATTAGGCTTTTTAATGAATACCGTTATAAGGAGATGGTCCCAGATTTTGTTGGTTTCATGAGCCTGGTCAAAGGACTCTATGCAAAAGGAAGGATGGAAGAATCCAGGGGCATCTTGAGGGAGATGTTTCTGTGTGAAGAAGTTGTGGAGCAAATAAACAGTGTTGGAGATGAGATCC
Source organism: Hsuehochloa calcarea (assembly GCA_036346395.1). NCBI lineage: Eukaryota > Viridiplantae > Streptophyta > Magnoliopsida > Poales > Poaceae > Hsuehochloa > Hsuehochloa calcarea. The sequence continues at coordinate 53,272,375 of CM070603.1, forward strand.
AAGCAGAGTCTCTTGTTGGTCTTCTATCTTCTGCATGTGAGCAAGGGAGGATCGATGAGGTTGTGACTATCCTAAATGAAGTGGGACTCATGTCTGTATCCTCTTCAGATTCTAATAGTTGTAATACGTTTGCTCACCTCGAGAAGCTACAGAGAACTGAAGATGCTTGTGATCCCAGGACAGATTCAGGACAAGTTTTAAGTTCAGTCTCTTATGATGTTTCTAGCAATCGCCTTCATGGGAGTTCTGAAGGCACATGGCAACCCATAATAGATGGAGCTGATAATCTATGCACAGCAAGTGATGGTAATGATATTGACTATGGTAATTTGCTAGGGAAGTCTTTCTATGATGACTTTGACACATATTATCCTGCTATTGCTTCACTCTGCTCAAAAGGGGAGCTGCTTAAGGCCAATAAGGTAATTGAAGCAATGCTTCAGAATTCTGGTTAAATTTGGTAACCAGTTCAATCTGTTAGGGAAGTTTTGCTGGCCCGCAGTATCATCATCCGCAGACAAAGCAACTCGTAAGTCGTAAGTACACCATGTTCCTCTAGGTATAACTGATGCATGGTGATGCACATTTAAGAATTATATTCCATGAGATATCATAATACTTCGTCTATCCTGTGTTCTGTAGGTGAGGGGAGCATTTGTCAGCATCATTGACCATCTTGGCAGTTGGCAACAGGAGGGTTCGCAAAGGTGGAAATCAACTTTTCTCATGCAGCAATATCTGTCTCTTCTAGCAAAACTCAACGTCCCGTTTGACTCGTCACACAAACTCATATACCCTTTATGATCTCACCGTTCTTTGTTTCTTTTATCCCAGCAATGCACCAAATCAAATGAGATCCCTGACTGTCCACAGGTTCCAACAGTTACAGAGGGCCTCTGCTGGTGGACAATGGTACATGTCTTTTCTTTTCGCATCCATATTGATCATTTGTTTGTTCATATGTTTTTGCAATATGGTTCAAGATCTGAAAGTCATGACAGTCTTGTAGGCTGGGTAGGGCATGAGAAAAGAGGAAACCAATGAATTGGGTACAAGCAGGTGCCCTCCCTTGTTCTATTTATGCATCCTTCTATTTAAAGGAGCCGCATTCTTTCAAACAATTTATTTTGAATTCAATTGGGTGAGGGTTAGCCCACAACTATCTAGGAACTGGCTGGTTAGTGGTTACAGAAAAACATGTTTTTATTTTTTAAAAATTTGAGAACACACAAAATGTTTGCACATCATTCCATTAAGAAGAAATAAGGGACACCAGTGACACAAAGGAAGCAAGAAAATAAAATAAAATAAAATAAACCAAACGAGAATGAGGGCTAGGCGACTGGAAACAAAGCGAGATGGGAGCTAGGCGACCTAATACAAAGCGACTACTCTGGAAAAGGCAGCGCCGCCAAACACCGAGCACCCGCCATGCGCCAGAGGCAGAACTCATCGGAAATCGCTTGCAGCAGCATGCTCGCCGAAGAAACCACGGTGTTAAAGACGCGATTGTTCCTTTCCTTCCATAACATCCATGAAATGAGAGCAACACAGGAGTCAAGACCTTGGCGTTGGTTCTTCGAGACCGAACTGCGAACGGAGAGCCAATATTGTTCTAATGAGAGCTGCCCGTCCGGAATGCAGGCTTGAAAACCAACTCGAGGGTGGAAACGAGCCCAGATCTGGGCGGAGATGGCGCAACCGATTAGGATATGATCGATTGTTTCGCTGGCCGAACTACAGAAGACACACACACGATGGCTCGCGAGGACTCTGCGCTCCAGCCTGTCCACTGTCCAGCAGCATCTGCAGACCGCCAACCAAAGGAAGAATTTACTGATCTTAAAAAATGTTTGAATTTACTGATCTTAACTTTGTGGTTTGCAAGAAACCTGTGCATCTTTGTGAGAATTGTGAAGAAATAATCATGAATACCTGATACAAGAAGCTCAAAACTAATTTCCAAAAGCAGCCAGTTTATAAAATGTCTTATTTCATTCCCAAAAGCCACCCTGGATGGCGAGCTAGTTATTATCAGCTAATGAGTGATTTGTTGAAGCACAGAGTCTACAATTAAATCCTTTAATAGCAAAGGAAAAAAGAAAGAGAAAGCAATTCACCTCCTGCATGTGTACCTGTCGATCAGCACCTTCCCTTTACACCTCGCCAAGGGCCGACCCACTTGCACAGTTGCTCACACTAGGCCTCCTGCATGTTGCTCTCCCTGCTGGTCTTATCTGGGTTATTGAGTGATTATGCAACAAGATAAAAAAAAATTATATGCAAGTTTTTTTTTAAAAAAATCATTTTTACATCAATCAAAGTCAAAATATTCTGAACTCTCCATATGTTTGTCTATGATACTGAAGTTCTTGGCTTCCTACGGTTCAATACAATGAACACAATTTTTTTGTAAGTTATGAGTTTTCTGTTGTCTAATAGGACACACTTTATCTACTGACAGAACATATTCTAGAAATATATTACTGCCTCTGGTATGTATAGGGTTTATGCTATTCACAGGTCAGGTGCCAAACTATTTATAGTTATATTCACTATGGTCCCGCGCTTAGCTCGTAAATGTGAATCTCATGGTGCTACCTTTTCTCACTGGCCATCCTAGATTTCTCAGTACTTCAGATTTTTATTATAGAAAAAATAGAATTTTGGGGGGATCTGTCAGAGATACATGCATTAAATGCTGAAACTACAGTGTGTGTGTGCGCGCGCGTGTGTTAGTGTGAAAGCGAGAACTACAAGATTTGCATTGCAAAGACTTGCTCTGTACCTGCATCTGTTGATAGATCGTTGAAATTATTTTCACAATCATCATTTGCATCTCGAATTTTCTATACTGAAACTTGAAATGACTAATTTACGATGTTTTGATGCTACCAAGCATGATAAGTTCAGCAGCTGTCATCTAAGGATGAGACTATTGCTAGCTTTGAATTACTTATGCTGAAAGGACCACTTGTGCCTGATTTCTTCATTTAGAAATTGGGCAGTGTACATGTTTTATGACACTACTGCACCTAAGTAATCCAGTGTTACCGGGACTCGCATGTCCAATTTTTTTTGGCACGTCAACTCGCGTCTGACACCTCTTGCCGTGTCCAAAGCATAAAACATACCTTCCAAGCCCGCGAAGCAAGCAAGTTTTCCTGCGTCTGATTCTTGACACTTTCTATACTGATTTGCATCTATTTTTGTGCTTGCAGGCATCTAACAGGACAAAAACCATGGCTAGGTTGGAACCTTGGAGGAAGCATGAGAGGCATTAAGAAGGGTGAATTCCTGACTGAGAACTTGTGGATTCCTGACTGATTTTGCATCATGCATCCAGGAAGAGAAAGCAGCCATGGCTAGATTGTAAGCATTGAGGTTGAGGAGGGCAGGAAGCAAGAAGCATCAGACTGAGAGAAAGAACTCAGAAGAAAGAAGAGTAATGGAAGAGAAGAGAGAACTCGGAGAAGACGATGGGGAAAGAGGGAGTTTTGGCTTCATTTAGGCTCTTTTTGAAGCGAAAACGCCACGGTGGGGGGCCTGAAACGCACCCATATCGCGGTAGGTTACACTGCACACACTCCTGCCGCCGGCTGGGAGCTCGTCATGTGTCCTTCTGCGCTTTAGGTCAATGATAGGGATGCTATTTTTTATCATTTCATTTTGGGGGTTGGTATTTTTGCTATTTCACTTCGAAAACCTGTTAAATGAGGAAAAAAACCTTGGGAAGAGGCAAGGACATATGGTTCTGTGAGGCAGGTGGCACACTAGTCAGAGGCTGTACAGTGCCACAGTGAGTCATTGCAAAATATACAATAAATTGTTTTGTGTTGTCTTGTCTCCAGCTTTTCAAAAAAATATAAATATACTGACCCATGTTTAAACCATCACTTGAATCTCTCAGACATGTGGGCCATAATATATAAGTGTAGTTGTACATTGGTTTGAATATTTGGTGATGATGATAAGTTAGTTTGCTACTAAGTAAAAATGCTAGTCAGATCGTTTCTACTTCGGTTCTTACTAATCTAGTGTGATTCAACCACGTTATCAAGCTCGTTTTATTGTACAAAAGATATCGTGTTACTGTACTATCACCCGCAGAAGAAGTCTTATTCGTAGGAGTGTTACTGTACTATCGCCCGCAGAAGAAGTCTTATTCGTAGGAGTGTTACTGCACTTGATATTGAAAGTTTTGGGTTTGATTCCCTTGGTTTGGTTTATTGTCGGTTCCTTTTGGCTGCTGCTTCTTTTTTACTTGGACAGCTGGACATGACTGCATGGGAACTTGGAAGATGGTTGCTAGTTCAATTTGGAGGCCATTTCTGTTTAGAATTTACATATGGCTCTCACATATTACAATTTACTAGTTCCTTTTGGTTTGGATATTAGATATTTAGAAATAGAAAGAAGCTTGGAAGATGAAAGTGTTAGCAATATATGTATAGTGTGTTATTCCCCATTGTTACGAGGGGTTATTTGCATATTTATCTAATATACTGGCCATTTGACCTCCCGGAAATACAAATTGTTATTCCTGACAAAAAAAAAAAGTACGGACAATATTATGGTATTTCTGCCTTTCTCTGGATGCCAAACAATGAACAACGCGTTATTCACTGTATGTATGTCACTGGCTCATTGCTTTCTTCCTTTGTTATTGTTCAGTCAAATGCCTAGTCTTGAATCTTGAATGCATTATCATAATCTTACCTATAAATTTTTATTTTTTATTATTTTTATGATAAAATATGTTTATATTAGACAAATCTCATAATCCTATTTTTTCAGAGTTTGCCAAATCGGAGACCCGTCGGAATCAGACAGAAATCCGATGTGTTGTATCATAGTGGTCGTCAGCATGAGCTTGGTCAAGTATAGGGATGAAAAACATATACGAATTATCTGTATTATTCAACTACTGTATTTGATAAGATACGAATACGGTATATATTTTTCCATCTGATTCATAATTTCTCTTTTATTTGTATTCGTATTCGAATAAAAAAAAATATGGATGCAAATATGGTATGAAGTTTTCCCATATAAATTATTATTTTATCCGAACTATTTGTATTCGAATTCGATTAAGCAATATAAGTATTTTATTGCACTCATGCCTAATTAATTGGATGTTTTTTTCTAATTAAATATGAAATCATATCCCTTTAGGTAAAAATAAATATATTAGAATGATTAAGTGTGATTGTATAAGGATAAAATGTCACTAATATCTTCACATTACATAAGTTACGAGGATATCTGGATCCGACCGAATTGAGTAGATATTCGATTCGTATTCGTATTTATATTCTTTTTAAAAATATAAATACAAATATGATTTTACCACGATTCGATCCGTATTCATCCCACAAAGTCATATTTAGTTTGAATGGTTGCGCAAGAGCCTGGAGATTTCCCGGAGAAAAAACATTATTACATTAGTCACTTGTAGGTATCTCGGGCAAACTAGCTCTTGGGTCATTTTATTTTGACAGGCGACAGATGCCAAAGTTAGCACGGCTGGAGTACCAGGGAAAGTCGTGAAGAGTAGTAGGTGGACATGTACCCTGGCCTGAGAAAAATGTAGCACGAGTTGGGAGCAGTGAAAAAAGTTTCGGTTTTAAATTTTTACCTGAGGAGACCGGTTTGCCGGTTACCGGCGAAAACCGAAAATTTCGGTCGAAATGTTTTTTTTTGAAATTTTCGATTTTTAAATTAAAAAAAATCAAATTCGAACATAATTAATACAAATTCGAATTTTTTGAATTTTTTTAAAATCAAAACCGAAATTTCGCCAGCGGTTTAAATTTCTACCAGCTACCGCCGGTAATCGGCGAAATTTCGGCGGTAAGGATTTCATCTTATATGTTGGGAGTCGGAGCTTGGCGGGTCAAAACAAAATGTAAAGCAACCAAACGAATGAACTCATCTTATATGTTGAAATTTTTATTTGGCAATGCAATTACAAAAACACAAATGATGAAACAGCATTGAAGATTACAAGCACAGTTGCTTATTCAAACAAAATATGGCACCGGCAAAGCACCACGTACAAACAAATTCAGCACATGAATGAAGCAGCCTCAGTGATAGTTGTTGAGCCTCCTGCAGTTCTTCCTGATCTCCCCCTGTGACCCGGTGAGCGGCGAGATGCCGCCCATCTTCACCATCGACTGTGCAAAGTGCTGGAAGAAGAGGTTCACATCATTCGCGTATGCCTTCACGAGCGCCGCCGTCTCGGCACTCTTGGTGAGCAGGACCTCGTCGGAGCTGAGAAGTCCCTTGCCGGCCAGCAGGCTCTTGAAGTAAAAGTTGTCGAACTTGGCCGGGGTGACCAAGTCCAGTGGGAAGAGGTTGTCGTCGCCGCCGGAGCGGGGGCACCCCTGCCTCAGCTGCGCCGCGTAGGACGCGTCCAGTGTGCCGTCAGCCATGCCGTTGCCGGTCTGGTTGTACAGCCTCTGGCGGAAGCTGGTGCACCGAGACACGCCGATGGTGTGGCCACCTGCGTACCACGCCGTGCAATTAATGTAAGTACACCAACGCGTAACGAAGGCTTGATGAGACCACGAACGGCAAGAAGCTCACCGGAGAGGGCGACGACGTCGACGACGTCGAGGCCTTGCCGCTTGAACTTGGTGACGATGGTGCGGAGGGTGTTGTTGGGAGCTGGGATGCCGTTGTTGGAGCCCTGGATGCTCGCACGTAGAGAGTCCCTCCGGCCGAGCGGCACCTCCCAGTACGGACCGCCGACCTGCAGGTTTGAGCCCAAAAGAATCACACACCCTATACAAACAGAGCAGAAGCCATGCTCATTTTTCCCTTGAACGAACTCGATTCGAGAGTTAATCGGTGGTGTCACGTACGAGGACGGTGGAGTCGCGGGCGGCGAGGGCGAGGATGTCGGCGCAGGAGACGGTGCCGGGGCAGGCGGCCTCGAGGGCGCCCTTGATCTCGTCGACGACCTCGAACCCCCTGAGGGAGTTGACGTTGGGGATGGACCCCTTCTCGCTGACTATGCTGCTGCTGTTGTCCAGCAGCACCGACGCGTCGCACCCCTACACACAGTCACACAACACACGTCGGAAGAGAGCTTCTTCTTCTTCTTCTTTTTTTACGGTACACTCAATGCAAAATATGGGCTGTTAATTATTTTCGATACAATGTTTCAGATTAGTTAGGATTTAGTTATACTACACCCAGAAGTATGAGTAGTAGATTCTCGAGATGGTTAGAATTGTAATTACTTATGTGTGGGATTGCATGATATAAGAGAAATATTTTCAACACTATTTGGAAAAGTCCATAATACCCTCACAAAAAATTATAAATATAAAAAGTCTATTACGGTCTTAACAAATCAATCACTAGAAGAATGTACCGTAAAATTTAGTTAGTGGATAGACTAGGCAAGTGAAATAGTGTTTAGATTAGGCACATGAAACAAAACAGTAGCATAGGATTGATTAGGAACATGCATTGAGTGAAGGGTGAACATTGCAGCATGGAGAACGCCAATTATTGTGCATTTGAATTAGGCAATCTTCCTCTCTTTTGAAAAACAATCACGGCACCAAGACAGAGAGTAGTGCTCGCATGGGCAATGTAGGTAGGCTCTCTTTTCATTGGTAAAAAAAGTTAGCCTAAAATTTGCAGATTCTTCTATGCTCCTAAGGATATGTCTTGCAATACCTAGGTGTATATATATAAAAAATAGAGAGAGAATTAAGTAGCCCATTTTTTTTGTTTATTCGTTTGCAATACCTTCATATGGATTTCGCCATTAGAATATCAAATAAAATGCATACCATTGTCGTTGAGACGTACAATCTAATTGTACCAAACACGCAACTAATGTTGAGTACGCAATTTGCAGCACTACATCTACACCGCAGGAACTATGTTCAGCAAGCACCATAGCTTTTGTCGAAACATGAAAAGAATGGAATACTGTGGCAAAGAGGGAGCAGAGACCTTGACGAAGCAGTCATGGAAATGCAGCCTGATCAAGGACGCCGCCATCCTGTTCTCCCTGGCGACGGCCTGCTGCACGATGGACTGCACGATCTCCTTCGCCTTCGGGCACGAGTGGTCGTAGAACTGCGGGAACAGGCCGTACCAGGGGTTGCCGCGGGCGGCGCCGGCGAGGAGGAGGGGAGAAACAAGGCATAGCACCACCAGGCAACCCATGGAAGTCGCCATGTAAGTAGCCTTCGCTGCACTACGTTTAAAGCGAGAGAAGGGCTGCTGCTGTTGCTGCTGCTACCTGTTTGCTTCTTCTACTTCTCTTCCTGTGGATGGCGAGATGAGGTGGGCATGGGGTGGGGTATAAATAGTAGGAGGAGCAAGGAAAGAGACGGTGGCTTCGAGCAGAGGACGGTGAGCATGAGATGCATCAGGGCGGCTGGGGTGGTTAGGCAATGCGTACAGAATAAGTGAGCTCAGCTAGCTTGGCACTGTGTTTCGACTGCTTCCGCAGCAGTTCTTCCATCAAGTAACTCCAAAGGTTCAGACTTGCCTCCGAGGCGTCTTGTCAGGCAGGCCCCGGGTCAATTAGGCCTAACCGACACCGGGTCAAAAAAAATTAGCAGGTATTATTATGCATATACTATATGTGCATCTACTAATCTAAAAATTATGCATCTCGGTTCAGCCTAACTTCCGATCTTTTGCAGTCAAAATTACAATTTAATACAGTGTTGCTTGAAAAATTATATATGTTGTTATGTATACGGTAAAGTGGTGAACTCTGATTATTTTCGTTCTAGTTCCATCCCTGTTGTTGTTAGGGGTTCTATTTTAGTGTGAAGTAAGTTACTCGACGATTAAACTTTCGTAAACAAAGTGTGGATGGAGAGATTTTTCAGATAAGTTTAAGCTTAATGCTTATTTTACTGAGAAGCTAAAATGCAAATGAGTTAAGGAAGCTTACGTTGATTACGCTGTCCATATGCACAGATGCATTATATAATGTCTTTAACAAACGTACCCATATACCACAATACGGTATTGCCCCTTCCTGGGTCAGAATTAGTGGTGGGAAAGAAATTCGTTAGTGGGGCTTGGTCCAAAATTATTCTGATTATAGTTGTTAATTGGTTAAACAGTTAAATAAGTCGATTTCAAATGAAATTGGATTCTGCTTAAGCATAGCTCAGCTCGGCTCGTCGATTCTAAAAATAAAATAATAGTAAATTAAACTAGTTAAAATTCGCAAAAAAAAACTCAATAAGTAAGACGAGGTCGTAGCTTAATATCCACCCCTAATCGGAATGTTACAGGTTTAAACTACCCTAATAAGGCCCACCCCTGACAAGCGGTGGTACATGATCCCAAGTCCCCCACCCCCACCACCACCACCGTATTTAACCTCGCGCAACACATGACAACACAAACAAAATCACATGTGAAACCAAGCAGACAGACAGGGTACAAAAGGCGTAACCAAAAGTGACGTTTTGCTTCCCAATTAATCCTGCTACTTTTGTTATACACAAGCGTCGTTACAGGTCGGGCTGTATTGATTTATGCAACACAGATTTGTATCCCCCTCCTTTGGGGATCAAAGTCCCCGTTTCTTTTTATTGTTAAACAAAATTTTGGTTTGGCACGAAGAATAAGGGATATTGTAAAACCAAGAGAAACACCGGGAGAAAATGATCATGCTATCCATAGTATAAATACCTTGGAAATACGAGAGAATGGTTTGTGGAGAAGTTATTTATAAATGCAGGAGAGAGAAGATATGATAGATAAGGGTAGACAAGGAAAATCATCCATAAATTAAATTTGCATGCACATCTTGTATTTTAAAATAAACTTACAAAAAAACTACCCGTCTTATATTTTGAAATGGAGTACGATGTAAAAAATTTCGCGCAAGTGCCGGATCAAGGGTAATATGAAGATTGTTCAGACACTGTCGGAGATGGTAGAATTGCACCTAATTGATCAAACTGAAAGTTTTGGATGGTTCATCGGATGGTTGGAGAGCATGATGCTCGTGCTGCGCAATCAGGAACTGATTTCCTAGCCTACTAACACATGCACGCCGATCAGGTCGGTTTAGGGGATGCGCGATGTACCAACTCTGAAGCACAGGATGCCCGATGATTCGCGTTAGGTGCTCGCGTGGCCTACGTTCCAAATCGTCAGCACCGGTAGAGCAGCCTTGTTCTTCTGTGCAGCACATGTCAGTGGCCGTCTCTCCGAGAAAACTCATGTCAGCAGTGGCGGATCCACCAACGGTTAAATCTTATTTTGTTGGTCTAAAATTCCTATTTATCTTTATAGATGGGTTAAAATTTTAACTCAAATTCCTAACCCATCTACATGGATCTTAACCGGGAATAGACTTTCCAGGCAAACCCTTATTGGGATCATATGACCCGTGTGTCGCTCTTTATATATGCATGAGATGACTTTAATTGTTCAAGTGAGATTAGCATACAGTGACACTGGTGGCCTAATTTCTTTGATCGCTGTGTGTATACTGCGGGAACCGTTGCTCCAGAGTAGACAAACAAATTAGTGCTAATTAGTAAATACGAAAGTTTTCTAGAGGACAAGGAAATGTTACTACTTGCAGTAGTAGTGATCAAGTACTATTTTTATGTAAGTTCATATCCTAACTCAACTAACATAGCAAGAATCAACGTAGAGAAAAATTTATCGAAAAAGTTAACCAGGGGTTTTCGCGTCTGTACTGCATTAGTGGTGTACATTAATTACTGTTTATATCTCTATCTAGTTCGCGATGTATATTTTGCAGTTGATGGTTCAATGTTATTTATATATTTCTATGGAACATATCCGGTGCCTGATGTATTTATCCTCTAATGTTATGTGATATGGTAGGGTACCGGGGGATCTCTAAACTATAAGCTACATAGCCATAGGAAGGGCACATGACAAGCCTCAAAAGGGACACAAACTTGGCATCCCTACTGCTACAAACCTTGGGGGAGACAATAGTGACATGGGCAAGAGTACCTGCTCATTTGACTTGTGCTGTGTTAGGCCTATGATTCATAATCGTCTCCTATTGTTCCTCCCATTCCCATTTCCCTCCTATAATCAACTCTTAACAGCATTGCAATCATGCTTACTCTCCTGTATATAATCAACTCTTAACAGCATTGCAATCATGCTTACTGTGGAAGAAAAGGCCAAAGTTTGAATACGTCCTACACATTTCTTACAAGTTAACCAACACATATTTTTCCAAACAAAATTGAAAATTAGTCGCCAATAATTCCTTACAACTTGTTCCGTGAATAAAGGACTTGACAACTGAATGATTGATTAGAGAGTTGCTTAATGTATTATTCTGATCTTCATTTTACCAACTCCGATCTGCTTGTAAGCAAGGTTTTATTTTATTTTTTATTTTATTTTTAAAAATAAAACCTTGCTTACGCCGTGTCTCCCACAATGTATGCATATGTTCATTTTACTGGGTTATTTTATTTCACAATTTAGTAGGTCAAATCTTACTTTTTTATTTCTATTGTTAACACTTACTCAGTTGATCATATAAGACTTTTGACCTGTGTTATGCAATAGAGCAAGTAATTATTGAGAAATTGCTACCTATTTTTTTTAACTTGTAGTCAGGACGCTTACCGATTGTTATTTAAGAGGAGAAAAAGTTTGTCCAAAACAGATATTACATGTACAAACAAATAGTCTTTTGTGAAATGTTTTGTTTGATGGAGAAGGGAGGGATGTACATGCATGTTTCTCCATGCTTCTGGAAAATCAAATAGCACTTTACGCAATCTGATGCGTAAAGTGCTATTTGATCGAGGAAATTACATTGATTTTACAGAAACACACATGAGGAGATTATTTACACTGCATCCAAGGACTAATTAATTAGCATATCCAACATATGATAGCACGATCTGTCAACACTTAACGCGATCGTACCTACTCACATGCATGGAACACTACCAAAGAGTCAAATTAAGATGCATCTATGGGTAGATTCGATTTCATCGACGTTACTACCTGGAGCATTTTCGTATATGCAACACACACCGATATATTAGCAAAACTCAGAAACTAAACTATCTAGAAAAATTCAGAAACTAATAGAAAAGGGCGTTATTACATTACTCTCTCTCTCTCTCTCTCTCTCTCTCTCAGGTACATGACCTTTTCATTTTCTCTAAATTTTTTACCGTTACAATTACAAGACTGTTATTTTAATTAGTGCCCTCACTCATCTGAAAAATAGTACACTCACAAGCAATCCAGGGTGGCCTTGAAAAAAGAAGAAGGGTCATGGGTCATACCAATAAAAAGAATTAAAAATAAAATAAAAATCACTCATGCATGCAATATATTGCTCAATCATCTCGTTTTTTTCTTCCATTTTTGCTGCAACTAACCACCCTATATATTACCTTATTTAATACAGTTTGTTAAAACTCGAGAAAGGCCACAAGGACTCACAAACACATGCATTGAGCCATGCATGAAAGCACGTGGACTCATCTTATCATCATCGATTAATTAAGGATTAATTCCTTACATGTCATTGACATGATCCCTTATATGTCACTTATTATAAGGTTGACATATTGTCTCAGATCCACATGTCAGTGACACGTCAGTGACATACAGATTGTGTAGCTGGCTATGGCTAGGCCTCGGGCCGGCCCAGCCATGGAGCTTGACTCTGGGCATTTTTCACAGCGTTGAATACATTTTTCATGTGGTATTTTGATCCTGAGCCTCACGCCGTTGCCTTGAAGGTCCGAGGCTCAGCTCCGCCTCTGATGACATATAAAGAATAAACGAAATTATTAAGTGGCATATAGGACATTGCCCCATTAATTAATTAATCAAAATCACATCAAGCTATCTACTCCATATATTCATAATCATAATCAAATTGCCAACCATAAGTTCCCGAGAATGCAAAGTACATAATCATGTAAGCTCAAAGGCTAGTGCCAACGAACCACAGCTCAAAAAATTAGTACTAGTGAGTACCACAGTTCAAAAAAATAGTACTAGTGAGTACCACAGTTCAAAAAAATAGTACTAGTGTGTACCACAGCTTAGAGATGGAAGCAAAAAAAAAAACAGTACTAGTACTTGGCTAGTGTGCCAACTACAGAGCCCCGCACCAAACCCTAACTAACCCGTTCGTCTGCTTCCAGGTGGCTGTACGGTCTTTTTCACCTGCCCAGCCGGCACCAAAACAGCACTGGCAAATGGAATCTGGTTAACCATTTGACTTTGAGTTTTTTTAGAAACCCCTCTTATTTATATTAACAACTCAACGATAAATTAGATAGGTACTTAACTTTTATATTGAAAATTCTAGAACAACAACATGATAGAACTTTTTTATTATTAATTAACCTTTTCAAAAAAAATATATTTTAAAATTAACTTCTCGCGAACTGTATTTTCAATTCTAACCTCTTTGGTCACACCATCATCAGTGGCGTGACAAAATAACATTATCACGCCATAAGATAAGTCCGCTAAAATAACACTTTTTGTCACGCCAAACAACACTGTCACATCACGGGTGGTGGCGTGACAAGATATTGCCCAAATACGGACTGGCGTGATAGTGTTGTATTGTCACACCAAGGGTGGTGGCGTGACCAAATGGACCAAAATTAAAAATAAAGTTCGTGGGAGGTTAACTTTAAAATAAAACTAAAAATGGTTAATTAATAATAAAAAATCCAACATGACACCTTCAAGTCCTTCAGTCGATGAATATGCTTGACTTCTTTATCTTCATCGCAGTAGACTATGTATCTTTCAACAGTGACCATAATTACCGATAATCACGGCAGCGGGAAGTAGATTGTTAATGATCTCCGTTGATGTGTAGGACCTACGCCTTTGGTGGTGGTGGTGGTGTTCGTCGGAAGAAAATAATAAGTGATTTATTTGCACCCAACTCGGCGCATTATCGATCTCCGTGTAGGTATCGTCATCGTCGTTCGGTGAGTCGGTATGATAAAACCCATAAAGGTAACGAAAGTCCAGCCAAGAACTCGCCAGGGAAGAACAAAACTATGCGCCGGCAAGAATGCCATAGAATTATTATTTTTTTTACTAGGGGTGGAGCCAAATTTAGAGCACACTCGGGCTGGGCTAGCTCCTTCCTTAGCTAAGTCCACTTTCTCCTCTCTCTCTTTAAATTTTTCTAAAAGTTTTAAGTGCTATGCCCTGGCCTAAAGCAATGATCTGACCCCTAAAGTGTTGACTTTGAATTAGATGGGCAACAATTATACGGGACACAGCTATACTGTAGGTTCGGTTCTTGTTCTTCAGCTCTTTTTTAGGTCAAGGCTCATAGTCTCCACCCTCTCTTCACCTGCTAGCTGTTGGTTCTATCTAATCTAACAGAGTAATATTGTTTGTACTTGTTAATCTTTCCAGGGACCTTTATGTACTACACTTTTGTACTAACTTCCATTAATCCATAGTTTTTTTTATTAAAAAATAAAAACTATTTTTCCATAGCTCGTGGCCCGTTGTGGTCTAAGACTGCCTTTTTTAAAAGCCATCTATTTTGCACGTGACGTGAGCGTTACTACATGTAAGAGAAAACCTTTGCGAATAATTGGATCTGCTACCCTACAGTGACGTGATGCCTACAGTGTTTTTTCAATCCGAATTCTTTACAGCAATGTAGAGGTTTGCTACAGTATTTTTTAATGCACAACGTACCGTGGCTACCGTTCTGATTTTGCTCCTGTAATGTAATTACAGTTCCGATAAACGTATGATCATGCATATATATCATATGCATGCATATATGATGATGACGGCGATGATAACCGCAGCGTTAGCTACCTAATTAAGCTTCGCTCATGCATGCATACCCTTTCTTTTACAGCGACCGATCGATACGCATGCGTGGTCAATTGGCCATACGTCATGATTCAAACGTTCAACCAGACGTAATATATTTGAGTGCTATGCAGTATAAGTCTAAGACTACGAAGACCGAGAGCGCGCACGCCGCCACGGCCGCCCAATCATCACAAAACATCAAATAAGGGGAGGGTTTAGAACCGGCCGCCGCCGCAAGGCACCTCCACCATCGCTCGCACTGCGCGCCGCGCCCAAAGACGACATCGCCCGGCCGCCAAACATGGCACCATGCCGCCACACCGCATCACGGAAAAGAGGAAGGGAGATGGAGCCGCCCAACCATCTGCGCGTGCCGCGGCCGCGCCGCCCGTCTTGACTGCCGCGCCCTCTGCATCTTCGCGGCGCAGCCACCACCACCTCGGCCCATGACCCGACGGCCATACCACCGGCTCGCCTGCGCCGCCACCTCGCCACGCCGCCACTGCGGCCAGCTGCCCTCGGCCATGCCCGTAGCGCCGCGATCGAGTTGCTCGTATCGCGGCCGCCGTGTGGCTCCACCACTGCGATCGCCCGCCCGCTCCGTGTCGGCCACCGGCCGGCAAGAGAACTCAAGCGGCGTCGGCCCTCCGCCCGCCGGCACCTCCTCCGCCACGGCCTCCCGCCCGCGACGGTGCCGCATGAGCTCGCCGGCCGCGCCAAAGATAACGGGAAGGGAGGGGAACGGCGCCGCCGTATGGCGCCTCCACCCGCCGCCAAGCCGCCGCTCCTCGCCTCGCGCGCGTCCCCACGCGACCCGCTCAAAGCCGGCCGCGCCTCAAGCGCCTCCTCCTCCGACCGCCGCCTCATAAGCGTCACCACCGCGACGCGGTGGTGCCACCGCCGCCGCCTGCAAGCCGCCGCCACCGAGTGCGGGGTAGGGAAACCCTACCCCGGCCGCAAGACAGCGCGCTCCACGGTAGAGCCGCCGCCACCGGGGCGGGGTAGAAACCCTACCCGCCTTTTTAGCGGCGAAATGGCCGAGGAGGCCAAAAATCTTGCCCAACTCCTCGGTAGGAAAAAGAAAAAAAGAAAGAAAACGAAAAAAGGGCCGTTTTGCAGAAAGGCCCTCGGATTTTCAGAATTACGCGGAAAATTTCTCGAATTGAAATTTTCACGTTTTAGCCCAAAATTGCGAATTCACCAAAATTCATATTCCAATGAGAAAGGGCCTCGGGAATTCAAATTTTGAATCAGTTTTTGCATTTGAAGCATATTTTACCTTGTTATTATTATTTCTATGCAATTTATTTGTTGTATTTACTGTTTTGATTATTTGTGATTATTAATATTGCTTTTAATCATGAAAAATAGCGATAAATCATGAAAATGCATGGAAAATATTTAATCACGAACTAGGAGTTCAAGAGCATTATAAGAATTTTGCAATCATTTTATGGAAATTACCAGCAATAATCTTATGAACCTTTTGCATGAATATGAAAAATGACTGGCATCACGAACCAGGAGTTCGAAGAACTGACCCGGCATGGCCAAAATTTATACAATCTCCAATTATGTGATAATGTAATCACGAATGAGCAGAAGATTGAAAAGACCATCTCTACCTTTACCCGAATGTGGTGCAATCCGCACGCAGCTTATTGTCAAAATGGCTACAAGTAGTATGCCGCAGTTGATTGACATCATGAAAATTGCGGAAGCTCAAGATGATGTTCTAAGGAAGAACTACATCTCACAGCCACCTAGTAGCAATATTGGTCATGAAGCCAATACTAGCAGCTACAAGGTGATGAAGCCTCTCACGAAGGAGAAGGGCAAGAAGGGTAAGGTCGTGAGTCGCACGTAATTGGTGTTTCTGATCTAAGAAAGGGGGCAAATGATAGCATGAGGCACACCTCACCATTGCAGTACGTAAGATCCACACCCATTAGTTGCACTTATGGATGTGGACGACCTAATAGCGACCCCATCATGCCTCCTTTAGACATAGCAGCCCACGGTAGTAATTGCCCAAGAGGAGAAGATCGCCATGTAGCAGATTGAGGCAGAAGTTTCTGAATACTTCGCTGATTCGATCTAGTGCACGCATTGCACTTAGATCCTTTTACAGTCACTTGCATTTTGTGATTATGATGAAACTTTGAATAATGGTTGTAGGCTCTAGAAGAGCAAAGCATTAAATTTTTATGATGAGTCCTGCAAGACTTATAATTCCCGTATTTATGATAGCAAGTTATGTTCTAATATCTGAAGTATTTTATTTTATGTGTTGCTGGATTTCTGCTACATATTAATAAAGTACATTATATTAGAATGCATGTAGCGCCCTATGGAGGAAGTGTGCTTAGCAGGTAGCGGCACAATGAATACCACCTTGAGAGAGATGGAATTTTCAGTCGATCAGTAAGAATACTCGTAGCCTTACGACAATCGCAGGCAGCGATACATGTATAATAGGCTCAGGAAGGGCCACAATTATACTCCCTACGGACATAACTTTGGTCATTAAAGAAGCCATGTTGTGCCCATAATCGACTAGAACTCTCAAGGATATTCGCGCTAACGGTTTCCACGTAGAGACTGAAGAAGAGCATGGTAAGGAATACCTGCTCATTACAAAGCGTGACGAAAATAGTAGAATAATGGTATTAGAACGACTTTTTTCATTTGAAAATGGGCTATACTACACTAATATTAAGGCATCTGCAACCTATACTGCCCTGAAAACTATATTTAGAAGCTCTAAACCTCTTCTATCTCTGGCATGATAGATTATGTCACTTAGGTCTTAGGATAATGAGAAATATAATTAACAATTCACAGGGACATAGTGTCAATTTAAAGAACTTCCCGAATCTTGAAGATTTTGTGTGTCCTGCATGTACCATCGGGAAACTGACTACTAGACCCTCTACTCTGAAAGTAAAGGACGAAATCCCTGCATTCCTGGACCGTATCCGAGGAGACATTTGCGGTCCTAAACAAATTGTAAGGGTCATTTAGGTATTTTATGGTGCTTATCGATGCTTCCTCGAAACGGTCGCACGTTTGTTTAATGTCTACGAGAAACCCCGCTTCTGCAAAGCTAATCTCGTAGATAATTAACATTAAGAATAATTTCCCTTATCATCATGTGAAGTCCACCAGAATGGACAACGCCGGAGAATTTACTTCAAGGGCATATGATGATTATCGTGTGAAAATGAGAATTAAAATTGAGCATCCCGTACCGCATGTCCACACCCGAATGGACTAGCGAATTGTTATTTACCAACTACATGTTGGGGACACGCGATCTGCACGCAAAACTCTCATCAATTTTAGACCACCGACATATAACATCCATTCACCTATGCAACTAGCGCAAGGGTCAACATCGAAAATTTCTCATCTTTGAAGGTTTGGTTGCAAGGTTTATGTACCTATACCACCACCACAAAGAAATGAAATGGGCACTCTCTAAAAGTCCGGGATATCGTTGGTTATGAGACAAAGATCCATAATCGGTATTTGGACCCCACGACTAGAGATTTGCATGCAACCAGCTTCACGATAGCATATTAGATGAGAATTATTTCTCGTCATTAGGGAGAAATCAACCCTTGATGTAAAATGTCGAGAAATAGAGAAGTCCGTAAGACAATTGAAGTCTAGAAGATATTTGAAATCCATGCATATGACCCGCACTAGTGAAGCAAATAGAGAAGTTTAGAAGACAATTGAAGTCTAGAAGACAATTGCGATCCGAAGATAATTGATTTGCAAGCATTAGCGAATCAACCGCCTAACCACTTTAGTGATTTGAAGAGCGTGACCAAGTCGCATATGCACATGCACGCAATGCACCGAGAGGGTTGAAATACCGATGAAGGTATCCCTAATCCCGTCCTAAGGCCTCTGAAAGGACGAGAACTCCGACCCCTCGAATCCGAAATGGCAACCGGGATGCACGGTGAAAAGGATGAGAAGGACTTGACACACCGATCACCAAAGTACTCGAACTGTAAGGGAGCCGGTTGAGACTGCACCGGTATGGAACCTTCGGAAAAGGCATACTAGAATTGAACATCCCCATGAAGGAGACATCGACAAGGATGTGTGCGCACATCGGAATTTGAAAAACTAAAGGACTTGCCCATAATTGAAAGTAGCGGTAAGCAAATAGAAGCATTAGAAATATCGCTCCTTGAAGACATAGCTATAAACTTTATGATCTTGGGAGAATCTATGAATAAGCCAACGACCAATGTTGCAAAGAAAATTGTCACAATCATCAATCTTGATCCGAGCTGCGTGATTTCGTTGAATATAAGAAAAGGTCGATTGAGAAGATTGGAAGAAGGCAATAGAAATCGAATCATTCTCTTTGAATAAAAGAGAGGTGTTTGGGCTCATAGTGCACACCTCCCCATGTGCACCTCAGTAGGGCATAAGTGGGTATTTGTTCGAAAGAGAAATGAAAGAAGCAAGGCTCGTTGCACAAGGTTTCACTCAACGTCCGAGAGATTGTTATGAAGAAACCTATTCCCCGATCATGGGCGGAATTACCTTTAGATATTTATCTCAATGGCAGCAAACTTGGAAGTTAGAAGTGAAATTGATGGATGTGGTAACTGCATACTTTTATGGAAATTTGAATTCGGACATTTATATGAAGATACCTGAATGTATCCCTGTCCCGAACCAAGATAGAGCAAATAGAAATCTATACAGTGTGCGACTCAAAAAGTCACCGTATGGATTTGGCGATCGAGCGAGAATGTGGTATAATCGCTCGAAGCGACTTTCTATGCAAGAAAGGCTACACGAACAATGAGAATTATCCCTGTGTATTTATACGACGATCCCAGGATGGATTTTGTATAAATCTCAGTGTATGAAGATGATCTGAATATCATGGGAACCTTAGAAGGTATTAAGAAATCAAGCTCTTACACGAGTCGAGTTCAAATAAAAGATTTGGATCAAACCAAATCGCCTAGGCTTGCGGCTTGAGCATACTCGGAAGAGATTCTAGTACATCACCAACCTACACTCGTAAAGTGTTGAAAAGTTCGGCTTTGAAAAGGCATATCCTTCGAAAGTGTCGATGGTCGGGAGATCCTTGCCACAAGACAAGGACCCGTCTGCACCTAAAGAAGAAGGGGAGGAAGTCCTGGGACCAGAATTCCCGTACCTGAGTGCAGTAGGAGCACTCATGTATTTAGCAAACTGTACTAGATCAGGCATTGCATTTGCCGTAAACCTATTAGCAAGGTGTAATACAGAACCTACCAAAGGCATTGGCAGGAAATAATGGACATCTTCCGTTACCTCCAAGAAAGCAAAGAACTTGGTCTATTCTACAGAAAGAACCAAGACTTGTGTATGAATGACTATGCAGATGTCGGGTTCCTGTCGAACCCGCATACAGCCAAGTCGCAAACATACTATGTATTCCTATGTGGTGGAACTGCAATTCCATGAAAATCGTCTAAGCAAAGTCTTGTATCGACTTTGACGAACCACTCGCAAATTGTAGCACTGTACAAGGCCTCACAGGAATGTGTTTGGCTTCGGCGGAAGATTCACCACATCCAGCAGTCATTTGGATTGAATACCGCGCAAACCTCCACAATTATCTATGAAGATAATGCAGCTTGTATTGCGAAAGTGCAAATGAGTTATGTGAAGAGTCCCCGTAGGTAGACTTAAAGAAATCACTAAATTTAAGAAGAAAAGTACCCAAAGAATAAATCCAGGAGATAAAATGAAATTGGGTGGATTGTACTCTTTTCCTTACGAGTAATCTCATTGCAGAATGCATACCCTATTAAAACAAGGTTATACTACAATTATCTATCTATTTTTTAGCATTAAAACAAGGTTATAATATGAAAATATTACAATAATTACACATTTGATCTCCGTCCGCAACGGGCTTGTATCGTGGAGCGAACTTTCCAATCATATAGAGTACTTTATATCGCAGGAAAGAGGGTTAAACTAAGTAAGTAGCTAACCAGATAACCCAATTAGGATTTAGGATGATTGACCTTTTCCATTCCGCGGACAATGCGATGAAACGAAATCGATGCATGCATGTACGTACGCTATGACGGCGTTGCCTGACCCGTTGAAGAAATGCGGCGTATCTGCCATCTCGCTTACGTATCTGCGGCGTCGGTGACGGCGGCGAAGACGGCGCCTCTGCCATCTCGCTTACTTGCTATCTATGTAAGTTACAGAATTAAGCATTAATCCTATTGTAATTAGCACAGATTTGCAAAAGATTGATGATAGTTTGTGCTCTCAGAAGGAGAGTTGCAAAAGAACAAGTCTTTGCCATCTCAATCCTATTGTCTATACACTTCATGAAATGAATATGATAATATAAACTCAAGTATGCAATATATCGATCAATTTCAAACTCTAGTAAGACAATATTTCAAAGAAGGTCACATTAATGATGCGAATGTTGTGCAAGCAGGATGGATTGTAAGTCAATATAATGCTATGCTTGAGTACAGAAACACTAATTGTTTCTTACTTGACTGAAATGAAATAATGTTTGTATGGGTTGGTCGGATAACACAAATGGAGGATAGAAAAGTCACAAGAAAGCAGTTGAGGTAAGCTCTCAAACAGTCTTGCCTTTCCTTTTATATTTTTTGTTGCCATTTCAGATATGCAACACTGTCATGTTTTTTTTGTTTGTCTCTTGTAGGAATTCATCATTAATAAAAAAAAGCCAAAGACAACAAGAGTGACTCAAGTGATTCAAGGTTATGAGAGTCATGCACTGTTTAAAATAAGTAATCACAAAAGGCATAAATGGAATTGTCCTACCAAAAGAGGACATGGGAAAATTTTACAGTGGAGACTGCTATTTCAGGTGTGGTGCATTGATGGCAAGGCTAAACTCATGCTATAAGTGAGCAACTTTTATGTCAGTTGGTCGCTGTTCTTCGATTTGTTTTACAGCAATAGGACTTATCATTCACCTGTAGAAGTGAGTGAGATATCCTACTTTTTACCTTGGATTGCATATCATGGCTGATTCTAGCGAAAAGGAAATTTACCCAGTGTAATTTACTGGGTGATGCTTCCATCATTACAATCATTAGGTTGTTATCCTCCTGGTTTATGTCTTGTGTATCCGATTTTGACTCAAATTTTTCCAATTTTCCTAGACTAGTACACTGGTATCTCAGGAAACCCTTTACTCTCAGACATCTGCCTATTAAAGAGACTGCTAGATTTTAGATATTATGCAAAACTTATGCTAATTTGATGATTTATCCGATCAACCCATACAAACATACAAAAGAGACTGCTAGAGAAATATATTGTTAGCCAAAGTTTAAAAAGTTTGACTGCACGTACTCCAAAATGACATTCTTTTGTGATTGGAGGGAGTATCATCTAATCCAAATAAAAAATATGCCATTCTCCTTAAGGCTTTTGTTCAGATTAAAAACTAAAGGTTTGAGAAAAAAAGGATAGTTTATATTGCAAAATTTGCATCATGAATATTGTACTTATTTAATTACCAGCATGGTATTTGTCAAATAAAACGTAAACAAATAAAATTCTAGAAAGGTTTATTTTTCACACTTAGCTTAGCAAGCTAGTTTAGAAAGTTAAGCATGCCTAGTTCTCTGGGCACTATAGTAGGACCTTGTTCTCTGTGTAATACTTTATAATTCTGACTTATGCCAACACTTCCATAAATTTTGACCTGAATGTTGTAATTGTGGCAGCGTATTTTTTACAGATTAGCCATGACTCCCAAAGTCCAAAAAGCAGCACAAGTCAAGTCAATTGGAATACACAATATCGTAAAACCTAAATTTTACGAAATTTCATAGAACTCGATTACAAAATTAGCACAAAAGATCAAGACTTGGATCGCATCATTTGATTGAGATGCCTTAACAGCTTAATGCACACAATACCATCCAAAAATGCCCGCGATAGCCGACATTATGCACACAACAGTAAAGATCCCCATCTAGTCCCAACCATAATGGATCAACCGCAAAAGGTCTGCATCAGTTGCTAGACTCAACATTAGTCTCAGTAGGGTGCCCGCCGATCTAAATGACTTAATTGTCAGATCCCCATCTTGTATCGATTAATTCAATCACTCTTCACGGCCAATTAACCCAGCCAAGCACCGGTAGGGAGAGATCTATATAGGTTTGAGGGCGAGGGATGTATGGGCACGTACCAGCTGGGAGATGGCTTTGGGGAAGAGGTGGTGGTGTCGGCCGGCGGCGGTGGCGGCGGCGGGAGGCGCGAACGAGCGGAAGTGGAAGTGGGCCAGCGCCTTGTGGTCGGGGAGCGGACGCAGAAGCAGCTCCTCCATGAACTCCTCCGCCGCCGGGGTCGGGGGAGGAGGGGCGCCGGGGTCGGGAAGGAGTTCGGAGAGGAGGCGCGCCGGATTCGGTGGAGGAGGGGCGCCGGGTTCGGGGAGGCGGCGCAGAGGTCGGGGACCGATAGGGTTAAGAGCAAAACCCTATCGGTTCTTTGAACCTTATAAAAAACAACATCACAGACGGTTCTTTGAGGGAACCGTCTGTGATATGTGTGTAATATCACAGAAGGTTCTATTTCAGAACCGTCTGTGATATCACAGACGGTTCTGAAATATAACCGTCTATGATATTACACAGACGGTTATTATTGGGAACCGTCTGTGATAATTTACTATCACAGACGGTTCACAATAACAACCGTCTGTGATAGGCTCGCTGCGCCAAAACAAAGCCCAGACAGACCCAACACAGACGGTTTTGTGATGAGCCGTCTGCTATAGCCTCTTTTGTAGTAGTGTACGCTATGACTTTTCACGGTCCCTGATACACCCAAGGCGCCATTCTGGGGGTGAAAGAAGTAGTTATCACAAGAAAGAAAAAAGGTTGCCGGACATGGTGCATGAGCCATTGTGGATTTTTGACTGTAAGCAACATCAGCACGGGATCTCTCTCTCTCTCTCTCTCATGGTCTCACCCGAGAAGAGAATCCGTCGTGTCAGAGAGCATTGCGTCCCAGAAAATTGCAACATCATCGGCGTGCAAGGCGACAGTGCATTCTGCTCTGCTCAAGTTGCTAAAGCTCGAGGTTATTTTGTTCTGTGACGTTTGCTGTAATGGTAGTAGCAGCTGCTATTTCTTCCTTGCAAACAGACTTGCAACGCAGATGGTAGGTTATTAGACCTGTTTATGGGGACTGGATTTTTGGTCTGAAAGCCCCGGGCCAGAAGCCTGAAAACCCAAAAACACAATTAAAAAATAGAAATATTTTTAAAAAGTTCTAGAAATAAACTAAATGTTACTTTTTTTTATTAAAAAAGGACTAAAATAATATATTTAAATAGAGAAACCAATTTTCGGGTAGAACTTGGGCCTGCCGATTTAAGATCGGGCTTTTCAAGCCCAGCCTGAAGCCCGACCTGATGTTTGAATCTAGTGGTTATCTGTTCCATATGAAGCAAAGGGCAGAGATGCATCTCACCTCCAGTATCTAAAAAAAGATTAATTCCTTATATGTTATAGGAATTTTACTACGAAATCTCTGATTGTATCACTAACATGTGAGATCAAAACTCACGTATCAGTAAAACAATGAGTGTGGAATGAGGCAACCTTACGGGGGCATTGGCCAAAAGCCAAGTTTTGAACCGTCACGTGCTTATAAACACTTCACTCTTTCATGCAATTCTAGTTAATACCACTAAAAAATCCACACTAATGCCTCCTAAATGTAAGATTTAATGCTAAATGTGTTCATGTGCTTTCTACTCATCCTCTCAATGGTGTTAGAAGGATGTGTGTATTTGGAGTAGGTGCAGCTAATACGAGCATTTTCCATTCATGTTACTAGGATTTACTGAGGAGCAGGTGGAACTAATGCTAACACTTTATTTTTCCAACATCTATTATTAATTTAGAGCCCTGACAAAGCAGAATCTTTAAAGATAGCACTAACAGGGCAGGGGAACTTGGATTGTGTTAAATACCGTACAAAGAACAGACATAACCCTACTATTAGAATTCTCACTGCTCTTCGTGTGGAACCATTAATAGGAGAACATAAGGGTTCAGGCAGGTCAAGCATGGCAACACATGGGACATGAGATAGTGGTAACAGATGTGTGATAAAAGAAATAGACAAAAGCCACCTCTAGATCAGGTATACCTGAAGCATATAGATGGTTCTTACCACAAATGGATTGGATGTGATGATGCAGTTCAACTTGAATCACATGAGTCCTATAAACAGGAAGTAAAATGCAAGAACCAAATCACAACAGCATTCCAAAGCTCATGGCTTCATCCAAGAGAATCCTTGGTGCAATCTTCATTGCTTCTTTCTACTACTCTGCCTCTCTTGCTTTCCCGGGTCACCACGAGGGTGCTTATCCAATTGGACACAGTCCAAACTCAGGTCTTTCTCCAGATTTCTACAAATCCACATGCCCACAAGCTGATGAGATTGTGGTGTCTGTCTTAAAGAAGGCTATTGCAAAGGAACAGCGGATAGCCGCTTCCCTTCTCAGGCTCCTTTTTCATGATTGCTTTGTTCAGGTCAGCACAGTTCGGCATATTGCATTTTCTTGAGAACTGGAACCATGCTTTCAGCTTCAACCATTCATAATCTATATCAGCTAGTGGTGTATTCAGTGCGATAGATCAAAATGATTTTGCTCACAAGGTCAAATTTCAGGGGTGTGATGCATCAGTTCTGCTGGATGACAGCGAGGCAGTCGTAAACGAGAAAAATGCTATTCCCAATAAGAATTCTATCAGAGGATTTGAAGTCATAGATGAGATCAAAGCTGCACTTGAAGAAGCATGTCCAGAAACAGTCTCTTGCGCTGACACTATAGCCCTTGCTGCTAGAGGTTCAACAGTACTGGTAAATATATGCTCTCCTATTACAAAAACTTCTGCTAGTTGTAAGAAAAAAATAGAGAGGATTTCTCAAAGCAACTACTTCTTATCTTATTTAGAGTACTAAAAACTGGCATTCTGAAGTAAAACTTAATTTAGCTCTATTTGTTTATTTAAGATTAATTTACATATATTTTGAATAGTTTTAACACATGCCTGATAAAGTGATAATGCCATCTCATGACAGAGTGGTGGCCCGTATTGGGAACTTCCGCTAGGAAGGAGGGATTCAAAGACAGCAAATATGAAGCTAGCAAATAAGAACCTTCCTCCACCAAATGCAACACTACATCGTCTTATAAAATTTTTTGAAAGGCAAGGACTGGATAAGGTCGACCTTGTAGCATTATCAGGTATGACACCTCTTCAATGTTCAAATTAAACATTTGTGATAAAGTAGTAAAACACAAAGGGTTGATGGGAATTAACTATGCAGAAGTGGCTCCGTTAAATTATATTCTCTACAACCGTTTCTTGTCATAAGCTTAAGCTTGAAAATACTGTAAGAAAAACCATAAAAGTGAATAAAGAAAAGACATAAATGTTTTCAGTAATAATATCTGCTAGAAAAGGATGATTGGAAGAACACAAAAAACAGCAAAATATTTAGATTATAATCATATTAGATGTTCCAATTAGATCATCATTGTAGGACTTCAAACTAACAATGCAATTTCAAGTGCAATTCCATGAATATAGCTGTTACTACTGGATCTGCATATTCTCCTTCTCAAGGATACTTTTATTTTACATTTCAACAGGTAGCCACACCATTGGAATGGCCAGATGTGTGAGTTTCAAACAACGGCTCTATAATCAGCATAGAAACAACAGGCCAGACAAGACACTAGAGCAGAGGTTTTATTACACATTGGCATCAGTCTGCCCACGCACTGGAGGTGATAACAACATACGCCCACTAGATTTTGTCAGCCCTTCAAAATTTGACAACAGCTATTATAAGTTGATACTGGAGGGAAGAGGACTTCTTAATTCAGACGAGGTTTTGTGGACCGGAAAAGACCCAGAGATAGCAGATCTGGTTAGAAGTTATGCAGAAAACGAGTCACTGTTCTTTGAACACTACGTGAACTCAATAATCAAAATGGGAAACATAAATCCCCTCTTGGGTTACAATGGAGAAATCCGCAAGAATTGTCGCAGGGCTAATCAGGACATCTAGTCAACAAACTTCGATTTAAATCAGGGTTCCTTTGCTTGTGATCAACCATTTGATTTCGTCATTTTAAATATCATCATGCCAATGTTTGGTGACTTAAGTTGTAACTGCAACTTCAATTTGCTTTTTCATTGAAAGATATCACTCTTTTGCTCCGAAACAGTCCATTTCTTTCAATGGAAGGTGCACAGGGTGCGAGTCATTGTGTAACAGAGCAAACATGTCTTAACTTACTATTTCTATTGTGTTCAACCTAAACTATTATGGTTGTATACTTTTTCAAACAGCATGGCTCTTTGTACCAAATATCTCTACTGAATTGGATGATTTTCTAACAAGATTTTCTAAAGAATAGTATCAACAGCCAACAGGATAAAGCAGTAGGAGCTATTTCCAAATAATTGTTTAACAAATCAACAGGATGTCGGACATAATTATATACATGAGAAATGACATTAAACAAAACCTAAGTTAATTGGGTACAGAATGCAAACCTTCAAGAAATAATCCCCAAAACTAAGCATCCCTTAGCTCGCATTGTCTCATATCTCCTATCGTTTGTCCTCTGTGCTGCTTGTGTGGAACCAGATGTGCTTTCCCATGATGCTTGGCTTGCATGGTTTCCGCTAGGATCATCTGCTCGCCATGGTTGTCACGGAGTACTTGGCGATCACGCCCCTGAGAGGCGCCATGACGCCATGGCATCCTCAAGGCAAGATACGGACGCCATGGCAACCATGATCGAAGGATGAGCAGTAGGCAGTAGCACGTCGAGAGAGGAACAAAGAAAAAGAAGTAGACAAATCGAGAGCAAGAGGAAGATAAATCCGGAGCAAGAGGAAGAAGAACTCAAGAAAAACAAGAGGGGGAGGACAAATCGGGAGTTCAGGACTTCGGGAGAACTCAAGAAAAACCAAGAAGTAGAGGGAGTGGAAGAGGGAGTACCTGGCGTCAGGGGATCGTCGGCGGCCGAAGGCCGGCGTAGTTAGGGGCGGCGACGGCTCCCCTCCGCACCGCCAGGACGCCAAGGCAACGCTGTGACAACCATGCTGCTCGCACATTGCCTCTTGGTCTTCCAACCTGATGAATGATTAGGTTAGAAAGAAGTAGGTAGTATCTACTGGCATGATCATCAACGATTTGATCCACAATAACAAGGTAGTTCAGAGTTCAGACAAAGTGAACACTCACAGCATCCTGAAAGGCAGACAAGATGGTCATCCCAGGCAGTGCATGTAAACCATGCTGAAATTGGTGTGTAAGTGCCATGTTTTCAAGAGAACTTTGAATAGCGTTGCTCAATGACTTTACAAAAAAGAAAGAAAAGAAAACCTGATGCTCCACACGGGTTTCGTAGGTGTACCCCCCACAACAAAGTAGACTTGACAAGACAATGAATCTACACACAAACAGCACAACAGCCGAAATAGTAAGCACAACAATGACAACGAAGGCACAGGCACGCAGCAACAATAAAGCAATGATAGTAGCAATATCAGGAAAAGCTAACTTCAGTAAACAGACGTTACAAATCATGATAGAATCTGCAATTACAAACTTACGATGAAGCAAATTTATATAGTACAAGAAGCACATACATGAAATAAATGATTCAAAAATCAGGGGAAAGCTAACTTCAGAAAACAGATGTTACAATTCATGATAGAATTGGCAATTACTATGAACTAACTTGTAAAGTTCAAGACACACATACATGCAAAAAAACAATTCCAAATGTTGCCCAGCCTCACATAGGATCACTCTCCCTTTGTTGTGTGTAACCTACACAAACAACAGATATAATAGCCACAACTCACATGTTGATCAAAACTGATGAAAAGATTGTACAATTAAATATGCATACTCGTGTATTAAAGAATGAGAATGAGAATACTGTAAAACTGTTCTCAAATATGGTTCACCTTCCTTATATCACAGTACTTGCAGTAGTTATTCATGTTATTGTTATATGATTAATATAATTACCATGTGAATGATGAACCTGTCATGCTGTTGTACATCAATCCTGATTTACACTGTTCCTAACCTACATGTAAATTAATGAAAATACTTCAACCTTTTGTGACAAATAGTTTTAACATTTGCTGTGCAACATTTCTCAAACTGAGTCGAGATTACAACATATTTATCCATTCAACAATTTAAATCTTCAGATAATGCTAATAATTGAATTGGAAATGACACCTTAGATAGACATACATCTTTTGAATTTCTTACCACATAGTACCCAAAATCAAACCTATAGCATCTCTTTAAGTGTGAAATTATCTCAACTGAGACATGCATAAGATCCAACTTCTGCGATATTTCTAGAATCTAAATCAAAATGTAGTGGAGCTACTGTAGGAACAGCTCTAATGAATAAAAATCTATATGCACAGCTGATGATTGTGTGGCTAGTGTTGTAAATGGAACAAATATGTACATGTACATGGTAGGGAAATAAGCAAAGAGGGCCCTATACAAGAGACTAATCACACAGCTAATACAATGTGTAACACCCCCTAACCTCATAGTGGATCAACAACATTGAGTTTGAAGAGGTAGAAGTTGTGTTGAGCTCGAGTCTGTGCCTTGGTGAAGAAATATACTATTTGAAGCTCCGAAGGCACATAATGGAGAGTGACAATCTACTCCTGCACCTACGATCTCATGTAAGAAGCATCGACGCTGATATGCTTGGTGAGCTCATGCTTCACTAGATCTTGAGTAATACTGATCGCACCGGTGTTGCTCGATAAGAGAGGAGTCGGTGCAGAGACAGAAATACTGAAATCCTCGAGTAGCCACTGTAACCAAGTGATCTCAGCCGTCAACGACGCCATAGACCTCAACTATGCCTTAACACTCAAATGAGAAACAGTCGTCTGCTTCTTGGTCTTTCAAGCAATCTGAGAGGAACCAAGGAAAACACAGTAGGCAGAAAGAGACTGACGATCAAAATGATCACTAGCCCAGATCGCATCAGAGTACGCCTGAAGCTGCAGAGAGCTGGAACGAGGGTATAAAATGCGTCGAGTGATGGTCCCGCGAAGGTATCGTAGAACACGAAGAATGTGACTGTAGTGGAGATGAGTGGGAGCAGAGATGAACTAGCTCAGAATGTGAACTGAGTGAGAAATGTTAGACCGAGTGATGCCAAGATAGACGAGGCTCCCAACAAGGTGGCTGTAACGAGTGGGATCCTCAAGAGGCTCACCGTTAATGGACCGAAGGTGAACTCTAAGCTCCATAGGAGTGTCCATCGTGTGCTAGTCAGTGAGACAAACGCGAACAAGAAGATCCTTAATGTACTTCTATTGAGAAAGGTAGTAATAAATGCTACTGAAAGCAATAGTGCAATGTGGAATTTCCATCACCGAATTGATAGACATGTGATCCAAGAAAACTTTTCACTGCATACAAGTTGCTCAGAATACCAGATGCAATGTATAATTCAAGAAATAATTTCAATTATATGTTTTTATTTAAACCAGATACAGAAAACAACAAAAGTTGTGAATCCCAATCCATAAAAAAATTGTCTCCAACTGACATCACACTTTACACCAAAGCAGCGTATCTTCTTATCACATAACTATAAGTTGGAAGTGATTTTAAGATCCTAAAATTGTTGTTCTTGTGATCAGAAGATAGACCAGAGGAGACACTTAGTGCTTTTAGAAGCACAAGGTGCGCAAAAGTACCTTTGATCAATGGACGAATAGCATTGATGGGACAGGAAGCCAAGGTGTTCCAGTCTAGCAACATCCCTATTCAGGTTTAAATACCAATACCATGTTAGAAATGTATGATGTGCCAGTCAATAATTTATGCAAGGTAATGCATTATCAATTTAGTAATTTACCCTCCACCATATAATTATATTTTATCAGACATAGCAAATGATTTTTCTAAGGCTTCACAGGCATTCACTGTAATGCTAGCAAAACATATTCTTGGTTTTAAAAGACAAACACTCAATTTCTAAGGTCAAGTACTCAAGTCATAACATGAAACGGCGGGCCATTTTAGTGCGGCATCTCTTAGAATTCATGATGGTTGGGAAGCTCATCATTGGTTATTTTTGCGTTCTTCAGAAGATTTCTATTTCTCAACAATTATGCCTATACTTATAACAATCAGACTAGAGAATTTTGTATCAGATATATTCAACAAACATGTTTTCCTGGGTTACACTGCGCATTTGCTTTGGTCATAAAGCCAAATAGTCAAAGCTGAAACAATCGAACGGCATGCAGTGGACCCTTGAAACCTAAGCATCGAGCATGCATACTAGGAATCACAATGGCCCGGCCCAAAGCCATTTAACCAGCCAATTTATTTCACAAAAGCCCTGCCCTAGACGCTTCTTCTCCAGCGCTGGCGAAGAGAGGGTTCGGCTGGCGGCGCTGAACTCGGGAACGTGGGAGTCCATCGACGCGGTTGGGACGGAACCCGAATGCGGAGTTAAGCAGGGCCAACGAAGTGCAAATGAGACGACGGAGAATCACGGAATTGCTCGGAGAAATACGCGATTTGGGAGATAGAAGACAAGGCGGCAGGGACTCACCGCGGCGTCGGACGACAGAACGCGGGTTGGTCTCTCTCCGAGGAAGGCCGGTCGGCGCCGAAAGGGAAGTGAGTGTGTTTCTCTCTCCGGAATGGATCCCCTCATCGGTTCAAATTATCAGAAGGGGACGGCCGGCGGTGGCGCCGCGCCGCGCCGAGGGAGCGGGACAGCGGAGGGGGCCTACTGTGATGTCTCGAGGGTGATGTATGTGGCTTTTATTCTATCGAGAACTCCGATATGAAAGTAGATTTTATTTAAAAATAAAAAAGTCAAGTTTACTCTCTTCAACTACCAGAAAGTCCGATTTATCTTTTTAATCTTTAAAACTGGTTATTTAACCCTTTAAATTTACAAAATCAGGTTATTAAAGATCTCATGGCGGTTTGAAGCATCGGTTTTGCGTATGTAACCGGATTTGTCCCAGACAGCATGTGTTTGTTGTCCTGTGTACATGTTAGTGTCCAGCTCAACGCTGTTGCTGCCCGCGACGTACAGGTCCTCCACCACGTGGACGGTGTCGGTGGCCTCCCAGAGCAGCTCGAGCATAGTGTTGTACGACGAGTACGCGACCACGCCATGCGTCGTGTGAGGACCCCGGAATATTGGCGGTTTATACCAAATTAATAATCATACGAAAAGCAAAATTTTTAATCAAGAACAATCAAGTCTCAATTAAAAATTATACTAGAAGCACAATTATTAACAAGGTACAAATCTAATATTCAGGTTCCCGGATATGCCTCTCATGTTAGCTCCCAGGATGAGCTGCTAACATAGACATATCCTTACAACATTATATCATAAGCATACACGATTGGAATATATTAATAAAAATTTACAGCGGAAACACTAAGTAAACCAGAAAGGGAAAATGAAGTAATAAAATAAATTCTCCAGTGGAGCGCCACAACCCAAGTGCAACTTAACTGGGATTAAAGCCGAAGTACCAACGTAATCGCCTTAACTTGACAGATTAACTAGGACGTTCTTTACCTGCAACAAGTGGACAATTCCACTGAGTACTGAAGGTACTCAACAAGACTTACACAAACTATTTAAAATAAAGTGTTTGAGGGTCCTATACAAAGGATTAGAATTTGTAGATGCATAAGGTTAACAACAGGAAGGTTATAATGGTTCAATTTTGCATAAAGCAATACATCTTAACCTACATTTGCTAAGTTTTAGCAAAGCAATTTTTATAAATCCATTTGGACTAAAACAGTAAACAAATGAAAGCATAATCATAATTTGTATCAGATTTAAGTGGCTACAACCACTAGCAACACCTTGAATGATTCCCTCTCATGCCGAAACAATTCCCATACAAAATTTTATTTTCAAAATCTATACAAAGCGCTATTCAAATTCAAGCGTTGTCCGTAACCGTGGACACGGCTATTCGAATAGTTTTAATCCCTGCAGGGGTGTACATCTTTACCCACACGACTTAGTTAGCATGTAAGCCTCCGGAATAATAGCACACTGCCTTTGGTATGCCGGCCGGGTAAACTAAGATTTGGTATTTTTCAACAAGTTGACACTATTGAGCTGGAATACCCATGTGTGACTGATCCCGCTCAGTACAAGTTACTAGTAGAACCTGCCAACCGGGGGCCCACATGTTGTGCCGGGAATGCCGATCCGAAAAACAGAAATTAAATGACAGAAAGTAGAGCTGTGCTAGCTGCACATATTAATTCGCAATCGGAGCCCTTAAGGTACATACATGTGATGGAACGCATGTATGGCCTCACCCTCCTAAGAACATATGATATAGATACGAAATCAAACACATATGTCCTCACTTTCCTGTTTTCCAACTCAATAGCATTAACCTTTTACTTAACCAAACAGCGCCCATACACTGCGTGTGGAAGTACGTTGGGGCTTGAATCATCCAACCGATGTTCAGTCCTTAATCAATCCAGACAAGACAACCACATTTCCCAGTCTCGTGCACTAAGGCACCATCACTAGCATTCACTTGTCCGGATTTAAAATCAGTGTGAATAAGCAAAATTTGCTTTCCTTTCAAATTTAAATAAACTGAACAAAGAATCAAAATAAATGAAATTCATTTAATGTTTTCAAGTTTGGTAAAATAAAACTGACACACTATAGATTGCATGACTAAGCAATTGCTGGAATAAATATTTTAGTATAACAACACTACCTTAAGTTTGAGTGTATGATCTGATTAAAGGTAAGCCACAAGTATTAGGTTATAACTACCTATTGACATATCACAATTAGATTTTTAGAAACTAGCATGCAATAGTATCACTGTGTTTTGTAAATTTACAGTTCAAAAATTGGGATCAATATGGTGCAAAGAGGATGCTTGCCTTGGTAGAAGTCCACTTGTTCACTCTCGAAGGCGTTATTGTTCATGTCGCGCAATTCGGGATCTAAAGAGAAAATACAAAAGCAATAAACATCGATAAAATCGAGAAATCCAAAATGCTCAAAAATGCATGATAGTTACATAGTAATGAGGTTATGATTCTAGATACAATTAGGTATAGATATTAGTTTAATAAAAATTCAATTTCTTATGGACTGGTTAAAGTTAATTCAATTTCGGGTGGAATAATAATGACTGACAATACCTAGAGTTTAGGTGATGTTGTTTTCCTTAACAAGACATCTAGTACTCACAAACACTCTCTACTAATTTTTAATTTTACAAAAATTTTCTACACCAATTCACCTAATCAACTAAATACTTAACTACTAAATACTTTATTTCCCTAATTACCTACCCCTAATCACTCTTCCCCCTGATTATCTTATTCCTAATCACCTCCCCTCCTATCTCTACCCCTACCCGACCGATGCTCTCCTTCTCTCCCTTATCCCTCTCAGGCCGATTCTCTTCTCCCTTCCTTATCTCTCTGCCTGTCCCTCTCGGTTTCTCTCTCGGCTCTCTCTCCCGGCTCTCTCGGTCGCTCCACCCTCTCCATGGCGCCGCCTCCTCCTGGCGCCTCCTCCGGCTCCTGCGCTCCCTGCGCTCCGGTTCCCTGCGCCGCCGCCGCTCTCCCGGCTCTGGCTGCTCTCCCCCCTGGCACGATGGGCCAGTTTGACGCGGCACGAACAGTGTCGGGCCGTGCCAAGTACGACACGGAGCTAGCAAGGCCTGTTTGGCCCGCGAGCGGAGAGGCCGAGAGAGGAAGCCGGAGGAGGAAGCTAGGGCTTGGCAGCTAGCCAGCGTCGAGGACGGGAAAGCTAGCCGACAAAAGAGAGGAGGAGGGCGGGGCGACACCGGCGCAGAGGAAGGAGAAGGGGCAAAGACAAGGAGGAGAGGAGGAGGAGGAGGAGGAGGGGGGGCGGCGCCAGCAGTCGGTGCGGAGGGAGGAGTAGGCGGAGGGGCGCACAGGCTGAGGGAGGAGAAGGCATGGAGGCGGCGGGCTCAGGACAGGAGGGAGCCGAGAGGAGAAGCGGGATGGGGGTGCGATAGGGGATTAGGGGGAGAGGAAGGGGCACGGTGGGTCGGCTAGGTAGCACGATGGGGCGTGCCTGGGGCGGCATGATCCGGTAAAAATCTACCCGTTAGGCATTTTTGGCACGGTGGGCTGAGCTCGGCACGGCACGACCCGTTTAGCCCCTAACGTTTGGATTTTCAAAAAAATCCAAATGTTTTTTTTACCGTTTAGGGCTTTAAAAATATAAATAAAATAAAATTCTAAATTTTTCCTATAAATAGCCACCATATCCCCCTCATTTAGCACCCATCCATTCCTCATTCTCTCTTTCAAATTCTTTTGTGCAAATTCATATTCGTTGTAAGATAATTTGGCAAAATTCAAAAAAATTGTGCCAAATTTTGAAAAATTGAATTTCTAGCAGCTAGTCAGCAAAAGAGGTACAATATTATTTTTTGCATTATTATTATTTTATTATTATTTATGCTAAGATGAAACTAGCTGGGACTACAATCATAAGGTAGATCGTCAATCTCTCTGTCGTTTAATTGCTTATGAGGATTTACCGTTAGACTTTGGGGAGTCTATTGCTTTCCAAACTTAAACTATGACTGCATATAATCCTAGATTTTCTAATGCTTCTAGGCAGATGACGAGGATTAAAACCTCTATTTATTATTTAGTATATAGAGATCATACGTCTTCATGGTCATAAACCCTAAAACTAATGACCTCACTGGTCATAAGAATTTCAGAGGTTACATAGTACCCAATCTGGTCGGACATGGTTCCAAACTAAGTCTCCGACCAGTCAAATGCTCATAAGGCTTTGAACCGATGTCTGGATCTACGACCAGACATATGCTTTACCGTGTGACGAATGGAACATGTGTTATATATTCCATACCACGCGACGTTACGATACTGAAGTACGGTTATATGGCTCATGGACATATAACCGCACGACAGTTGGTACATTATCAACAGACATATCTCTTCGACCAGACGCGTTGCTTCCCGAACAGGCGTCTCCTCCAGAGACAACTGCCAACCCTTCATCAACTATATAAGGAGGAACGCGGACTGAAGATGGAGAGACCGGAACAGGGAACAGTGAAGATCATTTGGGAAACACCCTCAAGAGTCTTGTACTCCCGAATTAGTCTTTAGTCTAAATTCTATACACCCTTTGTAATAGCCAGTTCAAAACAATAAAGAGCAGTCTCACTACTTTCTAGAAGATACACGCCATTTTCCTCTTTTCATTTATATATTCATAAGATCGGCGATTTGATCGTCGACAGCAGACAACAACGAAGGATCTAGTAAAAATACCACAATGAACGCTGTAATAAAATAAAGGAACTATTTAGGACAAGCATATTTTCGATGGCCCTGACCTTAGACATATGGAGTGGTTGGGCTAGGGAGAATTATCTTAGTAGTTGCTTATTATGTTAATGACGACTGGGTAATGGAGAAAAGAATTATAGGTTTCAAATTAATTGATGTAGCACACACGAGTGAAAACATTGTGAACTGTATTTATCAAAGTCGTGGAAGACTTTGGTTTTAGAAACAAAATATTCTCAATTATTTTAGACAATGCCGCTTCAAACTCTAGGACTATGGATATTATTACTCTAGTGTTGAGTACATACACCGATTCATTCTTGCTACATAAGCGACACGTTTGTCATATTATTAACCTTATAGTCAAATGTGGTTTGAAGATGTTGAATTCGTATATTAAAGCTTTTTTATGATGCAATATCTTAATTGAATAATTTTAACGTAAGAATAGCAGCATATAAGAACTTCTGCAGGCGATGGGTGTACGTTCAAGAAAGTTAGGTTTGGACATACTGGTAAGATGGAACTCTACTTACCTTGTGCTTAAGAGTTTTTTTACCATATAAGAGCACTTTTTTGTTTTTATTCAAGCGCACTATCCGAGCACTAATGGGAGTATACTTTTGACTGAACAACATTGGTTCGTTGCTGAGAAGATACTTCAATTTTTAGAAATTTTTTATGAGGACATTGTTGCTTTGTCCGCTGCCTATTATCCAACATCTTGTATTATTATACATAGTATTTTACAGATTGATAGTTATTTTAAAAACTATGAAAATGACATAGTTTTAAGAGAGACTGTTTTTGCTAGGAAAATTAAATACTTTAAGTATTGGAAAGAAATCCCTTTCCTATATGCATTTACATTTATTTTAGATCCTATAGCTAAAATTGATGGATTTGCTAATATTCTTGATCTTCTTAGTGATGTTACAAGGCTAAACTATTATAACTATTTTACAGATGTTCATCTCGATTACATGAGGTTTTTCAAAGGTATGAAAATAAGTTCCAGGGAGTCCGCTTGCAATGACCTCCAGTAGCACCCACCTCAAGTAACACGACAAATCTGTGGGGTAAGATCTGAGGTGCACTCTCTTCCTCCAGGTCCGGGTCTTCTTCTTCTACAGCGGCATCTTCTCAACAAAGTCCACGACCAACCTCCCACCTAAGAAATGGGGAGTTATCCGCCTACCTAGATAGCGATACGGTGGATTTCAATCCAAAAAACTTCAATTTTTTTTTTGCATTGGTGGTATGACCATAAGTTAGCATATCATGCGTTATCCATACTTGCACGTGATGTGTTAATTGTTCATGTCTCGACGGTTTCTTTGAGTTTGCTTTCAGTCTTTCTGGAAGAATATTGGGGGAGAGAAGAATATGTCCCACAAGTGATATGATGAATATACTTCTAATTGGGGACTGAGATTCATAAACATAACATTCCGAAGAATATGTCTCACAAGTGATATGATGAATATACTTATAATTGTCAAATGTTTTAACGAAGCAACCATTTAAACATTAACAAGAAACATATGCTTTGATTCATAAACATAATATTATGATTTTTTGGGAATATATATATAAAATTTTCGTGAAAATCACAACCACTCGATTGAACTACCACTTTAAATCGTACTTGAACTACCACGTAAACCAGGACAATATAACCCATTTTATTCATAAGTCAAAACGGACCATACCAAAATAGATTGTGCCTTGTCATATTGGTTTCGATCATGCCGGTCATTTGGCCACCGCCACTGGACTTGACACTCTCCCTCAAACAAAAAGATAAAAATATAGGGGGTGTTCCCCCCAAAGGCGCTAAAAATCCAATCGCCAGATCCAGACCGTCCGTTCGATCTAACCCCCCGCCGGGGGGCCATGGCGAAGCCCCCGTCGGCCGCCGGCAGCCGCGGCCAGGCCCACCACCGGACCCGCCTCCTCCTCCTGCTCCTCGTCGCCGTTGCCGCCTCCGCCTCCACCGCGGGCTACCTCCTCCGCGGCGCCCTGTTCGATCCCTGCGACGCCCGCGGGGACCCCGCCGCCATCGCCACCGCCCGCGGCGGCGGCTCCGCGGGGAGCCCCCTAGGGTTCATGAGGTCCAAGCTCGTGCTGCTCGTCTCCCACGAGCTCTCCCTCTCCGGTAACTAACCGCAGTGTTCTTCAGTTTTTCCTTGTGTGATTTGTTCTTGTTAGTTTGATCAAATGCCGTACCATCCCAAGATTGGTCGATGGATTTGGGGTTCGCAGCGGTGTCCTAGCGAGTTAGGGTACTACGAATTGTGTGTATATTCCACATAGCAAACATAGAAGTAGACTAGTGAAATTTCTACTTCCAATGTTGAACACGAACTCAAGTTCCCTGAAAAATACTAGCAGTGATAGTGATCACAGATTATATATAGAAGTTGCTGGATACTTCAAATTGGTCCAGTTGTTCATGAGCTGGAGGACCAGAGTTCTGAAACTTTAGGAGATCTGCCAAAACAACAGAGATCTCCAGAGCATTGCTTGTTGTTATTGCCATCCATTTTATATCAACTGGTGTTATTCGAAATATTTTTGTTTGATGCAGGTGGCCCATTATTGCTGATGGAGTTGGCATTTCTTCTGCGGCAGGTTGGTTCGCAAGTGGTGTGGATAACAAACCAGAGATCGGAAGAAACAAATGATGTTACATATAGCTTGGAGCATAAGATGTTGAACCATGGAGTGCAGGTATGATCCTACTACTTTGTCTAATTGGGTCTTTATTTCTTGTTTTCGCAAATTACTCCTTCCTGTCACAAATCCCAAATGTTTAGGACTTTCTGTGGTCTTTGGGAATCAACTTTAACCATTATTTCTTATTCCAATATAACCATTATTTCTTATTCCAATATATTTGTAAAAGATATAAATGCAAAACTTGTGAAAGTACTTTCTGTGATGAATCTACTTGTATTATTTTTATATGACCAGTCAAAATGTTTTAAAAGATATTGCTGGTCATAGATTTCCCAAGATGACAAGAATTTTCCTGGAGGTAGAATTATTTAGAGAAGCTCGTCGTACCTCTTATCTATGACACTTCTATGTTTCACACGATCAAACTTTCATTTTTTATCTTATTCAGCATGATTGCAGTAAATTGTTGTTTGAAGGTTTTTTGAATAAATCATAGTGGAAGCACCATCCTAATGTTGTTGAATAAAGCATGTGAAAAATTAGAAAGTGAATTACTGTAATGTGATATTTTACTTTTGAAAGAGAACTAATTTATAATTTTAGAGAAAATCACACTGACTGGTTAAGAGAAGAACCGTACAAGAAAGTACAAAAAAGAGTGGCAGAATAATATATTACATGGTAAGGGTAACTAAAGGAAAGGGCACATCCTCTAGTGTGCTTAAAATTTCAAAAATCAAACTGTATAGTATCATTTAGCAAGAAAAGGTGAAGTTACACTGAAATAACATCTTCACCTTTGTAGCATGTTGTGGGATGCTTGCCCAAGTATAATGTGTAGTTTTAACTGTAGACAAATTGGTCCATATGTACATTAACGCTAACAAAATTTATAGTGGTTGGTTGGCAGTTTTGATTCCATCATCCATCTGCATGTCATCATATACAGACCATCCATTTAGTCTATTGTTGCACTGAAAAATTAACAGTGATCAGTATATAGTAATTACATACTGGCCAGTGTTGGTCAATCCTTATGGTTATTCAAATAAAGTGTGTGCTTGGATCTTGATGGACGGGCTATGAATGAATAGACCTATAGTTTTGGTGTATTACTTTTAAATTATCTTGTTTCCAGACTAGGTGTTAGTAAATTTGACGTGCTACACAATATTGTATAATCCTATTATGATCCGGGATGATGATTACCCTCCTAAATTTGAGATGGCTTTGCTCCTGGGAATTACTAAGTGCAACTTACTAGTCCTCTTCCAGTTTACACATCTCATTTGGCTACATAAATATTTAATATAATATGTTAAATTACAAAAGAAAGATGGTTCTAAAAACTTTTGTTCCCTTTGACAGACTTCACATACTGGTTGTTTCACAGGTTTTACCTGCTAGGGGACAGGAGGCAATTGATACTGCTCTTAAGGCTGACCTGGTTATCTTGAACACTGCTGTTGCTGGCAAGTGGCTTGACGCTGTTCTAAAAGACCATGTTCCTCAAGTTCTTCCCAAGATCTTGTGGTGGATCCATGAAATGCGAGGACATTACTTTAAGCTTGAATATATC
Organism: Hsuehochloa calcarea; assembly: GCA_036346395.1. Classification (NCBI taxonomy): domain Eukaryota; kingdom Viridiplantae; phylum Streptophyta; class Magnoliopsida; order Poales; family Poaceae; genus Hsuehochloa; species Hsuehochloa calcarea. The sequence goes on from CM070603.1 coordinate 53,312,966, forward strand.
AAACATCTTCCTTTGGTTGCTGGAGCCATGATTGATTCCCATACAACATCTGAATATTGGAAGAGCAGGACTCTTGAGCGTTTGAAGTGTGTGCAAAATTATTGGTATTCTTTGTCATATAGTGTTTAGTGCTTGTTTGTGTGTATACATTATGTTATGAATAGGATGCTATCCTTTATGATGTTGGACTTGCTTTCGTTTTGATATGAATTACCAGTCTAGTGGGTGATAAGTTCTCTGGCCCCGTGCTTATCTGTTGACTTAGCTCCAAATTTTACTGGCTTTATCTTTTCATTATGTTATGAATAGGGTGCTATCCTTTATGCTGTTGGACTTGCTTGCGTTTTGATATGAATTACCAGTCTAGTGAGTAATAAGTTCTCTCGTCCCTTGCTTACCTGTTGGCTTAGCTCCAAATTTTACTGGCTATATATTTTCTTCTGCTATATGCCTATATTTTTGAGCTTTTACTCCATAAATGGAACATGATAGACAATGATCAATTTGTTTGTTGCATGCTTTTAACTTCCTAATTGCTACTTCATTATTACATACTTCTAAATTGATACCACAAATAGAATACAGATGCCACAAACTTATGTTGTTCACCTCGGGAATAGTAAAGAGCTAATGGAAGTCGCTGAAGATAATGTCGCAAGAAGAGTCCTACGTGAACACATCCGTGAGTCCCTTGGAGCACGGAGTGAAGATATCCTATTTGCAATAATAAACAGTATGTTCCGTTTGTTAAAGTCTTAATTTCCAAATATATAATCGTTGCACCAATCGTTTTCTCTGATTGATGTCAATTCTTTATTTTCGTATATTTCATTTCACTTTCTTAGTATATATCCTGTAATCCAGGTGTTTCACGAGGAAAAGGACAGGACTTATTTCTTCAAGCATTTTATCAGAGTTTGCAACTCATCCAACAGCAGAAGTTAAAAGTGCCCACAATGCATGCTGTAGTTGTGGGAAGTGATATGAATGCTCAGACCAAGTTTGAGAAACAACTACGTGAATTTGTGGCAAAGAATGGGATTCATGACCATGTTCACTTTATAAACAAGACGTTGACAGTGGCTCCTTATTTGGCTGCAATTGATGTACTTGTCCAGAACTCTCAGGTGAGTCATAATGTGATTTACGGATCATTTTTCTCTTCTTTCCCCAGTTCAGTGATGTGTTAAGCCTTTTGTATATTTACATCATTGCTTTCTTTTTCTTCATTTCCATCCTCTATGTTAAGAGAGTGGAGTAGTGGGTGGTTGCAAACCAGGCCCTCGATGTGCTTTAAATTTTGAGCTTGTCACTTTTGAGGAGAGCATTGAATCAGTTCTCATGGGGTAAAGACTAATTGTTCAGAACTTTATTTGGGAACAATAGGCTTGATACTTAGATAGGTTGTCTTCATTCTTGTTACTCTCAAGGGCCAGGGGATAACTGAGTTAATCAGATTCCTTAGTCTATTCTGTTAACATTATTTGTTTGGATCCTATTACTTAAATTTGCAATGGAACAATGTAGCCTATGTTCATTGTCACAGCATGTTTAAGTAACTTCACAGGACAAGTTATATTTACATAGAGAAGCTGCAATATCTAGGAATAGAGCGTAAATAAATATTTGTTCATTTTTATTTGACATATCATTTTCTATGAACTTTTATTTTTATAACTGTTGTTTTTTGTCAGTCTCACACGTGGGCATGGCTTACATCTTCTTTCAGTGTGGCTAGTGATACCTTTCAGTCAAATGCATGCTGTACAATATCTGGAATTGTTGGTCCATTTTGGTTATTACTTATTATGCTCCTACAATACTTAAATAAATCGGGCCCCACCTCCAGGGCACTAGTACTTTGGTGACAGAAAAGCAGATATTACATTGAATTTATGTGGCTGTAGTTGAGAAAGGTAGCTTAAAATAGAACTCATTGCCCATTTATTCATGAATGATAGAGTTTTTTGGCAGTTTAGCGCTCAAATTCCATAATACAGTCGTTCAGTAATTAAAATAAGCTGAAGATTTTATAGATTCATTTTCATCAGAGCCCACTCATTTTGTCAAAACATTCTATTTAATTACAAATAATACATGTGTCACCTTGTATCAGAGGAGTGCATGGTTATTCAGCATTCCGTAAAATAACAACCTGTAACTGTAGTTTACTTGTTTGCTTCTCTATTTTAGCTACCTTGTTTATTTACCTCCAACCATCCAACGAACAAGACCAGCACTGAAACTTGCCATAAATATGTTGTCTGCAGCTTGGCTAAGAACAGGTCAAAACCAGTTGGTTCTCTAATTTCTGGCAGAACTTGGATAGACCTGGTATTCCTGGATGTTTCCCCAATTTTTTCAATGGAATGTTTAGGTGTGCAATAGTAAATAGTAATGTCAAATTTGGTTAGAAACAGTGTGCACACAGTTCAAAGCATCCTAGCTCAAATTTGTTTTTGGTTCCAACTAGTACACTATGTACCAGCTCCAGATGGGTAGCTAGTTGCAAAGGGTTATGTTGGCACCAAATTATACAGCAAAGGGTTATGGGTTTACCAGCTCCAGCTGGTATATTGTACGTTAGTTATCAATGGGTACCATCCTATACATGTAGTATGAATATCAATGAGTACAATTCTATACAGCTAGTATGTAAAAGGCTATTCATACGTTGTTCTTTTCTTACTTAGGCCCGTGGAGAATGCTTTGGAAGGATAACGATCGAAGCAATGGCTTTCAAGTTGCCGGTGCTGGTAATACTCTCTCTCTCTTTCTCTCCCTCTCTGCACGCATGCCAGTTAAGCCATCATTGTTAAAGTGCTCCTATGTTACACAATTTTCTACCAGCATGAATCTATCTACCAGGCCATTAACCTTACCGCAATAGTTTGAAACATGAGCCAGTGTTTCTCTGAATCTGGAGTTATTGTTCACAGTCATGAATTTGGAGCTACTGTAGACAATCACGCGTCTACACCTTGAGCCCCCGCCATCCTTTGTTTTAGCCTGCATTTTCTGTTGCATGTTTCCATATGTCCATTTATTGACTTGGATTAATGATACCGCACCTTCCTATATCAGGGCACGGCTGCAGGAGGGACCACAGAAATTGTCTTGGATGGTTCAACTGGCCTTCTGCACCCCGCCGGAAAGGAGGGTGTCGCGCCTCTTGCGAAGTACATGGTAAGCCTTGCAAGCCATGCTGAGCAAAGGTTCTCCATGGGAAAGAAGGGCTATGACAGGGTGAAGGAAAGGTTCATGGAACACCACATGGCCGATAGGATTGCGACGGTGTTGAAGGAAGTTCTACAGAATTCACGGGAGCATTCTCATTCTTGAGCTTCCCCATGTCCCGTCGCGTCACCGGTTCCTTGTGCTAACATGTAGGTCAGATCTTACTAAGATTGAACTCGAGGTCAACTGCAAATTACCATAATTCCACTTCCATCTATTGTTTTCCTCCACGCTTTGTTGTTTTTTCCCTTTCATTCCTCTTGGTTTACCTAGTACATTTTGGCAATCATTTTGTTACTGCGATTAATGCTGGTGTTGTTTCTCTCTGCTGATGCCTCTTATGAGGTTACAACAAGAATGATACATGCATGTGTGAACACACAACCGACACAAGCTATACTGTGTGCAATTTTCTATGGCAAACAGGAGGCAAGTGAAATTGTATATGCACACAGAACTCCAATTCATTAGACCATGGTGTCCTCTAAATTGCTACAGTACACGGATCCCTTGTCTGAAATGCCAATCAAACAGCATGCTACATGATCTCCTAAAGTAGCAAGATTAATTGCGCAAACACGGCAACGAGCGATCTCGCATTCTTGCTGCATCGCCTGCTCGAGTCCAAATAATTTCCTGCAGGTTGCAAGCAAGATGTACATCACTTGCAGGCGACTTTGGCCGGCCTCTTCTTCCCCAGCTTGTACCTGACCATCCCGAGGATTTTCAAGAACCAGTAGGCGCTCACCAGCTGCAAGCTCGTAGCCATCGCCTTGCAAAATAGGAAAGAGAGATAGACAAACAGAAAAAAAAAAACAACAACAAAGGAATTAATAAGCGTTTGTGTAGAAATGGAAATGGTTGGAATTTGGAAAATGGTAGCTTGTTGAGATTTGGCTGTGAATGGATATACCTTGATGAGGATCGGATTGTCTGCCGTCACAGTGACGTAGGTGATGTACGTCCCAAAAACCATTCGTGCCACCGAGAAGGTCGCCGCAAACAGAATCTACAAATGGAAGAGTAGATTCCGAACTAATCAACTGTGAACAGACGAACATGAGAGAGAGAGATGGGTGATGAGGTGTCATATATCACATCGACGAGGAGGTTGAGGTCGGTGTCCTTGACGCCGAACTCCCGGAGCATCTCCCGGAGGTGCAGCAGGGGGCTGGAGATCTCCGTGACGAACAGGCACGCCACCATCTCCGTCCCACACTGCACGCACACCACCGACCAAAGTAATTTTTTACTCCGCCGGCCATTGATAGCACCTTACAAAATTCACCAGAGTCGTCCCGAGGAGAGAGAGAGAGAGAGAAAAAAAGGAGCTCGCTCGCGTACCCTCTGGTAGGCGAGGCCGGCGCCGATGCCGACGATGCTGACGAGGTGGTGCGCGGTGTTGTCCAGCCGCGCGTCGCCGTTGAGGTGGCAGCACGTCGCGTCGTATATCATGTACGACAGCGTCACCGCCAGCGCCTTCATCTGAGAGCAGCGTTCAAATGTTCAATCACCTCCCCCAACCCAAACAAGAAGCATATCATCAGTCAAGACTACTTGTTGTTGCTAGCAGGGGCGGAAAGCAGCTAGCCGCGGGGTACAGATCATAGTTGCACCTCTAATTTTTTTATTTTAGCCAGTAATACTAAGATATGGTATCATTATACATATGTGACATCATATTTGCACCTCTAATTAACATTTTAGCCAGTAATTTAATTTATCATTTGAGTTATGTGACTTTTGTTATTGTGCACGTTGAATTGTTCTATCAAACAAGAAGCATATATATCATCATCATCGGTAAGACGTACTACTTGTTGCTAGCAGGGGCGGAGGCAGCTAGATATAGTATGTATATGTATACATAATCGTATACATCATATTTGCATCTCTAATTAACATTTTAGACCGTGATTTATCTTTTGAGTTACTCGACTTTTGTTATTGTGTACGTTAAATTGTTCTATCGAACAATATTTTCTGAACTCACTGCCCTTATATCGAAAATCATGTCCCCCCGCCACCTTTCGAGAGATCATCGTGTCGAGGAGTAGGAACGGAACGGAACGGAACATGCATGCACGTACGGGACAACGTACGAGCTTGTGTATGTACCGGCAGGCCTGCCGCCTGCCGCATGAACTGTCAGGCGGAGGGGAGGCTGGCTGGCTAGCAGTATACTATGACGTGTGCACGTACGGACGGACGAGTGGTGTACGTACCTGGCGCGGCGAGGAGGGGGCGGCGAGGGGGCAGACGGGGCAGGCCCAGTCCTGCACGGAGAGGCAGGCGAGGCAGACGCTGGCGACGGCGTGCATGGTGGAGACGGCGCGGTTGCAGAAGTCGGAGGAGCGCTTCGGGAACAGCGCCCGCACCAGCAGGAACGCCGTCGACCAGAACGCCACCCCGGACAGCACCCAGCTCACGATGTACATGTAGTCCTCCATTGGCGCGGCCACCACTCCGGCGACGACGATCTAGAGAGAGAGAGAGAGAGAGAGATCTGGGGGGGTGATGGGATTCGATGGGGACGTACGGGTATGGGTCAAACCGAGTCTCGGTGAGTCGGTGGGAAGCGTAGTAGGGGAATTGATGGGGGAACCGCACTTGACTCATTCATTCGCTGGGAGCTGGGCGGAGTAGTAGGGGAATTAATGGGGAAATTAATGCCTAGTTGTACATGGGGACAAGCTCGTGCCTTCTTTTCACCCCCAATCAGTTTCGAGTATCGACGTACGAATTTCGAGTTTCAAATATATATGAAACTTGGTGTTTCATTGAAGTTCCAAAAAATGATCAATTTCGAGTTTCAAATATGAAAAACTTGGTGTCTCAACGAGGTGTGACACCTGGAACTTGACATTTCATCAAGTTTGAATGAACGACTTTCTAGTTTCAAATATCAAAACATGTGTTTGATTTTTCAATGTTTCCAAAAATTTCAAACGTGGGGTTCAAAGAAGTTTCACGCATGTTTCACAATGAGGAGCCATGCATGTTTCATGCATGGTTTATGTATGGGCACAGAAGCTATACTGCCTGAAATTTTCTATGGAAAACAGGCGGCAAGTGAAATTGTGTCTGCACACAGAACTCGAATTCATCAGACCATGGTGTCCTAAATTTTGCTAGAGTACATATGCTTGCCAATCAAACGAACATCATCTCCTTCGGAAGCAAGAATTGCACAAATATGGGTAACATATAATGTCGCATTCTTGCTGCATCGATCGCCTTCTTGAGTCCAAACAATCTCCTGTACGCAGATTGCAAGCAAGATTGTTGTATCACTCGACGGCGACTTTGGCCGGCCTCTTCTTCCCGGCCAGCTTGTACCTGACCATCCTGAGGATCCTCATGAACCAGTAGGCGCTCACCAGCTGCAAGCCCGTAGCCATCGCCTTGCGAATAGGAAAGACAAATGTGTAGAAATGGAAAATGGTTTGGGATTTGGGAAAAAAGAAGAAGAAGGGTAGTTGAGATTTGGGTTGAGCGAGGAGGCGAATGGAATAATGGATACCTCATGGATGATGGATATACATACATACCTTGATGAGGATCGGATTGTCTGCCGTCACGGTGACGTAGGTGAGGTACGGCCCACCAACCATTCGTGCCACCGAGAAGGTCACCGCGAACAGAATCTACACACGGAGAGAGAACTAATTAACTGTGAACACATGAGAGAGAGAGAGAGAGAGAGAGAGAGAGAGCACATCGACGAGGAGGTTGAGGTCTGTGTCCTTGATGCCGAATTCCTTGAGCATCTCCCGGAGGTGGAGAAGGGGGCTGGAGATCTCCGTGATCAACAGGCTCGCCACCATCTCCGTCCCGCACTACACGTACATAACACAACGGTTGCCAAACTAAATTTTTATTTGACCATTGATTAATACCTAACGAGATCCACCAGAATTAATTCCAAGAAAAGAACTCGCGTGCGTGCGTGCGTGCGTGCGTGCTTACCCTCTGGTAGGCGAGGCCGGCGCCGATGCCGACGATGCTGACGAGGTGGTGCACGGTGTTGTCCAGCCGCACGTCGCCGTTGAGGTGGCAGCACGCGGCGTCGTACATCATGTACGACAGCGTCACGGCCAGCGTCTTCATCTGAGAGCAGTGTTCAATGATCATCCAACCCAAATTAAAAACATGCCATCATCAATAATTACCCTGATCATCGGCCGTTAAGACCGCTTGTTAAGCCGATTGATTCGTATAGGTTGAAACTCTTAACGCACACGGGGTTTCCTGTCAAGAGCCAGGAACCTGCTGACATGCACGTACGGGACAACGTACGCACGTACGGATGATGAGCGTACGTACCTGGCGCGGCGAGGAGGGGGCGGCGAGGTGGCAGACGGGGCAGGCCCAGTCCTGCACGGAGAGGCAGGCGAGACAGACGCCGGCGACGGCGTGCATGGAGGAGACGGCGCGGTTGCAGAAGTCGTAGGAGCGCTTCGGGAACAGCGCCCGCACCAGCAAGAACGCCGTCGACCAGAACACCACCCCGGACACCACCCAGCTCACGATGTAGTCCTCCATGGCCACCGCTCCGATGACGATGATGTAGAGAGAGAAATGTTGAGAGAGATATCTGGGATTAAACAATCATTGAGTAGTCGACGAAGAGACAGAGAGTCAGCGAGAGAGAGATAAAGGAGTCAGTCACGGGAGGTAGCGTGACTGACAGGTATGGAGTCGGAGTAGAATATTGCTGTGTGTGCCAGTTTATTTTAGGCATGTTATGGGTCAAACTCAAGCTCGGTGGGAGGCGAAATTTGCTAAGAAATCGGGTCTAGATCTGAGAGTTTTGGTTGAACTGAGCTCTCATCTCCTTAGTTGTCTATACAAAGGAAAGAATTTTTAATATTATATACATTTTTAAAAGAACAATAAAGAAAAGTATAAAGTTCTCTTATATATATATGTTCTCAATCTATTATTCCGTTCTTACGTTCTTATATTGTTCTTGCGATTCTGAGTTTGTCTACGAGGTAATCGCTTGGATTGAACTCACCAAAGAATGGTTTCTCAACATATTATCGGACGATCAACTCTCTTCGGATCGAAAGGTAACCGTCGATGAACGACACTCGTAGATCGAATCGTTTTTCTAAATTGCTTTCAATTCTGCAAATTTGGCTTTCTAGATTGTAACATCGGTGCAAATCCGCTCCAATCTACCGCGAGCCGACTTGAAGTCACCGACACAGTGTCGATCGGTAGATTATATGAAAAAGTGGATGTCGATTGTACCATAGATTAAAAATTGTAAATCCGTTCTAATCTACCGCGAGCCGACTTAAAGTCGTCGGCCAAGCCGATCGGTAGATCGGACGAACAGTGCTTACATGCACAGTACTCGGATGAACAGTAACGACGAAAAGTTTTGCCGGCACACGGCCTGGAGCTGAGCGCCGCCGCCGCGCCAGCCAAGAAGTCGCATCGTCACCAAGCCGCACCCGCACGCGCCGCCGGTCACCCAAGCATCACAGAAAAGAAAAAAAAAAAAAGAGGAAAGGGGGATGGCGCCGGCGCTGGCCCTGCACGGCCGTCCCGTAACCCAAGCATCGGCCTCCACCGCCGGACATCGGCGCGATGGCGCCTCGTCTTGCCCTCGGCCCCATGGCCCGCACGACACCATCCAAATCAAAGGAAGGTGGGAAGCGTCGCCGCTGGAGCCGCCGCCGCCATGGAGCCGCACTCGACCACTCGCTGCAGCTCCAGCGCCAAGCATCGCATACTCGCCGCCGGCCGCCACTGGAAGCCGCCCGCATGCGGCTGGCCTCCCGAAACACACCGCCCGAAGCGTGCCGCCGCATCGGCTGCACAACCCCCACTTGGGCTCCTCCCGCGCGCCGCCCTCGCCGCATCGGCCACTCAACTCCTCATTCGTGCCGGCTGCTCGCCACGTCGTCGTCGCATGAGCGGGCATCACCGCATGAGAGAGAACTGCCGCCAAGTGTGTCGCGCCGCTCCCTCCGCGCCTCGCCGTCCACCTCTTCGCAAAGCCCTTTGCACCGCCACCGCCCTACAGCCGCACTGGCTACCGCGCACCACACCGGCTCCTCCACACCTGCACGCGATTGAACCGCTGCCGGCCAAACCGCTGCGTCGGCCGCGGAACTTGCGCCGTGCGTTACACATCGCCGCATGGTCAAGGCTTGCGTCTTGGTCGTCGGTTGTGCCCCGTCTTGGCCGCTGGCTCCTGCACCGCCGCTGACAAAACCGCGAGGGGGGGAGGGAGCCCTAATGCCCCAGTACTCTTTTAACCCGGCCATTTGGGCTGGATGGGTCCGGCCCGAAAAAAAGGCAATTTTGCAAAAAAGCTCCCGAAATTCTAAAAAAATGAGATTCTTTTGCGATAAGAAAATTTTGCGAAAAAACCTCTTGAGAAATCTGAAAATTATGCTAAATTTTTCTCAGAACTGAAATTTTGCGTTTTAACCCCTTGAAATTGCAAAATTCTGAAAAAATCATTTTCCAGCAGAAAACGGTCTCAGGAATTCAAAATTTGAATCGGTTTTGCATTTAAAGCATATTTAACTTTTTATTATTATTTATATGCAATTTATGTATTGTATTAACTATTTTTGTGATTATTTATATTGCTTTTAATCACTGAAAATAGCAGTAAGTCATGAAAAATGAATAGAAAAATGCGGGAACATTACGAAAATTTTTGCAACTATTTTATTCAAGTTACCAGCAGTAATCTTGTGCACTTTTTGCATGAATATGTAGATGAATGGCATTACAAACCGGGAGTTCAAAGAGCTAGCCCAGCATGGCCACAATTACCTGACTTGGGCATTAGATGTTGAAATCGTACTTGGAGCTAAGAAACTCTGTGCTGCTATTGGACTTGGCACCTTGAAGAACGCCACTCCAACTGCTGAGGAGAATGATCAAACACTTTATTTCCTCAAACACCATCTCTGCCTAATGCTCTAGAATGAGTATGTGACACAAAAGAACACACTAGCTTTATGGACCACACTAGAGAAGCGGTTCGAGAAGTAAAGTACTCCATTCTTCCTCGGGCAGAGCAAGAATGGAACCGACTACGTTTTGCTGACCACAAGACCATGGGGGATTACAATTATGCATTGCACATAATTTGTACAAGTTTTCAACTCTGTGGTAAGGTAATCACAAATGAGCAGAAGATCGAGAAAATTATCTTTACCTTTCACCCAAACGCTGTGCAATATGCACAGAACTATCATCAGGACGACTACAAGGAGTATGCCGAACTAATTTACATCATACAAGTTGCAGAAGCTCAAGATGATGTTATCATAAAGAACTACATCTCACAGCCACCTAGTAGCAAAGTTGGCTATGAAGTCAATGCAAGCAGTTATAAGGTGAGGAAGCCTCACTCGAAAGAAAGAGGCAAGAAGGGTAAGGTCATGGGTCACAAAACCAAGCAGAATCCTTAAGCCAAGAAGGGCGAACAAAAGAAACGCGATGAGAAACCCTATGGTCAGCAGGACCAAAGTTGCTACAAATGTAGCACTTGAGGACAATGATCACGTGTTTGACGTGAGACGCAACACGTGATTGATGCTTTCAAGGCTAAGAAGGGCAAATGACAGCATGATGCACACCTCACCATTGCAGGCACAGAGGATCCACAATCATGGGTTGCAACCATGGATTTGGATATCTCAGTAGCAGCCCCCACCACGCCTTCTTTGGATATCACAGCGGTAACAGCTGTTGTTGCCGAAGAAGAGAAGCTGGACATAGAGCAGATTCATGCAGAAGTTTCATCATACTTCGCTAATTCAATCGAGTGCACACATTGCACTTAGATTTTTTTTAGTCATTTGCAGTTTATGGTTGTGATAGAATATTAATTTTGAATAATGGTTGTAAGCTCTAGGAGAGCAGAGCAATAAATTCTTATGATGAGTCCTGTAAAATTTTTCCTGTAGTAATAATAGCAAGTTGTGTTCTGTTTTGAAGTATTTTACTTATGTGTGTGGACTGCTTCATATCCCATATTAATAAATACTTTATATATCAAAACGCGTATAGTGCCCTATGGAGGAAGTGAGCTTAGCGATAACAACGCACAACGAATACCATATTGAGAGAGACAAAAATTTTCAGTCGATCAACAAGAATGCTGGTAGTCTTACGACAATAGTAGGCAGCGATACTTATATAATAGGCTCGAGGAAGAGCCACGATTATACTTCCGATGGGCACAACATTGGTCATCAAAAAGCCTTGTTGTACCCAGAATCGACTAGGATTCTCTTAAGCTTTAAAGATATTCGCGCTAACGGTCTCCACGTAGAGACCTAAGAAAAGTATGGTAAGGAATACCTGCTCATTACAAAACGTAAAGAAAATGGGAAAAGGGTATTATAACGACTTCCTTCATATGAATCTGGGCTATACTACACTCACATTAAGGCACATGCAGCCTATACTGTCCTGAAAACCACTTTTAGAAGCTTTGAACTTTTCTGTATCTAGCATGATTGATTATGCCACCCGGTCTTAGAATGATGAGAAATATAATTACTAATTCTCAAGGACACAATGTCAATATATAGAATTTCCCGAATCAGGTAGATTTATTGTGCCCCGCATGTGCCATCGAAACTGATTACTAGACCCTCTACTCTGAAAGTAAATGATGAAATCCCTGCATTCCTGGACCGTATCCAGGGAGATATTTGCGATCCTATACAACCCCTATCATGGTCATTTTGGTACTTTATGGTGCTCATCGATGCTTCATTGAAATGGTCGCATGTATGCTTATTATCTACGAGAAACAATGCTTTTGCAAAGCTGATCTCGCATATAATTAAAATTAAGAATAATTTCCCTGATCATTGTGTGAAGTCCATCAGAATGGATAATGCCGAAGAATTTGCTTCAAACATGTCTGATGATTATTGTATGGCAATAAGAATTACCGTTGAGAATTTTGTACCACATGTTTATACCTAGAATAGATTAGCAGGGGCATTAATTAAAAGAATTAAATTTACTGTCCGACCGCTCTTGCAGAATTGTAATTTACCAACCACATGTTGGGGACACATAGTCCTACACGCAGCAACTCTCATCAATTTTAGACCATCAGCATATAACATCCAATCACCTATGCAACTAGCGCAAGGGCTAACACCGAAAATCTCTCTTCTACGAAGGTTTGGTTGCAAGGTTTATGTACCTATACCACCACCGTAGCGAACTGCAACGGGTCCCTCCGAAAGTCTGGGATATACGTTGGTTATGAGACATCATCCATAATCAGGTATCTGGACCCCATGACTTGAGATTTGCATACAGCCCGCTTCGCTGACAACATATTTGATAAGCATAGTTTCCCATCATTAGGGGGAGAAAATCAACCCCTTGATGAAAAATATCGAGAAATAACGTGGTAAGCCACATGAATTCATGCACATGACACACGCACTAGTGAAACAAATAGAGAAGTCAAGAAGATAATTGATTTATAAGTATTAGCGAATCAACTGCTTGACCACTTTAGTGATTTGAAGGGTGACAAAGTCGCATGTGCCTGCACACAATGCGCCGGAGAGGGTTGAAATACCAAAGAAAATTGAAGGTATCATAAATCCTATCCAGAGGCCTCAGAATAAAAGGACAAGAACTCCAACCCTTCGAATCCCAAATAGCCGGGGACGCCTGACGAAAAATGATAAGAAGGACTTGACACAACCGATCGTTGAAGTTCGCCACAACCAGAAGGGGAGCCAGTTGAGACCTGACGCCAGTATGGAACCTTCAGTAAAAGGCATACTAGATTTGAATATTCCCACGAATAGAGACACCAGTATGGATGTGTGCGCATACGTCGGAGCTGAAAAACTAAATGGACTTGCCCCGTAATTGGAAGTAGTGGTGGGCAAGTAGAAGCATTAGCAGAATCGCTCTATGAAAAAATAGCTATAAATTATGTGACTACGGGAGAATCTATGAATAGAACAACAACCAATGTCGATATTTATTTTGCAAAGAAATTTACCACAATCATCGATCTCGATCCAGAGCCTGCATCGCTCGCTGAATGTAAGAAAAGATCAGATTAGAAAGATTGGAAGAAGGCAATAGAATCAGAATTATTATCATTGAATAAAAGAGAAGTATTTGGGTCTATAAGCCGCACGCCTCCCATGTGCACCCCGTTGGGTATAAGTGGGTATTTGTTCGAAAGAGAAATGATAACAATGAAGTTGTAAGACATAAAGTAAGGCTTGTTGCACAAGGTTTTACTCATCGACCCGGAGTCGATTATGAAAAAACTTATTCCCCTGTCATGGGCGAACTACCTTTTGATATTTAATCTCAATGACAGTAAACTTGAATTTAGAAATAAAATTGATGGATGTGTTAATTGCTAACCTTTATGGGGACTTTGATTCAGACATTTATACAAGGATACCTGAAGGTATCTCTGTACCGAACCAAGATAGAGCAAATAGAAATCTGTACAATGTGCAACTCAGAAAGTCACTGTATGAACTGAAGCAATTAGGCAGAATGTGGTATAATCGCTTGAGCGACTTTCTCTGTAAGAAAGTCTACACGAACAATGAGGATTGTCCCTGTGTTTTTATACGGCGATCCCAGGATGAATTCTGTATAATCTCAGTATATGTAGATGATCTGGATATCATCGGGACCCTAGAGGATATTAAGAAAGCCAGCTCTTACCTGCAGTCGGAGTTCGAAATGAAAGACTTGGGTAAAGCCAAATATTGCCTAGGCTTGCAGTTTGAGCATACACCTGAAGGTATTTTAGTACATCATTCAATCTACACTCAGAAAGTGTTAGAACAGTTCGGCTTTGAAAATGCATATCCTTCGAAAGTATCGATGGTCGGGAGATCCTTGCAGCAGGTTAAAGACCCGTACAGACCTAAAGAAGAGGGGAGGAAGTCCTGGAACCGAAATTCACGTACCTGAGTACAATAGGAGTACTCATATCTTTAGCAAATTGTACTAGACCGGACATTGCATTTGTCGTGAATCTACTAATAAGGTATAGTGCAGAACATTAGTAGGGAACAAAGGACATATTCTGATACCTCCAAGGAAACAAAGATCTTGGTCTGTTCTACAGAAAGAACCAAGACCTAACTATGACTGGTTATGCAGATGTTACGATGTTAAACCCGCATACAGCTAAGTCGCAAATAAGCTATGTATTCCTATATGGTGGAACTGCAATTTTATGGAAATCATCTAAGCAAAGTCTTGTATCTACTTCGATGAACCACTCAAAAATATAGCACTGTATGAGGCCTCACGGGAATGTTCTTGGCTTCAGCGGATGATTCACCACATCCAGCAGTCATGTGGATTGAATACCGCGTAAACCCGCACTATTATCTATGAAGATAATGCAGCTTGTGTTGCACAAGTGCAGATGTGTTATGTGAAGAGTCCCCTGACAATGCATATCAACTCCGAGTTCTTCTATGCTCATGAATTACAAAAGATGGATGAAATTAAGGTACTGCATACTAAGTTATGTGAAAATCTTGTAGATTTATTCACTAAGTCACTTCCAGCGTCTAGCTTTGAAAGATGCATACGTGGAATTGGAATGATGAAACTTAGATAAGTACAATATTCAGGGAGAGAATCTTCACGAACTCATTATTAAAACTTGATCACGAAGATCGAGCACCCAAAGAATAAATCCTAGAGATTAAATGAAATTTGTTGGATTGTACTCTTTTTCCTTTAACGAGTTTTTTTGAAGTTTCTTGGCTAAGGTTTTTAACGAGGCAATTTGTGCAACACAGCGGAACGCATGTCATGTCCTCTTTCTCTAAATTTTTCATATTGGGTTTTTATAGAGTTTTAATGAGACATGAACATGTTGGATGAGTGTTCAAGGGGGAGTGTTAAGAAACCGGGCCTAGGACCGGAGAGTCCTGGCCCAGGTGGGCTACTCATTCATCCAGTTGCCTATATATAGGAGGGGGACCATCAACATTGTACATATTTTTCAAAAGAGCAATAAAGAGAAGCCTGAAGTTCCCTCATATCTCTGTGTTCAATCTACTATTCCCTTCTTACGTTCTTACATTGTTCCTACGATTATGAGTTTGTCTACTCGGAATCGCTCGGACTGGACTCACCAGCGATGGTTCCTCAACGAAATTAATGGGGAAGCCGCTCTTGATTAATTCGTTTCTGGTTCTGGTTGTACACGGGGACAAACTTGCGTTTTCACCCGAATTAGTTTCGACGTGTATGAAGAACCCGGGTCAAGGCCATGAATCCTAATTCAAGGTCTATTCAGTAGTCTATATAAAGGTGGGGGACCCCAACTATTGTACTATAGTTTTTAGAAGCGCAATAAAGAGAAACCAGAAGTCTTATCATATCTCTGTGTTCAATCGATTATTTTGTTCTTGTATTGTTGAATCGTACTCTGTGTTCAATGATTATTTTATTCTCATACGACTCAACAATACAAGAACAAAATAATCGATTGAACACAGATATATGAGAAGACTTCTGAGTTTGTCTATGAGATAATCGCTTCGGACTAGACTCATCAGCGACGATTGCTCAATATATCCTATCCTACCATAGTACCATGGAGAGAAAAACTTTATGTATATATAAAGTTTTTAACCATCGCAAAATCTCTAGACTGTATATATATTTGTGACGGTTTCTAGCCTATTCCTGGTGGTTTTTAACCATCGCGAAATCTCTAGACTGTGGCAGTGACACAGCTATGCCTCAAGGATAGGTCGCATGGCGATCGCCATTGCTGCCTTCCCTCTGTAAACGCCGGCGACACTAGCTCCTTTGCTGTTTGGAAATATGATCCTACCTTCCTGCTACTGTTTTTCTATCGTCGTTGAGGTCCCATGCTCGACCCTAGCTACATCCATCCTAGAAGCTCTGATGCTACACAGAGGAGGGTACAAAAAGATTACAAGGGGACATCAATTTTTTTTCTATCTAAAATCACTTAAAGCCGTATATTTCTAAGGAATAAGTCCATTCTTCGTCCCTCATCTATACCCGATGATTAATTTTGGTCCCTGAACTTAAATACCGGATATAACGCACCTCAAACTTTTCATACCGGGCAAATTGCGTCCCTCCGTGCGTGAGACGGCGGTTTGGGCCGACGTGGCATCCACGTCGCGCCGAGTCGGCCTCGCACTCGGCCGCTTCTCTCCCTCTCTCCCCTCGAATCAAATCATGCTCTCTCGATGCCCTCGATGCGGTCGCCTCGACTCGGCCGCCTCTCTCCTCTCTCGCTCACTCGCCTCGCTCTCCTCTCTACGGCGGCTTAGGGTTTGATGGCGGCGGCGACTAGGGTTCTAAGAAATCCCTGATCCCAGCGGATAGGATGCGGCGGTGAACAAGGACAGGCTAAAGGTGAGTTCTTCAATCCTAGATCCGCAATTACTCCTGTTGTTTGTGGAGCTACTTGATTAGTGTTGTTCTTAGAGTAATGGTTGGTGTTATTTTGCATGTAGGTATATCACGGTGGTGATTTCTTGCAGTTACTCGATTTAGCAATGGATAATTTGGACAAGCTAGTCAAGTAGGTTCCATTTCAAAGGGGATTTCTTTGATGATGGGAAGAGATTGCATTATTATGAGGAAGAGACGGCATGTCTTACATAGATCGGGATAAGTTGTCGCTACCGGAGGTCCAAGGCCATTTGAAGGACCATTGTGAGGATGTGGAGTTGGTACTCATGCACTGGCAGTTTCCTGGGAAAGCATTGAAGACTGGATTGAGGGCGCTAACAAATGATGAGGACCGCGGACCATGGTCGATCAGATCACCGATGGGGTGTTGTGGATATATTTGTTGAGGCAAAGGGGAGTTGATGATGATGTTGGCTCAGATGGTGATGGTGTTGGTGACAAAGGAGATGAAGACAGTGATTGGGAAGATGAGAGTGAAGCTTGGATGCACACAGATGATGTTGAGGAATTAGATGCTTCCAAGGAGGTGGAGGTGATTGAGGTGTCACCAGCCGATATTGCAAAGGATATTGCCCGTGCGGAAGTTCTACAATACATTGCCTCGATATGAAGGGAAAGGCAAAGGTCGACTACAAGACTTGCAAAGTGACTACAGAAAGAGGTACAAGGTCGGTCATTTGGTGGCCATTGATGAGTCAAGGGGACAAGGAGGAGACGATGACAAAGGACACTTCTTACTTTTCCGAGAGTGAGGAAGAGGACAAATATGAGGAAGGTGGCGGTGATGGTGAGCTCTTCCCAAGTACCCTAGGTATGACCCCAAAGCAAGTCTCGCTACTTTTAGCTTGGGCATGGGTTTTAGCCGCAAGGGGACTTCATTCAAGTCATAGGCAAGATGGAGTAGAGAGGAGACATGTTATTAATTTTGCAAGAATGACAACAAAAGGGTTAGGGCTCAATGTGAGTGGGCCAAATGTCCTTGGTTTATCTTGTTGTCAAATAACAAAGAGGATGTAAGGATGGATAGTGAGTAGTTTCAAGGATGAGCACACATGCCCCCAAGAAGGGGCAACAAACTTGTCACTTCCTGTGAGAATAGTGAAAAGTTTGAGAGTGCCATAATGGGAAACCCAACCCTGAAGCTTCAAAGACTTGAAGCAAACAAAGACAGAACAAATGCATGCGATGTGAGCATAGCTAAGTGCAAAAGAGCTAAGTCCATTGTAATGCGTAGGTATTAGACTCCAAGAAGGGAGAGTATGGTAGGTCTTTGACTACCAAATGGAGCTTCTTAGAGCAATCCAGTAGCACAAGAGTGGTTAAGCCGCATCCAGATGCCCCGTCGACAGAATGTATATTTGTTTGGATGCTTGCAAAAGAGGTTTCTTAGTCGGGTGTAGGAAAGTGATAGGTTTAGATGGTTGTTTCTTCAAAGGTCCAACCAATGGGGAGCTAATTTGTGCAATGGGAAGAGATGCAAACAATCGATGTACCCCATAGCATGGGTCACTAATGAGTCATGGACGGTTCTGTGGGATTTTCTTCAAAGATATAGAAATTGGAGATGGCGAAGGATGGGTAATCATCTCGGATCAACAGAAAGTAAGTCACATTAGTGTTTATTCATCCAATTTGTCATATGCGACTTAACTTCGCTTGTTTGTTGCGGGGCCTACTAAATGTCGTTTCAAGATTGGGTACCTAAGGTGAGCATAGGATGTGTGCAAGACACATCTATGCCAACTTCAGAAGACTTACAAGAACAAGGCTTGGCGTAAGAAGTTCGTTGTGTGCCAAATCTCCATGTGTCAATCTTTTCAACTACCATTGGGCAAGGCTTGCAAAGGATACCTCAAGGTGCTAATGCAATCATGAGGACAGATCCACAACATTGGAGCAGGCATGGTTCAAGTTGGGATCATGTCAGTGAATCATGGACAACAACATGTGTGAATCATTTAATCATGCCATAGTTGAGTCAAGGTACCTCCCTATCATCAGCATGTTTGAGTGGATAAGGAGGAAAGTGATGGTTAGAATCCATACCAACAAAAGCAAGGCAGAGAAGTGGACAGTGTGATATGCCCCAATATTCTCAAGAAAATGAAGGTCTACATCAATGAGTCGGGTTTTACGTCATGCAGTGGTACAATGGTCGAAATGGTTTTGAGGTCACACATAGAGATCATAGGTTCTCGATGAACTTGGATAGTAGAACTTGTTCATGCAGATATTGGCAATCGTCTGGTTTGCCTTGCCCACATGCCATTGCATGCATCAATTGGAGGAGCAGCTCCTTGATGACTACATAGCACCATGTTACTCCATTGCAGAGTACAACAAGACTTATGAGCACCGCTTGCAACTCGTTGAGGGCATGACTTGTTGGCCCACATCGGAGAGACCAAGACCAAGGCAACCAAAATGGAGAAAATGCTCGGGAGGCCAAAGAAAGATAGGAAGAGAGAGCAAGATGAGAAGCCTAAAGGAATAAGACTGCCCAAGATTGGCACAATCATTAGGTGCGTGCTTTGCAAAGGAATTGGCCATAACAGTCTAGCTGTGAGAGGAGACATGGCCAATCGTGAGCAAACATCGAGCTCACCAGATCAACAAGGTCATTGTGCAAGTGTTGGCAATTCTACACCAACTCGGTCCTGCTCTCGGTACAAAATTCATTCCTTCATTTCATGCATTTCCTAAGTTGGTACAAAATTACATAGTTTAAGCACCTTTCACATTGCAGTTGTGATTCCTCCACCACAACAGAGCTGTTCTAGCATGACCAAGAGAAAGACCAGATCTAATTCAAGGAACACACCACCTCCATCCAAAAAGAGTTGCACTGGGTAGGAGTATTGTACTCAGACAGACAGGCACAATTTTTCGTAATGTAGGTGCATTCCAAAATTTCCATATCTTCATTTATATTCTTTGCACTTGCAAACTACAAACCTCTAACTCAACATGGTGGTTCTCACATACTGGTATGCCGATCGAGGATCATCAAAACCTCACTCTCGCTAAAGTCACTACACAACATGGTGGTTCTTGGAGGCAAGTGTGGCGTCATGCGAGTGCAAAATCAAGTGTGAACATCCGTAACTTCGGTTCGCCTCTGGTAGCCGCAGCCAAGAACCACCTTTCAAAATAGGAAGAAGTCGAGTCCAACCAAGAAGAAGCAAAGTTATAGTTCAAAGTTTGCAAAGCTTTTGGGTATCCCAACTAATGAGTGATGTTCTAATGGATTTGCCGACGCTTATGTCAATTAGTGTTATGTAATCTTTTGAACTTGTGCCTTGTGGGTCGGTTAGCTATGTCGTAGTGTTATGTAATCTTTTCAACTTGTGCCTTGTGGTCCGACAGCCTGCGACATACCACTTAGTGTTATGTAATATTTTGAACTTGTGCCTTGTGGGTCGATAATCGTGTTTATTAATGGAAATGGAACTGTGATTTCGCATCAAGCCATCGAACTATGAAAGATGACATGAGAAACTATCAGAACCATGTTGTCCGGTTGGAATTTCACCACTTTGTTCAAGCAGCCTAATGTCTTTAGGCCCTAGATCATTCTGCATAATCAGTCCGAAGCCTAATTAGAAAAAAAGAGTCGGTGACACAAGAATCTTGCAATCCTTCTTAAGACTCCAAATACATTAAGCACAAGATTGAACAATGCATTCCGTGTTCGTTGATGTAATGCATTCTCGGTTCTCATAAGACAATGCCTCGACAATGATTCCGTGTTCGTTGATGTTTACATGGATTGAACATCTTACAATGCATTCTCGGTTCTCATAGGACAATGCCCGGACGCTTAAAGAGCATCGAACTTGTTTCAATCACCGTCCCCTAGTATCATTTCATCCAGTTTACATTTCATCCAAGATAGAGAGCATCGATTCCGCATAGCTTATGTCATAGATTCAATCATGGTACCTTGTTGACAAGCATCGATATGAGCATCAATCGAATCGACAATTTCGAGCAACACAGTTCCATTACATAATAGATTGCGGCACGCAATTACATTCCCTAATCGTAACTCTAACTACCATCATTGCAAAAACAACAAGCAAGACAAAAAGTCTCTCTCTTTCTCCAAATTGCTACCCTACCAATGAGTCCAACAATCGCTACATCACGTTCTCCATGCCCGAACTCGCCACACTCAAATCTTGTTCATTGTTCGTTCCTTAACGCCCTAAGCTCATGGTTCTCCTTCCTCAACGCCCTAACAATGTCGCAAGTCCAAGATTACCCGCCTCAAGAAGGGGTTGGTTCATCATCGCATTCATGCCCAAAACTTGCACCTCCACCTTCAATTAAGATTCACAAATAAGCGAGCCTTCACAAACCAAAATAACAAAGAATTTGGTGAAGATTACTTACCCGAGCTCGCATGCATGTCATGTACCTCCGCGTCGGGTTAGAGTCGCTCCACGAGATCCACCGACCACCTTCTTCTCCCGCAATGGCAATGGACCGTTGGAGCGCACTCCGCTGGTCGCTCTCTGATGGAATCGGCGAGGTGGAAGCCCCATAAACCGTGGCCGACGGAGGGTGCAAGATATGTCCGCCGACCTTGAGCTTCCTCCAAAGCCAACGAACTGGAGCTCCCTAAGCGGCCATGGCGCACCTCCAAATGAGGGGAAATCTGCACGCGGGGAGCTCGGGAGGGGGCTCTGCAGATTGCTCGTCGGGGAGGACAGTCGGCGTGAGCGCGAGACGGCCGGGGGAAGGTATCTTGGGTCGTGGCCGGCCACCAAACTACAAACCCTAGTCGCCGCCGGCCGCCAAACCCTAGCCGCCGCCGTGAGAGAGAGAGAGAGCGAGAGCGAGAGCGAGAGTGAGCGAGAGGGAGCGACCGAGTGCGAGGGCGACCGGGTCAGGGAATTTGACAGGAGAGCGACCGAGTGCGAGGCCGACTCAATGCCACGCCGGCCCAAACCGCCAAGACGCACGAGGGACACGATTTGCATGTAAAGTTTGAGGTGCGTTATATCCGGTATTTAAGTTCAGGGACCAAAATTAATCATCGGGTATAGTTGGGGGACGAAGAATGGACTTATTCCTATTTCTAAATCGATACCTATGCATATATTTAAGTTTGCAAACACTACAGCGATCTCAGGTGCTCTGCGCTGGTAATTGAGGAGTTTTTTTTGGCTTAACCACTTTTTGAAACCAAATAGTAAATGTAGCCGCCCTCTCATGTCATCCGAAATGACCAAATTGACACCCTTAGTATCGCGCTCTCAATCTGAGAAGCCACCTGCTCCGCTCCTATATCGCGGTAATGATACCATTTTTGAAATTTCGTACTAGCGGAGGTTATTTTTGCTATTGCAAATAAACAACACGCCGGTTCAGCCAAAGACACCATAATTGAGCTGTTGCGATTGACTAAAGCTTTTTATATATTTCATTCAAGACTTGGAGCTCACTTTTCAAGAAGCGTTTAGCAAAAAAATTTTGGAAAAACCCGTTTAAATGCACAACACATTGGCCGTTCTCCACTCGTTTAAATTATGAACAAGTGTTACGTGCATATAGCTGTTCTCGTTTCCCTTGTTTTAGGACCAACTTTTTTTATTTTTGGAGGGTGAGGGGTACTCCATTTAACATGAGACAGCAACGCAACTAGTATCGGATAGACATGACTGATGGTTGTGACATTGATTTGGCTCTTTGCTCGTCAAATAAATGTAGGTAGTCATAGGGTTTTCAATAGAGTTTATATTAAAAATAACATGAGAGCATTGTCAAAACGAAAACCATTTATTGCTTGGATATATTGGGTGTTTGTATAAAAATACAATGAAAATGTTACAGAATCGATGAATTTGAATATACTTGAATATGTTATTACAGAGTACGTGGCCTATCTTTATAGTTATTGAAGGGGTGGCAGTTAATGCCGCTAAAAGCGCCTTTAATTTTTACGCATGTTCTTTCGTAGAGCCTTGAACCATCACGTCTTTTAGCCAACTATCGTAAGTTGCTAGATGCACCAATAACCGTCTTTCTATTAGTCACGTGGGAAACTATCATGTCTTTCAACCAATTTACTGGTCGGGGACTACCCAAAATCGTATAGCTAATCGGATAGTGTCCATAGCTGGTCATCTCATGACTCAAACTAGTCGTCGACCAGTTTGGTTGTAGTAAAAAGTATTATACTTCTTTAAGTACTGGCTATAGGTTTATAACCGTTATGGAGGTAGCCTCTGATATGTGAATCTATTTTAATAGAGGCTGTAAGTTTAACCAAAAAAGTTGATCTGATCAATAATCCTTATCACTAGCATAGATCTATCAATTGGATCTACCTAATTATATTCCAGCAAAATTTCAGCTACTCGTTGTACTGGATTTGGTTCCATTATCCCCAAGCAAACTCTTAAGTTCCTTGCTACTCTATGCTGTAAATTAAGCTCAACAAAGACTTACTGTGCCAACCAACAATGACAGACGTTAACTACTACAGCATGCACGATTGTCGAGCCTAAGTACTGTGCCAACTAACAATAACTTACATGACAGCTCTAGATCCAATTCCAGTCACATCCTTACAGTTAAGGACTGATCGATCGACCATCTGAGATGCTGTATAGAATGATAGATGGCCAGGCATGTCGTTGTGCTGAACCCGTCTCATTAAGTTGTCACTGCAATGCGGCTGAAACGGACTAGCTAACACCTAAACTAATAATTGATAAACATTTTTCGGCATTTAATTTGTTAACTTGGGGGCAGGGGTACGTATAGAAATGGACTACTTTTATGACTTTGTATGGTTACTGCAAATTACGAATTTGCAGTGAACGCACACCATTACGTTCCCTAGTTAATTATTTGGATGCCTCGTGCCACTACTACAAAATATAATGTATTAGACGCATCATCATATGCGGCTCTCTAGTTATTTGAATGTCTCATACCACTACTACAAAACAGATCATACTAGACGCACGGTTCTACCGTCTGTGATAATTCACATACGGTTATTTAAGAAGAATCGTCTGTGATAATCTCGGACATCACAGACGGTTCTTCTTAAGAACTGTCTGTAAATTATCACAGACAGTTCTATTTACAAACCGTTTGTGATAGTGATACATCACAGACAGTTCTTAATAAGAACCGTCTCTCATACTTTGGTTTTGTTGGGCGGGAAACGAAAAGTTGGACTTAATGGGCAGGCTGTCGAAACTCACTTTATATTAACCGAGTTTCCTCACACCTCACACCTCCATCTCCTCCTCTGCCGTCTCTCCTCCTCACACCTTGCGCGCCGGTCTCCCCCGAGCTCATCGTCTGCGGCCTCCTCCACCTCTCCCCGACCTCATCGTCGCCGGCCTCCCCTGACCTCATAGCCCATGGGCTCCCCCGACATCGTCGCCCTCGGTCTCCTCCACCTCGCCCCAGCCTCGTCGTCGTCAGCCTCCCCCAACATCATCGCCCACAGCCTCCCTCGACATCGTCGCCCCCGACCTCCACCTCACATCGTCGCCCCCGGCCTCCTCCTCACACCGTCACCTCCGGCTTCCCCCACTTCGTCGCTCTAGCCTCCCACGACCTTGTCGCCCCCGGCCTCCTCCACCTCGCCCCGGCCTCATCAGCCTCCCCCAACCGCGTCGCCCACAGCCTCCCTCGACATCGTCGCCCTCGGCCTCCACCTCACATCGTGCACTGTCCGATAAAACAGCCATAACTTTTGCATACGAACTCGGATTGCGACGTTCTTTGGTTCGTTGGAAAGCTAATGAAAAGTTCAATACAAAAATCCATAATCCCACATCAAATCCAGTTGCAAGCCTCGAGAGGATCCAGACAAAGTGAAACCCCCCCCCAAAAAGGTCAGACCTCAAAACAGCCTCCGAAGTTTCAGCACCTGTTTTCGTTTTTTGTTTGCAATAGAAAAAGCTATCACAAACGGTTCAGAACAATAACCGTCTGTGATAGTTTTTTCGCAGACAGTTCAAAAACTGTCTGTGATGACCTCATATCATCACAGACACTTTTTCACAGACAGTTCAAAAACCGTCTGTGATGACAGTTTGGAGCCGTCCGTGATGACACTCTCTGTAGTAGTGTGCCCTATTAATGATTTGTGATGACGATGTCTCCCCTCTATTATTGCATTTAAAAAGTGGAAGCCGTTGTATAACCATTACTCTCTCTGTCCAAAACTACAGGACCCGTTTTTTAATTGTCTTGCATATAAATATAAGGTGTATTTCATATTCTAATGCAAAATTAGTGTGTTGTTCCCACTATATCTCTGATAAATATCCAGCTTTTCTTTGTATTCCCTACATGCATGCATTGAATACAATATTTATAAATAATAATTAGGGGTGGTATAGTTATTTTTTATGTTCTTGGTCTATGTGCAAGATAAAATACGCCATATATTTTTGAAGTGATCGAGAGAGTATTAACTAACAAGTCGAGCACACACACAGACACACACACACATAGTATTACGTAGTCGGGCATAGAATAGTTATTCTATGCCTAGGCAGCCCACCGCGCGTGACCCAAGCTAGGTGTGATGCGCAATTCCATACGGCCGGCGCACCAACTGCAGAGGCGGCCCAGAAAAGTTCGAGCCCGCGATGGGCTCAATTCGACGGTAAATATCAGATGTCGTAACAATAATACACGTATCCTTTTTACTGCATGTTTCGGGGAAACACATTTTTTCCTTTCTGAGCTCCTATGTCAATTAGTAAAACTTAACGTCGTACACAGTAACGAACTTCCTTTTTTTACCACCGCTTTTTGTAATATATTTTTTTACAATAAAAAGTTAGTGTCAGGATAGTAAACCCTAGCTATCTTGTAAGGTAATTGCGTTGGGGGTACCGAGTAGGTCCAATGAAGTAAACAAATGTTTGTAGAATAGTGAACGGTTTCACTGTAGACGGTAAACACAAATTCAATCCGGATATATCGTGAAGGGAGTAATATAAAATATGTCATGCAGTAAACGGTTTCATCGTAGACAATAAATACATTTTTTGATTTTGTATTTATATATGGCCAAACAACGTCGCCAGTCGCTTCTTACAAAGATTAAAAAAAAGTAGAAACCCAAATAATCAAATTTTTTCTAGTGACGGAGGCAGCCGGCCATCTATGTCTTCAAAATTTCGTAAGCGACGTCGTCGACATCGAACGGTTCGGGATCAGCTAACGAAGCCCAAAATGCATCCACCCGCTGACGTGATCATTCGAGTGTCGCCAAAAGACGCTCCAACTGAAGAATCAAGTCGAATTGGGCCTATAGGCTCTCTTCCCTTGCTCAAGGGGTCTCTACAAGGTAGACTCGGTCGCCTCCACCTCGATGAAGCAGTCGAAGCGATGTTAATCCTCGAGGAGATGTGCAACGTCGTTCTAGAGTACCACGTCGATGGCGATGTTAGATCTCGAGAAGCCGAAGACAACACGAAAGATGCGGTGGAGGAGGACGTCCAGACAGCGGAACGTCGCCGACATGTGCCTCAGCATAACGTCCGGTGGAGGAGGTAGGACACTGCTAGTACAGTGCCCCTCCACAGCATTCGTCAGCGCACAGTCAGAGAGGTGCTCGTACAAAATGGTTAGGTAGGCCATCAACGCAGTAATTGATACCGGTGTTTATTTCCTATAACTGATTAGTTTTAGTTTTGTTTTTTTTTTGAACGGGCGTGGAAAACGTGTATATTCCGTGCATAAGGTCCGCATCGTCTGGGCTTTTTCCCCGCACTACAGCAAATGATATTTTCTCTTTTCGGTGGCGCGCTCAACACTCAAAGGAATGAAAAAAGCAAGGTCCCCAGCGAGCTATACCGGCCCGCATTCCCTTAAGGAGAAGAGCCAATCTTTATTTCCAACACCCTCCGACCCACCCGCACCGCAAAGGTTAGGGAATACGGTTGTTTCTTTTGTTTTGGATTGCTTCCTCTCTTGCGAAGTGGGGTTTTCTAGGGTTCCGCGGAGTAATTTACCCCTATTTTTTTTTTCATAAGTTCTCGATATACTAGGGTGATTTCTTCCTACTATTTTTTGGAGCATTTTTGGGGATAGTTTTTTATATCCAAATTTTAAGTAAAACAACTCCTCACATGCAATAATTCGTAGGATCCACTTTTTGTTTATCTTCTTCGTTTTTTTGTAACCCCTCTTCGGGAAGTAAAATGAGGACAACTGACGATGAACCGTCCATGGTGAGGAAGATCGCCATCAAGGGAAGCCAGTCGGTGTTGCAGATTTACTATAACCCTTCCCAACCTGAACCCATCGCCTCAAGAGTAGCGGTCACTTCTGTCGCAAACGATCGCGGGTTTTTCTCAAAAGAAACAACAGAGCAAGAAGAGGAAGGCAGCGGTGCCCGCGACAGAGGACGTCGTCGCGCTATCTCATGACGATGAGAGTGCCCATAAGATCGCAACTGTACGTTTATGCAGTAAATGCACAATATTTGTCGTAATAATTCGATAATATTATAGATTGTTGTCTTTTTCCCCATCAACAGTAAACATAAGTCATGCCTGCAATAATTAGTAAACATATCGTCAGTAAAAATGATGATACATCGAATGCAGGCTCTGCGTGATGGGAGAAAGGGACCTTAGATGACGTGCATCAGGTGCGTTCCCACACTCGTCGTTGCAAACATCGGGGCGCTGACGATAGAGTAAGGGAATGTGGTCAAGAGGGTGTGGTTCGACTGTCTGTTGAAGTTCAACCTCAAGGGTTGGGAGAGGAGGGATATGCTGTGTTTCCTAATGGACAGGATTGACCCGGTCAAGATGGTCATCAGCACTGACGGTGGAAGGGGCATCCCAATCACGCCTCACGCCGTTAAGTGCATCATCGGGATCCCTTGCGGTGGCAATGACGCCCCGATGGTGACCCAGGTCATAGGGACCTCAGAGCTTGCCGAGCTGATGTCTCTGCTGGGGTACAACAGAACTCAAACATCAAGGCATGAACGCTGATCGCGCAGATTAAGACCAGAGGCATAGACGCTCTCACAATGAGGTATTTCTTCTTTCTTCTGTTTAGCAAGCTCCTTTTCCCGACCACCAATATCAACATAATCCAAAAGATGCTGTGATGACAAAGGAAATGGACAAATTAGCTGGCGTCAATTGGTGCAAGGCCATCGTTGACGACCTTTGTGAGTCCGTCCGCAACTGGAACAAGATGAAGGGCAGGACCACCAAGTCTATTAGCGGATGCGCCACCTTCGTGCTTATAAGTTACCCAGTACACTTATTCGTTGTCTTTGGTATTTTACACATCAATAAGCAGGAAAATGTGTAGAGTAGAATCACAGTAATTATTGATATTAGATTCCAGTAAAACAAACTGCACACATCATTAATTTTTATCGCACACAAAACATAGTATACCACATGTAGTAACAATATATTTCAACTTCAGTAAAACAAACACTAACCAGTAATAGTGTCCCGCACGTATTGCATGCAGTAAACACATGGATATCGTTTAGTAATACACATTTTAACAAGCAGTAAGTTGTACGTGACAGATATACTACCTCGACAACCCGAGGCACGTCCACAGCATCAACACCGTCGAGGCGCAACGCGCTGCATACTTCACGTCTACTCTCGTCGACAAGATAGTCGCGCCAACAGGACGAAGGCACCGGATGGTGCACATTCGACAAGTTCAGGGTGAGTTACCGATGTTTGTCCGTAAGCTGTAAAATACGATAATCATTCGAGTAATATGATTAATGTACAACAGTAATTCATTCGTGTCATTTGAATGACCAGTTTAGGAGAAGGGAGGACGTGTTACTAGCATAGGCTGATGTCAATGCCGCACCCGCCAGAGTTACCAACACAACCCATTGCGGGGCATTTTTCTAGCATGCGCGTACTTCTTGGCGACACTGTTGGATCGTTGGGCAAGGGGAAGGAGCGCCTGACGAAGGAGGGTGATGAGGCAAACGGAGAAGGCCATGGTGCAAATACAGAGCGCGCATCACAAAATCGACATGATGCAGATGAAGGTAGTCAGCGCCATCATGAAGCTGCTCAGGGCGGCAGATGTGTCCGGATTAACGTCCCGCGTAGGCAAGGCGAAAAGGCAAGAAGCGGCAGGAAGGAGCAGGCGTTGGAGCGCAAGCACAACCCCCATGCCGACACACGTAGTATTCTCAGACTCTTCAGTGAAGCCGGCGCAGGAGGATACTGCAATACCGTCTGTAGCAGCGTCACCGTCATTGCTCGAGGTTATGGTACCCCCCACGCTAGCCAATAATGTCATTAGGGCAGCAGCATTGCCATCCGCCCTGGCTTTGGAGATGGCATGCCCCGCCCCAGCATGTATAGAATCCCCTGCAACCCAAACACCGGTTGAGCCCACCACCCCCGCAACTGCGTTGGCACCAGCATCGCCGCCTCCCCCGATGCATCCAGGAGGTATCGTCTACGTCCTAGCGTCATCGTTGTTTCATCCGACCCAAGAAGAGCTGGAGGGTGACGGGTCTCAAGCTATGCACCACATCACAACAAAACATTGTAATATATGAAGTAAATAGACACATTACACATAGTAAACAACAACAAACATAGTAAACGTACAGAGCGAACACAAGAGAGCGAGTAAGGTGCATGCAGTAATTTTGTGTTCATAATACAATAATCATTAAAGCAGCACGTAGTAATTTACTGATTAAGCATATCTGTTCTCGCACAGGCCCCCGGCTACAACGATGCCGGCACCATCTTCGCCCCCCGGTCAATCCAGGAGGTTTTGTCTATGTCCCAACGTCGTCGTTGTTTCATTCGACACAAGAAGAGGGGGAGGGAAACAAGCCTCATGGCACGCACCACATCACAGTGAAACATTGTAACATGAGTTGTAAATAGATACATTATACATAGTAAACTGACAAAGCGAACGGAACAGAGCAACCAAGTCGCACGCTGCAATTGTGTTTTCTCAACATAGTAATTATTAAAGCAACACACAATAATTTACTAATTAAGTGTATTGTTGTCGTGCAGGCCAGGTGAGAGGCGGCAACGTCGAGTCAAGCATCGACAACATAATAGATTCGATCGAAGTCGACACGAAACGGAATCGTACTCGAACTCAAAATCGACTCGTATATCTTTTGATTCCGTGAGCCAAACTTGCTGAAATTTTTTGTTCAACCTTATAGCTATATGCAGAAGGACTCCACCAATTTTCACTGGTTTTTGGCGTAAGATTATTTTTCTTTTCTTTTTCTACCACGACTTTTGTTCTGTGTGGCGGCCCCTTTCTCCTATTATTTGCCGGCCCTAGTGTTTTCCGTAAGTTGTGAATAACAGCAAAGTGTTCTCTCTTTTTTTGGTGCAGATTAGAGGAGTTCTAACTGTAACACCCTGGCTATTCGGAAGCCAAGATGCTACCTAAAGATACAATATACCATCAAATTGCGGAATAATGTTCAATACGCCTCTAATCAGACAACAATACCATGGAACGAGGTGAAAATAACCAATTCATCAATGGTGAATAATCAAGGAACTAATCATGGAACGACATGACATGAAGTCTAAACATTACTTATTACAGTTCATCTCTCATCAAAGATTAACATAGTTGAATCCATTAATGAAAATATAATATAATGAACTGTGTGGAACATGCTGGTCTACTCCCTCCTATTAACATTATCATCAACAAGGTTCACCTAAATAAACATAGAAAAATAAGGGTGAGTCGAAACTCAGTAAGTACAATAAACAATTGAACATACCAGGTTATGAACAAGTCAGTCACATTACGAATTAAGAATTAATCTTTGAAAACTTACGTATATGAATGGAATGAATGGATGCATTGAAAGGAATGGACTAACACATGCTCATACCGGTATAGCGAGTGAGACACCCGTCGGTATTCACTTAAGCCCGTACTTAACAAAGTCCGGGGACCAAATTACCGTATGAAGAACGTTTCATACAGGTGTCCGAAACTACCCACATTGGAATGGTGGGTCTTACATGCCCGTACTGGGGTTGATGGGTCTTTACAAATCCACTCCCGTGGAATACATATGAACAACACATGAATTGAATGAACATATGCAATGAATTTTATCACTTTCTTCCTCATGGATTATCAAATAGGAACGGAATGTACATCATGAAATATGAACATGGATCATCAACTCATCTAAGACAACAACCAACAAATGAGCTGCTCCACGTAAATCAATATATCTTAACACATTGGAATTGCATGTAATGGAATATGAATATTGATTAACATGTTTGATTGAAAACATGGATCATAGAAATATTTGCATGAACACAAACACACATCATTCATCAATGTAAAGAATTTCAATGTACTTGCCTTTCGCGTCGCGACGCGTTAGTAAGCAATGAAGGTGTTCCCACACGTGATGCATCGCCGCCTACACAAGTACATAATTGGAATAAGGATAACGTGGCACGACTTAGCTACAGGAGACCTACACTAACCCTCCGACTAACCAACACAATTAACAGAGTTAAACTGACATTACACTATTCAGCCACCTACCCATCCTACTGGGTAGCAGTACAAGAAAAATCATAATTAATTATCTGGGACACGAAACGACATGAAATCAGCGCCAAATGAAACTTAATAGATAAACCTTCAAAACACTAGAAAACAAGATTTTCTAATTATGCCCGTACATAAGGCTAATCTGCAATTGAAAGTGCCTGACAGACATCTGACCAGACTACAGAACAGCAGCAAGGAAAAATGTCCTAACTTTCATTCTACAGATCCAATGGAGGTGATCTTTATCAACCTGGAATCATAGTGAAATTATCTTCAAAAACTGTTTTGGGTGGCCGTCCTGGATCTGACTCTAACTAGATCAAAACCAAGGAATAAACCGACAGTCCCCAATTCTCAGACAGACAGAACAGCGCGCGGTTAAAATTCTATAACTTTTGATTGCCAACTCTAAAAATTGTGTTCTATATCAACTTAGAAATATTACTGAATTATCAATAATATTTATTTTGGGTAGCCTTTCTGATTCAGCATCTAAATAATTCATAATGGTCAGACAAGCAAACTGCCAAATCTCGTCAGATCTCCTGAACATTCGCACGAAAATGGACATATCTCCTAAACCGTAACTCCAAATCAGATGATCTCAGTGCCTAAAGAAAGTTAAGACCATGGGCTACAACTTTCTAAGAGGTGGATAGATCGGAAAACGTACGGAACTTACCCAAATCTGACGAACAAATCTGACGCAGGGGAAAGAGAAAGTGGCGCACGGCAGGGAGGAGGGTGGCGACTCCAAGTGGGGGAAAGGGGGAAGGGGGTTTAGGGTTTTTTGGGGGAAGGTCATACCCCTTTGGCCAACCCCCTCTTGGGCCAATGGGCCGTGGCCCAATGCACAGGTTGTCGGGAATTCGCGGAAACCCCATTGAGATCACTGAAAATTGTAATCCCTGTTTAACTCTTTCTCCCGAATACTTTCCTATTCGCCCGAATAAATTTCGGTATTACACTAACTCACGAATTTTCTGTTTTAGATGCAAAAACTAAGAACCCTAAAGAACGATTAAGTGACGCAAAGGAAAAACACGAGAAGCAATCTAGACAACGACCAATTAGACAATAACTAGAACTAAAGATCAGCAACTAGACACGACAATGCAACCAAAGATTCAACAAGCAAACTGAAAAGAAAAAATTACAAAGGCTCAAAGGGCTCGGTATGGATGATAGATGCGATTTTTTTTCTTTTGGCAATTTTCTAGACTCTAGGTATGAAAAATGAATATAATACTAGAAAATTGAAAACTCTCACCGATTAACTGTAGCTCTAGTACCACTTGATGAACCCTATGGTCCTTGTTTATTAGTCCGATCTTTTGATGAGAACGATAAATTTGTTAGTCGTCGCTCTACTCTCACGATCCTGACTACGAACACGTAAGCCTCGAAACCACGCAATCGCTGAACTGCTCAACAAGTCGTTATCAACTGTGCACGAATACCCGGATGACCTGATCACGAAGATCAATTCCTGCATACACCGAAGAAGCAAGCAAGGACGAGGTAAAAAGCAATCTGAATTGTAAATATATGATCGAGTTCAAAAGGTGGGATTCCGCAAGAGGTCTTTTACGGTTGGTCTAGTCGACACAAGCGAAGAACGAGAGTTTTTACAATGGAGAAACTAATCAAACGAAATCTAAGAAAATTAGAGGGGGCGTGTCCTCCTTAAATAGGGGATGATGAGCCACAAATCTAAAAGAAATAGCGGTATAGGATTAAACTCGTGGGTTAAATTGATTAGTTTATAATCAATTAGGTCCTGTAGCAGCAACGATACAGCAATAGCAATTGATCTCGGCGTTCAATTTTTTTATTATCAAACTGGCGAGGTCGATTCTAATGCGCCGACACGGCAGATCCTCGGTCCCTCTTATCGGGTAAAACACCGAGAATTAAATTAGGTCCCCGATATCTATTTCTAGCCTTGGCCCTTGCCTGCCTGCACTTAATTTCCACCGTGGCACGGCACGTTGTTGTGCCGGGAGGAGCACGTGCCATGGAAGGAAGCCATGCGTGCATGACCGGTCAAAGTCTTGTGGGCTTTGGATCGAGCAGCTGAGCTCCAGGTTAGGGAAGCTAGCGCGGAGGCACGTGCGGCGCGGCTGAGCTCCAGGTTAAGGAAGCTAGCACACAGGCACGTGCGCAGCTAGCCCTTCGCTACTCCGCATCCATGGTACGGCCGGTGTAAATACCGCCTGCTTGAATCTAGTACGCCCAAGGACTTAACTCGCGCGTGCTGCGGGGTCGATCTTATCCGCCTTTCATTTAAGCGTCCTCCGCACGGGACCAGCGTTGCGTAGGGAGGGGAAGAGAATAAGGGCCTATTTTGGCGTGTGCTCGTCTCGCCGGGACACTGCTGAGGGCATTGTTTGGTTGCCACCCCGGTGAGCTCCCTGGGCCAGGCACCTCTCGTCAGGCCCAGGCGAAAAACAACAAGCGTGACGAATGGTCGTGTTCCTCCTCTAATCTCCTCTGCAACGTTACGATTGTTACTGTGTATAGTTTATATATAACAAGGTGGGAAGAAAGGATCGTGTATCCCTCCTCTAATCTCGTGCAAAAGGTTATCACCGGTTCCAACAGTTGTGAATCGCTCCTCCCTTCTCGTGGAACCAGGTCATGTCGGACGCCCTCGATGTCGTATTACAGGCGCTTGACGGAGCTCTGGTCGCTCGTCAGGACTCAGGGCGTTGACCAGACGCTCACAGTCGGAACACGGAGCGGTCGTCGTTCGACTGGGCTCCCGGTGCTATAGTCCCAGGCCGCACGACCTCGGGGAAGACAATCGCAACGGCAGCTGGCCGTGCGAGGGGGGCTTGATCTCAATGCAAACCTAATGGTCAAAGGCTTAGAGTTTTCCTTCCCCAAGTAGAAACAAATCGTTTGGACTAAGAACACACATGAAGACAACTTTATATCTGTTAGGCGAGGGTCCCGCGTTATATCGAGCCAAAAAAAAACCTTAGTGAGGCATGACACATCGGGGAATCCACCCCGAATGAGTTCCAAGGGCCAACCTCGGCGAGACGTGACACATCAGCGCACCTAACTTAGACCCGGTCCAGGGTAGCCACATGGTGAGGTCCCATCGACACCAACATGGATGGAAGACCGACGATGTTATGTAACTTCGGTGATCTCCCTCTCCTCTCGATAAATAGGACCCCTTGCAATTGAGGAGGGGTTGCACACATATACAATACATTGGTATAGACCCTCGTGTATGATTCTTGTTGAGGTCCCCTTCGCACCCTCAATGGTCGACAAGTCCGACTGGGGGTGCCACAAATTCACTATCCGATCTCATATGGACGATAATGTCAAAATATTTTATCGATAAACACACATGAGGACACTGATCATTCTCGTTTGTTGCATGACATGGAAGGAAAGAAACCTAAGGGTCTTCAAGGCCAAGTCCTCTTTCTATACAAGATATTCTATCGAGGATAAAACAAGAAGCAAGAAGCCTTTGGTGCTCTTTTCTGGTCCTGCTGCATCGCCCATCTGACTGATGATGCACCTTAGAAAACCCAGTCGTTCTTTCCCTCTTCTGTAAATCTCCTTTAGGGCTTGTTTGGGCGCCCACTTCCTGGCTGGGATCCCAGCCCATTCCCTAGGCAAACATCGCCCATGGAAAACTTCCCTGGGCTAAGGGTGCGTTTGGTTGGTGGGATGAAGTTGAATGGGATAGGATGGTACAGGTAGGATGTGATCGTCCTGGATGAGATGATACAAGTATGGTGTTTGGTTGGTGGGATAAGATGGTCTGTATGATATTTTTTACACTAAAATATGCCAGGAGTGGTCTTGTTTTTTATTATTAAATGATAAGGAACACAACAGTTCAATCGGATCGTAAATCGGATACTCGGTTTAGGAAATATGATCATTTGAAGCTCGTAAATCAAGCCGCCACATCACCAAGCGCCTTGGAATTTGAGTGAACGGTGTGGTTCGAATTTTTTCCCGAACGGGATGATACAACATAAACATTGAATATTCTTTTTTTCTTGAACCATCTCATTCCGAATGGTTTGGTTCTATTCAACCAACCAAACACCTGAATGAGCTCATTTCTCGTACCGGATGGTTCAAGACTACTCAATTCAACGAACCAAACACACCCTAAGGCAACATTTGGATACCACGTGGGAATTACTGGCCCAATCGCCAGGAAAAACTTCCCCTGGGGGCTTATTTGGATGCAAGCGGGAGAGAAACCTAGGGAAGTAAGTCCTCATGAGGGCTTGTTTGGATACGTTGTGACCCGACTCAATCCGAACTATCTGACTCAATCCTTTCGGATTGACTCGGAATTTGAACTAAAATCCCTTCCAATCCGAAAGGATTGGTTCTAATCCCTCCCTATCCAAACAAACCCTAAGGATTTTTTGAGACAGATGGAACCCCATCCAACCCTAGGGAAAATACTCCCGGCAGGGAAAATTCCCTTCGACTGTTTGGAAACAGTAGGGATAGGAAATCCCCAGCATTAAAGAAAATAAAATAACCCAGTAAAATAAAAAAATCATAAATGTTTAGAAAAATTAAAAAATGCAGATAGCTAAGGAAAATCTAAAAAATCACAGAAAATTCAAATAGATATATAATTACATACAAGAATAATAAAAATAGGTACCCTAGAAGGACCACTGCCGGTAACGATGGTGCGACTCAACGTCACTTCATCACCAGTGACACCACTTCCCGGAGAGCGTGGCATGATCTTAGGCGGAAATGGATCAAGAACTAAGGCTCTGATTCACATACATTTAAGAACTACTGAACTTACGATGAATACACACAAGTTTTGTGAGGCATAACGACGCCTCATTTTCTCTTTGTTCTATTATTCGTTTGTTTGCCTCTACTAATACAAACCGATTACAAGATTTTAAATAAGCACACCTGCAAGTTGGCTGGTGGCCTCGTTTCCCTAAACTCACGCCATGATCTAACTCATGCTCGCACATACTAACTCACGCACGCATTCTTCCAACTAACTACTCCATCATGCAAAACAATCTTGATTATTCCTAATAACCGCATGATCCTAGCTCGCGCGGGCAGGGGCGCTCGCCGCGGGAGCCCGGCCGATCCACGACCGTTCGGTGTTCCGCCCGCGCGCCACGCCGTATACGCCCAGCTCCTCGCTCGTCGTGGAGTTCGGCGATCGTCTTGTCAACGTCCTGACGAGCGACATGAGCTTCGTCCAGCGCCTGTACTACCTCGAGGCGCGAGACATCTCCCGGCTACGCGAGATGGCGAGCGCGCGATGTTGGTCCAGGCGGTGTCCGCGTACATGTGGAAACTGGTGGATGGACGGGCGGCGGTGCCTCACGGCGCCGGAGCACCTCTCCGCGATGTGCAGTTACGTGGGCAACGTGGCGATCTTCGCTCCGAGGGAGATGAGCGTGGAGGAGATCCAGCGGAAGCTGCTACAGGAGGTGGCGTCCATGGTGCGCGAGGCGATGGTGGCGAGAGCCTACGATGATAACTTCCAGGAGCCAGTAGAGTGGGTGGAGGCAAAAAAGATGGCCGCAGCGTACGTGGAGGCCTCCACCGTCGGGCTTGGCAGCCTGAACTGCTGCTAATGGACCGAGCTTTGGTCCAAATCCAAATAAAATTAAGATGATTCTGATCCAAGCTTAGCCCAAATTATATAAATCCAAGCACAGACCCAGATCCTGGCCATAGCCTGGGACGAGACCGAGGAGCACTTCCAGGAACTGGTGGACTGGCTTGAGGAGTAATGGAAAGAGCCCAGTATATATATCCTGCAAAATACCAAGATAGTTTTGGCAGAAAGCACACGCGGTACTCACAGATGAGATTTCAGAGTTGAGGCGATTTTTTTGCGTGTTCTCTGAACTTGGCAACTGAACTTATAAGCTACAGTAAAGTGAATAAAAGCAGTACAGTGACTAGGAAGGTGCAAACACACGATCCAGTTTAACAGAACTCAACGCACACTACGCCATCACTCCACATGACTCGGACAATAAGTTGATGAAGTCCACACACATTAACTCCAACAAGGAGCACAAGTCCGAGAGGTACCTTGAGGCAGCGGGCAGCCCGACGGTGACCGTGACGTCGACGGCCTCGTTCCCGCTCGAGACAGACTTCGGCTTCGGCCGCGCCGCGCTGGCCATGCCGACCTTGCCGAGGGGGATCGGACCTGCTCGGGCTTGTTTGTGGTGGCCGCGCGGCCCGGATGCGACGGGTCGTGGTTCGTCAGCGCGTTCGCGTGGTCTAGACAGTCGAGCAAGATGTGGGCGCGACCGTGCAAGAGTTGCGGGAGGCCCAGTGGCTCTGGCTTCAGGAGCTCGGACCACGCGCTGACGAGCAAGCTCAGGGCTCCACGAGCACGCCGTTTTACGTTTGTATAGACCAGTCTTATAGAGCGAGAACAAAAAAGGTCATTAACCCCACAATTAACAGACTAGTGGCTAGGATTTTCACCTGCCAAATAAGTTCAAAGTGCCACGTCACCAATAATTGCTAAATACATCCAATTCACTTAGTATGGGGTCTAAGTTCAGGGTCCAACTGATACGACCGTTCAAGTTGCAATGCTCCTCGGCTGCGACCCCTCCTTTCTTGTCTTTAACGGCTCACTATCACCGGTCCGGACCAAGTTCTACACACATTCTTGTTCTACGGGTAGTTGTCTAGGCACAGATTTTCGAACACCTCTGACAACTCTGGATTTTCCACAAAGTGTTGTATTCGTGAATCAGCTTGTTCACAATCCTTCACAGTTAGAAGTATCTCAACTATCTCACTTGTGATACTTGTTCTTCTCTCTTTCAATATTTTTCCAGAAAGACTGAAAATAGACTCGAAAGAAACCGTCGAGACAGGAACAGTTAACACATCACGTGCAAGTATGGATAGCACGGGATATGTTAACTCATGGGCTTGCCACCATTGCAAAATTTTGAAATCTTATGAGTTGAAATCCACCATATCGTTGTTCAGATGGTGGATAGTTCCCCGCTCCTTGGGGTTCTTTGCTGAGCAGGCAACGTTGTAGAAGATGATCTGGACCTGGAAGAAGGGCCACCGAATATCTTGCCCCACATATTTATCTTGCTACTTGAGGCGGGGCACTGGAGGTCATTGCAAGCGGACTCCCCAAAACTTATTTTTATATATTTGGTAAACCTCGTGTAACCGAGAATGAACTTCTACAAAATAGTTAGTACTTAGTACAATCTAGCCTTTTAGCATCACTAAGAAGATAAAGTACACTACCAAATACTTTAATTTTAGCTCTATGATATAAAACAAATGCAAATGCATATAGGAAAGATATTTCTCTACAATATTTAAGGTATTTACTTTTCATAGCAACAATAGCCTCGCGTAACACTACATCATTTTCATACATTTTCAATTGAGTAGCAATCTGTGAAAAATATCTCATCACAGACGGTTCTTAATACGAAGCCATGGTGATTTCAGTTTTTGTATGAAACCGTCTGTGACTTGTTGCGCGGGAGGGAGAAATTTTTTGAACGCGTGCGCGGAAGGCCGAAAAATTTGGCGTTGTCCTTATATATTATAGCCCCCAGCCTTGTCTTCAATCAGTCTCTTCCTCTCCGCTCCCCACGCCGATCTCTGATGACCACCCACGATTCTTCATCGCGGTTCGGCGAGGTGAGACAGCCGACAACGAGGAGGAGTAGGGATGCGAAGGAGCTCCTTATCTGCCGCAGAAGGTAGATTGCCGGAAGGTACGTATACATACCCAAAACATACACAATTTGTTGGTTGTTTATTGTAAAAAATGATCTTGATTTTGTGTTACCAAGGTTGGAGAGATGTTGGAGGTTTTCAGTCATCTCTCCTTCCTTGCCGACGAGTTTAAGTCGAACTCGGACGACTTGCAAGAACAGCTTATGATATGCTGGTGAGATACAAAGAGGAGTTAACAAGACTAATCCAAGAAGCTGATGAGTTCTTCGGGAGCTTAGAGACACAGCTGATTTCTAGCTAGTTTAACTTTGTAACTTTATTCTTTTTCCCATTTGAATGGGATGTTGTGAAACCTTTTGGTTTCCCTTTCCTATAATGTGTTTGCCATCAGAATTTTAATTGAATTTTAGTTGAATTGCTAGAGGTTGCATATGAAAACTAATGTATAGTAATTGATTGGTTTGACTCAAAATCCAAATTTATTTTGTAGTACAAAAAACGATCACAAACAGTTTTGAACAAGAACCGTCTATGATAATTAATAACACAGACGATTCTTGTTCAGAATCGTCTGTGATAGCTTGTTTCACGGACGGTTCAAAAACCGTCTGTTATCACAAACACATAAATCCAGACGGTTCATAAACCGTACGTGATGACAGTTTACAATCGTCTGTGATGACATTTTCTGTAGTAGTGTGTTTCACGTGCACGATAGTCTCTTTAGGAAGAGACGACATGTGCTCTCCCCCCTCTCTTCTCCATGTAAGATTTTGTTGACGTGGCAGAGCTAAGAGACGACAATAAAGGTACTATTGGAGACACCCTTAGTATATGATCTAAGTTCAGGGATCTAACTGATTCGACCGTTCAAGTTGCAATGCTCCTCTACTGCGACCCCTCCTTTCTCGTCTTTAACAGCTCACTATCACTGGTTTGGACCAAGCTCTCTCCGCTAAAAACCCTAACTCGACTAACGGTCCTATCGACAAAATATCAACCTCCATCTCCCACCTCTGTGCTAGACCTGTTCATGGACGGCCCAACCTGCCGAGCCCAAGCCATTTCGGGGTGGGCTTGGGACTCAGTTTTCGCCCTGAAAGCCCGAGAAATGGGATTAAAAAATAAAAAACTATTTATTTAATTATGAAAATAGATTAAATATTATTATGTTTATTTCAAAAAGGATTAAATGATATTTTTAAATCTAACAACTAATTTTCGAGCCGAGTGACGCTCCGTTTGAGATTAGACCAGGCCCAACGTTTGAATAGTTCTACTCTGTGCCCGCGGCTGATAGGGCCGCCGCCATCTCCACCCCTTAGTTCCATAGTTAAGGGCCGGAGGTCTTGATGAACTCAAATCTTGATGAACTCAAATCTTACCCTGTGATGCTAAACCCTGTCGGAGCACGAGAAAGTGATTTATTCTAAAGAATTTCAGATGACTTTTCATCTATTAAATCACTTGATTTTATTGTAATTTTTTTTTTTGTATCGTTTGATGTTTGATTTATTGTTGTAATTATCTAGTCGTCACCATGCGCGTTGGTGTAAGTCTGCTCGATATTTTCTTTTGTAGAATGCAATTAGGCTGACAACATTTGTTTATTGTCAATATGTGATATCACCTGCTTTTTTCTTCTTCATGTCATAATCTCTCGTATGTCCCACAAAAAAAAAACACATCCAAACTAATGTCCCAAGAAGAGAAATACCAGAGAATATGTATACCTCAGATAAATATAATCAGAGAACGTCTCCCAAATAATTAGCATGAATCGGTGCGCGTCAGGATCTTTTCTTATTGAAACGGTTTTGTGCATTATCCCATATGCAAATGCAACCCGAGACAAAGGTGTGGTGGCCTGGCTCGGTTGCGGCTAAACGGGCACAAAACAAAGAGAAATACTATAGAATACGGTAGCGATCCATCCCAAACTATAAGGTTGCCCCTTATCTCTTATTTCTCTCTATATATCTTTCTCTCGTACTCCTCCCTCCTCAATCTGCCTCTCGCGTCCAGCCGAGGAGCGTATAGTCAGCGAGCTGACGAAGGCAAGCGACTGCCCCCCTCCTTCTCCACTTCCATCGCTGCCGCTCCACCTCCTCATTCAACTCTTGCTCTAGATTTAGCGTGTGCGGTGACGCGATGCTTTATCTCCAACTCTGAATCTGTTGCAAGCGACTGCCCCCTCCTTCTTCACTTCCATCGCTGCCGCTCCACCTCCTCATTCAACTCTTGCTCTAGATTTAGCGTGTGCGGTGACGCGGTGCTTTATCTCCAACTCTGGATCTGTTGATAGGCAATGGTGGTGTGGCTCTAGATAGTCGATCCGGCGCGCATGATGCGGAGCTCGGATCGGAGATAGAGATGGATGCTCGATACGAAACTTAAGCACAAATTCGGTGGTATATAATACTGTGGCGACGGCCGTAGTTAGACCGGAGACGAAGAAAAGGATGGCTCGGCAGCGATCAGGCGGCGCACGAGTGTCATCGTGCCCACACGAGTTGGTAGAAACTATAGTGTTCCCAAAACAAATAAAAAACCAGACGTCCAGACGCAACCACGACACGACTATCAAAGCTCGCATTGCCCGTTTTCGAGAACGTTTGGAGCCGTGAGACCTAGATATTCCGGCGTAACCGGCCTGAAAATGCGCTTCTCGTCCGTTTCCAGCGCCGCCGCGAGCCTCGGCCACGCGAACGCGCTGACGAACCACGACCCGTCGCCACCGGGCCGCGCGGCCACCACAAACAAGGCCGAGCAGGTCCTCCCGCTCGGCAAGGTCGGCATGGCCAGAGTGGCGCGGCCGAAGCAGAAGTCTGTGTCGAGCGGGAACGAGGCCATCGACGTCACGGTCACCGTTGGGCTTCCCAGCCCGACGGTCGCCGCCTCGAGGTAGCTCTCGGACTTGTGCTCCTCCAGCCAGTCCACCAGCTCCTGGAAGTGCTCCTCGTTCGCTGCCGCCGCGATCGCCTCGCGCACGAGCGACGCGACGTCCGGGAGAGTCGCGTGCCTTATCTCCTCCACTCTCGCCTCCCACACCGCGAAGCTCGTCACGTTGCCGGCGTAGTTGCGAGCCGCGGCGCGGTGCTCCGGCGACGTGAGTCGTCCGCGCCCGTCCACCCACCAGCCCATGCGGCAGTGCGCGTCGGCAGAGCCCACGGTGGCGGCCAGGGCCTTCCACAGGTACGCCGACACCGCCTCCATGCGCGTCGCACGCTGGCCGCCCTCCCGGCTCGCTGCCGCGTGGAGCGAGCCGATATCGCGCGCCTCGATGTAGTAGAGACGCTCGACGAAGCTCTCGTTCGTCAGTACGTTGACCAGGCGCGCGCCGTTGTCCGGCGTGTACGCCTCGCCAAACGAGGGTCTGTACGACAGCGGAGAGCGAGGGCGGAACAGTACGGAGCGGTCGTGGCACGGGGCGGCGCCGGCGGGAAGCGTCCCGTTCCTAGCAAACTCCGACCACAGGTTGATGCACATGCACACGGCGTGCCCGTCCATGAGCAGGTGGTTGGTGCGCCACGTCACGGAGAAGCCGCCGCAGGGGAACGACACCAGCTGCACCGACAGCGGAGCGCCGTCGTCGTAGGGCAGCCAGACCTTCTGGAGCGACGCGTCCAGCCTGCTGAAGTCCAGGCTCGCGAGGGCCACGCTGGCCTCGCCAACGACGAACTCCACGCCTTGGTTGCTGCAGTGGACCTCCGGGAGGCCGGAGCTCCGGTTAGTCACGATGCGGCCGGCGAGGGGGAAGAAGTGGTTGAGGAAGGGCGGCAGCCTGGCGAGGAAGGCGGCAACGACGGAGTCGAAGTCTCCCGCCGTTGGCCTAGGGTAGACGCAGACAAAGAAGCCATGGGATGATCTGTAGAGAAGGTCGAGGTTAGAGGCGGCGAGGACGAGCGGCTCGACGGAGGAGTCGGAGGCCTTCACGAGGCGCCGATTCACGACTCGGACATGCAAGTCACGGCCATTGTTCGCGTCCATTTCCTTTGTGCTGATAGTTAACCAATGCGCCCCGTGGGTGTATATATATACACACATGGCGTGGGGCGGTCTACACAACAGTTAGATGTTTTTCTTGAGTATACGGCCGGCTAAAATGTCGTGTATTTAAAGTAAATTATCAAAAATAACTCTTTTGTAAATGAAATGATAAAAATAGTATTTTTACAATACGAAAACACTACCACTACCGCGCTCTATAGTGTACACGGTGAGCTCTCAGGCGGCGTCGACCGTCCTACCGTACCCCAGAGAGCGGCATGGCGCCTGCCCACAGCATCTGCCGCTCTCTGGGGCGCGACAAGCCGTGGAGCGATGCTATTTGTACTATTTGATTTATCGATGACTTTTTTTTTACCCTTTCAGTTAAAAACACGCAAAATGGCAATCTGTACTGTTGGCAGAGACGTTGAGATGTGTGCATGGGTTAGCTCACACAGGGACATAGTTAGAATCTTTTACCTAGATAGTCTGACGGCGAGAAAGAGCAAGCTCTCAAAACTCGCACTCTTTACCCTTTGGGATTTGCGCAGCTAGGTGCTGTGCAGCCAGTACATGGCGGTGGAGACAGATTAGCTGGTGCAGACAACGTCATTAATGGCAGGCAACCTGTGCTGGGGGAAGTGAAAGATGAACAGGAACGGTGGTTCCCCTTGGCCTTGGCCCTTGGGTGGCGATTTGTACCTAGCAAATAGCAATTGGTCACCAGCACACACCACACCACCAGTGATGTGCTATCTGTACCTAGCAAACCGCTAAAACTTCGCCTCTTGGGAACGAACATTGTGTGATTTCCTGAGAACGAACGAAATTTGCTACGCATGCCAAGTGGCCGATCGGTCTCGAAAAGTATCTCCAATTTAAGGACGTCTCGTACGTACTTTGTCGGATCTTTCTATTGCGGTACACAAAGACTAGATTTTTTTCATTTCCTTTTTTTTTTTACATCTTATACTAGTTCCACTTAACTGATATGTGAATGCATAATTAGTTTGTCATCCGTGCCAAACGGCAAGGAAAATTCAGACATTCACGTAGTGTCGTATGCTTGCATGTACTTTTTTTAATTAAAAAAAAAGTAAAGAAAGTGCATTTGTGCTTTCTAAACAAATCTCACGAGATTCGAAGATGTAGCTAGGAGGAAATGTTAGCACATTTTCATTTATAAAAAATTAAAAATGCGATCATATAAGAGAGAGAGAGAAGCGAGACCACGTTAACATAACAAATTAAGGAAGTTTGTGTACATATATTTTGTTAATACGAGTCTGTATCGCCCCTCTCTCTTCCTTTTTGCAGCACACATGCTAAC
Source organism: Hsuehochloa calcarea (assembly GCA_036346395.1). Taxonomy (NCBI): domain Eukaryota; kingdom Viridiplantae; phylum Streptophyta; class Magnoliopsida; order Poales; family Poaceae; genus Hsuehochloa; species Hsuehochloa calcarea. Next base: position 53,357,307 of record CM070603.1, read on the forward strand.
ATACTGTTGAGATTTTAGAATTGCAGCACACATGCTTCCATTGGGGCTCGGGGGCTCGATAATCTTCCTCACAACTCACAAGCTACTCTCTCCGGCCACAAAAGAGTGAAGACTTAGAAGACTTAGAATATGAACAGTAAACAAGAAATAATTTTGAACAAAACTCACTACTGGATTCCGGCTTTTTGCCGAGTGCCTCACGCACTGGGCAAAGGCTCCTTTGCACTCGGCAAAAAGCACTCGAAAAAAAATTTATCGGCGAAGCAACCTTTGCCGAGTGCCTTTTGTCCGCACTTTCATTACGGCTTCTTTAGAGTCCGAGTCAAGACTCGGCAAAGAAAAGGCATCCACGCGCCGGCCCGTTGATTGCCGCTTTGAAGTGCCAACCCGGCCGACACTCGGCAAAGATTTTTAATTTTTTTGAAAATTTCTTTGCCGAGAGTCGGATGGTCGGCACTCGGCAAAGCCGGAAAACCGGGTTTCAGCGCCCATATTCGAGCTTTGCCGAGTGCCATGACCATGGCACTTTCGACAAAGGTCCTTTGCCGAGTGTTGCACTCGGCAAAGTGACCCAAAACCGCGCTTTTTATTTATTTTTACATTCCATCACGACAAACAAATCCATCCAAACATATATCACATCCATCACATATATATCTCATCCATCACATATTTATCACATCCATCACATATATCACATATATAACAATAAGTGCTCAAGTCCATCCAAACAAATCCACAAGTTCATCACGATCGACAAGTGCATCACAAGTATATCACAAGTCCATCACCAAGTGAACAACAAATGAAAATACAACTACCATTCATCTCGAAGGTGGCCATCGCGATCGTGGTGAAGGAAAAGCTCCATCATTCGGGCGCATGAGGTGGATTATTCGAACCCGCCATTGAGGTTTGCACAAAGGAGAAGAGATTGCATGTGAGACAAGATTACATTAGATACCTAATCTAGGAAGGTAGAGGTCATACAAGCAAAGCACAAGCGAAAGCAAAAACTTTCATACTCACGGGAGTAGCTACACCGCAGGACGCGGAGGCGGAGGTGGAGCCAATGACCCGGTGCACAATGAAAGCCCGTATGTTGCCCAAGACCTTGTAGGAACTCCGTAATGTCCGCCACCTCTGCGTGCTGGCTCGCCGCTCGGCTCGCTTGGCCTCCACTGGCCGACATCCTCTGCCGCTTTCGGCCTCCGGCTCTGACGTTGCCTCATTTCTTGTTCCAACTGACTGCAATATTTCACTCAATGTTTCATAATGCAAAGCTAATAAAGGTGTGTAAAGATCAATGTACGACGAGTAAAACAGAATAACCTCGAGTCGCCGACCCGGTCTTGTCGGCAATGGCTCCGCTGTGGGCGTATGGTCGGGCTCTCGCCGTGCTCGTGCTCGGATCCGGGAGAGAGATGGAGTAGAGGCCGTGTCGATGAGGCCGCGCCAAGCGTAACCGCCCATGCTTCTTGCCTTGTCCCACCTCATGGCGATCTCTCCATCAAAGTCCCGGTGCTCGGATCATGGTCCGCCCATGGACCGACCTTGCCGCCGACGTGTACTCACCGATGCGGGTGTGGGCGCCGGATTCGTGTGCGCTGGGCGGGTCCTCCAGTTGAAGGAGACGTCGGACGTCGCCTTGCCCTTCTCGGGCCATACACCATGCCCGAAGTCCGAGCAAGGTCGCCACTATGTGACGCCGATCGCGAGAAGACAAAGAAGATAATTAGAAATCGTGCGTAATTGAGCGCCACAATAGATAAATGAATTCGTGTACCCATGCTTGTTTGTATGCGGAGAGGTCGCGGTCGCTTTGATGGTGTGATGTACCTTGCATCATCAAACGACGGGCGGGCATCACTGCATCCGAGATACTCCTCCGTGAACCACTTGTCCACGATCATCGCCAAAGACTCGGATACGATTGGCACCACCAAGGAATCATCTACACGCCATCAAGTATTTGACATATAAGAAGATCAAATTAAACGTGCTTAATCTCAAAACGAATCAATATTAATGTTCTTCATCTACCTCAAGGTACCGGTCCCGGTCGTCATGTTTCTTGCGTCTTTCTTGGTGACCTTCTCTCAAGCTTCGACCGTGGTAGGTTACGATGGCTCGGATGCGCACCTCGTGATGCATGTCGGTGATGAGTTTTTATGAGCTTTGGTAGCCACCGTCCGCCTCGCCTCAAATCCTCATCGATCTCGAAATAAGTCCGCATACAAATGCGATGTATCCATTCATTATTTCAAGAAAAGTCCAATGAATGCGATGTATTGAGCAATGTTGTGCGAGGGAGACTTACCCAAAAATCCGCCTTCACCGCGCCTTTGTTGGGGTACTCCGACGGGGCCGACGGCGTAGTGGTCAAACGAGTAGGCCGGCTCGCTCTTCCAGCGTGCGTGATAATGCCGGGTAGTGTTGCTCGCATGTAAGACCCAGATGCCATTGGCGGAGCGTGCGCTACCACCGACACAACCACCCGTTCTGCACAAGTGATTAAGAAAATTATTAGTTTCTTTTTTCAACATATCATATGGACTTGGTCGTTCGAGAAGGATTGAGAAATGGTATTTTTGGTATCTTCACCCCTCCTTCTTCACTTCCATCGCTGCCGCTCCACCTCCTCATTCAACTCTTGCTCTAGATTTAGCGTGTGCGGTGACACGGTGCTTTATCTCCAACTCTGGATCTGTTGATAGGCAATGGTGGTGTGGCTCTAGACAGTCAGATCCGGCTGCGGCATGATGCGGAGCTCGGATCGGAGATAGAGATGGATGCTCGGTACGAAACTTAAGCACAAATTCGGTGGTATATAATACTGTGGCGACGGCCGTAGTTAGACCGGAGACGAAGAAAAGGATGGCTCGGCAGCGATCAGGCGGCGCACGAGTGTCATCGTGCCCACACGAGTTGGTAGAAACTATAGTGTTCCCAAAACAAATAAAAAACCAGACGTCCAGACGCAACCACGACACGACTATCAAAGCTCGCATTGCCCGTTTTCGAGAACGTTTGGAGCCGTGAGACCTAGATATTCCGGCGTAACCGGCCTGAAAATGCGCTTCTCGTCCGTTTCCAGCGCCGCCGCGAGCCTCGGCCACGCGAACGCGCTGACGAACCACGACCCGTCGCCACCGGGCCGCGCGGCCACCACAAACAAGGCCGAGCAGGTCCTCCCGCTCGGCAAGGTCGGCATGGCCAGCGTGGCGCGGCCGAAGCAGAAGTCTGTGTCGAGCGGGAACGAGGCCATCGACGTCACGGTCACCGTTGGGCTTCCCAGCCCGACGGTCGCCGCCTCGAGGTAGCTCTCGGACTTGTGCTCCTCCAGCCAGTCCACCAGCTCCTGGAAGTGCTCCTCGTTCGCTGCCGCCGCGATCGCCTCGCGCACGAGCGACGCGACGTCCGGGAGAGTCGCGTGCCTTATCTCCTCCACTCTCGCCTCCCACACCGCGAAGCTCGTCACGTTGCCGGCGTAGTTGCGAGCCGCGGCGCGGTGCTCCGGCGACGTGAGTCGTCCGCGCCCGTCCACCCACCAGCCCATGCGGCAGTGCGCGTCGGCAGAGCCCACGGTGGCGGCCAGGGCCTTCCACAGGTACGCCGACACCGCCTCCATGCGCGTCGCACGCTGGCCGCCCTCCCGGCTCGCTGCCGCGTGGAGCGAGCCGATATCGCGCGCCTCGATGTAGTAGAGACGCTCGACGAAGCTCTCGTTCGTCAGTACGTTGACCAGGCGCGCGCCGTTGTCCGGCGTGTACGCCTCGCCAAACGAGGTCTGTACGACAGCGGAGAGCGAGGGCGGAACAGTACGGAGCGGTCGTGGCACGGGGCGGCGCCGGCGGAAGCGTCCCGTTCCTAGCAAACTCCGACCACAGGTTGATGCACATGCACACGGCGTGCCCGTCCATGAGCAGGTGGTTGGTGCGCCACGTCACGGAGAAGCCGCCGCAGGGGAACGACACCAGCTGCACCGACAGCGGAGCGCCGTCGTCGTAGGGCAGCCAGACCTTCTGGAGCGACGCGTCCAGCCTGCTGAAGTCCAGGCTCGCGAGGGCCACGCTGGCCTCGCCAACGACGAACTCCACGCCTTGGTTGCTGCAGTGGACCTCCGGGAGGCCGGAGCTCCGGTTAGTCACGATGCGGCCGGCGAGGGGGAAGAAGTGGTTGAGGAAGGGCGGCAGCCTGGCGAGGAAGGAGGCAACGACGGAGTCGAAGTCTCCCGCCGTTGGCCTAGGGTAGACGCAGACAAAGAAGCCATGGGATGATCTGTAGAGAAGGTCGAGGTTAGAGGCGGCGAGGACGTGCGGCTCGACGGAGGAGTCGGAGGCCTTCACGAGGCGCCGATTCACGACTCGGACATGCAAGTCACGGCCATTGTTCGCGTCCATTTCCTTTGTGCTGATAGTTAACCAATGCGCCCCGTGGGTGTATATATATACACACATGGCGTGGGGCGGTCTACACAACAGTTAGATGTTTTTCTTGAGTATACGGCCGGCTAAAATGTCGTGTATTTAAAGTAAATTATCAAAAATAACTCTTTTGTAAATGAAATGATAAAAATAGTATTTTTACAATACGAAAACACTACCACTACCGCGCTCTACAGTGTACACGGTGAGCTCTCAGGCGGCGTCGACCGTCCTACCGTACCCCAGAGAGCGGCATGGCGCCTGCCCACAGCATCTGCCGCTCTCTGGGGCGCGACAAGCCGTGGAGCGATGCTATTTGTACTATTTGATTTATCGATGACTTTTTTTTTACCCTTTCACTTAAAAACACGCAAAATGGCAATCTGTACTGTTGGCAGAGACGTTGCATGGGTTAGCTCACACAGGGACATAGTTAGAATCTTTTACCTAGATAGTCTGACGGCGAGAAAGAGCAAGCTCTCAAAACTCGCACTCTTTACCCTTTGGGATTTGCGCAGCTAGGTGCTGTGCAGCCAGTACATGGCGGTGGAGACAGATTAGCTGGTGCAGACAACGTCATTAATGGCAGGCAACCTGTGCTGGGGGAAGTGAAAGATGAACAGGAACGGTGGTTCCCCTTGGCCTTGGGTGGCGATTTGTACCTAGCAAATAGCAATTGGTCACCAGCACACACCACACCACCAGTGATGTGCTATCTGTACCTAGCAAACCGCTAAAACTTCGCCTCTTGGGAACGAACATTGTGTGATTTCCTGAGAACGAACGAAATTTGCTACGCATGCCAAGTGGCCGATCGGTCTCGAAAAGTATCTCCAATTTAAGGACGTCTCGTACGTACTTTGTCGGATCTTTCTATTGCGGTACACAAAGACTAGATTTTTTTCATTTCCTTTTTTTTTACATCTTATACTAGTTCCACTTAACTGATATGTGAATGCATAATTAGTTTGTCATCCATGCCAAACGGCAAGGAAAATTCAGACATTCACGTAGTGTCGTATGCTTGCATGTACTTTTTTTAAAAAAAGAAAAGAAATTGCATTTGTGCTTTCTAAACAAATCTCACAAGATTCGAAGATGTAGGAGGAAATGTTAGCACATTTTCATTTATAAAAAATTAAAAATGCGATCATATAAGAGAGAGAGAAGCGAGACCACGTTAACATAACAAATTAAGGAAGTTTGTGTACATATATTTTGTTAATACGAGTCTGTATCGCCCCTCTCTCTTCCTTTTTGCAGCACACATGCTAACATACTGTTGAGATTTTAGAATTGCAGCACACATGCTTCCATTGGGGCTCGGGGGCTCGATAATCTTTCTCACAACTGACAAGCTACTCTCTCCGGCCACAAAAGAGTGAAGACTTAGAAGACTTAGAATATGAGCAGTAAACAAGAAATAATTTTGAACAAAACTCACTACTGGATTCCGGCTCTTTGCCGAGTGCCTCAGGCACTGGGCAAAGGCTCCTTTGCACTCGGCAAAAGCTTTGCCGAGTGCGACACTCGGCAAAAAGCACTCGAAAAAAAATTTATCGTGAAGCAACCTTTGCCGAGTGCCTTTGTCCGGCACTCGATAACGGCTTTGCTTAGAGTGCCGAGTCAAGACTTCGGCAAAGAAAAGGTACAGTCACGGCGCCGGCCCCGTTGACGGCCGCTTTGCCGAGTGCCAACCCGGCCGGCACTCGGCAAAGATTTTTTAATTTTTTTTTTTTTTGAAAATTTCTTTGCCGAGAGTCGGATGGCTGGCACTCAGCAAAGCTGAAAAACTGGGGTTTCAGTGACCATATTCGGCTTTGCCGAGTGCCATGACCATGGCACTTTCGACAAAGGGGTCCTTTGCCGAGTGTTGCACTTGGCAAAATGACCCAAAACTGCGTTTTTTATTTATTTTTTACATTCCATCACGACAAACAAATCCATCCAAACATATATCACATCCATCACATATATATCTCATCCATCACATATATAACAATAAGTGCTCAAGTCCATCCAAACAAATCCACAAGTTCATCACAGTCGACAAGTGCATCACAAGTATATCACAAGTCCATCACCAAGTGAACAACAAATGAAAATACAACTACCATTCATCTCGAAGGTGGCCACTGCGACTGTGGTGAAGGAAAAGCTCCATCATTCGGAGGCGCATGAGGTGGATTATTCGAACCCGCCGATTGAGGCTGCACAAAGGAGAAGAGATTGCATGTGAGACAAGATTACATTAGATACCTAATCTAGGAAGGTAGAGGTCATACAAGCAAAGCACAAGCGAAAGCAAAAACTTTCATACTCACGGGGAGTAGCTGCAGTGCAGGACGCGGAGGCGAGGTGGAGCCAATGCACCAGTGGCACAACAAAGCCCGTATGTTGCCCAAGACCTTGTAGGAACTCCGTAATGTCCGCCACCTCTGCGTGCTGGGCTGCCTTTCGGCTGCTCCTCCTCTGGCCGACATCCTCTGCCGCTTTCGCCCCACCTCTCGACGTTGCCTCATTTCTTGTTCCAAAGACTGCAATATTTCACTCCAATGTTTGATAATGCAAAGCTAATAAAGGTGTGTAAAGATAAATGTACGACGAGTAAAACAGAATAACCTCGAGTCGTCGACCGGTCTTTGTCGTGGATGCGCCGTGGGCGTATGGTCGGGCTCTCGCTCGTGCTCGTGCTCGGATCTGGGAGAGAGATAGAGTAGAGGCCGTGTCGATGAGGCCGTCGCCAAGCCGAACCGCCCATGCTTCTTGCCTTATCCCACCTCATGGCGATCTCTCCATCAAAGTCACGGTGCTCGGATCATGGTTCGGCCCATGGACCGACCTTGCCGCCGACGATGTACTCACCGATGCGGGTGTGGGCGCCGGGTTAGTGTGCGCTGGGCGGGTCCTCGAGTTGAAGGAGGCGTCGGACGTCGCTTTGCCCTTCTCGGGCCATACACCATGCTTGGAAGTCCGAGTAAGGTGGCCACTATGTGACGCCGATCGCGAAAGACAAAGAAGATAATTAGAAATCGGCGAATTGAGCGTCACAATAGATAAATGAATTCGTGTACCCATGCTTGTTTGTATGCGGAGAGGTGCGGTCGCTTTGATGGTGTGATGGACCTTGCATCATCAAGCGACGGGCCCGGCATCACTGCATCCGGAGATACTCCTCAGTGAACCACTTGTCCACGATCATCGCCAAAGACTCGGGATACGATTGGCACCACCAAGGAATCATCTACACGTCATCAAGTATTTGACATATAAGAAGATCAAATTAAACGTACTTAATCTCAAAACGAATCAATATTAATGTTCTTCATCTACCTCAAGGTACTAGTCCCGGGTCAGCGTCATGTTTCTTGCGTCTTTCTTGGTGACCTTCTCTCCAAGCTTCGACCCGTGGTAGGTTACGATGGCTCGGATGCGCACCTCGTGATGCATGTCGGTGATGAGTTTTTTACAGGCTTTGGTAGCCACCTGGTCCGCCCTGGCCTCAAATCCCTCATCGCATCTGAAATAAGTCTGCATACAAATGCGATGTATCCATTCATTATTTCAAGAAAAGTCCAATGAATGCGATGTATTGAGCAATGTTGTGCGAGGAGACTTACCCAAAACTCCGCCTTCACCGCGCCGGGCCGGCGTGTTGGGGTACTCCAGCATCGGGCCGACGGCGTGCCAGTGGTCAAACGAGTAGGCTTTTTTTCTCCGGACTTGGTCTTCCCATTTTTGGTATCTTCACCAAAATACGTGATAATGCGCGGGCGACACAAGGTTGGTCAAGTGAAGATGGAGATCACAAAGACGGATTCGGGAACCTAGATCGTCATTCGCTTTGAGAAAGACCCGTTTGTGTGGTCTTAGGATGCCATTAAGTGAGATGCGGGCCTCTTGAGCGCTACCACCGACACAACCACCGGTTCTGACAATGCACAAGTGATTAAAAAAATTATTAGTTTCTCTTTTTTTTTTCAACATATCATATGAAGTAGTGGTGACAACATCTAAAGTTACTTACTTTTTGCCCTTCGGCGAATCATCAAGCGTCGGTGAGGATGCACGAGAACTGAGGAGGCTCGCGGGACCTCGCAAGTAGACACTCGAAGAGGAAGAGGAACCCGTGCCTACCGCCTCGTCGTCGTCCTCGTCCAACTCGTCCACGGGCGCCACCTCCTCCTCCATCACCTCCTCACGCGGCGTGGGAGGAGACGGCCCCTTCCTGCGGCCGGCGGTCCTCTTCCTCCTCCTCCCGTCCGACCCTCCGCCTCCTCCTCCGCGGTCGTGGTCTCAGTAAAGCGAGGACACGTCCCTCGACGGCCGCCCGCCATCTTTGTTCACTCACCTGCAATTAAAAAGAATAAGCAAGACGTAATTAGAAATAGATGCAAAATGAACAAAACATAATTACAAAAAACATAGTAATACATGTATTAGAAATAGATGCAAAATGAACAAAATATAATTACAAAAAACATAGTATTACATGTATTAGAAATAATCTTCATGATTGGGATTAGCTGGATCATAGGTCTCGTCATCACTATCAACATTGTCCAAATCATCAACACTATCCGAAGGAGGAATGTTGTCTTCATTGTCATTGCCTAAACGTAATCGCTCAAGCATTTGTAAGTCCTTCACATTTCGCACCTCGTCTCCAGCGTCCTCGTCATCAACCCTTTCATTTTCTACTTCCACATTTGCTGCAGGGACACAAAACTAGACAATGTCCTTTAGCAGCCTTGCCAAATGCACGGTTCAAGAAAGCATCGGTCTTGTTCATCCATTCCGTGGTGTAATCACTCTGACTTCTCCGGCCCGTGTACATCCAATGACGGTCATCCATCCTCTAACATATGTATCAGCGGGTAATGTAACCATCAATTGCATCTACGGGAGACGCCTAACTGTGTTACGTGATCTACGACCATGATACGAAAAGAGGGGTTTCCAAAACCTGCAAAAAAACAACGGCACGATGGCCGACAACCACATATACAACCACAACCACAACTACACCGCCACAACCACCACGCCACCTCCACCACCACCACCACCACCACCACTCCACCACCGTCAACCGCCACGACCACCACCACCACCACCACCACCACCTCCACCACGACCACCACCACCACCACTCCACCACCGTCAACCAAAGACACCACCACACAAAGAAGAACCTAGGGAGGGAAGGAAGGCCATACCTCGTCACGGTCTTTGGCGGGACGGTCGCCGCAGACAGGGCAGCCGGCAGAGCAGCGCCATGGCGGGCATGCGGAGGCGGGCAGGGGGGCGAATGGCGCGGGGCGGCGCGGCAGGCAGGCGTAGCGTGGGCGCGCGGCGGCAAGGAGGCGGGCGCAGGGCGCAAGCGGGCAGGAAGGCGAAAGGGCGTGGCGGCTGGGCGAGCGCGGCGCGTGCGGGGCGAGCAGGCGAGGCGATGACGCTGATGGCGCAAGCCATGCGGGCGGTGTGTGTGCGTGTGGAGATGTCCCGTTTGTAAGCATCAGACGTGACAACGTGCACGAAACCTTCTCAAATTTTTTCACACCTCCACATATGATATCATGACATCTCCACAAGTTTCATAATTTTCGGACTTTGTTTGTTTTTATAGAATTTAAAACACTTCGCCACGGCTCACGGTCATGTTTCACAACAAGATGTTCAAATTTGGGTCCGTTCTGAATACGGCCTCACACTACACTCAATAACATGACTATCATTTTTGAATCATTAAATTCCATTATTCGATGCACGTGCGGTTCAAATTTGCATTTTCCAAATAATTATAGTAAATGAAATAAATTAACTAAATATAACAAAAGCTACAAAATGTACCAAATCCTAACATAGAGTACACGCATCAGAGGAGGGTCTGCACAAAAATTTAGAGGCCAAAATAAAACATAAAAAAACGAGCGTTTGCCAAGTGCTCGAAAAAGGTGTCTTTGCGAGGCCGATGCCCGCACTCGGCAAAGATTTATTTTGCCGAGTGCCAAGCAACCGGCGCGGCAAAGTTGACGCTTAGGCGGAGGCTGTTACCTCAGCCGCTTTTGCCGAGTGCCCTCCTTTGCCGAGGCTTTCGGCAAAGCGTCGTTCTATCGAGTGTTATCTTTTGCCGAGTGCAGTTCTTTGCCGAGTGCGGCACTCGGCAAAATAGCTATTTGCCGAGTGCCCGATATTTGGTACTCGGCAAAGAGTTTTGCACTCGGCAAAGAAGCTGAGTCCGTAGTGACTATTGTCTTGAATGTATGATTTGGATATATAAAAAATGATACAAGTGAATTCGTAGTGGAAATTACTTTCATAATATTTAACTTCTATGAAAATTTATGGATATATGATAATAAAATGGAGTGGCCAAAGTGGAGAGTACTTAGCCGATCAGGGGCAGCAGGCACATTGGTATTGTAGTGAGAGATGATGCACAAGGCGAGGTGATTCTATCGTCATAGAGCATTGTTCAATTGTGCAATTGCTGAAGAAGCTGAGCCGAGGGCGTGTGCTTGAGATCTAATTGCGCTAACTCAAGGGCGTGTGCATGCGATCGCTGCTAGGTTTCGTTATCCGGAGTAGTACAGATGCCTAAGGCAATGTACAATATAACAGGCGTTAGACTCTCTACTTCACTGTCACGTCACATATATATATGCTAAGTTAGTTTTTTTTCTACAATATTTAACACCTCGATTATCTCTCCACGTGCATCGGTGTAGGTAAATGCACCGATTCCAACATCTTTTTTCTAGCACCGATTCCTGTACCCTCTATCCTCTTCTGTCACCACGGCCTAAGGTGAGAAGAGATTTGCCTACGTGGAAAGCATTTGCACTCTTACGAGGGTATCCCCGACTCCATCAGCCGTTGATATCGAATCGAGATTCGCGCGCATCCACCCCACCCACATGTATTCAGCTTTATTTCACCCCTTCCCTCTTTCAGAAAACACACTATTTGATTGTGGGACCCACCGTCCCCTCTCTCCCTTGTCTCGCCCATCCCTCTCGTCTCCGGCCCCTGACCGCCGCCGCCACGAACCCGGCCGTCACTGCCGCAGGCGGCGGCGTGGCGGCGCAGAATCCTCGTCCCATGAGTTAGCGAAGTGAGCTAGCTATGAGAACAGCTCATTCCACCGTCTTGTTGAGGCAAATCCCGGCCGCTCTGAATCGCCTGCCCAACCAGTTGCTCTTGACTGTAATCCCCGTTCTAGCTAAGGATCAGTAAATCTCTCTTTTCCTCGGTGAGAAAAATATACGTAGACCTGCACCCCAGAATCAATTTCTGAGTTGAGCTCGGAATCATGCATCTGCTTGCTCGTGGGGCTTAATTATAGCCAGAAGTTTACGACTGACAAGGGCCCCAACACACATGCCCAGGTGACTAAACATGGAGCACGCTACCGAATGCACACGACGCGGTGCTTGCAGGTGGTGTCTTTCGCGCGCGGCGGCTCCACCGCGGCGTACTTGGGCACCAACCACTTGCTCGAGGACGGGGAGCGCCCTGAGCTTGCTGTTATCCTGTCGTAACCTTCTTCCAGGCCCATAATATCCCCCCACCCAAACGAAGTATAAAGGCGGACAGATCCAGCTCATCTACAAGATTCAACCGTCCTTTTTCGGCAGCTTATCTTGACTTGGCTGACTCGCTCTTTGGATTCACTGTATGACTGCATGTACAGCTGTTTCTTCAGCTTTATGTTAAAAAACATAAACAATTAGCAGTAGCGCCGAGTCGTTCGACAAAACTCTCGTTTTCGAGAATTCCATGCGGTTGTCAGTCGTCAGAAGATCAAATCGGTCTTGGTGGTGGTCGGACCAGTCAAAAAGGCAAGTTTAGAATTTCAAGGAATGCGATCAACACTTGTATAGGAGTGTTAGTAGGTGAGTTTGCATCAAGTTTTATGAAAAATAGAGCTTCGAGGCAAAAGCAGATAGAGTTTTGCCGAAATATCAAGAGAGACTTTTCACGCCCTTGGGAAAAAAATTTGGAGCGATCTGACCAGCCAATAGTTGGCAATCAGACCGGCTAGCCGACGGGCATACCGGCCAGGCTCTAATCATGTGCCGGGTAAGCGACAATGATCGTGGGTTAGGTTAAAATCATGGTTTTTAGTGCATATGTATTGTATGATACATCTTTTGACTAACGTGGGTCAAGTTGCGAATAAGTTGTGTCCAAAATCGATTTCTTGGTCTATTATTATGTAGGAGGCTTTGATGTCAACGACGAGGATAATCGAGACTATGCTAGGAGGATTTATTGATCTATTGTCGTGCATGAGGCTTGGAGGTCAACGACGAAGATGATCAGGACTAGACTAGGAGAGATGAGATCCAAAATGATCAAGAATATCGGGTGAAGTCATTGGACTCAACCATGGCGTAAGATAGATAAGGATGACCGAACAAAAAGCTCGGTGCGACGGGTTGCATCAATCGGCACGGGGATTGGTGCAAGTGTTAGGGTGGTTTTGGTGGGAACCGGATATGAGAGATTTTTCTGATATGAAGAGAGTCACTGATCTACCTACACGTGGCGAATCATGGGATAGCTTCACGACGATTGGACTTGGTCGTTCGAGAAGGATTGAGAAATGGTATTTTTGGTATCTTCACCAAAATACTGGGTTTGTGAACTTTGGTGAAAATACGGCGCAAGACGACACAAGGAGAGACGCTTTAGGTCAAGTGAAGATGGAGATCACAAAGACGGATTCGGGGAACCTAGATCGTCATTCGCTTTGAGAAGAGTACGTGTAGACCCGTTTGTGTGTGGTCTTAACGGGTGTCCGTTAGAATTTTCTCTATTAACCTAGCCTCCACTATATAAGTGAGATGTCCATATTTAGGGCCTCTTGAGCCTTCCTAAGTAGAAACTCTAATTTCTGATTTGGGGAAAATGGAGTAGACGAGACTAGGGTTTGAGATTTTTTAAAAATAATAATATTATTATTAATTTAAAAGATAATTACAAAAAATAGCCTTTTTTACAAAAATAGGCCATTGTCAAAATTTGGAATGATAAAATCTTCCTGTCGCCATTCCAATTAGTGACAGTATCCCTGTCGCCAATTGAAACAGTGTATAGATGTTCCTATCATCAATTGAACTAACGATGGTTCAATTGGCGACAGGGATACTGTCGACAATTGGAACGGCGATAAGGCCCTATGTTTATTTTTTTTTTTAAATATGTGTACAGAATTCTGCCTAAAGATTTAGTGTATTTCACAAATTTTTTGCTAATACCTAGAAGTGTCCGCGTAGTTTGGAATCCGACATGGGAGAAGATAATAAAATGTAAAGTGGAGTGGAGAATGCGATATCGGCGGCGCAATAACACAAATAAACCCCTTCAGAATGTAATGAAAAAAATATTTAGGTTTAGGGTTGCCATGCGCGTTGTTGTCCCGATTGTATTGCTCGTGGAACCGATTCCTTTATGAAAAGATTACATAATATTTAATAGTTGAAATATTTGAGAAAAGAGATTTAAGTTTGAAAGACTTCATAATTTAATTGTGAAATACATAACATGCTGGATTTGGTTACGTACATTAAAAACACCAACATGCACGAACCAACAAACCAAAATACACATACAATACATGTGCGCCCTTTTGGAATTTAAAAAAAAGGTTGATTGGAACGAAATTGATCAGTCTTGGTGGCCCATCGGTCCTTTCCCCTTGTCTCTGGACTACCTGTGGCGGTAGCCAGTCTCAAAGTCAGCCATGTTCTTCGAAACAGGCTGGACGATTGAATGATGTTAGGATAGCACAACGTAAGGCCAAATTAATAATCAGGATGCAAACTAAACATAATTTACCTCTTCAATCCAGACTGCGCCCGGGAGACGGGCAGCGTTAGGACGGCCGTCGGTCTTACTAGCAGAAGGTTTCCCCTTATGCGTCACACGCTTGGCCCGGTCTTACTCACCTTCATGTTTGGGGGTCCTCCATCACCACATGTTCTCCTGGGCTCCTCTGGCGCCTTTTTAGTAGGGTCGGATATGTAAGGTTCCCATCGTTTGAAGATCTCGGCTCGCATCGCATAGTTCAAGATGTATTTCTATTCGATGAACGCCCTATCATACATGTCCGGGCTATTGATCCATTAGAAGAAGTTCCATCGCATCTTCGGCTGCCATTATGCGTGATGTAGTTTGGGATTTGTGGAATGAAACGTAAGATGTGAAAAATCTATTTGTGTCCAAGATTCGCTTACGAGAATGTTCCCGCACGTGTAGTACGTCCAGGCGGCCGTTGCCGAGTGTGTGGACTAGATGATCTTAGTCGGTTCTTCGCACACATATTGCGGGTGTGGGAACTACATTGGTATCGGCGCATCCTTTATAGAATAATCCGGGTAGAGTTTAGCCCTCTCCGCAAACCACTTGCGCTTCCACAGCATCTTCGCGTAGAAGTTCGCCGACGAGTCCGGCATCTCCTTCATCTCGGTTGTGTGAACCAAGCTTCGATTAAGTGTTGGGTGTAGTGGTGTAGTATTCTTCTCCAGCTCTATTTCCCTCTGGTTCTCTTCCCTCTCCTTTTTATAATTGGTTTTTTCGGTCTGAAAAGTTGGTGTGGCGGAGTGTAGTATTTTCGGTTTGCAAAGGTAGCGTTGTAGTATGTTGTCATCTCGGTCTGCAAAAGTGGCAGTTTGTGGTGTGTCGTGGTGCATTATTTTCGGTATGAAAAGGTAATGTCACAGTGTGTGACCTTTTCGGTCTACAAAATTGGCAATGTGTGGTGACATGGTGCGATATTTTCGTTCTTAAAAGGAGGCGTGGCGAAGTGTGATCTTTTCGGTGTGGAAAGGTAGCGTCAAAGTGTGTTGTCATCTCGGTCTGCAAAAGTCGCATTGTATGGCATGACCGGGTGCGCTCTTTTCTATCTGAAAAGGGGTGTGGCGGAGTTTGATCTTTTCGGTGCAGAAAAGTAGGATCAAAGTGTGTTGTCATCCCGATCTGCAAAAGTGACAGTGTGTGGCTTCAACCGGTACCATCTTTAAGGTCTGAAAAGGTGGCGTGTCACGATGATGACTCCCTCACATGGTTACTTGTACACTCAAGAACAAACAGTACCAAAACACGGGACTTGCATAATGTAAGTTGTACAAAAATGTATATTTACATGACATGATTGATATTTACAACAACAAATATCTACTCGTGGGCCCTCTTGGGGCGCACCTAACGTGTGGCTCATGGCCTCGTCTGTGGCAGCTGCAGATGCTGGTACGAGTAGGTCAAAGGGTCAGGCGGTCGAGGCACCCTACCGATGCGAGTAGCCTGAGGGGGTGTCGCGAGATAGTGCTACGTCGGCTAGCTCACTCCGGGCGCACTGCAACTGTGAAGCCCCCACGAGACTGGGTGCTCTTGTCGTGCGAAGGCCCACCGCCACCCTGGTCGAAATCAAAGTTCCTGAAGCGTGATTCCTTGTGCGATACCAGCTCCTCATCCCAAAGGGGTGTACAACCTGTCAAACAACACATTATGCATGTAAACATGGTGCAAATAATGAAATAATATGTTGTGCATCAAACAAGATAGACATGCCTCGTCGCATGAAGGTAGTGGATCGCTCCGCGTACTCCTGCCTCATGTACGGGTGGAACTCAAGACATATCAGAGAAAATTATCGTTAGTAACTAGTGGAGTTCGAAATAAACAACTATATGTGAGTGTTTCATGCTAAAGTGTGAATTATGCCGGAGTACTCCTAGCACGATGCCACGAGGACCCGCCTGCCACGTCTAGGTGAGGAGCCGTGGTGCGTGACCCACCGTAGCTCACCCCCCCCCCTCCACGCACAGGTGGATCCACCACCTCCCTCGACCTACGACAAGACATCAGCTAGATGCCTAGGGTCGTCTTCTCGACGAACTGGTCCATGACACCTCTGATCTCCTGTGCTATCATGCTGAAGAGCTCCCAGAGCGTCATACAACGCACAGAGATCGCCAACTCGTGCATCTCCCAATGTAGATCGACCTGTACACATAATTAACAAGTTAGAAACCGAAAACATGCGAAGAAAATAAGATGTACGGACCATTCAATACGTACCACGCTATGGAATGTGAGTCCGGCTGGGTAGGTTACATGTCTGACGTCGTAGCCTCGTGTCGTGGTAGGTCGTTCACGACCCTGACGCAACGAACCCGCGTCCGACTGGAGTATCACTAGATGTACTCCTCATATGTCCCAGGGTCGTTGGGAATATCCTCCTAGACAATGTCCTCCAAGGCGCAGAGCCATCCCTGAACCTAAGGGGACATCATATCCGTCCAGAAAGTCCTAGCAGGTACTCCCTTCCTAGTATACCTATGGAAGGTAAAACGGTTGTTTCATATGTACGTAAGGCCAATGATACAACAGAAGTAAAACGTGAACTTACACATGGACGTTCGGCGCCACCCGTTATCCTTAAGGGACTGGGACCTCTTGTCGCAGACCGAACTGATGCATCACCCGGTGCACGTGGTACTCCTCCACGAAGATATCATGCACCAAGCTCCTCCGCATGTACTAGTACACGTGGTCTCACGTGCACATGCTCGACAGGCCTCAGGGTGCACGCGCGTACACCCTATCGGGAGTGTACGGTGTCCAGATGACGCGGTCATCCATCAACTGATCGAACATCGTAAAGTAGTTCGGGTAGGATGCGTGCGTAGAATGGAACAACAGAAACTTAGCACAAGAAATTGAATTACATTACCAAAAAGAATAAATGTTCAAAAACTTACCCGTCGACGACACCACACCGTACCCATGGTGGGCCGATCCACGTTGTCGTCAACATCATACATGGCGACGGTGTAGGCTCCAGGTCCAACTATGGTCGTCCGATCTGAAAACGCTCGAAGAACCACAGCTGAAGAAGCAGCGGGCAGCCAAAGAGGATGGAGCTATCCCGAACCCGGTGGGACGCATCGCACAGGGCGCGGTACGTCGCGCACAGCAACGCCGGGCCCCAGGCGTAGGGCTAGATCTCCTCCACCTCCCAGTCCACCAGCTCATGTGTGTACCGGATCATGTGCTTGTCAATGCTGTCGTCGTGGGACCCTAGGAACATCACCCATCCGAACAACCACAACAAGTAGTCCTCGAAGTGCCCACCTGTGCCCCTGGGGGTCGAACGAGTGTATTTCCATACCACTAGGGACCGGACAAGGTATTTCTACAACCCTGAGACCGAATTCGTCATGTGTCGTTTCCTCACCAAATCCAGTCCTCTGGGGCACAAACAATGTGCTATTTTTGCCTTTAATGCTTGTGAAGAGTTAATTTTACTATTTCACAGTACTATTTTAGCCAAAAACAGATGACTCATATCGGCAGAGTGAATTTTACAATAATTGCATGAGAAAAAGTAAGGAAGCGGCTGTCTGTGACATGCTGCCGCTTACAATAATTGCACAAGAAAAGTAAGGAAGCAGAGTCTGTAACAAGTTGCAAGCCCTTAGCTATACTCATAGCGAAAAAGAATACTTAAGTGTAAAACATCACTAGTAGTTCATTTGACTACTTCATGTTAAATAATTCGGTGCATTGGCAAATTTTGAAATATTGGCAATCAATTTCACCCCAAAACTAACATACAAGATTATGCTACAAACAAAGAACAGCTGTTCGCACTGGTGGTACATATAATACGTGAACTTACTTGTTGAAGAAAGGTAACATAACCATTGAAGATTACCATCATGCCTCCTCGCGCCTCCTGGGGCGATTCCTGGAACAATCGAGGTTGGTGTTGGGGCTGAGACTGCACCCTTGGCTTCTCTGTTTCGTTAGCACGTCAGGGAGAAGCAGCAAACAGCGAGACTTTGCACAGTTTTCTTGTTCTTTTTTTATATATGATGAGACTTTGCTCACACTGCCCAAACCAGGAATGCTCCAGTATTAAAACTTTGAATATTGTAATTTTCAAATTTCAGTCTTCAAACTTTATAATTTGAAATTATGTAATATAAAATTGTGGACTTGCATATTCAAATTTCGAAATGTATGAACCACTGTAAAAACTACTTTGTAGTTTACTTCAAACCAACCAAACATTACCATTACCATCCTAAACCAAACGCTCCCTAGAAGCCACACCCAGTTTACCAGAAAAGGAGTCATCTAGCGTCGTCCCCAATGCTCATACGGCACAATCACACATCGCTTTTTCATTCGCTCACGGAATCATCGGTTGGAGCACATCATCGTCGCTGAATACACATGACATAGATCATTAGTGTGCCAAAGAGTGCAATGTGAACAGCTTGCTTAGTTGCTTACCGACTGGGCAAGCATACAATTACAAACTAAGTTTATTGGACACATCAAAAACAGTTGCGATTTCCTAAATGGAGAACAGGAGCCGCCTGTGCTGCAGACTAGCGCCACCGCAGTGCGTCCAGGGCCTGTTTATGGACATGGGCATCTCCAGCTGCCACCACGTTGAAACCTGCCAAAAAAAACATCCAGTGTCAGAATAACTGGATCTTTGCTAATCAAAAGCAGCAAAGTAAACGACTGACATGGCATCAGCGCTAGTTTTCATCACAATGCATCTTGGCATACAGATCAGTTATCTCATCGAAAATAAGATTGATGTTTGTAGGGTACCGGAGTGGAAGGGATGCAAAAATAGAAAGAACTTGGAAATAAAGTTTGCTGAATCTTAACGAGAAGACTGAAAGTTATACTTGTAGGCTGTGATTCCGGAGAGACAGACCAATGGAGCTTGTTCCCTTGCCAATCGGTTATTGACCCTCCAGCTCCTTCAATCACCGGTACCAAAGAGAGAAAATCGTATGGCTGGAGAACATAATGAATTCTCACAGTAAATAACTTTCATTGATCCAATGAATTCAAAAGGATAATAAATTGAATACTGCTCTTAGGCTGGTGCAAGACACTGACAAAATGAACCCAACTTGAATACAAATCAATTCGAGCTCAAAACTGCTAAAATAAAGCAAACATCATTTCCCAAATGATGAAATGCACAGTAATACCTTCAACCCGGATTCAACAACAAGATCCACAAAACCAGAGGCCAGGAGAGCATAAGCATAACAATCACAACCATACAGTGGGACTTTCACCTTGCATCAGAAATGAGTAAAATAGCAAACGTGTAAAGTTGATGAATGCAGCAAGTTTAGTTAACCGCAGATATAGTAACAATTCAATGTCCCATACCTTACTTCGTACACGAATAAATGCATCTTCAGCATCTCCTTCAAAGAGATGTGGACTTGTTGTATATCTGACACATGCACAACATTGTGGATTATACACAGGAAGGCATAATTCAAGACTGCAATGTCATGTATGATGCCTCATGCCTAAATACTAAAACATAATATACGTACAAGTAAGCTTGTGCCAGTACATTGCAAGGGCGAACAGAAATTTCTTGACCATTTAAGGTTGATTTCTTCCCATCCACCCCAACCCATCTTTCTCTCAAGATTGGCTGATCAATAATGCCAATAACCTAAAGAAAAGAAGAACGAAACTCAAGGCTAACTAATGTCAAGGAAATATCAAACATATATACCATACTTACCAACATGTCCAGAAAGAGAATTAATATTAATATTAATATGAATATGATGTGCCGTATATCTAATGCTGTAGAAGTTGCATCGAATAAAATATCTACTGTTTTAGAAGTTGCATCAAAATATCACGTAAAGGTAGTTCATTGTTGACACTATCAGGCTAAATCATTGGAGTACAAATAATTTTATATGACAGAATGACATTCGTTACAATTTTGTTTATGTATCGGTGAACAAAAATGAAGGAATACAAGGAAAACAAAGACAGCAGCATATAAGCAAGAAAAATTTAGCATACCGGCTTCCCATTGTGCAGAAGTGCAATAAGTGTACCAAACAGAGGTTTCCCTACAAACAATGAATTAACAGCCATCATAGTTACTTAAGTTCCAAAAAGTCCAACCCAAACTATGATTAAGGTTCAATACCAGTTATGAAGCTTTTTGTTCCATCTATGGGGTCCAAAACCCAAACATAATCAGAAGACTTCTCAACACATCTCCAACCATTCTCCTCGCCAAAACTGCATGAACCCAGTAAAGATTGCATTATTTATCATATTGTTGTAGGTGCATTCAAAGTGAACAAAAATATTGAAAATAAGCAAAGCAATCTCACACAGCATGACTAGAGAAGCTCTTAAGTATGACTGACACCATTGCTTCTTCCGCTTCTCTATCTGCAATCGTGACGGGACCTGGACAAAATTCAGTAAATCCAGTTCAAACCCACAAAACAACCCCAACATTCAGCTTTTAAGTTACTTTAGTGTAATAATAACTCCAATGATAGATTCATCAACTTTATCCAATAATTCTACAGGGATAGTTGGTTGCAAGACATCCTGAAGTTAGCCAGACTTAGAATGTTGTTACATTTGACCAAATAAAACAATTCAATGCTTTCTAAAAATGTAAATGGAACAAGGTTAAAAGAAAATTGAGGGCTTGATTTGCAACTACCCACGGCTTAGGAAGCATGGATGCAATATGGTTATAGCGCCAATTTCCAAGGAACAATGTTAATGCATAAAAGATACCGGCTGCATGAGGTGCTCAATCCTTTCTGAGTGGACCTCCTAATCATGTTGAGCAAGTACAAGAAACAAGGAGTTTGGGAAGGTAAGGTTTCCAAATGTTGTAAGTGTTATGTATCGCAAACCCCTTTGAGGAGGAGCGAAGCTGGTAATGGTGGGAAGCCAGAACTAGAAGGAAGAAGATTGCTAGAAGAAGAAGATTGCTTGTATATTTTTCTCTCCCCCTCTGTTACAATAACGTAACCCCTTTTTATACTATGTTAGAGTCCCAAAATCTACTATGTAAGGGTAGAGTCCCAACCAAATTTCAAAAACCGGGCCGAATTCAAATTTTGATTTTTTGAACTCCAAATTTTACCGGCCGGTAACCGGTCGAACCGGGGAAAAACCGGGAAAACCGGAATTTGGGGAAAATGGTAATTATGAAATTTAAATTTAGAATAATGCAAATATTAATGGGAAAATGTTTCAAGATGTACATAAAAGTCATCCTTGGTTGCTTCACTCTCCGAGCGATCCTCTCGTTGTTATCATAGAGTATAAGTCCTTCAAATTGTGCTAGGTGAGCCTTGTATTGATCCCAAGTGTGTGTTTCGTGTGCATATTGTAACCAATGATTGTAAAGTTGTTGGTAATATGTGGGTTCGACCAAAGTCGTAATGGACTCGATTGCAACACTACGACTCATAAACTATCCTTCTAAGTTTAACCTTCTATATTTAAACACCAGCTATGCCTTATGTTGATTCCGACGTTTGTAATGGATTCCCACGAAACTATCCATAACACTTCCCCCTTCCTTTTGAAATAGCTTGTCTTACTTGTGAAGCGGGAATACATATATTCTCCTTCCTCGGTGGGTGCTCAAATGGTTGGAGCTCCATACATCCGACACCATCAGCTTCGTGAACTTTGCTTTTCTATCCCTAAAACTTTTCAAGAAAATGAATGTGGTTCCAAACCTTGTGGCGTTTGGGCGAACTATCTCCCTCCAATTTGTTGGCGCATTTCATTATGGAGGCGTTCGTGGTTGTATAAGGCACCGACAAATCCTCTTAGCCGCCTTTGACAAGTGATCAACCTCCTCGAGGCGACCAATATCCTTCAACATGAGGTTGATTGGTGTCTGTACACATGTTCGCAGACTAAAGTTGGGTACTCTTCAATTACCAGTTGGCATGCTTTCTTGTAGTTCGCACTCATCATCTGCCATAACTGCATGACATGTTTATGCGGATCGCACTCCTTGACCTCTTGTTCGTTGGCATCAAGATATGTCCCATCGATTTCATGCCCTCTTGGTGGCGGAACCCTTGGCCAAGTTCTTGTGTCTCTTTGATGGCGACACGAAAATAAGGACACTCACTTTAACTCAACCCAATGTCATTACTATGGAACCACTTTGACCAAATTTTCCCAAGTTTTGACTTTGCTTCTCATGAGTGTTGTATCAATGCGGGGTTGGGCGATGGACCACGAGCTCTAATGGACTCGATTGCAACACTACGACCGTCCATGAGCTTATAATCTGGAAATTCCTTGTGAAAATAATCACGCTTCATCCAAGTTTCCACAGGCTCGTGCATTAAATCCATCTTCCACTGAGCTAATAATTCCCACACCCTCGATTCAGCCTGGCGCGAAGAATATTGGTAGGTTGAAGTTGAACCTGTCCATGATAAAGGGGAGGTAAAACCGAAACATGGCCAGGCGGTAGTCCACGAAAGGGTTTCAAAATAGAAACATGAAACACATTATGAATGCCGCTCTGCGCAGGCATCTCCAAACGATAGGCAACTGAACCAATTTTTGATATCACCTTGTAAGGACCGAAAAAGCGAGGGCATAGTTCAATATTGAGGCCCGAAACAAGCGATGGGATTTGGCGTTGATGTAACCGTAACCAGACCCAATCTCCTTCTTGGAATTGTAACTCTCGTCGTTTAGAATCAGCCAAGCTCTTCATATGTTGTTGAGACTGAAGTAAACGTAAACGAATTTCTTGGATGAATTCATCGCGTTAAACAACAAGCGCCAAGCGCCCAATGTGCTTCAATGTCACCAGAACATGGGATCAACGTAGGAGGTTGCCGCCCATAAACAACTTCGAATGGAGTAGCTTTGAGAGATGAATGATATGATGTATTATAACAGAATTCCGCCCATGCGAGCCACTGAGGCCATGTCCTCACACGATCCCCACACAAACAACGGACATACATCTCAATTGTCCGGTTAACCACCTCAGTTTGTCCATCGGACTGTGGATGATAAGCGATACTCATTTGCAGTTTGACATTAGCTAAGCGGAAGAGATCTTTCCAAAAATGACTAGTAAAAATTTTGTCACGATCACTGACAAAAGACTCTGGAAACGCATGTAGACGGACGATCTGATTGAAAAATGCCTGGGCCACGGATTGAGTCGTATACGGATGACTCAACAGAATAAAATGAGCATATTTTGAAAACCGATCAACGACCGTTAAAATAACTTATTTGTGTGCCACTTTAGGTAATCCATCGATGAAATCCATACTGATGTCGGCCCAAACACGATGCGGCACCGGCAGCGGTTGGAGTAATCCAGCTGGATGTAGGTGCTCGGACTTATACCGTTGACAAGTAACACATTGACGGAGAAATGCCAGAAGTAAACGGCGGCCTCCCGGAATATAAAAACTGGCCTGCAACCGATGCCAAGTCTTAGCCAGGCCTTCATGACCGACCGAGTGCGCCACCGAGAAAAGGCTCAGAATGCCAGGAAAATCTTCAGGGACAAAGATGTGGTGACGAAAAAGGAGCAGTCCATCCGCGAATTCCCAGTCGGCCGATAGTGTGCCAGCAATCCATTCGGCATGTTTGGAAGTCCAGGACGGATGGGATTTCAGTTGACAACGTAAGTCATCATAATAAGCGAAATCGGCCGACGAAATTGCATGTAAACTGAGCTCCTCATGGCGGCGTGAGAGGGCATCGGCCACAATGTTATCTTTGCCCGGTTTGAATTCTACCGTAAAGTCATAGCCAAGCAGCTTGGTAATCCATCTGTGTTGCGGCACCATTGTCAACCGCTGATCCAACAAGTGTTTCAAACTATAATGATTCGTTCTGATGCAAAATTTACTGCCCCAAATGTACGGGCGCCAATGTCTAACTGCATAAACAAGCCCGATCAATTCCCGTTCGTATGCCGGCAAGTGAGCTTGATGAGGTACAACCGGCTTGCTAAAGAATGCAATGGGTCATCCTCCTTGGTGTAACACTGCCCCGAATCCCGCACCAGATGCATCACGGTCAATGACAAAATCTTTGGAAAAATCAGGGAGTTGCAGGACCGGAGTGGCGGCAATTATCTGTTTCAGTGAGTCAAAGGCAGCCGTAGCGTCCTGATTCCAGCGAAACCCATCCTTGCAGAGAAGCTTGGTTAAGGGAGCTGCAATATGTCCAAAATCTTGAATAAATTTGCGATAGTATCCGGCGAGTCCTAAAAACCCACGCAAGCTTCTGATATTGCGTGGCAAAGGCCAATCAAGCACGGCGGATACTTTGTCTTGATCCATGGCCACCCCGTGGGAGGAGATGACATGTCCTAGATAAGCGATCTGTTGTTGCCCGAAAACACACTTCTTTTGATGGAGATGTAAGTGGTGTTCATCAATGTGCACTTGTCGAAAATGACGCAAATGCTCCACTCAAGAGCGACTGTAAATTAAGATGTCATCGAAAAAACCAGAACGAACCGACTAAGGAACAATTGTAAGATGGAGTTCATCATTGCCTGAAAAGTTGAAGGAGCGTTGCATAAGCCGAACGGGAGCACTAAAAATTCAAAATGGCCATGGTGAGTACGGAAAGCTGTTTTGAGCACATCATCGGGGAACATCCGAATTTGGTGATAGCCAGACCGTAAATCCAATTTTGTGAAATAACAAGATCCTGCCAATTCGTCCAATAGCTCCTCGACGTGTGGAATTGGAAACTTATCCTTGATGGTGTGTTCATTCAATGCTCGGTAATCGACGCAGAAACGCCATGAAGCATCCTTCTTACGGACGAGGAGGACCGGGGATGAAAACTGGGACGAGCTCGGTTGGATGATCCCCTGAGTCAACATTGTCATACATTGTCGTTCAATTTCGTCTTTCTGAATATGCGCGTATCGGTAGGGCCGGACCGATATAGTCGGTGCATTAGGGAGAAGACGAATGTGGTGATCGCATGATCGAACAGGAGGTAGTCCCGACGGTTCTACAAATCGGTGTGCGAATTCGGCCAGGAGAGTGACCATGAAGTCCTCCCCAACAACTGTCTGGAGCTGGGCTGCTGTGATGGGAGGATCGTGCAAACCGGTCCAAGTAATCCGTTGGTTATGCTCCCAATATGAAAACTGTCGCTGGGCGAAATTCCATAGGACGGGCCCCAATGTGCTTAACCACTGCATCCCTAAGATCACATCGAAACCGGATAAGGGAATGATATAGAAATCGACTACAAACCTGGAAGGAGCTATGGACATTGGTGTGTTTTTGCATAGCCCACCACATTCGAGCCTGTCACCATTTGCCACTTTGACCCGGAGACCGCTATGGGGTTGGACATCCAACTGAAGGGCAGTCATGCACTCTTGATTGAGAAAATTATGTGTGGATCCCGAGTCAAACAACGCAATGCCCTCAAAATTGCCAATGCATACCTTCACTTACATCGTCTGGGCAGTACAGATTCCTGTAACCGCGAGCATTGAAATTTCTGGTTCGGTCACCTCGGTCTGCTGGTCGTCGCTTGGTTCCCCCGAGTCCAAGTCTACTTCGGTTTCTAACCAAAACAAGCATTTGCAGCGATGGCCTCGGACGAATTGTTCATCGCAATTGAAACACAAACCCCGTTGTCGCCGATCCACCATCTCTGCAGTTGTGAGGCGGCGAAACACCCCCGTGCGGGTCTCTGGGTGTGTGGGGGTCGGGGCTGGCGACGATGTGGTAGCCGTGGTTGACAAAGGACGGGAGGTCGGTTGAAACGACGACCAAGAGCCCGGTTTTTCTTGGCGATCGTCGGTGGGTATTGTCGGATGTGCCACGATCATTCGATCATCATATGCACGCACCAAGGTCATAGCATGTTGCAGAGAAGTGGGTACTGCTAATTCCACATGGGTGCGTACCGGCTCAGCAAGTCCCGCAGTGAAAAGTTTCATCTAATGAGTCCGCGCAAGCCCATAGTATGGCATAATAAATCAGTAAACTCCTGCTGGTACTGCACCAACGTGCTGTCTGTTGCAGGTGTTTAATTGCTCCCAAGGTGTTAGTCTTGATGGCGGTCCAAACGCATTGGCGGCGATGTTTGAACATGGCCCAAGTGATCAATCCCTCGTCTCGTTCCAGTTGATAAAACCAGGAGTGCGCCATTGAAGACAGATGAAAGACAGCCATCCAAACCTTGTCATTGTCTGGTGTTTGATATGCTCTGAAATAGTGCTCGCATTTGGTAAGCCAGGTGAGAGGATCCTCAGACCCGTCGTACGTTGGGAGTTCCAGGCGAGGCAATCGAGGGCGATCTAGATGGACGCGAGCCGGTACCAGCTGTTGTCGATACCCCTGTTGTTCGTCAAGTCGGTCCTCGTGAACACGTCGCCGGTCGTTACCTGTCTGCGTGCGAGGCGGATCGAATCTGGTGTGTTGCGGTAGCCAGTTGTCGGTCGTGATCAGCGATCCGTCTGCGAATGATGTGGGGGCAGGCAGCAATCCTGCGCCGCCGGTTGCTGCGGGGAGTTGACCGGTGGAAGGCATCGTCGGGGAGGGTGCGGGTGTCCCGCGAGTGTGTCGAACAAATGCCGCATCTCTTGGGCGAGGGTATCCAGCCGTTGGTCGGCGGCGATTTGTTGATCATGGAACTTCTTGTCGGTGGAGACTTGGAGGTTGGTGATCGCCAGCAGGAGATCCGATTGAGCCTGCTCCAAGCCGTCCAAGCGAGCGTCGGAGGTGAGATCGGTTTTGGGTGGCATGGTGGGTTGGATCGGTGAATCTGATACCAAATTGTTATGTATCGCAGACCCCTTTGAGGAGGAGCAAAGCTGGTAATGGTGGGAAGCCAGAACTAGAAGGAAGAAGATTGCTAGAAGAAGATGTATATTTTTCTCTCCCCCTCTGTTACAGTACCGTAACCCCTTTTTATACTATGTAAGGGTAGAGTCCCTGATAGAAATCAACTTCCCAATTGTATTAGATCAATATTGTAGTATATATATACTACATTACAAACCCTAACAAGGGCTAATAGGCCTCATGGCCCATAAATACATATGGGCCATATACACATATAGATAACACCCCCCTTCAAACTCAACATGGGTCAGGAGGATCTGAAACATTGAGTTTGGAGAGATGGAAGCGATGTTGTTCTCGAGTTTGAGCCTTAGTGAAGAAATCAGCGACTTGAATCTCAGAAGGCACATACTGAAGAGCAATAGTCTTCTGTTGACAATGAGAACGCGTAAAAGATGCATCCACACCAATGTGCTTAGTCAGCTCATGCTTCACTGGATCAGTATCAATCTGTATAGCACTAGTGTTGTCACACAGGAGAGATGCTGGAGTACTGCATGATACACCAAGATCAGCTAACAACCAACGAAGCCAAACAATCTCTAAAGTAGTAGTGGCTAACGCTCGAAGCTCTGCCTCAGCACTAGACCGTGAAACTGCAGTCTGTTTCTTGGATTTCCAAGCAATAAGTGAAGACCCAAGAAATATGCAATAGCCTGAGACAGATCGTCTATCAACAGGATCACTCGCCCAAGTCGAGTCAGAGTAAGCATGAAGCTGAAGCTGAGTCGACCGAGAATAAAAGAGACAACGATCAACAGTCCCTCGTAGGTAGCGCAACACACGAAGTAGGTGAGCATAGTGAATAGACGTGGGAGCAGAAACAAACTGACTGAGCACATGAACAGAATGAGCAATGTCAGGGCGTGTGACTGCAAGGTAGACAAGGCTCCCAACAATATGACGATAACGAGAAGGATCTTCAAGCAAAGTGCCATCAGTAGGACGAAGCTGAAGATGAAGCTCCATAGGAGTAGCAGCTATCCGACTGTCAGTGAGACCAGAACGAGCAAGTAGATCCTGAATATAGCGCTGCTAAGATAGATAGTAGCCGTCGTCTGTGTGAGTAAACTTAATCCCCAAAAAATAATGTAGAGGACCCAAATCTGACATCAAAAACTGCTCACTGAGCCGTTGCTTAACAAAAGCAATATACTCCTTGTCATCTCCAGTAATCAGCATGTCATCAACATAGAGTAAGAGCATAGTACGACCATGTGGAGATGTATGAATAAACAATGCAGGATCATGATTACTCGGGGAGAAACCAAAGATTAACACAATCGAATCAACCTCTCAAACCAAGCACGAAGAGTCTGTTTGAGACCATAAAGAGCACGACGAAGACGACAAACATGACCAGCAGGAGCAACAAGACCTTAAGGTGAAGCCATATAAACCTCCTCCTGCAAATCACCATGAAGAAAAGCATTCTTCACATCCATCTGAGAGATAGTCCAAGAGCGAACAGCATCCACAGCGACAAGAGTGTGAACCGTTACCATATGAGCAACAGGAGCAAATGTCTCATCACAATCACGACCATATGCCTGCTGAAAACCACAAGCAACTAGTCGAGCCTTGTATCTCTCAACAGAACCATCAGATTTCGTCTTAACTTTAAAAATCCACTTGCAAGTAATAGGAACAGCATGAGCAGGTAAAGGAACAAGATCCCATGTATGAGTACGATCCAAAGCAGCCAACTCCTCAGCCATAGCTAACTGCCACTCAGGATGAACAACAACCTCCTGATAAGTGTGAGGCTCAGGCACAACAGCAGTAGAAAGAAAACCATATCTGTCAGGAGCAGTAATAGTAGTACGATCACGAAGCTCATACCGAGATGACGGTGCCGGTGGAGGATCATCAGAAGGAGTATCATCGGTACTAGCCATGCCATCAGGGGAGGAAAAAGTAGAAAGCTGAGTATCAGGAGAAACCCTAGACCGAC
Organism: Hsuehochloa calcarea; assembly: GCA_036346395.1. NCBI lineage: Eukaryota > Viridiplantae > Streptophyta > Magnoliopsida > Poales > Poaceae > Hsuehochloa > Hsuehochloa calcarea. Next base: position 53,386,409 of record CM070603.1, read on the forward strand.
GAGTATAGTGAAGAGGAAACGGTGATCTGACTAAGGATGGAGAGGAAGACTCCACAGAAGGTGTATCAGACGAAACAATGGGTGGAAGATAAAGAAGAGAGAGAGACTCAGCGGGAGAGGAGGACCGAGTGGCAGAATAGTAAAAGTAAGGATGATCCTCAACAAAAGAAACATCACGAGAAATACGCATACGCCGAGCAGAGGGATCATAACAACGATATCCCTTATGCTCAATACTATATCCAAGAAAAACACACTCAACTGACCGAGATGTTAACTTGGTGCGCTCACGAGGCAGAAGCAGAACATAGCAGGTACAACCAAAAAACTCGAAGATGGTCATACCGTGGGGGAGTGGAAAACAAGAGCTCTCCAGGACACTTTCCCTCAAGGCGAGAAGATGCTTGCATATTAATGAGATAGACAGTCGTAGAAACCGCATCAGCCCAAAAAATGTCGTGGAACATGAGATGCAAGTAAAAGAGTACGAGCAGTCTCAATAAGATGACGGTGTTTACGTTCAACAACACTATTCTGAGCATGGGCGCCAGGACAGGAAAGCTGAGGAAGAGTTCCCTCGGCGGAGAGAAATTGACGAAAAGTATGTGACAAGTACTCCCCCCTGAATCAGAACGAAAGGTCTGAATAGGAGTGGAAAACTGAGTGTGAACCATACGAGCAAAAGACTGATAAATAGGCAGGAGTTGAGAACGATGTTTCATAAAGTAAACCCAAGTATATCGAGAATAATCATCAATAAAAATGACATAATAGATATGACCACCTTTAGAAGCAAAGGGAGCAGGACCCCAAACGTAGAGTGAACCAACTCAAAAGGATGACTAGACTGCGATGTACTAGTAGGATACGGGAGTTGCAACTGTTTACGAAGCTTGCAACCCTTACAATCATAACTAGTGTCCACAATGCCGCGACCAAGGACACCCTGACGAGCTAATGTAGAAAGACGAGATCCACACAAATGACCAAGTCGATGATGCCACTGAGGAAAACTAACGTGTCGAGGCAATGACCAAGATGCATGAGCGGAAGAAGATGGAAGACTCGAGCGATCAAGGAAGTAGAGACCCTGAGAATCTCTAAGGCGATGGCCAGTACCAACAAGAACTCCTGTCCGACGATCCTGCACATAGCAAGTAGAGTCATCAAACCCAATAAAGTAGTGCATATTAGCAAGCTGACCAACAGACATAAGATTCATAGAAAGCTGGGGTACAAATGACATACGGAACATTAAAATGAGAAGTAGAGAGGTGCCACGATGAGTGGTGAACATGAGGTGCCATCACCGTCTGCATACGTGAACCATCCATAGCAGTCGACATGAAGCAAGGTGAGACTTATTCGATGTCATATGAAAAGAAGCTCCGTAATCCAAAACCCATGGAAGACTAGTACGACTGTAAGAAGAGGCTACAGAATAATCTGGCGGACCACTCAGGAGGAACATCGAGGCGAAGGCCACTGTTGAGTTTGAGTCCAAGAGCTCAAGGCTGGGCCGAACTGCCGACTCAACCGAGTGGCAAAGTTGAATCCCCAGCGGTGTAGGAGTGGTGGCGGCAACCACACCACGACGACGACGATGAGATGCAGGTCGAAGCTCTGGATGAAGGCGGTGGCACCTCTGAACAGGATGACCAGGCTTCTTGCAGTGAGAGCATATAACTGGTTGGATGCGACATCGAAGTGGAATAGGTGATAAACCTCCGACGAGGTGCCGCAAGAACGGATCGAGATGGTGTCAATCCGAATAACTGAGAGCGAAGTCGAGTCTCCTCAGCAATCAACGCAGCAAGAGCCTCCTCCATGGTTGGAAGAACAACACGTCCCAGTAGTTGAGCGCGAATAGACTTAAATTCTGGGCGAAGGCGCATAACAAAAGTGAACATTAGATTCTGCGCATCATGACCCGCCTTGCCTGCACAACCAGTACATCCAGTACAAGAAAGAGGAACCATGGAGGTCAACTGCCTTGAAATGCGAGTGAAAGAACTGTAGTACTCCTCAATAGACATCTCCTACTGACGCAAATCATGAAGAGAAAAGAGAAAACGCGTCGCGACGGTTTTACGCTCATAACGATGCTGAAGATACTCCCACATCTTGCGAGAACTTGGAAGATCAATGAAATCCATCCTGATTGAAATTTCAGCACTGTGACATAAGATACCCATAACACGATCATCAGCACTTCGCCATACAGTAGCTTCCTTCACATCAGTCTTCTCGGTCGGAGGCTCCGCCGTAATATACGAGAGAAGACCAATGGACCGATGACGACCACTCACGATAATTTTGACCATCCAGTTTGATATCTGAAGCTAGAAGAGCACCTCCCATACCGAGAGAAACAGAATTACCATTAGCCATTGCACACGACCAGAGGACCAATCAAAGATGCGTGCAGCGATACAGAGACTGCGGAACCAAGCCGCCAGCAGCCCTCACAGCAGCACGCGGGGATAAGAACACCAGATAAAACTACCAGATAAAATCTCTTCACGGGCTAACCCGAGCCTCTCTGTCCTCTCACCAAGAGATAAAATCACAGCCGACTCTCTCTGCCGCGAAATGCGACCCGAGCTTTTCTCGGTCTTCTCCCCCCTCCGACCCGAGCGCCGTCTTCACCAAGCCCGACCCGAGCCTCTCTGCCCTCTCTTCTCGGGCCTTCTCCCCAATCACGCCGACCTCCCCTCTCCTCCCGACCCGAGACTTCGGTGGAAGGTGGCGACGAGGAGTGAGGCGGCGGCTCGACGATGGAGTGGCAGCGGCTCGGTAGAAGATGAAAACCAAAGCGACGGAGAAAACCAGAGCGTGGCAGGAAATCGGCCGGTAGCGGAACGACGAAGGCTGGCGCTGGCCGTCCTACTGGGCTTCCCGAGCGAGGGACTTGGAGACAAGGCGGCGGCCGATCCGAGTAGCGACAGCACGAAAGGCGGCGGCGGCTCGTCGTCCGACCTGGGTTTCCCGAGCGAGGGACTAGGGACTTGGAGACGAGGCGGTGGCCGATCCGACCCGTTCTTCCTCCCCTCTTGTCTTTACCAGGCGGCGGCAGGAGGCGCTACGAGACGGTGTCTCGGTAGAAGACGGCAGGGAAGGAGGTACTTGCTCTGATACCATGATAGAAATCAACTTCCCAATTGTATTAGATCAATATTGTAGTATATATATACTACATTACAAACCCTAACAAGGGCTAATGGGCCTCATGGCCCATAAATACATATGGGCCATATACACATATACATAGCAGTCCCAACCATATACAAGAGCCGTAATGGACTCTGATTGCAACACTACGACTCATAAACTATCCTTCTAAGTTTAACCTTCTATATTTAAACACCAGCTATGCCTTATGTTGAATCCGACGTTTGTAATGGATTCCCACGAAACTATCCATAACAGTAAGTTGTAACATACGTCGTTAGTGCTAGACATGAAGGTAGAAGAATGAAAAATGAAATAGTTTGTCCCGTTTTACATTCGTGGATAGTGTGGCCTACAAATATATGTGCCATGAACGCGTGATTATTAGCAATTTATCACTGGCGTCTGGCAAGTTGGGGAGCACACAGCACAGGTGCCGCAGGACAGCAAGAGCTGTGAGTGCGAAGTCTGCGAAGGAATCTGGGTGTGGTGCAAAAGGAATATAGTCAGAACAAGTGGATCAAATTGAACTGATGGGCTGAAGTGTGTGTGAGTGTGAATTGGGCCAAATGGACCAAGGCCGGTGTTGTGAATACTGGTTGTAAGTTGTAACGGTCTCAATGCGCAATGTGTTTTGGACCAGACTGTCAATGAGTGAAGGAAGAGAGATATAGCTGTAACAATGACATACCAAAGAGGCAAGCGATGAAACAGAATTCCCAATCTACCAATATCCTCCAACTCAGGCGACTACCGAGGTTGACAGAGGGGCACAGAATGTATTACTTAGGGAGGAAGTTGCATAATTAGGGGTGCATGTACAAAAGTATTCACCCAACCATATGTTGTATTAGCTGGATTAGAGCACAACTCTGGTGCAATAAACATGTTTAGTGTTACTTCCCATTTTCAATGATGAATCTACTTCGATCAGACAAAGTTCGTCCTCTGTTTGCCAAACAAGCCCCAACAGCTCTCTGGACTTGAAGGTAATCAGAAAGGGTTTAGAATCCTCCAACTATGCAATCAGGCCATGAGCAGAAAATATAAAGTTTAGAATCCTTGAACTGTGCAATCAGGCCATGAGCTAATCAAGAGCTCACCTATTGACTTGAGTAATAAATACATTTCCACGTCCACTGTCCCCTAACTTAAATAATTTACAACTACATCCAAATTTCCTCCACAAGTATATCCTCTCTTTTTTGTTGGAAATGTTATACAGAAGTCCTATTGCAGGAAAAGGTAAAAATACTATCACAACAACATGCCATTTCGCCTCTTTTTGAAATAAAATAGCAAAACTAGCCCTCAGCAAACGAAATATCAAAAATAACACCCTACCGTCCGAAAACGTTGTGGTAGGTGCGCGCTTATCGGGTGGTCAAAAACAGTACCGCAGCTACAGTCACGGCACTGCTCAGAACAGTGGTTGCTGCCGTTTAAAAAACGTGCCCTTTAACAGAAAAAAACTCGACAAAAGACCACCAAAGCACGCTTCTAGTCACCAAATATTTTGCATAGGGGGCCTTTTGCATAGATTGATGTGCCATTTCAACCAAACTACCATTAGACAATAGAACAAAACCACCCAACAGATAAATTTAATCTTCAAATTCAAAGATAAACAAACAGCAACCAAAGTAAACGTATGACGATTGAAGAGAACAAACTATTATCTCTCTACCAATCAACACCTAACTGCAATCCCGTTCAAAATCCCGTGGAAATTGAAAGAGCGTATCCCCCAGAGGTGATCACTGCAATGCAATCTTACGCTGCAACAGAACTACACTAAAACCAACGTTCCTAGCAAAGTATGACTAGAAATCTTCCATTAACCATTGAATATAAAAGCTTTATTAGCCTAATCCAGTAACATCCCGGCGAAGAAAGAACCGAGATTATAAATGCTTGCAAGTACAGGGAAGAAGTGCACGAACTGTGGTCCTCCTTGTCGATGATCTCGACCCGCTGCCGGAAGTACTTCCTGAGCACCTCCCCCGCCGCGTCCGCCGCGCACTGCGCCACCTCCACCAGCCGCTCTATGTCCACCCTCTCCTTATCCGCCGCCACCTCCCAGCTGCCCGCCTCCGAGGCCGAGACTCGAATCGAGCCCATCCGACGGCCTGTTATCCCGCACGTCCGAACCGCTGCGGCAGCGGAGGAGGCCGAGACGGTGGCGGGGAGGAAGCGGGAGCGGAGGTGGTGGGGGCTAGGGTTTGGGGAGGTGGGGTGGGGGAGGGGAGAGGTGGGAGGGATGGTGAAGGCAGTGGGGAGCATTTGGGAGGAGAAGTGGCGGCGGCGACGGTGGGTGCGGGAGGGGAGGTTTAAATCGTGGTGCCGCGCGAGAGCACCGAGCACCGCGGCGGCGGCGCGGATTCGACTTCGGTGGGTTTTGGGATTGGGCGCCGCCCGCCGCTACAAGCTGGCTCGGGAGTTGGCTGGTTCGCTTGGTTCTTGCGATAACGGCAGCCCAGTAGATAAATATATATTTATATAAATAATTTAAAAATAAATAGTAAATTAAACACATAGAAAGTCAAAGGTGTAAAAGATATTCTTCTTCTTTATTCCTTCTTCAAGCGATCAGCATTTTACAATAACTAACACCCTTTATTTATAGTCTAAAGACTCTGCTAGAGTTTTAGATGGAACGTCTACCCATGGACCGGCGCTGGTCAAGCTCGTGGTTTTCCAGCAGTGGAAAAAATTTAGAGAAAGATTAATGATACATGTTCTACTGCGTTGCACGAATTACCTCATTAAAAATATTAACCAAGAAACTTAGTCAAAACTCGTCAAGTGAAAAAGAGTATAATCCATCCAATTTCATTTAATCTTTAGGGTTTACTCCTTGGGTACTCGATCTTCTTGATCAAGTTTCAATAATGAGTTCGTGAAGATTCTCTCTATGAACTATTCGCATCTCTAAGTCTCATCATTCAAATTCCACGTACGTATCTTTCAAAGCTACACGCTGGAAGTGATTTAGTGAATAAATTTACAAGATTTTCGCATATCTTAGTATACAATACTTTAATTTCGTCCATCTTTTACCATTCATGAGTATAGAAGAACTTGAGGGTTGATATGTTTTGTCAGATGACACTTCACATAACCGATCTGCACTTGTGTAACATAAACTGCATTATCTTCATAGATAGTAGTAGTAGTTTGTACGGTATTCAATCCACATGACTGCTGGATGTGGTAAATCATTTGTCGAAGCCAAACACATTCTTGTGAGGCCTCGTACAGTGCTATGATTTTCGAGTAGTTCGTCGAAATTGATACAAAACCTTGCTTAGACGATTTTTATGAATTTACAGTTCCACCACATATGAATGCATAGCTTATTTGCGACTTGGTTATATGCGGGTTCAACAGGTACCCAGCATTTGTATAGTCATTCATAAACATATCTTGGTTCTTTCTGTAGAACAGACAAATATCTTTGCTTCCCTTGGAGGTATCGAAAAATATCCTTTATTCTCTGCTAATGTCTTTTGGTAGGTTTTGCACTACACCTTGTTAATAGGTTCACGACAAATGCAATGTTCAGTCTAGTATAGTTTGCTAAATACATGAGTGCTCCTACTGCACTTAAATATGAGAATTCCGATCCAAAAACTCCCTCCTCCTCTTCTCTGGGTCTGTACGGATCCTTGTCTTGCTGTAAAGATCTCCCGACTATTAGCACTTTCGAATGGTATACTTTTTCAAAGTCGAACCTTTCTAACACCTTTAGAGTGTAGGTTGATTGATGCACTAATATCCCTTCAGGTGCATGCCCAAGCTGCAAGCCTATGCAATATTTGGTTTTACCCAAATCTTTCATTTCGAACTCTAACTCCAGGTAAGAGCTTGCTTTCTTAATACATTCCAGGGTTCCAATGATATTTAGATCACCTTTATACACTAAGATTATACAAAATCCATCATGGGATCGTTGTATAAATACACAGATACAATCCTCGTTATTTTTGTAGCATTTCTTACATATAAAGTTGCTTCAAGTAATTATACCACATACTGTCTGATTGCTTAAGTTCGTACAACAACTTTCTGAGTTTCACATTGTGCATATTTTCATTTGCTATGTCTTGGTTTGGGGCAGCGATACATTCAGATACCTTTATATAAATATTCGAATCTAATTTTTCATAAAGGTATGCAGTTACAACATCAATCAATTTCATTTCTAAATTCAAGTTTACTATCATTGAGATTAAATATCTAAAGGAAGTTCCGCCCATGACCGGGAAATAGGTTTCTTCATAATCAACTACTGGACGTTGAGTGAAACCTGGTGCAACGAGTATTTCTTATTTTCATTTCTCTTTCGAATAAGTACTCACTTATGCCCTATGGGGTGCACATAGGGAGGCGTGCGGCTTACAGTCCTAAACACATCTCTTTTATTTAGAGATAATAATTCAATTTCTATGGCCATCTTTCAATCTTCCCAGTTTGATATTTTTCTTACATTCAGCGAGCGATGTAGGCTCTGGATCAAGATCGATGATTGTGGTAATTTTTTTACAAAATAAATGTCGACATTGGTTGTTATCCTTTTCAAAGATTCTCATGTTATCACAAAGTTTATAGTTATTTCTTCATAGAGCGATTATTTTAATGCTTCTGATGCTTCTACTTGCCCACCGCTGCTTCCAATTATGAGGGCAAGTCCCTTTAGCTTCTTCATCTCCGATATGTGCTCACACATCCATGCTGATATCTCCCTTTACGGGAATGTTCAAATCCGGTATGTCTTTTCCTAAAGGTTCTATACTGGTGCCAGATATGCTTTTTTCTGAAGGTCCCATACTGGTGTTAGGTCTCAACTAGCTCCCTTTCTGGTTCTGTGAAACTTCAGAGATCGGTTGTGTCAAGTTCTTCTTATCCTTTTTCACCAGGCGTCCCCGGTTACTTAGTATTCGATGGGACGGAGTTCTCGTCCTTTCTGAGGCCTCGGGACGATATTAGGGATACATTTTTTCTTTCTTCGGTATTTCAACCCTCTCCAGTGCATTGTGTGCAGGCACATAAGTCTTGGTCACGCTTTTCAAATCACTAAAGTAGTCAGACAGTTGATTCTCTAATGCTTGCAAATCAATTATCTTCTGGACTTCAATTATCTTCGCTAGTGTGTGGGTCATGTGCATGGATTCACGTGGCTTACCACGTTATTTCTCAATTTTTTTCATCAAATAGTTGATTTCCTCCCGCTAATGACGGAAAACTATTCTCATCAAATATGCTATCAGCGATGCGGACCGCTTGCAAATCTCCAGTCATACGGTCTAATGTAACACCCTGGCTATTCGGAAGCCAAGATGTCACGCAAACCCATCAAACTACTAAGCATAGCATTAAAACTAGATTATCCAGATTCAATCAACATAAATTCCTAAAGAGTGGCAATGAACGATCACTAGAATCATGGTAAAGAATGGATAAACGATCATAATACCACGAACAGTCAAACGATACCAACATAGGGTTATTACAATCTGGAACTTATTTCAACAATTTGGCTTGAATGAATGGCAATAATAATTGTTCTGATTGGATAAAAGTGAAGTGTAGTGTGCCGAACTACCCCACCAAATTATCTTGTCGTCCTCCTCAATTACCTAATTAAAACATACAAGCAAGGATGAGTCGAAGACTCGGCAAGTACTAAACAAGAATAATCAAGCATGGAGTGGACAACACAATTCAGTTGAATTACGAACAATTATTGGAACACCTACATGCGTGTATGGAATGAATACATGGATGGATGAAATGTAAGAATGCATTGAAGGTATGGACTTATCGACTGCATATACCGGTATAGCGAGTGAATCACCCGTCGGTGTTCACTTAAAGTTACCGTATGAAGAATGTTTCATACGGCAGTCCAACGTGGCCCACATTGGAATGGTGGATCACACGTACCCATTCTGGAATTGATGGGTTTTCAAATGCCCATACTGGAATTGATGAGTCTTTCAAATGCCCATACTTTGGAATTGATGGGACTTACTAAAAGAATCCACTGTGGTCATAATGAATTTTATGAATGAACATGATGATTTCTCATGGTATGAATGAATATCACACATTAGTGGAAAAGATACATGGCATTCAACAACATGTGTAAACAAGTATAAGTATGTATTCACACTCAACATAATGTACCAATAAGGCCACACTAGTCACTTGCAGTATATCAACACCATGAACAAAGCACAAGAACATTCATGTAAACAACATATCTTTATGCATTCCTTTGAATTCAACACCGCTTAACATACAATGACTTGCCTTTAGCGTTGTGACTCGTTAGCGAGCAACTGAGGTGTTCCCACACATGATGCCTCGCGCCTACACAAGCATGTTCCAAAAAATAAGAATAACGATATAACACTGCTCATGGTGTTCTACAATACTCTCTAATCAACCCACACCCAAAGGTTCAATTTGACTTCTACACTAAAAGTCCATATTACCTATCTTCCGCAATCGACGAGAAAATTCACCATTAATTATATGTAACTCTAAAAGATCTGAAACCAGTGCTCACTGAATCTTAACAGATCAGGCTACAAAACATTAGTTGGCGGAATCCCGATTCGCCAAAGCAGAGGGCTAATTATCAGCTAAACACAACTCATCTACGCCTGTCTGAATACGATCGAGATAAAGAAAACTGCGTAACTTTCAACCTATTGATCCAATGAGAATGATTCTTATCAGATTGGAAAGATAATTTTAAGGGCTAAAATAACTTAGTTGGGTGAAGGTTCTTATTCGCCCCTAATTTGAACAAAACCGAGGGACAAACCCATCGACCTCGCCAGACAGACCGGACAGTTCGAAATAAAAATTCATATCTCCCAAACTACAGATCAGATTTTCCTGATCTCGGTGCCAAAAGAAAGCTAACGTTCTCAGAAATAAAACTCTAGAAGGGCAAAACCCCAGATTCGGCCTCTACAGTAGTCTAAACAATAGATGAAAACACTAACATTTATCTGCCTGAATTGAACAGTGGTAAAGAAAATATCATAACTTTCATTATACAGATCCAATGGAGATGATCTTTATCAGCTTTGAAAGATAATTTAAAGGTCTACAATAACTTATTTGGGTGGAGGTTCTGGAAATACCTCTAACTAAATCAAAACCTAGGATCAAGCCGACAGATCCTTCTCGTCAGACAGACAGAACAGCGCGCACTAAAAAAATCATATCTCCTAAACCGTAAGGCGGAATCACGTGATCTTGGTGGCTATGAAAAGCTAAGAACAATACCTACAACTTTCTAAGAGATGGACAGGACATAAAACGAACGCATCTTACCCAAAATCGACGTAAAAGGCGGTGCACAGCAAGGGGGAAGGGGGGGCGGCGGCTCCAAAGGGGGGAGGGGGAGAGAAATGTGGAGTTTAGGGTTTGGGGGGTGGGAACCCCCCCTTATGGCCGACCACCACATGGGCCCCTCTGGCCGTGGCCTGTGCCCAGTTGTCGAGAGTTTATGGAAAACCCCTTCTATTTTTCAGGAATTTCTACTCCTTTCATTGTCTTTTCTTTCCCCGGCTTCCATTCAAATTACTCGATTCGATTCTTTACTCTTTTCGTTTCCGGGGTATTACATCTAAATACCTGATTATGGACGTTGTCTCATAACCAACGTATATCTCAGACTTTCGGAGAGGGCCCATTGCAGTTCGATTTGGTGGTGGTATAGGTACATAAATTTTGCAACCAAATATGCGACGATGAGAAATTATTGGTGCTGAGCCTTGCGCTAGTTGCATAGATGAATGAATGTTGTATGTCGATGGTCTAAAATTAATGTGAGTTGCTGCGAGCAGGACTGCGTGTCCCAAATATGTAGTTGGTAAATTACAATTTTGCAAAAGTGGTCGAGCGATAATTTAATCTTTTTAATTAATGCCTCTACTAGTCCATTCTGGGTGTGGACACACGGTACAGAATGCTCAACTTTAATTCTCATTGCCATGCAATAATCATCAAATGCTTTCGAAATAAATTCTTCGGCGTTGTCCATTCCGATGGACTTCACGTGATGATCATGAAAATTATTCTTAATTTTAATTATTTACGATATTAGCTTTGCAAAAGCGTGTTTCTCGTAGACAATAAATATACGTGTGACCATTTCGAGAAAGCATGGATGAGCACCATAAAATATCTAAATGGCCCTGGCAGGGGTTGTATAGGATCGCAAAAGTATCCCTAGATACGGTACAGGAATGCAGGGACTTCACCCTTCACTTTCAGAGCAGAAGATCTAGTAATTAATTTTCTGGTGGCGTATGCGGGGCACACAAAATCTTCTTGATTGGGAAAATTCTTTTCATCGATACTATGTCCCTGTGAATTGTTAATTATCTTTCTCATCACTCTAAGACATGGGCGACATAATCTATCATGCTAGAGATAGAAAAGTTTAGAGCTTCTAAATACGGTTTTCAAAGCAGTACAAGTTGTAGATGCCTTAATATTAGTGTAGTATAGCACAGTTTTATATGAAGAAAGTCGTTCTAATACCCTTTTTCACTTTCTTCGCGCTTTGTAATGAACATGTATTACTTATCATACTATTCTTCAGACTCTACGTGAAAATCATTAGTGCGAATATCCTTGAGAGTTCTAGACGATTCTGGGTACAACAAAACTTATTTAATGACCAAAGTTGTACCCATTAGGAGTATAATTGCGTCCCTTCCTGAGCCTATCATACAAGTATGCTGCGTGTGATTGTCGTAAGACTACCAGCATTCTTGCTAATCGACTAAATTTTTTTATCTCTCAAGATGGTATTCAATGTGTCGCTACCCGCTAAGCACACTTCCTCTATAGGGCGTTACACGCGTTCTGATACTTCAAATACCATAACATAACCTGCTATTATAAATACGGAAAAAATAAACCTTGCAAAACTCATCTTAAGAATTTAATGCTTTGCTCTCCTATAACTTACAACCATTATTCAAAGTTCCATCACAATCACAAACTGCAAGTGACTGTAAAAAGATCTAAGTGCAATGCGTGCTCCAGTTCGAATCAGCGAAGTATGTAGAGACTTATGCCTGAAATTGCTCCAGGTGATCTTCTCCTCTTGGGCAACTACGGTTGTGGCCGCTGCAATGTTCAAAGGAGGGGTGATGGGGGCTGCTATAGGGCTATCTACATCCATGAGTTCGACTAATGGCTATGGATTTGCTCCAGGCTGGTTGCACTACTGGGCCGGCTAGCGTGGCCCAACAACCTTTTGCAGTGGCAGCACCCCATTTGTTCCCATGTGTGCAGTGGCGGCACCCCATTTGCATCGTCGGTTGCTGCAACCGTGGCCTGGCGGCGTGCGGCGTGGTCGATGGCCGTGCAGAGGCCGAAGGTGGTGTGCCTCATGCATGAGTTGCTAAGGTGCATCGCGACGACGCGCGGGCTACAGGTCGACGACGCGTAGGGGCGGTCCTCCACGGCGTGGCGACGGGCGCGGCGCGGCGGGCGAAGCGGCGCGGGCGCTTCAAGCATGGGCGACCGACGGAGCACGTGGCGCGGCGGCGCTTCAAGCGCGGGCGGCAAGCGGGAGCACACGGCGGCGGCGCTTCAGCGTGGCGGGCACCCGCGGTGGCGATGTTTGCTCCGATGGCTCGCTCGGGGACGGTCGGTGGATATGCGACCATGCGGGCAAGACGCTTGTGTGGTCGGTTAGCTTCAGCGCGGGTCGCTGGAGGAAGCACGGGCGGAGCTCGTCGCGAGCGGCGGCTTCAAGCGTGGCCGCGCATGCAGCGGGCGGCGGGTTTGGTCGCGAGCTCGTGCGGGAGGCGGGGCCACGGCAACTCAGTCGTGGCGGCGCGGCTCCACCCGAATGAGACGTGGCAACGGACCGGCACGGCCGTACAAGGCTGCATCGCTGTAGGATCAAGGATAACCGACTAGAGGGGGTGAATAGGAGGTTTCTAAAAATTCTAGATCAAATTAAACAATTTAGCAAGATGAGCTAAGCAAAACTATCTATCACAAGATATATGCTACAAAATTGATTGCAATAAATAAAGACAAGAAATAACCGCAATGGGACAATGAGGTTTTTCATGTGGTATCGAAGATTTGTCGATCTTCACTAGTCCACGTTGAGGAAGCTTGACTCAATCAAGTCAGCTCCACGAATTAAGCCTTCCCTCGTAATCACTTGGTTGTTCTTCCTCCTCTCCGGAGTTGGAGAACACCGACCAATCACAACCGGTGTCGGGCCTCTTCACAAACTTCTTGAAGAATTCACCGCGCAACCCCCGCCAAGCCGTCTAGGTGCCGACAAGCACCAAGAGAATAAACCTTGACCTTCGCTTGACGGCAACCAAGAGCCAAAGGATCAACTAGAATGCAATGTTCTCGGTTTGCTCACAACCTCACAAATTTGTGCAAAGAGAGTAAATGAGGAGTGAGGAGAGTGCTCAAAGCTCAAATGTATTGAATAAATGCTCAACCACTTAACCTTGAGCTGGTGGGGTGCATTTATACCCCCCACAACCAAATAAGACCGTTACAAGAAGAATCCAGAAATTTTTAGGGAAATCGGAACTTCCGCCATGTAACGTGCGGAACTTCCGCCATGTAACGTGCGGAACTTCCGCCCTTGCATCGAGTGTACTGCAACGGTCATTACAGTGGCATTAAATGCTTTGATTATAACCGTTGGATTTATGTGCGGAACTTCCGCCAACTAAAGTTCGGTTCGTCCGATAATCGGAAGCTCCGCTCATATCACGGCGGAACTACCGCACTTGCGAAAAATGGCTAAGTCCCCAAAAGGGTACTCTCTGAAAAAAAAACACTCCGCAAGAATTTCAGAGCAACCGATAATCGAAAGTTCCACTCATATCATGGCGGAACTACCGCGATTATGAAAAATGGCTAAGTCTCGAAAAGAGGTACTCTCTGAAAAAAAACGTTCCGCGCAAAAATCCGTACTTCCGCGGTGCGGTACTTCCGCGCCCATCATGGCGGTACTTTTGCACTTCGAAAAATCAACTAAGTCCAGAACCAGGGTACTCTCTAGAAAATACGTTCCGCGAAAATATCGGAAGATCCGCCCAGCGGAAGTTCCGTAGTTATAACGCCGGAACTTTCGATTACGTACTGAAAAGATGAATTTGATTTTAAAACCAGACCAAAAGAGCATGTATGATCCTAAGTTGATCCAAAGGTATAATGAAGTGCTTTCAAGCTACTAGACAAGCCCCCCTTAATAGTACGATATTTATCCTAAAATTTGGTCTTCCACCATACTCCAAAGACTGATAAAATTCAAAAGGGGTTCTAGTCTATTTGTACCTTACCCTTGAGACAAACTCCATCTTCTTGGCATACTTTGACATGCAACTCCTTGACTTGACTTTGTCATTTAGGACTAAACCTTGTAATCACTTCAATAAACACATTAGTGCCATATTCACATAATATCATTAATTACCAAAACACATTTTTAGGGGCCTAGATGCTTTCAATCGCTGGTTTTCTTTCTTTATTTTGTTGTTCATATCTCAATCTACAGTTCACTATTTGTTATTCGTGCGTCGATCTACAATGCAATTAACATCCTCTCCTTCATGCAATCTACCGATCAGCTTGGCTGGCGACTTCAAGTCGGCTCGCGGTAGATTAGAGTGGATTTGTATTATAGAAAACAATACAGAAAGCAACAATTGCAGAATTGAAAGCGATCTAGAAAATACGATTCGATCTACGAGCGTCGGGCTACAACGGTTACCTTTCGATCCGAGTAGAGTAGGCCTAAAGGTAGGCTAGAGTCGATCGTGCTGATAACGTGTTGATGAACTGTCGCTGGCGAGTTCAGTCCGAACGATCACCTCGTAGACAAACATAGAATCACATCAAACAATGCAAGAATAAATAGTAGATTGAACACACAGAGAGACAAACGTGTAGGGGGTATTCTTCTTCTTTATTTCATCTTCAAGCGATCAACCTTTTACATTGACTAGCACTCTCTATTTGTAGTCTAGATACCCTGCTAGGGTTTTGGATAGGCGCCCATCCATGGGTCGACTACTGGGACAAGCCCATGGTTTTCCAATAGTTTTTACTAAGGAAAATGCTTCACGTGCCACGTTTTTTGTCGTACGATGACCTACCCGCCCACGCCACCGCATAGTCGTCGGCGCGCCTCCACCCGACTGCGACCTCGCACACGGCGCCCGCTCGCGCCTCGAGCGCCATCTCCTCCTCCAATGATGAACAGCCCCGTGCGCCGCCTCCCTCCTCTGCGCCTCCCTTCTCCATTCGCCCAACCTCCCCCCTCTTACTCCCACTTCCCCGCGCGCTGGCCCCCGGTCGCCCGCCTGTGACTCCTCCCGACCACGGCCCTGGGCACGGTGCCGCCCAGCTGCCACATGAGTCATACACGTGTACAACGATTTTATCGTCGTGTGTATAACACTGTCGTTTTAAGTAAAAAAATTAGTACAAGACAGACGCACATAATCGATGCACACCACTCACACGAGCGCACACGTGTGTGCATCCCCTACAGACGCTTGAAAATTTTGTGGGTGCTTCATGGCCTCATGAAGCACGAGCACATACTTTCTCACTGAACGTGCACGCGTGTGTTCTTTTCATTAGGTGAGTATTGGCACCGAGCTCAAGGTTTGAACGCTAGTGGGATAGAGCGTCACATGCACTCGTAGCCAACTGACCAACCATGCCTAGAGATTTTGCAGGGGACGATGTCTTTTAGCGACGGGGCAAAATTATAAATTGGCTACTCCTAAAGGGTTAAATTTGCCTCGACCATAGGAAACCAAGGTGCTGACACACTCCCAGACTCCCATAACCAGAACCGAGTTGCGGGGAGCACCAATGTGTGGCAAGGAATGGCAACAACACTAAACCAGCAGAGGACATCTGCACGGGATCCGGATCCTCTGCTGTAATGCAGATGATTACTATGTGAACAACGATATGCGAGTGAGTGAACGGTACTCGACAATAATACTGTATAAAATACGGTAAAACCAGTGAAACATTTATTATAGCACTTTTATTGTAGCAAAACACTGTAACGATTGATATGTACATTTGCTTTTTTATCAGACAGTGAAGATAGACTTCTAATGCGTTGCACTGTACATCCTCTGCATTGAACCCTTCCATGCAGAGGATCTATTAGCATATGTATCTGCCACAGAAGTGTGGAAATTTGCAAGAGATGAGTGCCACATTGAATACTTGGGTGGGAGTGAGGTTGTGGGAGGAGAGGTAAGCTATCATGGCAATTGGCAACATGACACGAGTAGAGAGAAAGTGGGTTGTTAAGTTGGAAAAGCTGAGAATGATGGAATGGCCTAGGCTAACCTTGGGGTTGGGCCCATACATATAGTAACACTTTCGGGTGAAGATAAGGGGTAGTGATGAGTTCTTAGTTCTAAATCTATGTGATGGATCCTTCCTCTATGTGTGTTTTCATTATAAAATGGAGGAAATGATAATATACTCTCTACTTAGATGGCTTTCGAGCATATACCCTCAATCCCTATGTAATTGATAATATACCCTTCACTTAGATGTATTCTTGATAAAATACCCCATTTGTAATATTTTATTAATATTTATTGTTTTTCCCCATTTTGGCCATGCCCAATTACATGCTTGCCCTCACCTGAGTCCGTTATGCTCCAATATGCTTTGACGCGCTGAGTTCTCTTGAGAAAGGAAAAAATTGGAAAAGTGTGACAGAAGTGGGAGCGGCGCCCTCAAGAAGCCAAAGACCTCACTGGCGCTGTGAGTTGCCGCCCTTAGCGATGATCTCCGTGAGATCCTCCTCCTCCTCCTTAACATGGCGTCACTCGTTAGTGCTGCCCTTGCCTGCAAGCACTGGCGCCGCGTGGCCTCCGACCTCACCATCTTACACAGCTTCTATTCCCTCCGTCGTCCAGCGTCCTCCACTCCTCGGTTTCATCCTCACCGACCCCCGCGATATGCCTGTCTCCCACCGCTGTCCTGACCTCTTCTTCATCTTCGCCTCCTACCGTCACCCCAATCTGGCCTCCGTCGTGGCGGATGGCAATTTCATCTTCGAAGACCTCCCCGACATCGATTCGAACGAGGAGGAAGAGGAGGAGGATGGATACTACTGCAACGAGTGGCACCTCCGCGGATGCGATGCAACCGCCTCCTACTCTCCCGTAGCCGTGACAAGAGTGACCTCGTCGTCTACGACCCCCTGCGGACCGCCATCTTCTTCCGCCTGCCCCACACCTTCTGCTGTCGACCCACATGGTCCACTACATCATTGTCGCCAACGAGGCTGACACCTCATTCGGGTTCTTTGCCATAGACAAATGGGTCAGCGATGGTGTCGCCGTCGCACCAGCCGCGTCGGAGCAGAACATACTCGGGCGAGGGCAAGCATGTAATTTCACGTGGCCAAAATGGTAAAAACAATGAATATTAATAAAATATCACAAACAGAGTGTTTTTATCAAGAACTCGTCTAAGTGGAGGGTATATTATCAATTATATCAGAAATGAGGGTATATACTCGAGGCGATTAGAAAAATATAATTATAGCCTAATTTAAGTTATGGGTCTATGACATGCGGCCCCCACGCCTTTAAAACACAATGTTTAGACTCAGTCTGTAGACCTGTGCCACTGACCTATGAGCCCACAGCCCAGGTACTGCTGTCGTGGACTGATTCTACGTGGTCAGTGGCCCCACCTGTTAGAGACTCGTGACTTTCCTTTAGGAAATTAATTAAAATATAAAATAAAAACCCTAGTGGGCCCACCTATTAGTGACTATTGCCATTTTTAATTAGAAATTAAATCATAAAATAAATTAAAATACTTTGGCCCCACCTTTCAAACATAGTATGAATTTCTAATTGAAAAATAAAGCGAAAATAAAATAAAAATCAGTAGGTCCCAACTGTCAAGTGACTATGGCCTATTTTTTAAGATGATAATAATTCAGAAAAACAAAAAATGGGGTGGGCCCAGCTTTCAGTGAGAGACACCCTCTCTCCTTTGTTTATTTTGAGGATTTTCCCGAATTTAAACTTTGGAGAGTCTGTTCTGTCTCGTTTTAACTCCAAATTCGACAATTCTTGTTTCTAAATTCAAACCCTACCTAACATAACCAAAAAATGATTTTTAAAGTTTATTTGAATTATTTAAATGTATTTTGAATTCTTTCAGAATTATTCGAATTTGGTTGAATTGTGCATATATAGATCTCGAAGCTCCGGAATGGCAGTAGATCGAGCACAGCTAAGACCAGCAAGACTATGAGCAAGGCGAGTCAACACTTTGATTATTTTGCACTTATATTTTGAATGCAAAGATATATTATCTTAAATTACAAAATTGTATGTTATGTTTTATTACAATTATATTGTCATTAGCTCGTAGTTAATACCTTGATGTTAAGTGAGCTATTACATTCCCTTCTTTGATCTTGAACACTATCCTTGTTTCCCTAGGAATAACGATAAACTTAATTAGTCACTAAATTTGTATCTAAGTGTCATGCTTAACCTTAATTGAATACATTAACATGTAGGCATTAATTTGCCTTAACATTATTCAAACATCAAAACTTGATTTGGGCAGCCATTGGATGGAATTGGCCGATATGTTAAACTTAGAAAAGATTTTTCAAAACAAAACACTAAAAATGTTTTATACTTGGGCGGATGGTAAGTCGGTGGGTGTGGTTGGAGCATGAGAATTGGTAATGTGGTAGCTCTGCCCAAGTCAATTAAGGATTGATTTTTTGATGACCTCTCAGACACTAACAGTGCAACCACAAGTCTATAATGGTGTTGACTTGGCTAACTAATTTGCGTTGCAGTAGCCTTAGTTCCGCCATCCGATGGAATGTGGGAGTGGTTGAAGCCACGAGAGCTCACACGGCGCAAGAGGGGCCCTCCGGCTAGGTTGTATCCCTAATGGTTGAAACCTTAGCATGTGAAGCTACGTTGGGGTAGTGCATTGTAAAGAAATTGTGATAAATTTCTTAGTCGCATGTCTACGGTAATATGTTGATATTACAAGATGATCGTCTCTTGTGGATAAAGTTGTGCAACATCTATAGAGTTAAAACTATCCAGATAGTCGTACCCACGGTCATGAGTGATGCACGAAAACTTACTTGGTTTGGTAGAGTTTTTATAAAATAATTTATGGGAGGGATGAACTGTCGGGTAGTAGCCTGAGGTTTTGATTTGTCCTGATAGTAGCCAATGGAAAGTGCGAGTAGTAGCCTGATATAAATATATCATCTAGTGGTAGGAGTCCACTCTATGTTAACAATAGGTTGGAGCCTTTGCTAGTATTATAGCAACTACTATATTTTATTAAAACTGGTTTGGTTAAAATGACGGGTCTCATGCCTTCTATATAAATGTATCTCAAACGTGGCTTTCAACAAATAAAAGAACATTAAACCTTCCTTTGATCAGCCTTACATATCTATTATGAATGCATTTTGTGTGTTGGCTCACGGAGTATGGTTGTATAGTCACACTCGCTCGTTACGAAAAACTCAGAACCTTCTGACCAAGACCACTATGTGTACTTCGCCGCGTCCGGACCAGATGGAGGAAGACGATGGTGGGATATAGGACGGGATCCCCGACGCTTGCCTGTGGGCAGTGCTGATGGATCCACCTTTTGTTATCTGCATCCTTATATATCTCTGCTTTATGTATTAAACTCTACCTTAAGTATTTGATATGTCATAACTATTTTGTAAAACAAACGATTGTACAGTCTATTTATATGTTGTGTAATATTAAGTATGGTTTGATCATGTATATTTATGATCTAGTAATATATCTATATATACTGTCTGTTGATGTAAGAAGTAATACGATTTACACAGAGGGTGTAAATCATAGATGCAGGTCGACAAGGCATGTCCAAGGCATCGACAACTTCAATCACCAGGTCCACTTGAGCCTCTCAATTCTACCTGTAGCGGAAACAAAGGCCATTATCGGTTCCCCAAAAAAAAGTCCCCCCGGGCCTTCACAAAATTATGCAGTTGGAGACAGTTGGGGACGCTACTGGGCTTTGTTGGGCTAGACATGCCCCAGGCTCAATCCACGTGAGGCCCGATCCAGACTCGAGCTGGCCCAAAACTAAAGCCAACTCATCCTCGCCACGTCTACTCACTTTCTAGTAGAAAAATGAACAGGAGACACTAGCGTGCAAAAGAATGACAGCGTGAAGGGCCCAAGTGAAATGTATAAAAGAAGCAAGTTTCCCAAAGCCGAAAAGACCAATCTGAAGAAGAAAGAAAGCCAAGATAGCAAAGCCAGAAGGCATATCATAAGTGGCTAGAAAAGGCAGAACAGAAAGATCCAGCTCCACCTTACTCTTGTCTGTTGGAGTGCAATCCGAACGGATATAGTTCATCATTTATTCTCTATTCCTTATATTATTTTTTTTTGGAGTAGGGGTCAAATGGATAGTGTCGGATACCATTTATCCATCTTATATTCGCTCTGCGAGTCTTTAGTTGGTCGGTCGGACGTACGGGCGGAAAATATTAGTTTCTTTGCACCCCTTCACAGGACATTAGACAGTAGAAGTGCAATCAGATTAAACACGGAGAGACTAATCGCTGAGATATCAAAGAAAAACACCTAGTATCCCCTGCCTTCTCAGATACAGTAACCCACCACCTATCTGTTATCTTGTTCTTAAGTGAAATCACAGTAGACTTTCCTCGTACCACGTGCAGACGGATGTCACTTATCCTGTATAATATTCCGTTTTTTTTTTCTCAGAGTCGGAGTCGAATACAAACAAATACTCATTTTTCTATCTTGTATTTGCTCCACGAGCATTTAGTCCGAAATGATCAGCTTCGTGTGCGCTACCGCTTCTGCTTCTGCTTCTGTCGGAAAGAAAGAGCAGAGGAATAGTCATCAGCTCGCCATTTGCCTGCAGCGTGAAGGGCCTTTGTTTCCACGCACACCTCTTTCTGTGCGCTTTCCTTGTCTCGCATCCGGAGGGAAGAGAGAGGGGGAGGAGGGCGAGACGGTGGTTGATCGGTGCTGGTGGTGTCTGGTGCATAAAAAGGAACCGTCGATGAGAAGCAACGGATTGCTTTTGCTACGTGTGCTGCCTCCCGGCGGTGGCGGTGGCGGTGGCGTTGGGCTTGGATTCGATTCTACCTAGTCAGAATATGCGTGCAAAATAGTATTGACTAGAAAATATTCTACGTGCAAGCTGGTATATATCTCATGTTCAGCTGTGTGGCCAGCAACTGTAATCGTTGGTACCGGTTCTTTTCATGATACGTACGCACTTTTGAGGCTCGAGGATAATTGGACTGGCGGTTGTTGCTCGGTCTGCTACAGCATCTCCGATGTATGGATTAGCCCGTACCCCGGGGGGGTGGTTCCACACGTCCAAACGTACGGTGCAAAAAAAAGATTCCTAGAACAGGCACCACCGAAGCTAGTACCGGAACCAAGGGAATACAAAATTCGATGGGCCCACCTGTCAGCTCGCCCGCTGCGTGCTGCGCGCCTCACGGCGGTGTCCCGTTGCCGACTGCTCCATCCTGCAAATCCGATAGTCTAACATTGTCGGCTCTTCATGCGCTGCTATCGCCACCGGCTGGATCTAGGTGGAGTATGCCGCGCTGTCGCGGAGCACGCAGATGACACCAATGACAATAGAGGTCACCAGAGCTAGCGGAATCAGAATCGGCAACGGCGGCAGTGAAGTTGGTGCGAGGAGGAGAGAGAGAGGTGAGAGGGAAAAAGGCGACGACTTCGGTTAGGGAAGAGTTGCTTCACCGAGACGGGGAGGGGGGCCTAGGAGGCGGGGGCGGTGGAGCCGTCGAGGACATGGGAGGCCGACAGTAGAGGGGAGGATTATCTGGAGTGGGATTTTTGTCCTTTAGGTCCTGTTTGGTACAGCTTCCACTCTCAGCTTCTCTATCGATTCTCGTAGAGCCGCACCAAACACCCTGATTTTTAAAACTACTAGATTCTGCTTCTCGCGATGAGCTGTCTCGAAAATAAACTAGCAACGAGAAGCAGCCTCCCAGCAGATTCTCGTGAGAATCCAACCTTCAAAAACAAAAATACCCTTTGAAGTTAAATGTTTTTACTCGCAAATACCACTGAGTTACACAAATACAATTGAAGTATTACACCCAGGGGTGGCATGGTTTATTTGCCTATAATCCTACCTTATATGGTTTTTGGAGCCAACCTACCAGCCAAACGGTTTCAACAGACAGCTCCAGATTATCAGAGAAGTGGATTCTTAGATAATCAGAAGCATAATCTGAAAAATTAGAATATGAAGCTGTACCAAACATGACCTTAATATTATATTGTGGGTCCCACTGTGAGGTACTACACATTACAACATGTTGTGCTAACTTGGTGGTATTTCTCTAGGCCCCACCTTAGTACCTCAAGAGGTGCTCCTAGAGGTGGCCAAATGGGCAACCCAGCCCAGCATGACATGTGTCCATTTAGGCCCGACCTCACTGGTACGACTAGCTAAACAAGTTTGTGTCATGCCGTGCCAGCCCGTGGGCTCGGCCACCAATTCAGGCACGACACGTCTTCACTGGTCGTGTTGTGTCGGTCCGGGAGTGATTAGCTTGATGGGCCGAAGTTGTCCCGTATGGGCCATCTAGAAAGAGCCCACCTTTGCACGCCACCGCCGAGGGAGTCGCCACGCGCCGTTGTATCCGTTCTTCCCCAATAGCGCAGTCGCCAGATCTCTATCGGATCTGAGCCTAGCTGGCCATCCCAACTCTCAAGGAATAAGATGGCGATGATTGGAGAGGAAGAAGACACTGGCGCCTGATTTGATCTGAAGACGACGAATCCGACACGTGTACGGCGGGGGGCAATGAGATGTGGCGGCGTCGGAGCTGGGGAAGGAGCACGCATGGCGACAGGGGACGATGGCGGCGTGGTGCGAGAACACCGGATTCGACGATGACGTGGCCAAAGACCGCTGGATCTGACGCTAAGGTGGCGAGGGATATCGAGATGCGCCGCTGCCGCCATCTTTTTCCTCGAGACGGTCGACGAAGCTGACAGTACTGTGGAGCCGCAATCCAAATACCGCACGAAAGTGTCGGCTCGTGCCAGGCTGGTACGTTTAGCTGTGAGGTGGCGCCGTGCGGTTTGACCACGTCAATGTGCTCCAAACTTGGGCGGCAAGGGAAGACAAGGGCCAAGTGGCTGCGTCCTGGCCCCACCAGCAGCGAATCAGCAGCGCCCTGGGGGAGGAGGGGAGCCACGGTCAAGTCAGATGCCAGATCCAACTACTCGGATGCAGTCCATTCACCGAGGCGAACAGGAGAGGACGACCGCGTTAAGGAAACGACCTCCGCTTCCTCGCTGTTTCGCCTCACCTCGCGCGCTGACCTCCCCTTCCCTTTCAACTCGCTGCTGCTACCTGCCCACTGGTTGTGCAATCCAATCAAAGCAACAAACCACCACGCCACCCCACCCAACAAGGTTCGCTCGCTCGCCTTCGACCGCCTCGGCCTCGGCCCCGTCGCCTCCTCCTCCCTCCCTCCCTTCTCTTCATGGCGAATTAACCCCCGCTTTTCCGGCTTCATCCTGGTGGTGGTGGTGGTGCTCCGCCCCGCTCCGATCGGCTCTGCTTCCCAGAGGTGAGGGAACCCCTTTCTTGCCGAGTGCTTCCTTTGGGCTCTGTTCTTCTTCTCGTGGCGAAGGGATACTGGTCTTGGGGGTGGGGCTTTGGGCCCCTGTGCTGGTGGTATTTTGGGGTCGTTTTGAGTAGTGGGATTTTACTAGGGCTCTTCCTCTCGCCTTGTGGTCTGTGGGTGATTTAGGTCTGGGTGCCCCTGGATTGGTGCGTTTGGGGGCACGGAGAGATCCTTTGCCGGAACTCTTCTTTTCGAGTTTCGACTGGGGCGGCGCCCGATTGGGGATTCTTTGCCATATGGGCTTTTCCGCACCAGGTGGGGATTTGAGTGGCGCGTTGTGGGGATTGATTGCGAGCTCGCCCTTTCCTGGCAATTGCTGGTCGGATGAAGTAATGGGGTTTGCTTGGTTTAGTCCACCGAGCTCCAACGGTCTCCATCCCATTTCGGCAATCGGAGGATTAGTATTTACGATAGCTCTGCTCGAACCTTTGCTTTTGAATGGTGGATCTTTAAGATCGCCCTGCGGATTTAACTCACATTCGGTGCGGCCGATACTTGCCAGATTAACGCAAAGAAACAGATGACTAATAGTAATTTCCCGATTTGTCAGTCAAGACTCAAGAGAGCAAATACTGCTTTTGTTACCATCCTGTGTCACCCCAGGTGTATTAAGGTCAAATTTCTAGTGGGTGTATAACATTTTTCGCAGGCTTTAGATCTTTGTCGCGCCAATTGCATTGCTGACAAGTGACAATAATACTGGAATCTGTCAATAATGGGGCAGAAAACATTACTCATAGAGAAAAATTGAATTTGTTGGCTCCCTTACAATCGGATTAGGGATATAATGAAACATAATAGCTTTCAAGATTACCTTCCAACTTTAGGTATTTAATTTTTGTGACACTATATGCTGAAAATGCTTCCATGGGTGAAATTAATGCACTTGGTTTTTCCACACCTGCTATCATGCTTGATGGATGTTACCGAACACAATTACCCTCAATACTTCCAAAAAAGGGGACGAATTGAGGTCTCTTGCCCTATTCTAATGCTGAAGTAATGTGCAGAGATCCGTTGCAAATTAGGCTCAGTGTCAGGAAAGAAACCCTCCAGAATTTCTGCTTTACTAGCAAGATTAAGATTTGTATTTTTTTTCTTTCTAGGCAAGAATTGTTTGTACGAATGACTGAATACAGTTTTGGAGTTGACGTACTGATCATATTTGTGTTCTATGATTTATATGCAGATTTTGCAAAATGGAAACTTTACGTGGCTTGACCCTACCACTAGGATTTGGATTCCATCCAAAAGATACTGAACTCATTTCTCACTATCTGAAAAAGAAAATATTGGGACAGAAAATTGAATTTGACGTTATACCAGAGGTGGATATATACAAGCATGAACCATGGGATTTGCATGGTAAGTTGAACAATCTCTCTATCACGAACCTTTGTTCATAACAGGGTAAACACCGCCAGGAAGAAGGCCGGACGGCGTCGACTTGGTGGGATGAGAGATTAGACTATATACTAGGATGATAGAACCTTGGGAGGGAGACTAGATTAATTCATATTTCTTGTTTGAATGATAATGCATACATGCATCCCCTTTTATAGGAATGATTCGACTTGAACCATAAGAAACAATATCTATTTATAAAGAAACATATCTCCAATAGATAGAAAATATCTCTAAAAAAGTAAATCAAACTAACAACTAACTATTCTTATCTCTACTTTCCAATTACCAATGCACCCATGGGCCCGGCATGAACAACGCGCGGATGATACAGCACCGTGTGCACTATTCACGCCAGTGAACAGGAATTCCTGGACATGACACTCACAGTTCCATGTTTATCATTTAGGTTATTAGGTTGATAGAGAAGTTCAGAGAAATATTTTGTTGTTAAGTTTTGACTATCAATTGGGACTAGATATATAATTATCTTCTTTTTTTCAGACTGTCTTCTAAAGTCGCATAATCATAATATTCCCGTTGATGGGATCATATTCAACTAGACAAATTTGGCAAGAATAACTGAATAATGCCAGCATATTTCTTTCTTTAATCAACGATAGTAGTTAGTACTGGTTTTTTCAAATAAAGTTCATGCAGTTGATTGCTAATGTTGTATCTTCTTTGTCCAGTACCTGTCCTTAGCTCTATGGATGAGTTACTTTTCTGTTTTTAGCATCCCTTGTTAATACATTTTAGGTTTTCCCTATTATGTGGTTCAAATCATCATTGTATCTAATCTGCTAATGATATTTCATATAACAGCAAAGTGCAATCTGCCAACCCAGGATAACAAGTGGCATTTCTTCGCCTCTCGTGACAGAAAGTACCATAATGGTTCTCGATCAAATAGGGCAACAATTGCTGGGTATTGGAAATCTACTGGAAAGGACCGAACCATAAAGATGAGCAACCGGACCATAGGAACGAAGAAAACTTTAGTTTTTCATGAAGGTCGGCCTCCCTCTGGAAAGCGTACTAAGTGGATTATGCATGAATACTACATTGATGAGAATGAATGTCAAGCCTCTCCTGATATGAAGGTATTGGACTAATGGTTGAGGTTTCAAAGAGTATTAATATGTACATGTTATAGAGCTTAATGTGCTCTGTGCCTTCAAGCCACCCTACAGACAGCTTGCTGGGTTAAAGGGGGCCCTACTATGCTTTGTTGCCTAAGGTTCAGATTCAGTACGCTGATGTTCTTTTTTCGTTCTTCAGGATGCCTTTGTTCTTTGTCGTGTTACTAAAAGAGATGGCTGGACATCAGAGAAAGATACTGAGGTGGACAACAGTGACCCTCATCCACAACAACCAAATGATGCTGCCACATCACTTATCAGTGCTGAACAACCAGATGCTGCTGTTGCATTAGTTATCGGCGCTGCGCAACCAAATCATGTTGTTACATCAGTTACCAGTGCTGAATTACCAAATGATGTTGCTATATCAGCTATGACTGCTGATACAGCAACTCCAAATGGCGACGACGAACTGCAAGCATGGCTGGAAGAACTTTTTGATTCTTCCTTTAACCCTGTACAGGATCCTGTTTCTGCTGACCTGTCTCTGGCTGGACAGAGTGCTGAATCATCGGTATGTTCATGTCGCTCACAGTATTTCAGACTTAAAATAGTTCAACCAATATTTCATTATGAAGTTATTGGGGCTCTAGTTCTCCTGTAATGTGTTAATGCATAAGCAGCTGTCAGATAGAGTTACAAGCTAACATGTTTACTCTTTAAAAAAATTGATCTCCACTTCTCTGTGCTTGCTGCTGTTTAATAGTAGATAAAGTTAACCATGCTTGATAGAGCACTTCTGCCAGACAATACTGAACTTTGCCAAGATGTGTATACCATATACAATACTTCGCTATAACAAAATCTCTGACCCTGGTACAGTGGTACTGCACCTATTCCTGTTTGATACTAATTATAAGCTTGTAACTGGTGATTTACTGATAGACCCTTAGGCCTAGGTAAGTCGTACTGTGGTGCCCTTTGGCTGTAACTAGGTATAAGCTGTCTGGTTTTTGCTTTTTGGTGCAGAAACGGTATTGTTATTTAAAAACTCTGAAATCATGCAATCCTGTGCAAAGATAATTTGATACTTGGCCAGAATCACCATAACTTGTTCGTAACTTGGATCGACTCTGTGTAAGTAGCCCTGATGCCAATTCCTTAAAATAGCCTATTTGCTACCATTTTGTCATGTCTCTTCTGAGATTTCTGGCTATTGTCAGTACCTGGCAGATTATCACTGGGAAGCAGGAAACTAAACCTTGATTATAACAATGCTCACATATAATGCTCTTCCTTCTGAACAAACACTGTTTTTAATTTTAAATTAATAAATTATGAACATTTCTTTGTGCAAATTATGGGCTGTGTTTTTACCATTGTACTGGACATGCTACTTTTTTTTTTTGACTGGAAGTCCCTGCTTTCAGAAAATAATATCCTCACTGTTTGCGCTGCGGCAGAATATACTCACTAATTGCCTTTTTCCCCTGTAGAATTTACAGAACCTTGATGCTGTGGCTCCTAAGGTGGAACCAGACTATGCTAGTTCTAACCAGAATTGGGCAGATGATACAGACTACCTATTGACAGAAGATATTTACAACATATTGCATCCCTGTATGGATGACTTCAATTATGGTGTACTCCAGGATCCTGCTGACCAGGCAGCTCTTGCTTTTGCTAACCAGACATATATGATGGGAATGGATTCTTATACTCTTCTGAACAACATTGCGGATGGAGCCCAGAAGGAAGAACTGCAGTTACCTCAGGAAAATAATGAGCCTAATCTGTCAAATGAAGCTGGTGATACTGGAATTATACTACGAAGGCGTCGTGGAACAACACCTGCAACTAGCATGTCAGCATCATCTGACAGGATTAGACTTCAGGTTGGAATTAACAGAATGGTTACGAGCAACTCTGAACCTATCAACCATACTATCGAGTTTGTGGACAACAGTGGTCGTCTTGATCTCATGACTAATGTTGAGCACCAGAAGAAACCTATACATGATGCTGCTTCTGTCAAGCAGTCTGATGCAGGGAAGCCAAGTAAAGACCACAACAATCAAGGATTTTTCAGGGGCGTCCGAAAGGCATTTAGAGGCTGCTCAGCAGCTGGACTCAACATACTTGTTGCTGTTTGCATGGTTGGAGTTGCTGCTGCAGTAATACTGCATCATGGACGCCACCGCCCTGAAGTCAGCCTATAGGAGAGGGATCAGAAGCGTGTTTAGCTGTTAGCTGTACAAGTCAGTGCCTCCAAGGAATGTAGATCAGTTCTGTTTGTATTTGACTCGACGACACGGAATACCAATAGGTGGTTTGGAATTGGCAGTAACATCTTCCAGATCTTGCAGTAGTTCCTCTGCTTTATATGCTTTCATTGAAGTAGATGGGCAACTGAGTACGTCGCTGGGCTGCTGGCCTTATGGACTTGGTCGTTACATGTTATGTGTTCTTTGGTGCAGGACATTGATCCCCTTCTGTCTGCGCCGGTTTTTGTGCGGTGCTGTACATACGAAGATCTTTCTTTTTGGTCGACTTACTGTGTGCCTAGTTATTATGATGATTTATGAATACCTGTTAAAAAAGGGGGGAAAGAAAAAGGAAAAGAATAGCTGTGACGATTAATATTGCATGTTTATATTTGTAACCCCAAACCATTGCTTGCAGTATTTACATTTTGCTATTTGACTACAAGCAACATATGTAAATTGGGGAAGATAGTGTTCCTCCCATTTTCATACATGGACTAGTGGATGATAACAGTATTATTGTTCATCTGGATTCATTCTGTAGCGTCTGATTGCTGCTTCAGTACTTGTGTGTTGTATCAGATGTCCCATTTTCTTGATTTGCATTAAACGATTGCAGCACGTATGGCAGGCAGAACATCGTTTCGTGTGTAAACTAATGGGAATTTCAGAACTCTCTCCAACGATCAGCGAAGTAATTCAAGCAGGAAGTAATCTTTTTTTAGACGAAAGATAGCAATGTGTTCCGGTTCATGTCCTAACTCTAGAGGGGGGAAAAGGCGGAAACCAAAACCTTGGTCCCAACTGAGAATGCGTGAATTTCCCTTGTTAGACTACCATGGCAATAATACCATACACGATCATCTTCCTACATACAATAATACATCATAGAGAGTATTGACTGATTGGCCGTAAACAGCTACAAACCACATAATTCTGTAAAGATGAGAGTCGCTACGTAACAATCGGCACCTTCTGTGATGCTTTTATCAATAAATAGCATCTCCCAGGTTCCCAACTATGTACGACAGTTTCCAAATTATGTATGGGGTCAAACAACAACGGGGCGCACATAACCAATAATACAAAACAACTGCAAATATAATAATCTACCGTGCAGGGTTATATAACCTTGACCCAGCATTGAACCTTCGGCCTGAAGGCGGGCGATACCCTTTTCTGTTAGATTACTTGCTACTAAACTGCGACTGGGGACTGCAAGAACCCTCAGTTGCGTAGTATAAAAACTGTTATTCTACTATCCCGAGACCTGTGGTAGCACGTCGTGTGCCTGCCTTTGAATATGATGGCTGGGAGAAACTTTCAATATGATGGCTCAACAGCCATAACCTTTGCACCAGTTTGACTTGACTACAGGACCCATATGCTTTCTTTGCTTGCTTGGGAGATCACCTCCTCTTCAACAGCATTTCTAGAGAGAGAGAGAGAGAGGATAAATATTTTTTCCCACTTTGTTCTCATCATATATGAAAATGATAATGAGAAATTTTCCATAGCAGTTGAAAATTTCTCCAATAAAAGGAAAAGGAACAGAACTAGTAAATTGTTACCAGAATTGATTTTCAGGACATAAAAATGAAAAGCTGCTCACCTCATTGATGATTGGGAGCTATGCTAATCTCTCCAGTGCCTTGCCCAGAAGCCCTTCTTTCTTGTTGGCTCGCTCTCTGAAATTGACCGGGATGGTCGAGAGCCAATTGAGAAATGCCTCCTAAAAAATGGCCGACTAAATGAGCCCTTCATGCTAGAACTTGTGCCCAATCTGGGCTTTCTCCTGCTTTTCTTCTGGTGCTTAGAGCTCCCATCTAGATCAATATCGACTATCACATTTTTAGGTATCTTGTTCTTAATCTTTGATTCCAGCTTCCCAAATAGTTTCACTGTACATTCCTGACCGTGGGTGCATACAGGACAAGGAGGATCATATTTGTCAGCTTCTGCAGTTAAGCTATCCAAGCAGTCAGCATGGTAAACATGGCCACACAATAAAACAGCGACAACGGCCAGGTCCTGAGTATTCCACGTTGATCTTTCCTTTAATAGCTTTAAACATAGCTTGCACACCTCTTGGTCAGGAGAGAGGGTAGTAGGATTTGAAGCATTTGATCGTGTCATTTTGCTGGAAATGGAACCTAAGAGTTCACTATCAACTGACCATCTCTCTCTTTGAGATGATGCAACCATTTCAGAAAATGTTCGCATTGACCAACCATCTGATGACTCACCACGAGATCCTGCTGCAGATAAATCATTGCTGCAGACTGAACGCGTGGAGGAGGATGGCCTTCCTTCAGGAGAGCTGCTCACATTGAGAGACCTGGGAGATGGAATCTTGCTGTCTGAGACCTGTCTATACAGTTGATACCCTGGTGATCGATGTGCTTTCCTCATTGAATCTGGATCCATTAGTAGAGAATGACCCCTAGAGGATGAAGGATCTGCTCTGGATACTACAGGTGGTGTTGAAGGAACAGAGATTGATGCCTTCGAACCAACACTTACCATGTCTAGTGATTTCCTCGAAAGTTTTGCCTACACAAGATATTGAAGAAAAGAGCTATCAGAAACAACCTGTATCAATCTTACAGTTGAATAGAACATAGAAGGTAACAGCTGCTAATTATAGATATATATAGCTTAATACTGCATACCTCGGGGGAGGAATTGCTCGCAGTGGATCTATCTGCTGAAAAAAAGGAAATAGAAATCAGTAAAGAAATGTTCAACAAATCACTCATGAGGTGTGAATTCCAATATGATGAGGCCTATCGTCTTCTACATAAGGATGATAAATCATATCTTACAGGAAAAGTTAAAAATATCTACTGAAGAAATATTACTGTATTCTGTAATATTCATTGAAAGGTCTATGTGTTGAGTACCGGGATTTCCATCCATGGGTAAGACACTAGAGTTTGATTCTCCAGAAAATCTCCTTAAGAGATGAATCATCGGCAACATAGAAACATCTACTAAACAATAATTCAAGCATATTTAGCTCATACAATACGTAATCTAGCAAAAAAAAGGGCCTAAACCAACCTAGAAAGTACATTACACAGTCAAAAATCCAAATCCAAATTTGAATTTGAATTTTTTTTGGCTGTTACTGTTCACCCATCCCCACCGGTAAATCCAATTACCGGCCGGGATTTTGATCCCTGGGTACAAGTACTGAGAATAAGAATAGACAAGGGCAAATAGGAAAAATGGAGACAAGCCGCTCCAAGTGGAAGCATTCATAAGAGCAATTAGGATGATTCCACTATTCTGGTAGCACTTGGGCAATATCCAAGTGCAACAGCAACACTACCCAAATATCCACATCATCAAGCCTCTCTGATCATAACATGAATACATGTTAGGGAACATTGTAAAGGCAAAAGAAGGAAAGACAATTTTCCAATCTGAAAGTTCTACATCATGTGCAAATGTGCAAAAAGAAAGGTTTCAGTAGATCCTGAGAACCTACATCTTGTGGAGTATTTTTTATGGTCATGTTTTATATTTCAATTGGAAGTAAATTGTAACTCATATATGCTCTTAGAATTACAATTACATTTGAAGTAACACGTACATAATATGAGTGACAAGCACAAGAGCATTGAGTTTGGCAAGGAAACATTTCCTAATTTTTCTTTCATTAAGTTACGAGGGCTGCTTATTCCACAAGGAAAAAAGCATTCAGTCAACTTATTCAATATATACATCTACAAAGCAGATTAAACCACAAGTGAACTGTAGTGATGGCATATAACCTAGCGGTGAAAAGTGGTGCATATGCATAGAAGGGACAGAAGCGCAACAACAATTCGGCCATAAACAAGGAAACAATAAGAGTGTTGGGGGCGGAGGGGGTTGAAAAATAAAAAATTTACTATCCAACTGGTTTAAATTGAAAATAAAACAAATGAAACACATATACTTTTCATGGTGTCGGCTTCTCGATTATGCTTGCAGGTTTTCAACCAATATAATTATGAAATAGGGACTTCTCATATAATTTGACTAATACGATTGCGAAGAACACCAATGCTAAATCCCATCAGGCTGGGGAATGCATAATAACATGAAAGAATTAAAGCATATCACATAGCACCAACATATCTATTTACCTCGAGGATCAGATTTTGCAATCTTAGGTGCTTCCATCTTCTTGTCAGATTTATGCCACTTGACCTTGTGAAACACATCAGAAGGGCTACCTCCATTAGAAAAGCCTTCTGTCGGTGCAATGGAACCACTCTTTGTTTCAGGCCGAATGCTGATACTCCCACTACTATGGTTGGAAAACAATGTGGGGATTTCCATTATGTCTTCTATGTGTGTGCGGTTGTCCCATCGGAAGCTCCATGATGGGGAGTGCCTTACGTTCCTGTAAGCTGACACTTCAACCGGAATCACACATGGCTGAGGCCTCTCCTTTGCAGCTATACAGCAGTTAGCTCCCATATTGATTTGAGCAACAGAAATCAATATGACGACATTTTGATCATCCAAAATGCTGAGCACTCATTCATGTGACGCAAACTCGTGAGCCAAACTTAACAAGCTCATCCTACCAAACTGACATAGAAAGAGTGAAAGACAATAACAACAATAAGGATCATCTTCAATCAATAAATTAATAAATACAGGACTTAAAAGAAAATACTATCTAGTGTAGACAGAGGCACTCTGAGCTATAATAGAAACCTCCAGAGACAACTGAGGGTATAAAATCAAAAGAAGAAAGCAACCCCCAACAAGGAAGCTAAGGAGCTTCTGCAACAAGCTGATCTAAAGAAACAGGTATGACTAGAAATTATTAAACATTGTTAAATCTAAATTCCTGTCTTGCATATGATATGATATTCTTGTAATCTCCATGGTCCTATAAAAGCTGTGCACGAAGGAGGGGTGGCCACCTATGTACGGTGATCGGGGAAGTGAGAGGAAATGAAGGAATAAAAGAAACATAATCTAGTACAGGGTCCACATATCTGATAGGGTTCATCAATCCAAATTAGGGTACATAATAACCTCACAAACATCATAAACGACAATAAATTATCTTGAACTTATCTTCCTATTCGATTTGCACAGCCTAGGCACCACTTACAGTCATTTTAAGTAAGATATGTTGCTTGAGCTAATCCTTAAATCGTGGGAGGAAAAGGCAAAAAAGAAATTAATTTGAGGGAAGGAGAGTGTGAAGATTGAGCATATCTGTGACAAATGGCAAAAAACTAGCAGAATACTTTCCATACATAAGAATTCCCTCTTGCCATTTCTAAATTATCCCAGGAGCTGAACATCAACGTCCATAAAGCAACCACTTCACCTATGCACAATAAGAAAGCTCAAAAAGATGCTTGCGTATAATTGAAGGCACAAACTGGGGAAGCCGGCTAGCCACAGTGGGTGAAACTATGTGAAGGAAGAAAGCCGCTGTTACGTAGACCAGAATCAAGACATTCCAAAACTAAAACACACTCAAAGGGCACTGATTCCCCCCACACAACACACCAGCATCTCGCATTTATGCCCATGTCAAATCAAGAGTTGTATAAACCACCACAGGGTTGAACAACAGATATATAATATCTTACTCAGGGCATCGGATTAAAGCAATAATAGTGAACAAAACATTATGTGCTTGTGTATCACTCCAGTGCCAGAATACAACAGTAGACCCAGTTTATCATGACGGGGGCTCACTTTGAATTCAAAATTCTTTTCAACGCCAAATTTCGCTGTAAATTTTTAACTAAATAACAAATCATGGAATGAATCGGTGGTAACTAAACAAATAGTAAATCTAGCAGGTAAAATTGGAGATAAAAACTAACACACAGGAGAAGATCAGGTCAAGCATGTATCCTTCAATCATACATCACAAACAAACAACTTTTGAGCAAACAAAAGCAAACTAGCACCGATGTAAAAGTAACCCGCAATTCACCAGAGACTGGCCACACGACCAGCATGCCACGAAATCACCAAAATTCCCCATTTCCCCCACCTACCGCAGCATGCCCCCCATAGTTCGCAGAAATTACCTAGAATAACGCTAACAAGTAGCAATGATCAGAGGGAGGCCGACGCGCCCAACCGCCCCAGCACGTCCCCACCGCTCCACCACGACCGTCGCAGAGGATCCCGGCGGCCCGGCACCGGGTCCGGATCTGACGGAGATCACGGAGCCCCAGCCGTGGCGCACCCGACGCGCGATTCGAGCAGCGCCTCGCCTGGCCTCCCGCGACCTGGGCTAGGGTTCCGTTAGGGCTGGGTGCCTGGGGCTCGGGAGAGGCGACCGAAGGAGAGAGAAGCGAAGGGGTAGAGGGGGGAGGGGGAGGGGGTGTGGGTATAAAAGCCGGTAGCAGTGGGTCTCCGCTCGGCTGCGGAATTGCTCCGGCCACCCGGGTGGACACGAGAGCCTGCAGTCGCGACGCTTCCGACCGCGACTGCGAGTGCTGGGCCACGTGCGCCCGCCGCGCTGGCCCGGGCCCGGGCCCACATGCATTGACTCGTGGCCTTTCGGAGCCACGGATGTTATGGACTGCGGGGGTTTATTAAGCGCAAAATTTGATATATGTCATACTAAAAAACGAGATTTTAAAAAATGCCATTACAAAATATGAAATTAGAAATTTATCACTTAAAAACTTATTTTTTTAGTTTTTTTCACTTTTGGACACTTTTACCCTCCCTCCTCCCGACCACTGACGCCACCACTTCTGCGATGAGCCCCAGTCGCGCCATCTCCTACTCGTCGTGAGTATTTCGTCGAACACCAACCCCTCCGAGGCGACCGGCCGACCAGCACCTCAGCCATGCTCCTTGTGAAACCCCACCACTCCTGTCCTCCCATCCACATCGCTCTCCAATCACACTCCCAGCCCCAACCATGTCAAGCCAATTGTCACCTCTCTCGCCCCTCGCCGCCGCCCCACCTCCCCATCCCCGCCACATCCATGGTCGCGTCGGCTGCTTTAGCGGCGGTGGCACTGAGCCGTGTGGACGTGCTCTTGGAGGTGTTCCCCTTTATCCAGCGCCACATCCTCCTCTC
The DNA here is from genome assembly GCA_036346395.1 of Hsuehochloa calcarea. Taxonomy (NCBI): domain Eukaryota; kingdom Viridiplantae; phylum Streptophyta; class Magnoliopsida; order Poales; family Poaceae; genus Hsuehochloa; species Hsuehochloa calcarea. The sequence goes on from CM070603.1 coordinate 53,422,172, forward strand.
CTACGCTAGCCTCTGTCCCGTGCTCATCCACAACGACGGCCCGGAGATCAACTCCTAGCTACTCTGCGTCGGCGTCGAGTCGCAGTTCTGCATCACTAACGCGCTCACCATAGAGGTCGTCGAGATGGTGCTCATCAGCAAGGTCAACAAAGCACCTCGTCTCCCTCATCAACCTTGTTAGCGACACCGTCGTCGGCCTCTATGGCAAGGACGCACGCCTCCTCACCGCGCGCCCCTCCCCCAACGCGCCCCTCATCGTCCTCCACCCCATCATCTCCTCCGCCCTCCACCCCATCATCACGGTGGTGGCACGGCTAACGGTGAGGAGGAAGCAGCGCAACTGGAGCTCGCCGGAGAAGCGGTGGCACTGGTCGGTTAGGAGGAAGAAGGGAGGAGGGAGGACAGAAGTGTCCAAGAGTGGCAACAATCCAAAGAGGCAAGTTTTGGAGTGGCAAATTTTCAATTCATGCTTTGGAATGATATTTTTCAAAGTACCATCTTTTGGAGTGACATATATCTAATTTTGTCTTTATTAAGGGTGTGTTTGGTTGCAAGAACCAAGTGGTACATGTATGAGTTGGTTCAAAAAAGTCATATATGTGTTTGATTACTTGAATGGAACTATCTCATCCTAAATGGTGGAATACAAATTTGTAGAGTATTCTATCTAGATGCCGAACCATCTCATTTACTCAAAATAATGGAACCACGTGGTACAAGACATTCCGTCTCATTCAATTTCATCTCACAAACCAAACACACCCTAATACCAGTTTGAGATCCTGAGGGCTTCACCTCACTGTCTCGTGGCCCATTCGTCGCAGTGACAGTGGCAGTGGCAGTGGCATGCGATGAGTGAGTGATGCTCCTTGCTTATAGCCTCTCTCTCTCTCTCTCTCGATCCTGCGACTTATGGTCTTAAAATGGGCACTCATGCTACGTTGCTCCTCTCTCCAGTCACAATTTTTCTGTCATTTCGGATATTGAAGGATCTAGACCCGCTATTATGAGTTAATGGAGTGTTTTGGTGATTAATGACAGATCTAATTGTGAGACTAACATTTCCATTGTTATTTAGTGCATAGTCTCGTTTGGATAGAAATGTGAAATTCAACGAGGTATGCGATCGATATCTTAATCTTATTTATTGTTGCATTCCTCGGATCCAAAATATAGGTTAAACTCAACCATAAGTGAAACTTGAATATGTGCATATGTTCCTATTACACATCTGTATATGCACACATTTAAGGGGAGTTTAGTCTATATCTTGTGGTTTCATTCGTATTGATCCATGTTCAATTCTCCACATATAGTTGAGATCTTTACCTTGAAACATATCCGTTTGAGTATACAAAACTTGTGTAGTTTTGTATACTTATGTTTTGAGTATAAAGAACTTGTATAGTTCTTGTATACTCATGTTGGAGTATATATATAACTTGTGTAGTTCATATATACTCAATTGTTCTCTCATTTATTTACAATCAATTTATGAGTAATTAAGTGGTTATCATCAATTACCAAAGAGGGAAAGATTGAAGTATCTTATCCCGCCATTATGAGTTAATGGTATGGTGTGGTAATTAATGATAATCATATTGTGGAACTAGCATTTTCCATGAGTTGGACAAATAGGTTATGTTCCAGGATGATGAAGACTTGGAATGATCATGAGTTGATCATCAAGTCAAGATTTAAGAAGAGGATGCATCATGTGTTGATGCATGTGAAGAGCTTGAAGATGAAGAAATCATCATGTGTTGATGATGTTCAAGACAAGATCCCGAAGCAAAATAAGATCATCATGTGTTGATGATTGTCGAAGTCAAGGACCCGGACTTGAAGTGTTAATGTGCGTCATCAAGCTTCAAGAAGATGCAAGGCAAAGGTATGACTAGCTAGAGCTAAGGATGTGTTCCTAGTCTTTTACTGGTCTTGGTGTTTGGTTGGTAGACCGGATTGATAGTATAGGATTGCCGTACTATTAAGAGGGGTCTTGACTAGTATTTTGAGTTAGTCATGTATTGATAGCTCATTATACTTGCTCTAGCTCATCTATGCATGGAGCTATTATTTGCGAATGTGTTTTGCAAATAGCTGAGGCTCATGCATTTAATTTTTGTAGCATGGGACTATACTTTGCAAATGTGTTTTACAAATGGTTGAAGTCCATGCATCTTAGCTTTGTGGCATGATGCTGTTATTTACGAATGTGTTTTGTAAATAGTTGATGCTCATGTTTGATTTCTTGTAGCATGTGACTTAAGTTTGCAAATGTGTTTTGCAAATGGTGTGAGTCCATGCACCCTATTCCTTGTGATATGATTCTAAAAGTTTGCAAATGTGTTTTGCAACTTGTTAGAAATCAGGTTCTTGATCCTTGTTGGCATGGCTTGTCAATTGGCAAATGTGTTTTGCAATTGAAGTTGTTGTAAAAGTCGTTGCTGTGCTCTATCAGGATAATCGGAAGTTCCGACATTGTAAGTGCGGAAGTTCCAATTATCGGAAGCTCTAGAAATTCGGCGGAACGTCTTTTCCAGAGAGTGCCCTTTTTGGGACTTAGCCGATTTTCCGGATGTGTGGTAGTTCCTACGTTGTATGTGTGGAAGTTCCGCTCGGCGAAAGTTCCGATTTAATCGCGGAACGTTTTTTTCCAGAGAAGCACCATTTTGGGACTTAGCCAAAATTTGGAGGTGCGGTAGTTCCGCTATGTGTTGTGCGGAACCTCCGAAGATCGGAACTTTCGTAACTTGGTTGGCGGTAGTTCTGCACTAAAATTCCAACGGCTAGTTTGTCGTCTGAAATAGTCGTTGCTGCGCTTTTCTCTAAGGTGCGGTAGTTCCGGCCGATACATGGCGGAACTTCCGATTTCCCTGATTTTTCAGGGACTTTGCTTCCAACGGCTAGTTTTTGTGTGTGGGCTATATATACCCACCTTGGCAGGTTGTGGAAGGTTGCTGGTGTTATTGTGAACCTCTATTGAGTTCCTTGAGCTAAAGAGCAAGCCTCTCCTTTCTTTTGTGCATGTGTTGCACTTAGTGAGTGTGGAGAGCAAACCCTAAGTGCATTTGTTGCCTTAGGTGGTGGATTGTGTATCCACTTGAGCTTAGACACTTGATTAGTTCAAGTGGGAGTTGAGATTTATTCTCTTGGTGTTTGCCGACACCTAGACGGCGTGGAGGCGTCGTGCTCGGTGACATTCTAAAGAAGCTTGTGAGAAGGCCCGACGATTGTGAGTGGTTTGGTGCTCGCCATCTCCGGAGCGGAGGAAGAGCAATCATAGTGGAGCGAGGTGTGTGCTCATTTGAGGAGCCGGTCCAAGTGGTTGGACTTACCTAGGAGGTGTTTGGTTTAATTAGTGGAGCCAGTCCAACGCGGGTTGGGTTTACCTCAACGTGGATTAGGGGAGACCGACAAGTCTCCGAACACCACGATAAAAACATCGTTGTGTCATTGTGGTTTGCAATTCTTGTGTTTTACTTTGAGCAATTTACATACTTGCTTTAATTGCTTATTCATCTTTGTATGATTGCTATCATTGAATTCTATTCATATTGTTGGTGCACTTAGTTGAGCCTAGTTGATTTAGGTTTTAATTGTGCAAAATATTTGTTATTAGCTTCCGCATTCTTAAGTGGTTTTAGGGCAAAAGTTTTTAAAACCGTCTATTCATCCCCTCTAGTCGGTCACCTCGATCTTACAGATATCGGTACATTCCCAAAATGTAACGTTAACAACTAATTTTTATTATAATATATTTATAAAACTTAACAAAACTATAATGTTATACAAATATTTTTCAAGATAAATATACACATATGATTTTCACGCATCTAATCTAAATATTTTAAAAGATATCGGTATACAAAGTTTTAAAAACTTGACTACATGTATTCCAAAATGACATTTTTTTTGTGATTGGTTGGAGTATTTGATCTTGGACCTAGTATTTTAAATATCGGTTTGTAAGTTGTCTCAAAAAAACATTGGTTATACGGCCGATATACGATATAACAAGTTAATAAAAGATATGTTGTCTGATACTAGTACATATTTGACCTACCATGGCTAATATGTTGGTCCACAATACAAGTGCTATGTTATGTATAGGAAAATTATGTCTTTGTTAATAATTCAACAAAAAAATTGGTTACATAACACTCTAAATTCAACAACGAAGACTATACAAACTAGGTCACGTCCTCCACTCGATTGCTTGTGGGCATATCGGATGGCCACCTCAAGATGTTTTGGTTTCCGCTGCAATGTGTGTCTTTTGCCGTTGAGCTCTGTGTGGCAACCTCTGCAAGACTTGATCATAAAGTCCTTTTGCTGCTAAGTAACATTATTTTAGCTGCTTCATTAGCTATTTTGTTGTATAGATATGATTACATCGATGTTGTAACTGTGTGAGCTAGCTATTGATATGAGACTAGTTCAGAATACACAGAGGGTTCGAAGTTGCATATCCGGGGTCTCGACACAGGTGCACTGCTTTCTCGGAGGAGGGCCACCCAACAGGAGGTGCTCCCAACTCCACAGCTGCAGGAGCACGTAGCAGATGGCCAGGCTCGGGTTAACACGAAGTCGCGCGCAAGCGCGTCACCCAACCCCGGTATGTGGCGCAAGGGCGATCGATCCCAACAGATCGAGGCATCGCTCTAGCCTCCTGGTCAGCCAAAGACTCAGCGACGTGGACAAAGCTGGGGTACACCCAATCGCCCTGTGCGGTTGGAAATGGGACCCAGCCAAAGAGCCGAAGAAGATAAGCAACGAGGTGCATCCTACAGACATTGACTGGAAGTCTGGAATGCCTCAGCCAAGTTCGAGAGACGCCACGTGCACGCTCCGAGACAGGTATGCCAAACCGATGCCCCAGCCTGACCTTCCAGTCCACCAACGGATGGTTTGGAACAAGTGGCTCACCCCGGATCGGGAACCGATTAAGAACGAGACGTCCTGCAGAGTGATTGTCATCTCACCCCACAGAAAGTGGAAGGTGTGTGTCTTGGACCTCCACCTGTCGACAAGTGCCGACAGCAGACTACTGTCCAGGGTGAACTGGCATCCGACGAGAGCAGCCTCGCAAGGGGCAACTAGCTCGTGTCCCGGATGATTGGGACGTAACGAGCGTCTAGCTCACAGTAATCCCTCCCCGGCCGAAGCCGTAGGGGCGGAGGGCCATCCGCGTCACCAGCGAGCCACAACTTGCACCGATGGTTCTCATTGTAGAAGGGTTCCAGAAGTTCTGATAGAGACATGGCTTGCAATAGATGGAATATTAGTGAGAAGGTTGATAATGACGATAAAATACTGCAAATTAAAAGTTACGACCAAATGAAGACAACAAATTAATGTACACTAATTTACTAGTACAAAATTAAATATAACTATTTAAACACGACTAAATTAGTTATGACTAAATTAATTAGGGTTGAATGATTACTGCAAATGAACCATGTTACATATTAACAATTTAATTATTCACGACTAAATTAATTACGATGAACTAAACAACACTAAAAATAATTGAGGCTAATTCATTACCACAGATTAATAACAAAAAAATATTAGGGTTTACTAGGGCCACAAAATTAAGTATGTCTAATTTAATTAGCACTAAGTAACGACGACTAGTTGATTAAGACTTAATTTCAACTAATTATTTACAACTAATTAATTCAGTAAAACTAATTAATTACGACTAATTATTAGGTAACTAAATAATGTTGCCTCAAGAATTAAAGCTAATGAATTACGTAACATTAATTTAACTGCGGCTAATAAAGTCAAAACATCTTCGAAAATAAAATCGACTAAGACCCAGAGAGCGACCGAGACGGTGAAACTAAATTGCACTCACTCGCTAGTTATAGCCGCTGCGAGGCAATTCTCGCATACATGAATGCATGCAAATGCTGCAGATAATGATGGGACGGAGAATAAAGATAAAGGTGACGACGACTGATGGAGGTGATGGGAGGGAGGTGAAATGTCGGGCGGTGGAAAAGGGGGTCGTCTCCACTGTGGCTATGCGAATGAGGCTCCACCGCACGGTAGCCATGCTGATAAGACTCCTCACAGGTGTCGGTCTCTCAGCTCGTCCAGACTGTTATTTTTGCAAATACGGCAGGAAGAGATCCATTTTGGCTAATACATCCGGGAAGAATGCCATTACGGCCAAAAAGTCCCCAATAGGAACCTTAATTGTATCCCGTACCCGTTAATTAGAGCTTTGCTTGGACCTTGGAAAATAAACTCACTCAAATGTTTTATGCCACTCCAGTTGGGGCTAAAGCCTAGCAAATTCAAGACGAACTCGCGAAACTAGGTCATAGCATATTTGACACATTATGGTGACAGGGGAAACTGTGGTACGTACGTTATCCTGCATTTGAGAAGCAGGGGTGTTTCGTTGTGACCCAAACTTTGCCACACTTGCTTTAGACGTATTTATAACAAACCAAACGGATCTCGTGGCCACAATCATACACTCATTTCTTCAGCAAAACTTGCGAATTGTAGAGGGCAAATCATCCATTTTGTGAAGCTTTTTAAAATACTACTAGAATATACCATCCGCATTGCTGCAGGGACAATAGTATGTTAATAAATGCAGATATATTGAGGGGTGATCGCAAGGGAATACTGTCATGCATGCAAATGGTTTGCTTTGGAGGTTTTTAAAAAATAAAAATTTGCCCAAAGTGGTTCATACGCACAACACTTTCGGACGGAAAGGTCGCAGTAAAGTGAACGAACCATCCAACAGTCATATGAAGAGACATGGTGGCTCATTACAGTGCTTCAAACAGATTATAGATAAGATCACACGAAATGTCTTAAAACCTAGTTACGGTGCACAATTAGTTCGAGCTGAAAATGTTTTGACCACTGTGTATAAGATTAGGCAACAGATGTGCTGTTACAACCATTTTGCCATTGAAAAACCTGCAAACTTTTGATTTTAGCATCATCGGTTTATCACGTCATCCACTTATGTAAAGAGCAAGCTTGCAGCTGAAAACAAGCAAAATCGGGTCTCATATCTCCAAGCTTACTACTATCAAGTTTGGAAATTTGCCCAAAGTGGTTCATATGCACAACACTTTCAGACTTTTAGTTGTTCTAGAATCGGAGAATAAAATTTATTCAAATTCATATTAACTAATCCAAAAAGATGAACAAAACACCAATGCATCACATTGAACCAACAACGCACAAGTCACTGAACTCCCGAGGTCAATAATCCTCGGGTTCACCATTCGTCACTGGGTGCGCGACTTGCCTGTCTTCTACAATCAACATAGTACATGCGCATTACCGGATGAGCTCTGATAATTGAACTCTTGCCACTTCAATCCGAAATCCTTCTATCTTTCCAATATAACTTATGTTCTGCGATGAGAACTGTCTGGATGCTATAATTTCCAAATTATGTATGCGATCCAACAATAGATATTACAAAAGAAAACGCAAATATAACAATATAACATGCCGGATTTAAACCTTTCAACCCAGCATGGGGCCTTCGTCTTAAATATTATTCCCCTAATCTGCGCTATTACATCGTGTAGTGAATTACGACCGAGGTCAGAAAGACAACTACAACCGTCGGTCGCACAGTATAAGACAGATTCTTCTCTCCCTAGATTTGTGATAGCACAAGGAATGCTTAAATGAATAGTGTGGGAACTTACAAATACAATATGGTAGCTCAACAGTCCACTCCTTTCACCAGTCTGATTTCACTGTCAGATTGCTCCGCAGCATACACCATCAAGTGCTTTCCTAGGGAAAAACACACACAGAAAGATATATACTACAAACTTCTTTCTGTCTTTGTTCTCAAGAGAAATAAAGATGAAAAGAGCAATCAGAGTTGAATTTATGGAATAGAACAATGGGAAGCTACTCACCACATTTGAAGATGTGTAGCTAACTAGCTGGCTATTCTCTCCAGTGCCTTGCCCAGAAGCCCTTCTTTCCTGTTAACTCACTCCCCAAAACTGATCTTGGTGGTCGAGAACCAATTGAAAAATGCCTCCTAAAAAATGGTTGACTATATGAATCCTTCATGCTAAAACTTGTGCCCAGCCTTGGTTCTCTTGTACTTTTCTTCTGGTACTTAGAATTTTGTTCTAGATTGGTATCCGCCATCACATTTTTTGACACCCTGTTCTTAATCTTTGAGTCCAGCTTACCAAATAGTTTTGCTGTACATTGCTCACCACGGGTGCATAGAGGACATGGAGGATCATATTTGTCACTTTCCGTAGTTATACCATCCAAACAGTTTGCATGGTATGCATGACCACAGAATAAAACAGCAGCAACTGCCAGGTCATGAGCATTACATGTAGATCGTTCCTTTAATAGCTTTGAACATAGCTTGCACACCTCTTGATCAGGGGAGAGGGCAGTAGAATGCAAAGCATTTGATCTTGATATTTTACTGGTGATAGAGCCAAAGAGCTCACTGTCAACTGACCACCTCTCTCTTTGAGATGAAGCCACCAATTCAGAAAATGTGAGTGTTGACCACCCGTCAGATGACTCACCATGTGACCCTCCTGAAAATGGATCATTGTTGCAGGAAGAGAGCATGGAGTTTGATGGCCTTCCTTCAGCAGAGCTGCTCCCATCGAAGGACTTGAGAGATGGGATCTTGCTGTCCGAGATTTGCCTATATAGTTGATGCCCTGGTGATCGGCGTGCTTTCCTCGTTGAATTTGAGTCCATGTGAAGAGAATGACTCCTAGAGGATGAAGGATCTGCTCTGGATACTAGGGGTGGTGTTGAAGGAAGGGACTTTGATGTCTTAATGTCTGAAGCAACAGCTACCATGTCTAGTGATTTGCTAGAATTTGCCTTCACAAGATAGTGATTGGTGAAGGAAAGAACCATCAGAAACAATTGTATCAATCTTTACATAGTATCTGGAAAATAAGAGTGATAATTTACAAAATATAGCTCACATGCTCAATACTGAATACCTCAGGGGGCGGATTGCTTGCTGTAGATTGAACTGCTGAAAATATGAAACAGATATCAGAGAAGGATTGCTTGCTTCTTTAGTGGTAAAGTGTGGATTCTCACATGCAACAGAACAATTATTTCTACTTACTAGTTTTTTACATACGGTAAAGAGGTAGTGAAGAAAGAGCACTATACCGTTCATTAAAGTGGAATATAGTGAAATTGTGAGGTGCACAACATATGTGTTTTATAATTGTGTATGCATCAAGACCCCCCAAAAAAATGGTCGACATTTGGAGTTAATACAGCAGAGGGGAAGGAACAAAATTAGATTAAAAAAATATGATGAATGTGCTTAGCCTTAAAAACAACAGAATAGAAAATCAGTATATTATAGTTAAGCACAATTGGACTTGAGCGCGGAAAATATGAAAATGCTAGCACTTGGTTAAAAAGTGCGTCCCAATGTGACAATGTTCATGTAACATTCCACCCTCATAAGCAGCTTCACTTTGTTCTCCTAGAATATATGTGTGTTAAGACGATATGCCCATGACTATTTAATATATATTTTTGCATTTGTAGGGTTCACCTACATTTACTTTTATCTAGTTTATAATTTTTTTGTTGTCTCAACACAGAAACTTGTGGTATCAATTCCATTGGATCAAAATCCTACGGTTAAAAAAGGTGACCGATGGATAAAGAAATTTCAATCAACTGAAGCATAGACACTCCCTAATTTGCTTATTTGAAAAAACGAGCTTGTTTAACTTGCTGTCGAAATTCCCAGCGACATGTACCATGATTGACCGATACATTACATCTTTGACGTTGTAGCATCAAAATTGTTACATTGCTTTGTTTTGATATATGTAAGTGTAGAATTTTCCTAGAGAATACTTGTCTAGTGAGCAAGCACTTCCACATAAAAGGTGATAATAAAATCATTTCACAAAGCATCAATTTGTGCTTTTACCTCGAGGATCAGCTTTTGAAAGTTTGGATGCTTCCATCTTCTTGTCAGTTTTTGGCCATTTGACCCTGCGGAACACATCGGAAAGGCCATCCTCATTGGGATGGCCTTCAGTTGGTGTAATGGAACCACTCTTTAGTTCTGGCTGAATGTTTCCACTACTGTGATTGGAAAACAGTCTAGTGTTTTCCATTATATCCTCTATGTGTGTGCGGTGGTCCCACCGGAAGCTCCATGATGGCGAGTGTCTTATCCTGTATGCTGAAACTTCAACTGAAGCTACACATGGCTGGGACCTCTCCTTGGCAGCTACGCAGCAATTAGCTCCCATACTTATTGTGGGAAAGGATTCAATGTGCCTTTACTTATATACAACCAAATCTTCAGAATTCATCCATGTGATGCAAAATTGCAAGTCATACATACCATGCTAACACTCCCAAGATGATACTGCAAAATAATGACAACCATATTATCTTCAATGAAGGAAGATTGAGACATCAAGAAAGTACTAGTCTAATATAGGTGGGGACATTCTTAGCTGTATTTAGAGGCCTTGAGAGACAACTGATGGGTACAAAACTAAAAGAAGAAAGCAACCTCAACGAGAAGACAAGAAGCATCGGGAACAAGCTTATTTAAGACAAAGTAGGACCAGTGTTCAACTGTTTTATTATACTTTCTGAGAGCCAAATTCCTGACTTGGGGATGATTTCTATTTGTCTTACAACATCCATGCCTGCGGCAAGAAACAAATGCTGGAGGGACTGCCACCTTGCTGTGGCTTAAGAGGAGGCCAAGGGAAAAGAGAGGGGAGATGATATAAAATAAGAAAATAAATACTGGCAATCTGGCATGAGGTTGACTGATCCAAAATAGGGCATAAAGAAACTTCATGAACGTGTAAACCATGTAAGATTTGATTGTCACTTTGGCTTCGTAGAGTTGAACAAATCATACAAATTTATAAAAAAATAATTTGATGAGCGGTATGTGCGGAGGTCTAGTGTATCTTTTGGACATGTTAAAGGCAAGCAGCTCACTTAAAGTTTGGGTGATTATATTCACAAATCACAAACTTCTGAACACAAGGACACGGTCAGGCCACCTTAAAGTTTTTAGCTTCCACTAGCAGGCAGCAGCCAACCGCTTTATCTATGTGCAATAGGTATATCCAAAAATTAGATAGAAAAAAGATGCTTGGAGGCTCACTGGGAGAAACTATGCGGCACTATTTGGTGCCAACGTTAAGATATTCCAAAACTAGCACGCACTCAAAGAGGACTTATTCCTCACGCACAACACATGAGCATCTCATGTTTATGCGTATCTAAAAACATCAAGAATTGTAGACGCTGAGGTTGAATGACAAGTACAATATCCTTTTCTTGGGTACCGGATTAAAGCACAATGGAAACAAAACATAAGAAGCTCCTTTTACTGGTGATTATACACCGTGTTTCGTACAATTTATCAGATAACGGTTGAGAACAACGATGTAAAGATACTATTACTTTTACCGTGTGGATACAACAATTCCTTCTGAAGTGTCAAATTTCATATTTCAATTCATCTGTTCCAAATTTCAATAGAAAAATAGGTAGCGCCGGTGAAAATTAACCAAAGCTCTTGATTATAACTACACAAATCACAAAACCAACCAGTAATTATACTTTGTGCATCTACTGTGGGGCCGTGGGCAAAGTACCAAGCCTAAGAACAAATCCCTATCTTAACATGGCAGCAAAATGGGACAAAATTTCCCAACCTCTCCCCACACCTCTCCCCACACCAGCCACAGCGGAACCCATTAATTCCCGGAAATTACCTCCAATCAATCGAAAATTCAGAGCCAGCAGGAGCGCGCCGGATCGTCCAAGCACGCTCACAGCTCCATCAACCGACACGGATCCCGCCGGAGTCAATCCGGAACCCGGCTCGGATCCGCCGCCGCCGTTGCCGTGGTTTCTCCGCCGCGGGAGGCGGCGAGAGCTAGGGTTAGGACCGGGAGACGCGGAGGGGACGAGAAGGCGAGAGAGGCGAGAGGGAAAGAGAAAGAGAAGCGCATGGGTACGAAGACCGGTGTGAAATGCTTTCTTTCCGTTCCGCGCGCCTGCGGAGAGGAGCTGCTCCGACCACCCGAGGGGCCGAGGCGCTTCCCCGCGCCGTCCAGGTGGCGCGGGCCCCGTGGACGGGGGTCTACGGGCCCACCTGCATTGGCTGTGAAGTTTCGGGTGTCCGAAATGCCCCGGCACGCGTGGCGAGTTTCGCTCGCGGAGATCCAAGTTTTCGGCTCGTTAGGCTCTTTTTATTTTCAAAAGGAAGTAGCTAATGCAGCGGTGCCATAACGAAAGGATAATAACATCGCACAGGTTAGACCACGATACGTGCACTCCCCGGGCGCGGTAGGTTTCAGTCCGTGACAGGATGATGTGCGTATATGAATATGTAAATAGGTATGTTTTTATCTTTAATGGTCTGTTGCACGTATGAATTGTGAAAGGTAGCTGTTGTGCACGATGACCACGGAAGGAGGAATGCTACGCACGGAAACGTGATAAAGATGTTATTTCGAACGCAAAAGGAGTTAGACTTGTTATTCCATTAAAAAAACGAGCCAATAACTCGAGATCACGCGCGACGAGTTTCGCTCCCAGAGATCACGAGTTTTCAGCTCGTTAGGCTCTTTTTTATTAAGAAACCGGGCTCAGGCCGAGGGTCCTGGTCCAAGATGGATTTCTCATCTATCCAGTAGCCTATATAAAGGAGGAGAGATCCCAACTATTGTACTACAATTTTCAGAAGCGCAATAAAAAGAAATCAAAAGTACCATCATATCTTTGTGTGCAATCTATTATTAAGTTCTTGTATTATTGCATCATTCTTACGATTCTGAGTTTGTCTACAATGTAATCGCTCGGACTAGACTCGCCAGTGACGGTTCCTCAACACGTTATCAGCACGATCGACTCTCCTCAGATCGAAAAGGTAACTGTCGAAGCACGACGCTTGTAGATTGAATCACATTTTCTAGATCGCTTTAAATTCTGAAATTTTGGCTTTCTAGAGTTTTTTCTACGATGCAAATCCGCTCTAATCTACAGCGGTGACTTGAATTCGTCGACACAATGCCGATCGGTAGATTGCATGAAGAGTAGATGATGATTGCATTGTGAATTACAAATACGTTCTAATTTACCGCGAGCTGACTTGAAGTCGCCGGCCAAGCCGATCGGTGGATTGTATGAACAATTCTCGAATGAACAGTACTAGGATGAATAGTTTTGGATGAACAGTGTTCGTACGCACAGTACTAGGATGAACAATACTTGTACGCGCGGTCTCGAATGAACAGTAACATAAACTTTTTTTTACCGACGCACGGCTTAGAGCTGTGCACCGCCGTCCCGCCATGAAGCCGCGCTCTTTGCAAGGGCAAGCATCACAAAAGGCAAAGAAATAAAAAAGAAGGGAAGAAGGGGGGAGGATGGCGCTGCACCCAACCGCCTTGATGACCGATCCGCAGCCGCCTTCACCACCGGCTTGTAGCGCGCCGCTGCACCAACCACATGGGGTGGCGCTGCTGCGCCCGAACGCGTCGCCCCTCATGTTGCTGCGCCCGTAGCGCCACTGGCCTCCGGCCGCCCTCCACGCGGGCCCGCATGAGTCACAGCATCGCCCTCCGGCCGCCGGTTCCCACAGCGCTTGAAGCGCCCACCACCACTTGGGTGAACAGGGGTAGGGAAGCCTTGAATCGGTCGAGTGGGCCGGCTCGAGCCCAAAAGGCAACTGGGTTGTGGAAACCGGCCCGCCCGACCGAAATACGAAAGAAAAAAAGGGAAAGAAAAGAAATCCTAAAATTTGCAAAAAGGCCCTCAAAAATTCTAAAAATTACATGAAAAATTTCTCATAACAGAAAATTAGCGGTTTAGCCCCTAGAAAGTGCAGATTCACCGATAGTTCTTTTTCTAGCAGAAAAGGGCCTTGTGAATTCAATTTTTGAATAATTTTGAGCTTTTAAAGCATGTTTAACTTTGTTATTATTATTATTATGCAATTTCAGTATTGTATTTACTGTTTTTGATTATTTGTGATTGTTTATATTCCTTTTAATAATTGAAAATAGTAGTAAATAATAAAAAATGCATAAAAAATATGAAAATATTATGGAAATATTATGGAAATTTTTGCAACCATTTTGTACAAATTACCAGCAATAATCTTATAAAATATTAGCATGAATATACATATGACTAACATTACGAACCGAGAGTTCAAAGAGCTAACCCAGTATGGCCACAATTACCTGACTTGGGCATCATGTGAGACCCCGGTTTATCCGGCTTGTAATGCTTAACCATCCATTCGGTCCTAGCATCACAAAGCAGATAATCCGAGACTCGAGACATGTATACTTCCCAGAAATGCAGTATACACACCTCTTTACAAAGTTCATGAATCAATTCCATTCATTCACATAGAACCAAAGCAAAAACAACAATCCAGAAGATAACATAAATAGAAGGTAGTTATTACAAAAGAGAGGCCGACCGGCCAAAAGACATATACATAAGAAAATTAAACAGCGGAAGCAAAAGTGCCATAAGATGGCTATAAACAAAAGAGCCGACCAGTGTGCCTATAACCCACAAGGCAACCGACCGGACCGCCAAGCTAGTCGCCAAACCCGAAGCACATCTCACAAAAGTGAGGCCCTTGGGGCTCACCTTCTTCCCTAGAACAAAAGCGGTAGGCAAAAGCGGTGAGTACTTTGAATGTACTGCAAGACTTACAGATGGTGTAACAAACCTGTACATATGCTACATGCAAGCTCATAGAAGTGGAGGCTGTATGTTTTGGTTTTAGCATAAAGCAATTTTCCATTTGCAATAATGTAATAGATTGAAGGCAATGTTATTCAAATCGGTTTTTAACGATCAAATAATCGCAAAAGACAACAATATAATAGTAGATAGGGAACAGCAACAATCCTGGAAGTGACCACGACCAGTGGTCACCACAACAATAGCATGAATTACCCATTCATACCACCCATGTCAAATTTTAGTTTAAAAGGTTGAAGTCTAACTCTTGCAAAACCTAACCAAGCGTGTCCATAACCTAGGACGAGGCTATTCGAATAGTTTTATCCCTGCAGGGTGTACCAATTTCCCCACACGCCAGACCGCCTTTTCGCCAAGCTATTAAGCACACTTAGAAGGTATGCGCAACGGCTAAGTCTTACGAGACGTTTTCAATATTGTGAATTATTCACGAGCGCCTGTATGGATAGAAACCCATACGTTGTGTCGGAGTCATCGTAAAGCCTCGGTCAACTACCCTTCCCGGGTAAAGCCTTGGACAACTACGACGCTCCTCGAGGTGGAGAGCCTACCCGGAATCTCCACCACCGCACACCCACACAAGAACACGACCACATATTATGTTTCACACAACACACACAACCCCCTCCTGCGACTCGGAGATAACCCACGCCAAAGTACTAAGTCAAGAGAGGTCATATATCCCTCTCGCGTGGTTAGCACGCAAAAATGCTTGGAGAGTGTGACACAAGATGTTCGGTCCTTGTTGACTTAGGCAAGACAACCACAAACCCAATAACCCACCATCCGACCACTTGCCCAAGTCCAAATCAGTTTTCCATTTTCAGATTTTGACTTTACAAAATAACACAGCACAAGTGCTGGTCGTAATGACATAATACTTAAATGTGTGATCAAGATCATCGACTAAAAATCGATGATCGTCCAGTACTACCGAAACTAAGCATTTCTAAGTAATTTCCAATCGAGAGCTACTAAGCGACCAGAGTCCATCCATCGAACTCCGACCACAGCCAATAACCTAAGCTCATGGTAGTAGAGGATAAACAAGTCCTACAGATTATGCAACTATAGGACACTAACCGTATCTTAACAACAAAATAGCAATACATACATACGAGTTGAAAGCAATATAGTAGACTTGGAAAATAATGGGATGAACATGATCAAACCGCTTTTTTGTTTCTTTGCGTCAAGATGTAGCTGGGGATCACTTATGTTGTCAATGTGCTCTTCGGATCCTAACGAGAAAGCGAAAAGCAATCGCTAATAACGAATAAAATGCAAGGACTCAACAGCAAACTTTTCTAAAAATTCTGAAAATCTTACCGAAGCAAGACACTGATTTATAAAGAATTTAACAACAAGAACCAATTGATTTGGATTCTTAATGCCAAAACTACGACCGAAAGAAGGTCTTACGACCAGGTAGTGGTCGTAAAAGAAACCTACAACTATGACGTAGTCGTAGCAAGTCTTACGACTAAGTTCCAGTCGTGGAAGAACTTACGACCAGTTAAGGGTCGTAGAAGAACTTACGACTAGGTACAAGTCGTAATGAAACTTACGACTAGGTACTAGTCGTAGAAGGACTCATGCCCCTGGCATAGTCGTAATAAGACCTACGACCATTTATACATCGTAGTAGAGCTTACGACTAAGCTAGGGTAACTGGTCGGAAATCCGACCACTAGGTAACGCCTCACGCACGCTTTGCCAGAGGCTCAGCGGCGATCTCCGACCACAGCGGCGCCAGCCAAGGGTAGGGATGAGTGTCCCAAAAGTTGAAGGTTCGACCGGCGCCAATCTTGGTGGAGTATAGTCAAGCTACGGTGAGTACGCCCACGGAGTGCGGCCGAGAAGGTATGGCTCGAGAGGACTCCCGAACGAACAATACCAAAAGAAAAACGAAAACACGCCTGAGCTCCTACAGGGCAATACGGACTTACTTGAGCCGGAGAACGACCAGAGACCCACGAGGTGCTCCGCGACGAGTATCCGAACGGCGGTGGTAAGGTTCTCGCTAGGCCGCAGCGACACAGGCACAGAGAGAACCAAACCGCGTGAGTTAAGCTCCAAAGAGTAAAGGGGAGCGAGAGGCGAAGACTTGAAGAAAAACCCCATTGCACCGCCTCCACCGAAGCTCCACACTCCACAATGTCGGTCGAAGAGAGTGCGAGGGACTGCAGCTCAAGCAAGAGGGTGAGTGCTAGCTGGAGTTGCAGAAGTGCTAAAGGAAGCTAAGGGTGAAGCAATGGGGTTTAAATAGAGCAATGGCAGAGAGCAACGGCGGGTTTTCGGTCGGTCAACAACGCCATGAGAGCACTTGAGAGCGATGGGAGCGGTTGAGTCATAGCCCTCGAGGATGAGCGACAGCATTTAATGCGCTCAGAGCTAGCCGTTTAAAGGTGGACATAGAGTGGACTGCACGCCACCGCTTTTCTCCTCCGCGCACGCCATGGCAGAGCTCACGCGCGCGCGGACAGAGGAAGGAGACGACTCGTTGGTCGTCGGATTGAAATCGAACGGCTGAGCTAGGTTGAGCGGATTGAACCGATCCCATCGTTCGACTGGTCGAAGATTAAATCGATACCGATCCAACGGTGAGTTAGATCGGGTGGTTTACAACGACCGGCGTTCGGTGGTCGAAGACCGTTCGATGCCGATCCAACGGCTCACGACCCTGGCGCTCGAACGACCGAGTTGGCACAGCTAGTGGACTGGACCGAGTCAGGTGGCTCGATCCCGAGTCCGATCGAACCTACGGAACAGTGCAAACCAGCTTAGGGTTTGGATTTGAATAATCGATTTTGAGGAATTATTTAAGGTAGCAAGCAAGCTCCAAAAATTATGAAATTTTAAGCTGGAGTTTGTTGACGACCGAGGAACCTCATATGAAATTTCCAGAGATTCTAATGTCTGAATTTTCCCTAGAAATTCGGAAGAGGAAGCTAGGGTTTGACCAAGCTTTGACTCGCCTCCAAGAATCATCAAATAATTTCTAAAAGTCATGAGATAATTGGAGGTGTTGCCAAGCCTCCTAGAACTCGGAGAAATATCTCCAAGGGTTTGGCACAAGGTCTATGACAAGGAGGTTTTTGATTAGCGTCGAATGAGGATTTGAATTTGATCTTCCACAATTCTTTTAAAAGAATTACAAAAAGGCCCAGGGGTTTCAAGATGCAAGAAAAGTTTTAATTCCTCCTGATTTTCTTACACTTGAAACTCAATTCCAGATTTGGGATGTTACACATCATATGTCGAAATCGTACTTGGAACCAAGAAGCTCCGTGTTGCTATTGAACTTGGCACCTTGAAGGACCCCACTCCTACTAACGAGGAGAATGATCAAACACTTCATTTCCTCAGACACCATCTCTGCCTAACGCTCAAGAATGAGTATATAACAGAAAAGAACGCGCTTAGCTTTATGGACCGCACTAAAGAAGCGGTGCGTGAAGCTGAAGTACATCATTCTTCCTCGAGCATAGAAGGAATGGAACCGACTACGTTTTGCTGACTACAAGACCGTGGGGAGTACAATTCTGCATTGCACATGTACAAGTCTTCAACTCTGTGGTAAGGTAACTACTGATGAGCAGAAGATCGAGAAAACTCTCTCTACCTTTCACCCAAATGTGGTGTAATCCGCACGCACCTATCGCCAGGACGGCTACAAGGAGTATGCCGAACTGATTGACATCATGCAAGTTGCAGAAGCTTAAGATGACGTTCTCAGAAAGAACTACATCTCACAGCCACCTAGTAGTAATGTTGGTCATGAAGTCAATACAAGCAGCTATAAGGTGAGAAAACCTCACTCAAAGAAAAAGATAAGAGAGCAAATGAGCGGGGACATAGGTAGACCATCGGAACACCCACTGAGCGGAAACACAAGTGATAAACATTCGACTACTCCACTAAAACTTTAAATTTGACTGAGAGTTTGTACCTCTACTCAACTTTATTTGGGTCCGCCCTCTTTACGTTTACACTCACTGTAAGACATTTGGTCCTATATACGTACGAAGGTGAGCAGACCTCACTGCATATTTGCGCTTAAGCCCTTCAATAATTAATATAGAGAAATTGGCGTTAACTGTCTGGCCTATATATACTATCCAGCACCGCCCATGACCCCTGGTACGATGGTCTTAGCGTTTAGAGTGAAATGCAATAGAAAGAAAAATCTCATCTGTTATTCCCATATTAGATGTTATATATAAAAATAACAATTATTTTGCACTGAGGGTGCATCGTGCACATATATCCTTACCACCACGTAAACTGTCGTACGTTAACTATGATGTATTGCAATTTGTACATGAAAACGAGTAGCTAGCGTACGTGCATAGATTGAAAATGATCAGGTACAACATGTATATATGACGTATACATACGATCGACTAAACGAGAAACTAAACAAAATACATATATATGCATGTAGGGATCCTTGTGATCGATCGATCTTGAAGTAGCAAAATATATATTCGTCGATCTTAGCTACTAGTTCGTTCGTTAGTGAGGTATCTCCTTGTAGTGAGGCTTATCCATGGTCGGAGTAGGGTCGTAGGTCCCGTAGTCGTTCGCCTTCACCTGCCTGAGGATTCTTTCGTGGGCTAGTAGTGCCACTTCGTCGTCTCCCTGCTGCTGCATGGATTCAGACGTCTCCTGCCACGCGTGCATGCACGAGCAAATCCAACATTTAGATAACACAAGAGCAATAACTAATCGAGAAATTATAACTAAGTGATTACAAATCGACGGCCATGCAATATATTGCTAATGGTACATTAGCTATGTGTCCAGCCACCTCTCCGTGGGCGGTGGAGTTGTGTGTGTACGATTTCATCCACCGCGGTTCTGATCTTGGTGACCACCTTTACGCACTTACGAGTGTATTTTCAGTAGGAATTTTGTGAGAGGTTATTAATTTATTCTCAGCCTTCGTGTTTCTAGGTGTGTACTAAGGGGACACACTCTCGCGTGTGTGCGTGTGGGTCTACTCTGTAATAGCAAAAAAACAAATATATATTTGGAAGGAGGGACAGTACACATGCTTGCATACGTGTACATAAATATTGATGTGCTAATTTGATCCTACAAAGATATGTTGATCTAGCTGTGCAGTACGTGTGCCAGTATCCACATGGCAAGGATGACTTGATTCGAATGATTTGTGCTACTTGTCAAACAAAACTGATTGTCCTATAAGCTATAGGAATTCAGATAATGTATTAGGGCAAAAAGGCCGTCTTCCAGTACGTACGTTGAAAAAACTTGCATCTTATCCCTAGTCAACATGTGCTGCATATATTCTATTGCCGTGCTCTTAGAGATCAAGAGGTGGTGGAATAAAAGGGAGAGGAAATTGAAGAATTAATTTGTCCCATACTTGGAGACATAAACATCGTCAATATAACATTCCTCCAAGTTTTTCACATTAGTTCGTTTTTTCCGTTGCATTGCCAGAAGAACATATATGTTGATCGACGAATATTGTAATGACAGAAATATGAAAGCTATATAAATCGCTAGTAGTTTTGAGTCATTTATATACCAGTGATCCTACTTGATGTTTGTTCAACAACTTCTTCCTCGTCCCTCCTGCGTCATACAAACAAACTCCAAAAAATCACAACAGAAACATAACTGACTAATCACAAGTATATATTTAGAACGAAGAACAGAGAAAGAAAAACATATACATGACCTAATTAGCAAAACAAATTAGCAATAACCATGTAGAGCTAGGTAGAGCTAACCTGCCATGGAGGACAGGAGGAGCGACGCGAAGACGAAAGCGAAGAGAAAGCTCGACTTCTTGGGCTCCATATCTGCTGTTGCTGCAGCTTCGTCTCTTTTTTCCCTTCCCTCTCTTCAAGGGGAGGAACCCTGCATGCTAGCTGAGGGCCGGAGAGGACGCGAGCCTTTCCTTAGGTTTCGAGGAAGCGATGGAGGAGGCTCACTCGCTGACTCGCTCCCCCGCTGACTCACCCCGACCGCCACGTGGTGCAGCGGCCGTAGTGCGCGGTCAACCATGTACGATGTACGGACTGGGCATTTGGAGTTGTGCCCCTCGCATGCAGTGGCGGAGCTAGAATTTCGGTGTTGGGGTGCACACACCAAGCAACGTCTGATACCATTAGGCATGTACACTCCAATAGACTTATACATGAGTGTTTAAAAGAGAGAATATAACAATGTCATCAAGCACCCATATAAAATTCATTTTCTCCATGCAAATATCTTTTTTTATAAGTGCTTAGATGTTGTGTATCTATTAATTAGATATAGTTATATACATAAACACTCGTTAAGCACCGGTGCCTACTTAAACATCAATACTAGAAAATAAGCACCTTATCTGTCCTACATGGTTAAAAAAATCAGTTTTTATTTGCTAAGCATCTATCTAAGCACTTGCATTGTACATGCTCTTAGTTCAAACTACGCATCGCTCAAACTACGGAGTTAGGAATTTGCATGTTAAAAGTCAAAAACTTCAAGTAAAAAAAAACAGAGGTAATAGTCTACTAGCATCTTTTCACATGTCATCACTATAATAATAAATTTGGAAAATAACTTACATAATAACCTGAACATGAGAAAAAAAAAGTTGCTCCATATACTGCTTTAGTATTGCAATTACATCTCACTATTAAATCTTAAATCAAAAAGAGAGGGGGAAAATGAATGGACGCGACATGTGAGGAAAGGATCTATTTATGTGAACTCACCATCATGCACACCTGCAAAACCGCTAGCCTTAGTAAGGTCGGCGACGCCCACTCGCCCAACTGGCTGTCCTGCGCCGCCTTGCCGCGATGTATTGCCGGCCGCGACGTGCACACACCAAGATCTCCATCAAATTTTAGTCCATTTGAATAGCATCAAGTTTGACATGAAAACAAAACCAAAGGATCCAAAGCATGTCATCATAGCATGGAATTTCCCTCGTTCTTTAGGGAGAGATATTTTTCAATCGAAATCCATAAATTAAGCCTTGAGTTACTGTGTGCCTGTGCGCTGTTGAGTGTCACGCCGCCTACTAGCTACTGCCTGCTGCTCCCACACCGCGTCGAGTCGCCTACTGCTGCTCTCCGCCCTACATCGACTGCTGAGCCACCGAGTCGCAGGACCAAGTGGGGAGGAGAGGAGAGGATCAGGGATTTAGAGTTGGAGATTGGGAAGGAGTTGGAGTATTGCAGATGAAGATGACTGTGTGCTGGTGAGTGCTGAGGTGGTTGTGGGCTGGTGGAAGCACGAGCCGGTCATGGATTGTGGGCTAAGCTTATAAGAGAGTGCAAGCCAAAAAATACTATGAATATGACTCCAATGCAAAATTGATCTCAGTTTTTTTGTTTGTTTGTCCGGGTATATGTGACGCCCCGTGTCATTACCCCAGGGGTAATCACACTTAGGCACACGGATTACTATTCGTCTGTTCGGTAGAACACCGCTCCGACGAATAGCAAGCCATTATCAGAGTACGCAGCAGAACAATAAGGTGGAAACTGTTCTTTATTATGACAGTTAACCACGCAAGACTAAGGTTATTTACAAGCGGTAAATTACAAAACTGCCAAAAGAATTGGGACCAAGTCCCTTATCTTGCCTTCCTTGCACCCTCCAACTTCTAGTCGTCCCAACTGCTGGATAAAATGCCCCTCTCACCCTGTTCCTCGCAGCCAGCGCTATAGCCTCCTGCGGCGTCTTTGGTACCTGCATGTCCTTCGTCCACTCGGGATACTTCCCGACCGGACTAGGATCTACAAAGGAGAATACTAACAAGGTTGAGTACAGATGTACTCGAAGAAGCATTAATAGCAACATATGCATGAATGACTCATCTCATGCTCAATCACAAATTCTATCTCATCTCATTCATTCTGAAAATAAATCATTAAAACAATGGTGGCAAATTTTATACTGAAAACACTACTTGTCACTCGGAGAGAAGAAAGACCCCTGGTGGTTCCCGTAGACTCCAATCCAGGAGACTGGCATGAATTCATGATTTGTATAGCACTGCGCAGGCTTGTACCACTTTACCCACAGCTATTCTGAACTCTAAAAGAAACCAGGTCCCCAGCATTTCCTTTGATGCGGGTTCAAGTTCAGAATACAGAACGTTTTCCAGGTTACGTGATTAATTTCTCCACCCATTACGTTAAAATCGGTGCGAACTAATCTTCACACCGAGTTACGTAATGTTAGTTGGGCGGACTCACCTTCACCCAACACCCCCTTAGCGCATATAGCGCCTGCCCCCAATCTGGGGTATCTCAAACGCACTCACACCTATAACATACCCATGTGGAAAGCATAATCACGTAACAAGGTAACATTTTCTGCCCGCCGAAACGGGAAAATGGTTGGCACTGATTTACGGCATCTGACCGAGTAAGAGTTTTGTTGGTCCTTATATTATAACCATATGTAAAGGGGTCCCACCTCTTACCACATCATCATTATCATCTTTTCTCTCATTCTCTTCCCCTGCCCTGGGCCCCCTTTACCAGCCATATCATAATATTATCACATTTTCCTTTCATCTTTCTCATCTCTTTCATAATCATCTCAATCATTTGATTTGGATTTTTGGAAACCATTTTGGATGCAATACGTATGATCTGACAATATACGATTTACATTTAAAATAGCTATATTGATGTTCAAGAGGATCGCTTGCCTTCAGAATTGCAGAAAAGATCGTCGTCAATGAAATATATACCAACTACACCTGCAGGCGTCGGCTCATCTACTGCAATTATACGACGGCGAGAATAATAAATAATTAGGCAAATACTTAGTGGTTTTATGTGATATTATGCGAATAAACTGCTAATGCAACTCCTATTGGTTAGTCAATTTTACTTTACAAATATTTTTCGAATCCCGGCCCAGTTAGCACTTTCCCACTAAAGTCGCTCTACGGTTTGCTATGCCTACACGAATTAGTCGGGTGCACGACACTAAGACTGCCGACTCATCCTTAACAGGGTTGGTTCTAAGTAATTGAATAAATACAGTTATCCGATTTTCCTAATTTCTAAACTCAACTTCCTACGCACAATCACCAAATCAACTCATCACCTAAATCTTAAATTCCCTATTTCCCTAATCATCTACCCCTAATCACCTACCTTAATTACCTAACTACCCCCTTCCTATCCCTAACCCTCATCTCTCCCCATCTCTCTCCCTACCTCTCTCCTCCTTACCCCTTTCGGCCGACACCCTCACTCACCCCTGCCTCTCCTCTCATTCCTTCTTCTCCCAGCGCGCCCTCGGTTCTTCCGGTTCCCCGCACCCCTCGCGGCTCTGTGCGCCTCCGGCTCTGTGACTCCTGTGCTCCTCCTCGGCTCCCCGGCCCGCTCATTGCTCTCCTTCCCTCGGCGCCCCTGCGCCTCAGGTGCCGCCTCCTCTTCCTTCTCCCCTCGGTCGCCCCGGCTCCAGATCTCTCTCTCCCTCTCGGCTAGCCCCAAGCGCCACCGCTACCGAGTCCTCCCCTCAGCTCTCTCTCCCGGTCCGGCCCGGTGCTTGGCCTCCCGCTCCCGGTTCTCTCCCCTGGGTCCTGAGCCCACTCCCGGCTCGGCCTGCTACCAGATTGGTTCTCCCGTTCTAGCTTGATTTCAGATACGTTGATTTTGAGCAGATCTAGTTGAATCCATTACTAATGCTAGTTGATGATTATGTATGCATGTTCATGGTGACCAACTGGGGTGGTGGAGGCTACTGAAGGTAGATCTTGGACTCGGTTTGCCATCAGGTAAGTCCTCCCGATCTCCTCTTCACCCTCCTCCTAGTGCTCGAGATGGTGCCGCACCGAAGATGATGATGAACTGATCTGGTGGTATGTGTGATTGGCATGGATGAATGATGGTGAGGCTGTGGTGTGGTTGCTCCTTGTGCAGTGGGTAGTTCAACTTGGTGTGAGAATGGGGTTACCTCTTGATGAATCTGAGTTGAGAGAAGAGGGTGGCAGTGCTGGTATTGTGCTGGTGCTCCCCTCTTCTTCTGCTCCTGGCTCCCTGATTCCATGGATGCGGTTCTTTGGCACAGTGGTTCTCCCTCCTGGTGCCAACTTGGACACCCTTGGCCTTGTGGTATTGCCATCTTGTCCTCCTCCTTCGGCTGGATGGATGGGGATCTGGAGTTGTGTTTGGCTGTGAGTTTGCTTGAGCTTTTGCTCCTGCCTTGCTCTTGGCAGTGGGGTGCAGCCTTGTGTTCTGGCTTTGTGTGGGGGGATGCATCTCGGCTGGGAGGTCTTGGCCTTGTGTTTTGGCTTTGCATTGCTTTGGTTTGAGGGGCTTGTCAGTGGGTTTGTGTTGGCTCTGGGCCGGTGGTGCAGGGGAATGCACTTCACCGGGAGTGAACTGGGTCACTGCCTTGCTCTGGGCTGGTTAATGACCACTATGCCCTTGTGCTCATCTGAATGGCTTCACAAGATATTTTTGGGCTGAGGGCAATTGGGTCAATTGACGGGCAAATCACTATGTGAGGGATTTTCTGCAGTCGAGGCAATCTGATATTCGTAGGTGTTGGATTCGAAAATGCCGAATGATGAAACCTACGGAAATAAGACGGCGCCGATTACTTGGGTTGGTCTAGGTATCGCGGGTATCCAGGTGCCGACTAGTGCAGGTTAGCCTAGGTGACTTGAGAACCAAGATGCCGGTTAACCCAGGTCAGTGTGGGTAGTCTCGGTACTCAGGGTGCCAACTAACCTAGGTTGATCTGGGAACCGCGATGATTCCTACGGTACTCTGACGGCAAACTACTTTATTCTAACTTTATTCTATAGTTTTTGAACTGCTAATAGCCTTATGGTTGATTGGCGGACAATGGAGCTGGGAATGGTGTTTCGGATTGGGTCGAGGAAGACGGTTTGATTGGACGGCGATGAACGAACAATGCTTCAAGGAAGACTTCAGCGATATGCAATGCAATACAAGATTTTAATTTAATCTTTTTGTAATGTACTCAAAGTTGTAAAACATGATATGTTCTGATGTAATAAATTCTTGTATTACTTGAGTTTAGAAAATTTTTACTTACTGCTAACCAGCTATTAATGTTAATTAGGTTAGTCTGATTTTCCGGGTTCTCACATCCTCCCCCCCTTAGAAAAATTTCATCCTCGAAATTTGGATCTCACTCAAACCGGTTGGGGTAGGCTTCACGTAGTCTTTCCTCGTTTCTCCACGTGGTTTTGCTGACGGGATGACTTCTCCATTTGACCTTGCAAGAATGAATCATTTGATTCCGCAGCTTCCGGTCTTCTGTCGCTAGAATGTTCACGCGATGCTTGCCATACGTGAGATCACTTCACAATGGTGTATCAAGATTGGTCACATGTTGAGAGGGGTCCCTCCAGCATTTTCTGAGTTGAGGTGTAAGAAATATGCCGTGGATTCGTGATAACTAGTTCGATAATTCCAGTCGATATGCTAAGGTGCCTTTACACTTTATTATCCGAACTGGTTTCTCTTTTAATCCGTATCAGCGCACCCTGCACATAGGTGATACCTTTAAATACTCCTGATTCCAGACTTAAAGCTGTAGGTCTTTCCTATGTTGGTTGCGTAGCTCCTTTGCCTACATTAAGTGCTCTTGGGGTGCCTTCGAGGTAGTTGTATTCTCGTCGTTTTCCTGTACCAGATCAAGGCCTAGTAACGGTCTTTTTCCGACCATAAATCCATAGTTGGGTCATCTGTACTTTCTTGCGTAGAGGCCTCGTATGGTGTTATTTGAGTACTATACTGGTAGTTGCTCCCGAAATTTAGTTGATAACCAATTCCATCTCCTGATTTGGGGCATACTGTAATTTCTTAGGAGTATATCGAGAAGGCTATCACTACTGGTATGTCCTTTATCTCCTTTGGTCACGTACTGGTCAATGTAGGATGAGATTGTTTTGGTGGACTTCTGATTCCGATATATTGTATAGCAGCATAAAATTTAACAGCCGTTCTCTGTTCTAGGGGTGCCTTCGCATGGTGTAGTATTGTCCCGCTATACTGAACAATATACTAAATCTTAGAAGCAGGATCCAGCTCAATTGCCGATCTCTAATGGAATTAGGCGATCTTCAATAAAATATAATCTCGATCATAGCAATAGATTGATCATGTGCATTAGTTTGCACCATCCTCATAAATTCATCTCGCCCAAGTCTACACCAATTTCTATTTGTCTTCCAAGTGAAATCATTTGCTAAAATTTTCTGTGGCAAAATCAAATATCATATCCTCATTTTAAATTGCAATGGAACCTTTGGCTAAAATTCCCCAATTTCTATCATGTTATCATTTCTAAGATCAGTACGTCAAGCATTCATATTAAAATCACACTCTCCCCAATCAATCTATTACCTCTATTGATCCACCATATCATTGTTCACATTAATCCACCAACGACTGTAGATTAACCAATCACTACTATTCAATTAGCGCTACCAATTTTATCAATTCATTATAATTCAACCAATACACCGACATTCCAATCATAACTCCCGATAGTTATCCAACTCCATTTCTTATTCATCACCTATCAAGATCTGACTGCTCATATTAGATTTCCAACAATCACTACTAATATATCTGGATCCAAATTCATTGTGCAAATCATCTCCCAAAAATCCAATATGACCTAATCGTCCAATTAGTTTAACAAAGTTTACCCATATATATATATCATAATTCAATCGATTCACCGAAAATTAACATCATGCACTGTTATGAATATCTAACAATTTCGTATTTCCATCATCACCTTTACGGGATCAATTCTCAATACTAATTTACCAACAATGACTAAAATCTAATTGAATCCACCAAGATGTATTCTATAATCCAACCAAGATTTATCTTCATATCCCAACAAGGATATACTTCTTTAATCCAACAATAACACATCCCAGTTTCGCACAAATATATTTCTATCATCCACAATAATAAATTTTTACTAATCCGAACACGATGTAATCTTATGAACCAACAATGAGGAAATCTAATAATCCAATTCCGCAATTATATAATCCCACAATCCAATCTTCAATAGTAATTTATTTCTATAATTCCATATCCCTAACTTCCATAATCCAACAAGTGTGTTCCTATAATCCAGTAGCCAACATTTAGTTCTACATCCAACAATAATCCAATATTCACTAATCAAGCATTTCTAATAATCCTACATCCCTCAATCCAATATCGACAACAATTTATTTCTAGAATTCGACATTCATTCGTCCAATACCCAATAATCCAATAGTAATATATGGTTACGATCCAATCATCCAGTATCCAACAATTATCTAATTATATGATCCCATATCCAACAATTCATTACTCCAGTATCCAACCAATAATTTAATTGTATAATCTAATATCCCCAAACAATGTGTTTCTAGCAATCCAATATCCAATAATTTTGTAATCCCTTAATCCGATATTCAACAATCGTGCTATCTTCTGTCAGGTGGCGTGCTATACACTTCACACATCTATGGCTATGTCAACAAGCTGCTACTGGGATATGAGTCTCTCAAAAGATGGGTTGAAAATTCTCGGCCCAGGTAGTCCATATCGGGGTGGTGGTTGTTGTGGTGTGCTTAGACAAGGTCCATGGGTAGATGGTGGATGGTATGTGGTGGTCCTTAAGCCTTGGCCTGATGTAATGGCAGATGTGGTTCCTGAGTACTGGGGTGTTTCAATTATTTGCCCCGGTGGCTCTCGGTATAACAGTAGTTCTAGATTGATCAGGGGTTGGCCCGATGAGATCTATTTCTGGGTTTCTTGTTGCTTCATCCTATGGCAATAGATCCCATCTTAGTCCCAATCCTTGTTCCTCATTTCCTTGATCTTTCATCCTTATTCGCCCCTGAAATCTTCGGAAAGCGTTACCACTGTTATTCCTGCTGCTCGATCTATGACCATTGCTAGGAAAGAGGATTAAATACTTTACACTGATTGCTGGGGACAAAAGGAGAAGCCATTCCCTTTGCTGATGTTTACCTTGACTTTAGTGGCTTTGCTGCAGGGAAAGGAATTTATTTTTCTCAAAAGGTGGGAGTATTTTGCGAACTGCCTGACTTGATTTGGGTAGAACAGATACAACAGTACATTGGATGTACTGCCTACAATTGGAACACGTCCACGAGTTGAGCCACTTTCTATGGTGTTTTTACCATAGTGCTCCTATAGTCCGAATGTAAAATTTCTTAGGAAGTAAAGGTCTCTCTTGGAAAGAAGGGAGTAGTAGTACCAACAATATTTGCAGATTCTTGTTTGGAAGAGATCAATGGTTGCACTCCTAGAATGCCACTGGTTGATGCCAATTTGTCCTCTGGTATTGCCTTACTCTCAACAGGAAAAATGGAGTTGAAGATTGTGTCTATCCAGATATGTTGTAAGTACTACAATATCCTGGTTGCTAGGTGGATATTGGAAAATTTGAGCAGGTACAAGGTGTGTGAGGAGGACGTCGGAGGTAGGGTCCTTTCTTTATTGCTTTGCTTTGTGGTGTAAGATAATTGGAATAATCTCGGACAACCGACCCTAGCCAAGATATCTGGGAGAAGTTGGGGCTACTTGTTGAAAATAAGATTTGACTAAACTCTCATCCTCCACTTCATGGCTCAAGCTCAATTCTCTCCTTTGAGAATCATGTACATATCTTGAGATGTGTGCTTCCATATATAAACTTCTACGAGTTCGGTTGGTGGAGAACTCATATCACGCACATTTGACGGTGCAAGGATATCGCTTTCCCAAGACTGCCCTTCATCATCTGGATTTGCGGGTGTTGACAATTTGTCAGAAGGTGCTGAGGCTTCAAAAACCCTTTTTGCAAAAGACCATGGAGCGCTCTGCTCTTTACCGCAAAGACCATGAATCCTCGAATGTATGATCTCTATTAGGCGTTCCGCTTCATCTCTATGAAAATGATTCTGTGTGATGATCTTCTCAATGTCAGCAAGTCCACTGCCATCACTTCGATTTCTGCAAACACTTTCCATTCTGCGGGGGAGGTGTTAAGAAATGGGTTGAGTCAGCTGTTGTACTCATAACATTTTAATTGACGAGTTCTTCTGTTGGTTGTACGAATTTCTTACTTCTTCAGCAGTGATCTGTGGTAGGGAAGGGGTATCATATTTATCTGGCAGAGGCTAACCCGAGGGTGAGTTGTTATGCCATACACAGTAAGCAAATAACACCAAGAAACAAAGAGATGCAAAAAGATCCAAATCCTATACTACCTGAGTCTATCGTGCTCACCACGCCGAGATCCCGTTCTCGAGACCGCCCAAATCCACGTGTTTGGGACCGCCGAGCTTGCCCACGAGTGCGAACCTACATCTATCACGGATCCACGAGCCTGTGCACGCCGAGGTCCGCTCGAGTCCACCCAAATCACATATTTGGGACTGCTCAGGGCTCATTCCTGAGTACGCCCAGGATTTCGCTCCTGGGTACGCCAGAGCTACAAGCTCGGAGTGCCACTGACCACTCGTCCGGGAAATCTGATATGCAGAAATGAGATAAGTCACATTTTCTTACATCGTCAGCCTTTATATGCTCTCTTTAAGTATAATTACTTTCTTTTGGAGGGTCGATTTAATTCATTTGGTGATACAGAGGAATAGATAAGGTGTTCTATGGGTATGGTCTACACTTATCCAAAACTGGAGAGTGAGTCCATGCCAGAATTCTACTCCATGCCTCTAGTCCAGGCACTATGATCTAAATCTTATATTGATACACCCATGCTAACATTTCGAATGACCTATCCTATGTTGAATGGCTAGCCTGACTGATCATTAACAGGAAATAACAGCATGGATCCTACAACGAGGCACACGATTCTCGGACAAAAGACTGGACCTAAACCTCCTGCAAAGAAATGGTTCTACGTTAGCAGGCTGTCACTTTAAGAAAAAGGTAAGCTTTTTAACATAATAATTTTGAAAGAGATTGGAAATAGAAATTGATGTGGAGGCACGGGTTACTAGAGTACTTACTGCCATATAGCAAGCGAGAAGGTATACTTATGTCCTGCGACAGTTTCTATTTTATTAGCGTGGCCCGAACCTATTGCTCTGATACCATCTGTGACGCCCGTGTCATTACCCTAGGGGTAATCACACTTAGGCACACGGATTACTATTCGTCTGTTCGGTAGAACACCGCTCCGACGAATAGCAAGCCATTATCAGAGTACGCAGCAGAACAATAAGGTGGAAACTGTTCTTTATTATGACAGTTAACCACGCAAGACTAAGGTTATTTACAAGCGGTAAATTACAAAACTGCCAAAAGAATTGGGACCAAGTCCCTTATCTTGCCTTCCTTGCACCCTCCAACTTCTAGTCGTCCCAACTGCTGGATAAAAATGCCCCTCTCACCCTGTTCCTCGCAGCCAGCGCTATAGCCTCCTGCGGCGTCTTTGGTACCTGCATGTCCTTCGTCCACTCGGGATACTTCCCGACCGGACTAGGATCTACAAAGGAGAATACTAACAAGGTTGAGTACAGATGTACTCAGCAAGCATTAATAGCAACATATGCATCGAATGACTCATCTCTGTCTGAATCACAAATTCTATCTCATCTCATTCATTCTGAAAATAAATCATTAAAACAATGGTGGCAAATTTTATACTGAAAACACTACTTGTCACTCGGAGAGAAGAAAGACCCCTGGTGGTTCCCGTAGACTCCAATCCAGGAGACTGGCATGAATTCATGATTTGTATAGCACTGCGCAGGCTTGTACCACTTTACCCACAGCTATTCTGAACTCTAAAAGAAACCAGTCCCAAAGATTTCCTTTGATGCGTTCAAGTTCGTAATACGTAACGCGTTTTCGTGTTACGTGATTAATTTCTCCACCCATTACGTTCCGTCGGTGCCGAACTAATCTTCACACCGAGTTCTGGTAATGTTAGTTGGGCCGGACTCACCTTCACCCAACACCCCCTTAGCGCATATAGCGCCTGCCCCCAATCTGGGGTATCTCAAACGCACTCACACCTATAACATACCCATGTGGAAAGCATAATCACGTAACAAGGTAACATTTTCGCCGAAACGGGAAAATGGTGGGCACTGATTTACGGCATCTGACCGAGTAAGAGTTTTGTTGGTCCTTATATTATAACCATATGTAAAGGGGTCCCACCTCTTACCACATCATCATTATCATCTTTTCTCTCATTCTCTTCCCCTGCCCTGGGCCCCCTTTACCAGCCATATCATAATATTATCACATTTTCCTTTCATCTTTCTCATCTCTTTCATAATCATCTCAATCATTTGATTTGGATTTTTGGAAACCATTTTGGATGCAATACGTATGATACAGCAATATACAGTTTACATTTAAAATAACTATATTGATGTTCAAGAGGATCGCTTGCCTTCAGAATTGCAGAAAAGATCGTCGTCAATGAAATATATACCAACTACACCTGCAGGCGTCGGCTCATCTACTGCAATTATACGACGGCGAGAATAATAAATAATTAGGCAAATACTTAGTGGTTTTATGTGATATTATGCGAATAAACTGCTAATGCAACTCCTATTGGTTAGTCAATTTTACTTTACAAATATTTTTCGAATCCCGGCCCAGTTAGCACTTTCCCACTAAAGTCGCTCTACGGTTTGCTATGCCTACACGAATTAGTCGGGTGCACGACACTAAGACTACCGACTCATCCTTAACAGGGTTGGTTCTAAGTAATTGAATAAATACCAGTTATGCCGATTTTCCTAATTTCTAAACTCAACTTCCTACGCACAATCACCAAATCAACTCATCACCTAAATCTTAAATTCCCTATTTCCCTAATCATCTACCCCTAATCACCTACCTTAATTACCTAACTACCCCCTTCCTATCCCTAACCCTCATCTCTCCCCATCTCTCTCCCTACCTCTCTCCTCCTTACCCCTTTCGGCCGACACCCTCACTCACCCCTGCCTCTCCTCTCATTCCTTCTTCTCCCAGGCGCCGCCCTCGGTTCTTCCGGTTCCCCGCGCAGCCCTCCGGCTCCTGCGCTGCCCTCCGGCTCTGCACTGGCTCCTCCTCCCTCGGCCCTGCCCCGGCTCATTGCTCTCCTTCCCTCGGCCCCAAGCCTCAGTGCCGCCTCCTCTTCCTTCTCCCCTCTGTCGCCCCGGCTCCAGATCTCTCTCTCCCTCTCGGCTAGCCCCTCCTGGCGCAGCTGCGGCCCCAAGCGCCACCGCTACCGAGTCCTCCCCTCAGCTCTCTCTCCCGGTCCGGCCCGGTGCTTGGCCTCCCGCTCCCGGTTCTCTCCTCAGGTCCCGAGCCCACTCCGGCTACCGCTACTGATTGGTTCTCCGTTCTAGCTTGATTTCAGATCGTTGATTTTGAGCAGATCTAGTTGAATCCATTACTAATGCTAGTTGATGATTATGTATGCATGTTCATGGTGACCAACTGGGGTGGTGGAGGCTACTGAAGGTAGATACTGGACTCGGTTTGCCACTGGGGTAAGTCCTCCTGATCTCCCTCTTCACCCCTCCTCCTAGTGCTCTGAGATGGTGCTGCACTGAAAGATGATGATGAACTGATCTGGTGGTATGTGTGATTGGCATGGATGAATGATGGTGAGGCTGTGGTGTGGTTGCTCCTTGTGCAGTGGGTAGTTCAACTTGGTGTGAGAATGGGGTTACCTCTTGATGAATCTGAGTTGAGAGAAGAGGGTGGCGATCTTTGGTATTGTCCGGTGCTCCCTCTTCTTCTCGCCTCCCGCTCCTCGATTCCATGGATGCGGTTCTTTGGCCCGTGGTTCTCCCTCCTGGTGCCAACTTGGACACCCTTGGCCTTGTGGTATTGCCATCTTGTCCTCCTCCTTCGGCTGGATGGATGGGGATCTGGAGTTGTGTTTGGCTGTGAGTTTGCTTGAGCTTTTGCTCCTGCCTTGCTCTTGGCAGTGGGGTGCAGCCTTGTGTTCTGGCTTTGTGTGGGGGGATGCATCTCGGCTGGGAGGTCTTGGCCTTGTGTTTTGGCTTTGCATTGCTTTGGTTTGAGGGGCTTGTCTGAGCTGGGTTTGTGTTGGCTCTGGGGCTGGCTGGTGCTGGCTGCGAAGGGGGTGCACTTCAGCTGGGGGAGTGAACCTGGCTGCCTGCCTTGCCTGGGCTGGTTAATGACCACTATGCCCTTGTGCTCATCTGAATGGCTTCACAAGATATTTTTGGGCTGAGGGCAATTGGGTCAATTGACGGGCAAATCACTATGTGAGGGATTTTCTGCAGTCGAGGCAATCTGATATTCGTAGGTGTTGGATTCGAAAATGCCGAATGATGAAACCTACGGAAATAAGACGGCGCCGATTACTTGGGTTGGTCTAGGTATCGCGGGTATCCAGGTGCCGACTAGTCTGGGTTAGCCTAGGTGACTTGAGAACCAAGATGCCGGTTAACCCAGGTCAGTGTGGGTAGTCTCGGTACTCAGGGTGCCAACTAACCTAGGTTGATCTGGGAACCGCGATGATTCCTACGGTACTCTGACGGCAAACTACTTTATTCTAACTTTATTCTATAGTTTTTGAACTGCTAATAGCCTTATGGTTGATTGGCGGACAATGGAGCTGGGAATGGTGTTTCGGATTGGGTCGAGGAAGACGGTTTGATTGGACGGCGATGAACGAACAATGCTTCAAGGAAGACTTCAGCGATATGCAATGCAATACAAGATTTTAATTTAATCTTTTTGTAATGTACTCAAAGTTGTAAAACATGATATGTTCTGATGTAATAAATTCTTGTATTACTTGAGTTTAGAAAATTTTTACTTACTGCTAACCAGCTATTAATATTAATTAGGTTAGTCTGATTTTCCGGGTTCTCACAGTATACCGCCCCGTGCTAGCAGCTCCGCCCATGCTCGCATGGGCTCTCTAAGAATTTATTGCCTCAGACGGCAAGCTCGTCTGAATGCAGAGTCTCGTAGTTCAGTTCGTGCTTTGTTGAAAGCTTGAGCCTAGATGGTTCATGGCAGCCATTTGCATTGCATGCATGGTGATAGCTTGATACTACTAAATCACTATGGGTTTAGGGAAAGCTTTCGATTTGTTTAATTCGCTGTCGAAAGTTCCCAGCAATGTAAAAGATGATTGGCCGATATATTCCATTTTCGACGGCACAGCACTGAAATTGCATACATTAATTGTTTGTTTTTGCTATAGTACGCGTTGCCAGATTCAGTTTCATCTAATTTACTAGAACAAAACTACCCCTTCTTAATTAACTCCAGTAGTTTTTCTTTAAGATTTGTAACTTTTTCCTGTAAGAGGAGTACTGAAGCAAGCCCGAAAACCTTATGTTTTACCACTGGGTTATGTAAACGGTCAGTGTACTGTAGCCCCACGCATATATATATATATATATATATATATATAGCAAGTGGGATTAATTCCTAGAGACTTGTCTGGTGATCGAGCATGCATGCACTTTGAATCAGGGTTTTTGTAACCGGATTTTTTTAGGGGGTGGCCGGTAAAAGCGAAAAACTTTGGCTGATTTTCTTGTGATTTTTTTGATTTTAAATTTTAAAAAATTAAATTCAATCAAAATCCAAGCAGAATTGAATTTATTTTGACAAAATTTATCCAAACCAAAATTTTTGGGACCGATTTGTATTTCTACCCGGAGTGGCCGGTAGAATCGGTATGGCTGATTTTTGACCGATAAAAAAAAATCCCTGCTTTGAATAAGCCTTTTACCCTCATTGGCTGACATTTGGTCCTAGGAAGGTCAGTAGACCTCACTGCATTTTTTGCACTTAAGCTCTTCAATATTATAGAGATATTGACGTAAACACACACACACACACACTCTCTCTCTACGTATATACACACACACTGGATACACACACTATCCAGCACAGCTGATGAGACAATGATATCACCCCTAGATATCATGGTCTCTATAGTGCAATGAAAGAGGCCGGGGTAGAGTGAATAATGCAAATGGAAGAAAGATTGCTTAGTATATATGTAACACTATACACATGTTGTGAGTTGGCAAATTGTATCGATGTGTCACTAACACATGCATGCGTGTAGGAAGCCTTGTCATCGGTGTGCCACTAGGCATTTCATTTGTCAACAACAATACATCTCTCATGAATAATGATCATGAGTTCCAAATAAGCATGCACATATACATCGATCGACCCACACAAACTAGTGTACATACATATATGTAATCCACGGTACATGAGATTTATTCGACAAACATGTGGCACATGTATATGAGGAAGCAATTGATCGATCGATCGATCGATCGATCTTGAAGTAGCTCGCAGTGTATTCGTCGATCTTAGTTAGTTAGTTAGTTTGGTATATCCTTGAAGTGAGGCTTAGCCATGGTGGGAGAAGGGTCATAGCTCCCGTAGTCGTTCGTCTTCACCTGCCTGAGAATCCTTTCGTGGGCCACCACAAACACTTCCTCGTCTTCCTGCTGCTGCTGCATGGATTCAGACGTCTCCTGCGGTGCATTATCCATGCACGAGCAATACAACATTAGCTAGCTAACACTTTTCATATGTATATTGTGCAGTTATGGTAGTTTAGATTATATTTGATCTTGTAAATATTCTGTAACCATATCAATTGTAATCATACCCATACCAGTTGTAATCCTCCAGGCTGATTACTGTTCGTAATCTGTCAAATTTAAATATATACGGGCAAGGCCGGCAGCCTATCGGCGTGCGGCACATCTTCCTCCTATATATACCTTCTATACTCGTTTACAACAAGAGCACTAATCAATTAGCAGTACATGCATGGAAGAGTAACAAATTAATTATAAGTAACCACAAATCTCTCTCTCTCTCTACCCTAAGTGACTACAAATCGATAACCATGCATTTAATGGGGTGTGTGTGTGTGTATATATATATATATATATATATATATATATATATATGATAGCTATACTAAGTATATATATCTAGAAGGGCACACATACACATGCATTATGCATGTATATGCGCAATAATATTGATGTGCTCATTCGATCCTATACATAAATTAAGGTGTAGATCTGGTTGTGTGCCTGCAGTACGTAGCCAGATGACACCGAAGACTTGATTCGAATGGTTTGTGCTAACTTGTCAAACAAAATTGATTGTCCTATAGGAATTCAGAGAATGTATAGAAAAAACCGTCTTCCAGTTGAAAAAACTTGCATCTTATGCGCGCCTAATCAACGTGTGCTGCATGTTCTATTGCCGTAGTGCTAGCTCTTGAGATCAAGAGGAGAGATGGAATAAATGGGAGAGGAAATTAAAGAATTAGTTTATCCCATACTTGGAGGCATAACATCAATATATTCCTCCAAAAATTTCACATTAGTTCATTATTTTACGTCGCAATGGCAGAAGAACACATGTTGATCGACGAATAGAATGACGCGACAAAAAATGTGAAAAGTATATAACATCAGCAGGGGAGTCATCTATATACCATGGATCCTACTTGATCTTTGTTCAACAACTTCCTCTGCCCTCCTGCATCAACAAACTCCAAAAAATCACAACAGATCAGACTGAAAATTAACAAAGCTATACTCATATAGAGATAGCTAGAGCTAACCTGCCATGGAGGACAGGAGGAGCGACGCGAAGACGAAAGCGAAGAGAAAGCTTGACTTCTTGGGCTCCATGGCGCCGGCCGGGCAAGGAGCATGCAGCTAGCTAGCGTTTCCTCAGCTTGAAGAGAGAGGGAAGAGAAAAGAGACGAAGCAGCAACAGCAGATATGGCCGGAGATAGAGGAGCCTTTCCTTGGTTTGGACACAAAGGAACCTGCAGATGTGAGTTGTCTGCATGCAAGAACAAAATGGATTGCTGCGCATTATTATTATTTCTCTGGGATATGATGGGGATGTGAATCTCAGTGGAGTTCCTCCCTCCCCGCCTCCTCCTGCAGGTGTGGTGTTTATTAAAATCAAAAGGCAGATTAAAGGGATTGGCCGGAGCTTTCCCTATGGAATTTTGAGGGCCTTGTCATCATTAGACTTGCTGGTGCAGCCTGTTTAACTAGCCCCAAAAGCTAAAGCAACTGGCTTGTACGACTACCATGCAAGTAGTCCCCAAAGTATATATATTAAATAATCTACACTGATGTATACCATCTATGCATGCTTGGAGTGCAATAATGATATATATTTTGTTTTTTTTTAAAAAAAATCTCATGAACCAATCCAATTTGTGATCACTGGTTAATTGTTCATCACTCTTGTGTTGGTAGGTGCCACAAGATATTAGAATAACTTAGGTAAGTATGAAGCTATTTTGTGTTTGCATGCATGTATATAGTTGGACAAGAGTGGTCATTGGTCAGAGATCTGCATGCAGGGGGTGTTAATTTGATGATGGCCATACATGCATGGGACAAACCATGCATGGAAACATGGTGAGCACCAACAGTTTACTTGACTCTTTGAGGTAGAAACTATGATGAGCTGAGGGTTAAAAGCCTGACTAATTACTTTTCTGGCATGCAGGAGTAGAATTATGGTATCTCTAATTTAATTATATTTTTCACTGCATACTCTTGCTATAGTACTACTTTTTAGTTAGATATATAGGATAGTATAAATTAATTTGGGAGTGCACGCAATTATATGTGCTGTGGAGGGCACTAGTACTGTAATAAAACTATTCAGCTATTTAATAGTCAACATTATGGGCTATCACATAAAATAATCGAATAGAAAGACTTTACATAAACAACATGATCAAAGGAGGCTATCAAAAGAGATGCTTGCCTTGTTAGTGTGGAACTGCTTTATTGTTTCAGAATATTGTGTTCTCTAATTAGATTAGGGGCAGTCAGTAGACAAGGACAACTGGAGCTAACTAGCTAGTGGAGAATAAAGAGACCAAGCATGCATGAAGCTTTCCTCTTTAAACATGACTAAAATCTATTGTCTAGTTTAATATAGTGCTAAAGCTAATTAGCTTAATCTCTCTTTTAATTAGTTCGTGTTGAAATTACAGCGACTGGGAGAAACTGCAGTCATCCTATGTATATATGCTAATGTTGCTAGGTACGTACGTGTACATACATGCATAATGTGTAGAGTAATATATTTGGAGGATCGTCATACGAAGAAATGCTTGCTTGAGGAAGGGGGAAATCTTTTCTAGCTAGTGATCACATGCATGTATATGTACATATTCAACTGGCGGAATGATTCAGATGAAAGGATACCCGGCCGGTCTCTGTGGATGATGACCTGTCTGTCCGTTCGATCAGAGATATATTATGCTATCAACGTTGTTCGTCATGGACAACGAGAATAATGTTGTCGTTCTTTGAACGGCAAGGCTGTACTTTT
This sequence comes from Hsuehochloa calcarea, assembly GCA_036346395.1. Taxonomy (NCBI): domain Eukaryota; kingdom Viridiplantae; phylum Streptophyta; class Magnoliopsida; order Poales; family Poaceae; genus Hsuehochloa; species Hsuehochloa calcarea. The sequence goes on from CM070603.1 coordinate 53,461,357, forward strand.
TTGCGCAATCATTAATTCGTCCTATTAATTCCGGCCGATATAACATCAAACACTCAGGTGATTAATTTGTTTGTGAATTAAGATCGCGCCGGCCACTTTACGTTCGTTAGCAGCGCTAGCGTATTCAATGTAACAGCGAAACAGCAATTAATTCCGGCCGATATAATTAACATCAAACCCTCAGGTGATTAATTTGTTTGTGAATAGAACCGAGTGCTAGTATCGAGGAAAGATAGACAAATACTAGTATCGAGGATAAATACAAAAACATATGACAATCAGATCATCCCCATAATCTCTAACGCTACATGGCTATCTACAACCCGTAGCCTTCAGGGAACTACTCATGCATCATCACGGTGAATAAGTACTATCATAGTATTATAAAGAGGAAATTTTGTGTATATACCACACTGAGACTTTCCATTTTGTGTGTAAGTTATCCTTAAACAGTTAAACACATATTTTTGTGTGCCATTGGAACATCGAACTTGCTTTTTCATGCCATTTTTGACTGGTTGAGGTGGTTAATTAGCACTTAGCAGTGGAAGGCACAGTTCAAATGACGTATTTGCCCTCAACATGGATTTTTTGTGTGTATGCCATTGCATGCTGGAAACACAAATGAATGGAATTCCCCAACGGAGGAAGTGGATCTTCATAGATCCATACCAAGCAAGCAAGTACCTATAGCATTAAAACGTAATATATGTCAAATTTGTAGTGTTGCAAAACACAACAAATAGGAATGGGATTTTTTTTCTTCTTAATTCTTTCCTCCCTATGTATTTTTGCACTTCCTCCACTCCATTTATAGGATGAGTAGTGAATGGTCGAAAAAAACATAACTAAAGTGCATCGAATACAAACTAGTGTGTGTCGTACGGGCGGCCCACCGCCCCAACGATCAGGCGAAGACGTCAAAGAGGCCCCCGAAGGCCTGACTAGGGCCCCTGGAGGGCACGAAACATGCCTCCAGGGAGGTCATGAAGGGCGCGCGAAGGCCACCAAAAGGCCGGGGGTCGGAGGGCCAACTAGAGGCCCTCGGAGGGCACCAAACATACCTTCAGGGGAGCCCCAAATGGCGCCCGAAGGCCACCGGAAGGCTCCCAAGGGCCACAGGTGGAGCTAGGGATGGCAATCGGGCATGGCGGGTACGGGTAGTGCTCACCATACCCATGCCTGCGGCCCCAATTTCCCCCCACGGGCATGCCCGCGAAGGACAATGGGCGAAGAACCTCGCCCATGCCCGTCGCCCGTGGGCATGCCTGTTTACCCGCGAATAATGCACCGCTGCCCGTGGGTACCCATCACCCACGGGCATACTCATAGTCATCACACCCAAACAATGCATACATCAAGTTCATTTCAATTCACATCAATAGTTAGAATTGGTGAAAATTGTGAGATCATCAAGCTAGTGAAATGATATGAATATAAAGCGTAAGATAAGTAAAAAAGATATATAAACTTAACAACATATTTCAATTTGACACACACACACACTGACACACATCAATTTGACCTCAACTCCCCGGTCTCACCGACAAACAAATTTCACAGCCCAACAACATATTTCAATTTGACACACACACTGACTGACACATATTTCAATTCTGAGTAACAACTCCTAAAATAAAAAAGAGCACAAGATAAATTCACACACACTGACTGACACATATAGCTGCATCAGTACATAACAGATCAGTGAGTTGAATCCGATGAGCTCTTGACGAAGATTGAAATGAGCTCCACAAAGTCCTGACTGACTGACTGACCACATATAGCTGCATCGGTACTGACTGACTGACGAAGATTGAAATGAGCTCCACAAAGTCCACAAAAAGCAGCGTATCATGCTAAACAGGATTCTGACGTTGGAACAAATGCACCAAATTCTGTGTATTTAGTTTGAACAAAATTATCTGACAGTTCGGTTGAGCTCCCACACATTAACTAGGAGGAATTTACATTCAACTGAAACTATCTTTCCTGTGATGTATCAATGAGAAATGAAAGAGGAAAACAGGATAAAGCTGATCTACACTGAACATATCTATAAAAAACTACAAACTTCTGCCCCTGCGACAAACAACGACAAACAACCACTGATGTATAACACTGGTCCATGCACAATTCAGAAGAACACCAACCGTGTGATGCCGTATACCAAGTAAACAAGCATTGGACCAACAGAGGTGGATGCACCTAAGCTTTTCTTGAGGCCATGTGAGGTGTGCCAATGCTGCTGTTCTGGATCACAAAAAAGCTCAAACCAGTCACTAATGCACCGGCAAGCCATAATTCGAATAACCTAATCAGACCTGAGTTCAGGAGGAGGCCGAGCGGGGGACGGCCGGGAGGAGGGGGATAGTCGGGAGGGGGACGGCCGGGAGGAGGGCGACCAGGCGGGAGTGGGACGGCCGGGAGGAGATCTGGAGGGCGACGACCGAGAGGGCGATGGGAGGGCGGCCGGGAGGAGGGTCGGCCGGGAGGTGGGGGACACCGGAGAGGTGGACGACCGGAGGGGCCGGGAGGAGATCCGGAGGGGGACGATCGGGGTGAGGAGGCCGGCCGGGAGGAGATCTGGAGGGCGACGGCCGAGAGGGCGATGGGAGGGCGGCCGGGAGGAGATTTGGAGGGCGACGGCCGAGAGGGTGATGGGAGGGCGGCCGGGAGGAGATCTGGAGGGCGACGGCCAAGAGGGCGATGGGAGCCGGGGACTGCGAGGGAGACTGGGAGGCGGCTGATGGGCGTGGGAGAGACGGTGGGAGGTGGGAGATTGGAGTGTGGAGGCGCTGGGTTGGGAGTTAAGTTAGGGTTTTGTTTTTATATGGTGAGGATATCTACGGTCCCACCTGTCAGTGTTTATGATGGGTAAATGGGCGAAGAGGGTACGGGTGGAGCTTACCCATACCCGCGCCCGTTTACCCGATGGGTAAGTTTTTGTGTCCGTTTTTATACCCGTGGGCAAAGAAAGACGCCCATACCCAGCTCCATTAGGGTATTCACCCGCGGGCATACGGGTAATCGGGCACAATTGCCATCCCTAGGTGGAGCACATGCTCTACCCCCGAAGCGTACCTTTGGGGGAGGGGGTGTCGAAGGACGCATGAAGTCCCCAGGATCCCTGCCCAGGGCCACCTACTGAGCACCGAAGGGCGCCCAGGGCCCCTCGGTCCGGGGGCACCCCACAACGTGCGAAGGGGAAGAGGTATCGGTGGATCACGCGTATCAACTAGGAAGATCAGGGCCAAGAGGGCCCACCATGGACCAAATGCTACGCATGGAAGAAGGAAAACCCACTGCAGCCCCTACAAGCGTGGGGTCTTTTTAGGGGTAGAACCGTAATCCCGTGTACCCTGGTCGGAAGGCTATAAATAGCCACCTCCCCCATGTATTCGAGGAGGATTTTTTCAAGACAATTAATACATATTAACTTCTCTCTTAGCATCGGTCCCCTCTCCCGAGGATCCCTTGGTTCCCCTCATGGTAACCGGGGCCCCTCTTTCTATACTCTCTGGTCTCATTGGTACGACAATGTGCCATAGATATTTTATTTGCATTAGAGGAAGTAGATATTTTCGCCGCCAATGATGTATGTTCAACAAACACCACAAGCATCCTCAAGTGGGTCGTACATGCTATAATATGTGAGTTTTGTTAGAGGTGGGGGTTATGTGAAACATTGTGACCATAAAAACACACGGTTATATGTTACATTAGAAACATAGGATTTTGTGAAATTTACCCCCTTTTCTAGCCTAAGCTTCTCCCGTGCTTGAACTTATCTCGAAGACCCATTAGGATGTTGGAATTGAGCTAAGAATTCAAGAATTAGAATTGTATCTCATGAATTTAGCTCTTTGGATAGACAAGGAATTGTAATTGGATTTGGGGCCCAATTCCTCATGTTTTGGGGGACAACTAGGAGGGCCCATCTTGAATTCAGAGCTCCCAGCCTCTTTTTTGGGTGAAGTTGGGCTCCGTTCAAAGGCTGAGAATGTGGAATTTTTTAAAATAATCATTTTTATTCTGAAATACACTAATATACCTCTTTTTATTTTACAAAAAATAATCCTCTGTCGCTCGACCGTTGGGTGACATGGCTCTAGTCGCTCAACCATTGCGCGATTGCTCGAAGCCGCCCAACAGTCGAGCGACAGGTGGAGTAGTCGCCTAGTGGTTGAGCGACCTGGGATAGTCACTTAACGGTTGGGCGACTACTATGTGTCACTCGACCGGCTTGGCACCAGGTATATTAACGTGCCGCTCAATCATTGGGTCACTACTTCCTGTCAAATCGTCCAACGATTGAGCGACTAAACGGTTGTATAGAAAAGCACCCTCACGGTCTCTTTAGCCATTTCTCTCGAGAGAGAACGAGAGGAGCTCGGGAGAGGAGAAAAGGAGAGGGAGAGAAGGAGATGGGAAAAGGTCAGGAGAGAGGGAGAAGCAGAGGAGAAGAGAGAACAAGGGGGGAGCAGAGGAGCTCAGGAAAGGGAGAGAAGGTGTGGAGAGGAACTCAGGAGGTAAGAGAGAAAGAAGAAGAAAGCTCGCTGATAAGGAGAGAAGGTCTTCGCGTGAAGGTAATAATCTCATCCATTCTTGTTCTCATCCGAATGTAGCCAACGTATCGCTACTTATTAGTTTGTATTTCATGAATGTATGTTGACAAATGGCTAGTTACATTGTTCAAAATATTTAAAGTGAGAAATTAGTCATGTCGGAGCCCACAAGATTAAAAGTGCATTACGGTGTTGGTACGATTCATGAAGGTCCATACGGTGTTGACCTGAGTGGCTTCCCGCAAGTCAGTATGGTACACCCGAACGCAGAGAATGCTCGAATAGGAGATGTCCTACGCTGGCTCACCTGCAGCTTCTCCTTGGACCCTAAGGTGTGCAATGTCGTCCTACATGAGCTTTGGAGTCACTCTGCCACACACATTTAGTGAGAGTTGAGCAGACTAATGCGCACGGTTGCATAGAAGGGCTTTGTGGAAGGTTGTCGGTGCCGTGGATACGAGTGCGTGCTACTCATGCAAGCATGTCCGAAGGGAGTCCAACGAGGCCCTACCGACGACTATCGTCTGATTGGTGCGTGCAGCTCGGGCGCGCAGGCAGAAGAGGAAGATCGTCTAATTCATGAAGAGGACGCGGCGGCTGATGTTGCGGAGACAGAAGAGGAAGATCGTTCAGTTCATGAAGAGGACACGGTGGCTGATGTTGTGGAGCTAGAAGAGGAAGATCGCACATCGCACGCTAAGCCCACTGGATAGACGGATGTAGCGGAGCATGTCGACAACATAGTGTGTCAGATGGAGATCAATGACTTCGCGGCCTGGGCTGAGGAGGAAGCTTTAGAAGAGGATGACGATGACTCTTCCGACAATGACTCTTCCGATCAAGAGGAAGGTCCCATCTCGCATGAATGGAATACGTCTTCTCCCCGCCCGCTCCTCCAACCTTGTGCATGTCCTCCCGCGTCGGCCACCTCAACCTCCTTCTCTCTCTACCCCACCTCCTCCCCGACCACCTCCTTCTCCCTCTACCCCGCGGCAGCCACCTCCTCCCCAGCAACCTCCTTCTCCCTCTACTCCACCTCCTCCTCCCTCTACCCCACTCCTCCCCGGCCACCTCCTCCCCAGCTACCTTCTTATCCCTCTACCCCACACTGGACACCTCCTCCCCAGCTACCTCCTTGCTGCTGCTTCAGATTGCGGATGGATTCATGGTTGACAACTCTTGTTGCTGCTTCAGATTTCAGCCTCCCACCTCCCCGGTCAGTGTGTTTGTACATGAACCGATTGGTGATTAGAATGTATGGCAATGATTCATGGCAGTTTTTTCTTGAACCGATTGATTATGGTATTGCTTGTTATTTTCTTCCATGAATCCATGAAAATGATGAATTGTGTTTGCTACTGCTTGTTTGCTTGAAGTTCAATCAGACAAGAACATTAGTGTGTTTTGGATGATTATGCTTTGTGCTAGTTACTAGTAGGAAGTTTTCGCTGTTGGATGCAATTATCATTATTACTTGTTTGCTTGAAGTTCAAGTTCCTCCAGAGCATTTTATTTTATTTATATATGTAGATGCATGGTATGAACTCATGTCATAAGATGGAGCCGGTGCTTGGCCAAACAATGATTTAGTGCTTGTGGTGGAGATTTGATATGTTGATAATATTAAAATGGCCTTCTTTGACCGTAAAAATAGCAACTAGGGCATTTTAGTTTATTTAGGCACAAGCTGATATATGTAATTATGTTCTGTGTTTTGATCTCTTGCTAGGGCACGCATGACAACTTGTTGTTGATAGTTACAAATCAAATTACCTTGACAATTCTCACCCACTGAGATTGGTGAGTTTGGTGTGACATTGAATTTGCTTGTTTGTTGTATTATGGAATTGGCTATATTAATCTTTCCTTTTTTGGGGGTACGTGTGAGAGTGGGGGTGTCTAACACTGCCAATGTCGGTCCCAAGCCCGTAAAAAAGTGGAGGGAGCATGACTTATTCAAAGTTTGTAATAAACAAACAACATTGCGATAATTGTTAATTGTGATAATTATCGTTACTTGCGTTAATTGTTGTTAATCCTGGTAGTTGTCATAAATTGCGGTGGTTGTACAGGTTAATTGTGGTTTATGACGCTAATTATGCTAAATTGTGGTATATTACGATAGTCAACGTCAAATGCGACCAGTTGTCCTAATTACGGTAGTCGACATTAATTATCGTTAAATATCGTCAATTGCGGTAGTTATCGTCAATTGTATTAGTTGTTCATTGTCTTTAAATGCTTTTAATTATCGTCAACTATTGTTAGTTTGTGTTAAATGTTGTTAATTGCGTTAAACGACATCAAATAAGCCGTTACTATCCTCATGGACATTTCAGATAGTAACGGCCAAACAGCCAAACACCAAATTTCTTCAGCCCAGCCGTTGAGTCCACAGCCAAAAACTGCTTTTCAGGAAAGCCCCGCCGTTCCAATTGGCCCCCTAATATCTTCACTTCCATCCTCAATTACCGATACATACGAGCACTACAAGTTTCTGTGCCTGCACCTCAACGATGTTTTTAAGTTCCTTGCTATTTATAGCACATGAACTTCATGGCGGTGAACATCAAAACAGGCTCGGAGAAGCTCTTCTTTAATGAGCTCAGTTTACTTAATGATCTTTATGACTCCAACAGTGGGAATGCTGCTACTTCCTGTGAAATTGCTGATGGAAACTCTGCTGGTAAGCTCCTTTGCTAACAATGTTCCTTCTTTCTTATCTTGGATTTTCTACACTGTACGTTGTGTAATGGACTTTAGCTTTTGATTATGCATTGATTCAAAGCTTCACCAATGACACCAGCTAACATATGCTTATTTCATTCAGAACCACCAAGTTTCTCATTTTGTATTGCTGCAATTGGATTTTCTATTGCCAAACTTGCTGGTGAATAATTTATGCTCAAAAGTTGGAAGGAGAAAGCTGGTAGAAAACAGGATTAAGGACCCTGCTTTGAGTTGTATGTTAGATTTACAATTTCGGGATCTCTATACACTATTCAATTGGGGCAAACATCATTCTTACCCCCTTCAAAGAGCATAGAATCTGGGTGCAGAATATTTTACTAATTGTTAAATCGGTGACATGGAATAGACAAAAAAAAGGAATACTAAAAACAGACACTTCAGTTTGCTGAAATCTTCAATATAAGTGGTTGTGTTTTGCTATATTGTGACTCTTGAAGCTAGTAGTATTTTTTAAAGCTCTTCTCCAAATATCTAAACAAATGTACTAATTAGGACTGTTGTGCAGTGGCTAGTGCTGTAAAAATTCCACTATAAAGATTTTATATGCTGCTATTATACCAAACTCGTGATGTTTGCCAATGTCGTTGGCTGCATTAGTGACATCACTTATTTGAGGGCTTTGTTGTGCTGCATTCCTGACCTCCTAATGTACATGGTATACTCCTGAATCCTGGTCACTATAATACAAAAAAAAAACAAGAGATGGTGCTACACTCCTTCGGAATCAGAGCAGCGCTCTATCGTTCAATGGCAGCAGCAGTTAGATAATCTAATAAACCCCCCAAAAATTAATTATATACGTGTCGCTGCCAACAGAACAAATACTACTCAAATTTGAGTGAGTCCTCGAAAAAATATGGGGAGAATGATATACCTTTCAAATAACGCAGCCATTAGTATTTTCTGTTCAGCATATTATTGTATACACGTGCATATGAGTTGCATTTGAATCCTCAGAGAATGACCGCTGTTTGTTGCTGTCCAGGTCAAATAAGAAAATTTTTAGTTTTAAACAAGAACACATCTTTGCTATTGTAGTTAACTAAACAACAGTTCCTCACCAAAAAAAAGGATGCATTAATACCTGTCACGAGATGAGGATATCTGAGACATGGTAGAACTTAAACCAATCCTTGCCTACATCTTTTCTGCAATTCTCGTTCAGTGTAGTGCTACAGCCAGTGACAGTCAACTCCTTCAATGCTATCAAGGATTGCTAACCTTCTGGCATTGAGACCAACTTTGGACATCAGCTTATCTCCAAAGATTCTAGCGTTAGAAGTTCACCAAGCCATTCTGGAAGGGCCTCCAACTTAGCGCAGTTCAGAATCCTCAAGTTCCGCAGGGTAGTAAGGTACCAAATGGCGTCTGGCGAAACATGTACCGTCTCACAGTACTCGATCACTAGGTCCTCGAGTTTTGGTATGTTCTGCAACAATTTCCACTCATTGGAAGAAACATGACAATTTCTAATTCACAGTCTCCTCAGAAGTGATGCCGTTGTCGAAGATGACGGCCTGAACATGCTCCTGACTGATAACATCTCTCTACTGTTGGACACTGATAAATATGCTATGGCATCTGGGAGCTTTGGACATCCTGTTGCGGTAACAATTTTAAGAACAGGAAACATGAATACTTCTTGTTGAATATCTTTACTATCCATTGGCAATGAAGTTGACTGGAACTCCAAGTCAGGCATGTCTTCAAAATGGAATTCCTTCAATGACTAGTACAATGTGCTTTTCTCTCCTTTCTCAAGTATTTCAAAGCACATGCTATGGACTCCGATCATGTAGCAGAGCTGAAGAGATTGCAGATAGGAAATATGCCCAAGGGGTGGGAGGCAGCTACAGTTCAGGATGTTGCTTAAACTTACGGAGACAAGATTTGGAAGCATGACTCCATGCTCTTCATCATCCAATAGGGAAATTTAGTGCCCGTGTAGCCATCTATTTCAAGGACCTCAAGGTTTTCAAGCGGCACAAGAACTTCAAGAAATGTTTCAACATTCTTAGGATCATCAAGGAACAAAAACTGGTCCATGACAAGGCCAAGTTGCTCAGTTTTCTCTTGTTCCTCAGGTTTGCTCTCGTGGCATCAGACGCCAGATCCTTCTCGTGTGACCGGCACTTGATCCTAAGCTCACCTGTTAGAAGATTTAGGTCTTTTAGCTCTACAATACTGCTATATCTGTCACCTGTAATGAGTAAGGAGAATGTTTCAAGTTTAGCCCATTGCCCAAATCCATGGGGTAGTCTCTCCAAAGATCAGCATTGGTCATTTCTTAGGTGCTTCAGATTGGTGATGCTTGTCATGCCATCAGGTAACTTGGCCAGCTCTTCACACCCAACAAGGTTCATACTCTCCAACATCATGAGCTTTGTTATAGACTCAGGTAGTTTGCGAAGACTCCAACAATGGAACAAGATTAGGATCTTTAAACCACGAAGATTGCCAATAGATTCGGGCAATTCCTCCAGACCAATATTCCATGAGAGATCTAAATTTTGCAAGTTTGGTAGGTGGCTGGTTTCTATGGGCAGTGCCAAATTGCTTGAGTGATGTGATAAAATGAGAGTCTAAAGTTCTTGAAGGCCACAAATAGATCCAGGTAATTCTAACAGACTACTGCAGCGAGACAGATCTAGAGTATGCAATCTTGTAATGCAGCCTATTGAGTTTGGGATTACCTCAAGATCATTGCATTGTGATAAATTCAGGTGCAACAAATTTGAAGGCTGCCAATAATTTTGGGCAATACTTGAAGAATGCCACATTGTGAAAGATTCAAGAAGTGCAAATTTTGCAGGCTGCATATAGTGTCAGGTAGAGTCTCAAGGTTGCCACGCCCTTTAAAATTCATGGACTGCAAACTTTGGAGTTTACCAATGGATCTAGGTAATGTCTCAAGGAAATTGCAAAACGACATATTCAGAATTTCCAGGTTTTGAAGAGACCCTATGGAATCTGTAAGATACGAAAGTTACAAGCTGAAAGATTCAAGGTCTCTAGATTATCAAGGTGGCATATTGACGTGGGAAGCACATAAAGGTTGTTGCAGTTGGATAAATGAAGTGTTTGCAAATTGTGGAGGCTACTGATGTAATTGGGCAGAGTTCTAATAAGGGATGAAGAAATATCCAAGTACATCAAGTGTTTCAATTTACCAACCGATTGGGGGAGCTCCCTAATTGGGCTGCCTTGCAAATCTAGTACTTGCAGACACCTGGAATGAAGAAATAACTTAATGTCAAGAGCACAACCACTGGAATGGAATGCACGGACTTTGCGAAATATGCTCCAGAGAACTTCGGGCACACCCATGTCATTAGCCAGTGATGCATAGCGGCATGCTTCAGGGCATCCATTGACTTGCTTAAATTTATAATTGATGGTCTAAACTTCATCCCCTGCAACAGATTGAGCAAGGTCATGCACCAAGTGATGAATCTGGTACTGAACATTGCCATTTTCCTCTAATTCTTTCTTCAATAAATCATGATCTTCTACTTCTTGAAGGAAAGACATCCACAGTAAGTGCTCGAAACAGTCATTCGCTTTATTAGAGACCAGTTGGCAACTGTACTTTGCAGGTTCAACAAAACCAAGAGCAACCAATTGCTGAATAAGCTTGTCCCTATCAATCTCATGGTTTCTCGGAAACACCGAACAATATGCGAAGCACTGCAGTGCTTCAGACTAGGCGGCATTTGGTCATAGCTAAGTTTGAGAGACGGCAAGATTATGGTCCTGTTTGTTTAGGTTTTTGTGTGGTTTAAAAGCAAAAAAGTCTAAGCCTAAACAAGAGGTGACTTTTTTATATAGCTTATAAATTTTTTACCTATTTTAAACCTAAAAGCCATAAGCCAGGAAAGTGGTACTTTTTTTTTTTTTGTGGAATGAAATATCCTTTGCCACTAAACTTTGTTAAAATTACCCTCAAAATGCCATTTGTATATAAATATGAACACACTTGTTTTTTTCTCTCTTCTTCCTCCCGTTCACTCCTACCCCGACCGCCCTCAATCCCCTCCGCTCCCCTCCCGTTCTTCTCCCAACCCGACCGCCCTAATCCCCCCGTTTGGCTCCTCCCCCCGCCGCCTCCCCTCCCCTCCCCATCCCCACAGCCGCCGCCTCCCCTCTCCTCCCCCCACCGACACCTCCTTTCATCGTCTGACGCCTACTCCCCAAGTGCGCCGATGCCTACTCTGCAAGGTCTTCAGTTGCAGATCAAGGTAGTCATGGTGAATTTGTTGGTCATGATGAACAACTAACTGAAATATTGTGCAATGTGTCTGTATATGTTCTGAATATTAAAGATTCTTGATCTAAATTTTCTAGTCTTGATCAAAGAATTTGCAATGGTCTGTGTATGATCTGAAATTGCATAGTTCATGATCTGAATTTGCTAGTTTGTGTATGATCTAAAATTGCATAGTGTATGATCTGAATGTGCTAGTCTGTGTATGATTTGAATTTGCTAGTTTGTGTATGATATGAAATTTCATATCAAGTACTATTCTTAGCTAGGTTCTAAAATTAAAGTAGCTGAGCAACTACATTCTTGATCATACAATTATTGTTCTTCTAAGATCAAGGAGAATAACTTAGCAAAGACAGGTGCAGTTGTTAGCTCAAGATGTAGATGATTCATCATATATGAAAATTGACAAGTGTGTGGCTACTCGGAGTGAAGCTAATAGTTTTAGGGATGTTGGACGACTCTTTGTTGTGTGGGTACTTGGGTGGGACACGCGTGCCTTTGGAATACGATGCTGGAATCTGGACATGCAATTTATATGATGTGAATTTCCTAGTCTTGATATGATGATTTATGCCTATGAAGTATTTTTTTTGCTGGGAGTGAAGTATTTATATTCTTTCATATTCACTTGATGTTCGATATTAAATGGTATGCATGTCTTAGCTATGTCTATCGGCAAGCCTTGTTCTAGGTTTAGTTTTGCATATCATTATATTATGCCCTTACAAATTATAAATCATCTTATAAATTGTATAGATAGAACTAGTTACTCTCAGCAAGGCAAATTGGGATACGTTTTGCAACAGGGCATTTTGTCAGATCTGTGCTGAGGAAGTTGGTGCCGAGAATAGACCATTAGGATGTTTGAATACCACGGGTTACAAGAACCTCCTGAAGAAGTTCTATGAAAGGACAAGAAAAAAGCACAACTAAAAAATAACTAAAAAAATAAGTGGGAAGCATTGAAGAAAGAATAAAACTTGTAGAACGATTTGAAACAAGTAGGTGAGCTCATCAAGTGATATTGATGGTTCAACCTCTAAGAGTGACATTGATTGTTCAACCACTGAGAGCGATTTGAGAGAAGATGATATCGAAATAATAAAAAAGAGAAAGTTATCATTTCAGGATTTTGTTGCAGTAACTGGTTATGTAGGTATGCACTACTACGACACTTACCTAAACAAAAAAGAGAGGAGATAACCACTCCTGGCTGGTTATGAATGAGTTGTTGAGCAACTAGGCGATGAGAGAGATTGTTACTCGATGTTCCGAATGAGTAGGGCTATTTTTTATAGTTTGCATGAAACCTTGGTTGCAAATTATGGCTTGAAATCAACTAGGACTATGGCATCCATAGAATCTTTGGCTATATTTTTGTGGATAATTGGTGGCCCTCAGTCAGTTAGTCAAGTTCAAAACCGCTTCAAAAGGTCCACGGAAACAATCAATAGAAAGTTTGGTGAAGTCTTGCAATGTGTCTATCTTTTATCTGAAGAAAATATTAGACCAATGGATCCAGAGTTCACAACAGTGCATCCAAGACTTCAAGATAACCGCTTCACGCCTCATTTTAACAATTGTATAGGTACAATTGATGGCACACATGTACCTGTTGCTGTTACTGCGGATGAGCAGGTTGCTCACACTGGTCGCCATGGATATACGTCTCAAAATGTGATCGCAGTGTGTGACTTCGACATGAGGTTTACCTTTGTTGTCGCCGGATGGCCGGGTTCAGCGCATGAAAAGTATTTTTAATAACACTTTGGACAAGTATCCGAACCAGTTTCCACATCCTCCTGAAGGTACTATGCTTCTTTAATCATATAATTAATTATTATGATAGCCTTCCTATTTTTATTGTTAATATTTATATGTTTCATGTATGTAGGTAATATTACATTGTTGATACATGTTATCCTAATCGAAAGACCTATCTAGCTCCTTACAAAGGACAAAAGTATCATCTACCAGAATTTCAACATGGTTGGTAACCAAGTGGGAAATATGAGGTGTTCAATCAGCTCACTCGTCCCTTTCGCAATGTGATTGAGCGTTCCTTTGACGTGTTGAAGATGAAATAGAGAATCTTGTTGGCTTTGCCAAGTTACAAAATGAAGATTCAAACGAAAATGATAATTGCATGTATGGCGCTACACAACTTCATCCGAGATGGTTCTTTACGTGATGAACTTTTTGAGAGATGTGATCTTGACGAAGATTATGATCCAAACGATACACAAACTGGATCATTTGGAGGGCACGATGTCAGTGGATCAACAATCGATGATGGAGATATGAATGTCTTTCGTGGTAGTATGGCTACTTCTTTAATGGCAGCAAGAGGATAAAAAGATTACATTAATATGATATGATCAAATATTATTTTGTTTGGTTGGCTAATATATGTCTTTCTATATTAATTTCTTTCATTGCGCAATGTCCAAAATTAATACATACACGAACGAGCAAAATATTTTTTGTTTCATATGTACACTTGCACGTATCATCATATTTACAAATATTATGTAAAAATAAGTTTAAATACATGCTTAATAAGATCCTTCAAACCCTCAAAGGCAATTCAGACTTTTTATCCTTCACACACAACTCAATAAGTTAACATCCTATAAAAAAACAGATTACCAAACACTAAACCTTGGCTTAAAAACTCAAGAACTTATAAACTGATTAAGTAAAAAAAAACTAGCTTTAAATTATAAACCAAAAAACTAAACCTAAACAAACAGACCCATATATCTTCCTTATCCAGCTGCCGGACCTGACTGTCCTTAACAGCAATCCATGATTCTTCGTTCCTCGTGAACCACAACATGCTCCCAAGAGCTTCGCTGCCAACGGCACGCCACCGCATTTCCGGACAATCTCCTTCCCTAACCTGACCAACTTGGGATGCAAATCCTCCTCCCCTTGCTCAAAAGCCTTCCCTTGAACAGCTCCCAGCAATCATAATCGGAGAGGCCCTTGAGCACTAACGGCGGCACGGTGCGCACCATCACGCCGACCTTGCGGCTCCGCGTCGTCACGATGATCTTGCTGCCCCGATTGCCGTCCTTGAGGAGCAGCTTCAGCCTCTCCCACTTCCCCTTGTTTCTCAATCCAGACATCACCAGAACAAGTAGATACTTCTTCCCCGTGCAAGTCCTGGACAAGAAATTTGCAATGGCCTCCAAGTAGGTCAGATCGCACTTCTCCTTGGTCGCGCTGACGATCGGCCGGACCAGAGTACTGAGGCTGAAGTCGACGGACATGGCCCCCCGGTCGTTGAACGCCAACTGCGCGAGCGTCGTCTTGCCGAGGCCGCCGAAGCCGACGATCGAGGACCAACCTCATGAGCTTCTCCTTGTCGGCAGCTCTCCCCACCGTCTTGGCCTTGTCGACCATCGAGATGGTCTCGCGCTTCGGAGGAGCAGACGGATGAGCCGGTGGAGAAATGTTGGGATTCAGGCAGAGTCTGTCCTTCCCGGCGGCGACGGCGTCCAGCTTGCGCCTCAGAGACCTCGGCCTGCGCGCCATGGCGACGGAGCGGAGGATGCGGATGTCGGCGGTGAGGCCGCACACCGAGTTCTTGCCCCGGGCCCAGGCGGCGGCGCGCAGCGCGCAGGTCGGTGTGGCACGCGTCGAGGAAGTCGTCAATGTCGACTCGTGGGCGACGTCCTTGAGCCTGCGGAGCCAGTCGCGGACGGCGCTGTCGCCGCGCGCCTCGGCGTCCGCGAGCACGTCCCGGATGGTGGCGAACTCGGCCTCCGTGACCTTCACATCAGGCCAGTCCGAGGAGCCGAGCACGTCCTTCACGATGCTCAATGCAAGAACCCCCTCCGGCATGGATGCTCTCTCAATCTCTAGTCAACAGTGGATTCCATGCTGCAAGACTAGCCGCTCAAGTAAAAGAGCGGTGCAAGTCAAACGCTTAGGCGGAGTTTTCCAAGCTGCACGACCAGATGACTAGTGAAAATGGAGAATGACGACAAAGATGGGCAACTTTATCGTAAGAACAAAAGAAAGATCTGACAACTTCATAGGTTTAACTTTAATGCCAGTTTCATTAATATCCACCAGGGCGGCAAGAGACGAATGTCACGACGCACAAATTTTCTGAATGAAATTCCTGCCCTGTCGTATGCGAAATTCCCGCGTGTAGCACCGGCCATGAATCTGAACCGCACTGCATAGGCCAGGCTTGAATTGAACATCCTCTGGCACAACAACAGCATGCGGGGACCGGGGAACAGTTCCGTTCCGGCACTCTAAAATGGACATCACGGAGAGAAATTACCCTGCAGAGTGCCATGCAAGCCTAAACAAATACCACATGGAAGGAAGAACGATGCAAGTGGAAGAATTCACAATGCAGAGGCCAGCAATCAAGGCAAGCTCAACCGGCAATGCTACATGCAAACTGGGCTACAAATGCGGCAACAACAAACTTATACCACCCCACGAACAATATACTGCTTATTATTCCTCGACAGAAAAAAAAAGTCCCAAACAAACCAATCCTCACCACGGAATTCAGAAAAGAAAAGAAAAGAAAGAGAATACATTATTATCCCCACCAGATGAATTAATACTGCGTGATCTACACAACCACACACCACATGACAAACCTAGAGGAGGCATAACAGCAGTAAAGGCCATGACCGAGCTAATCATCTCTGACTGGGCTCGACAGTGCGCACGTTCGCGCCCGTCATTCCTTCAAGCCTGTCCTTCATTATATCTACAAAGTGCCCAACCATTTCATGGAACTGCTTCAAACCAGAAAGTGGTAAGATTATTGACGAACGATCAGCTCCAGCCACCTGCAATTTTACAAGCAGAAAGAACGAGCCCTTACTCTCATAAGCGGGTAGAACTATCAGTATCACAGGTTATGGACAAGAATAGGGTACCTCTGAAATCCTCAAATAATGGCCCCTGTTGTTGCTGCCCAGGTCAAAGAAGAACCTCTTCTGATCCGCCCTTATCACCTTAGACATGCCCATCCCACTAATTTCTTCCTGTGGAGGCAGATCAACCAAGCGTTCAACATCTACCTCTGGTCCAGAAGCGGATTGGCTGCCATGTCCAGCTATAAATCCAGCACCCACATCATCAGAAAGGCCAGGAAGGTGCTCTGGAGGTTCCATGTGTTGCTGAACAATAAAAATGTAAGAATAATTTAATAATAATGTCATTTGAGTCTAGAGACTCCATGAATACGTCAAAAACTG
Source organism: Hsuehochloa calcarea (assembly GCA_036346395.1). Classification (NCBI taxonomy): domain Eukaryota; kingdom Viridiplantae; phylum Streptophyta; class Magnoliopsida; order Poales; family Poaceae; genus Hsuehochloa; species Hsuehochloa calcarea. Next base: position 53,478,180 of record CM070603.1, read on the forward strand.
CTAGTTTTGCTGTACCTGATTTGGGTGATTTGGTATAACATAGAGTCGGGAAGCTTCATTATTTATTTCCAACAGTACATTCCTGAATGCTTCCCAACCTTCTTCGCCAGAGCTACCAGCCGGAATAATTATTGTACTACGGTTTCTGTTGACAGATGCCTCTGAAACCTGAAGAGAATTTTGTGTCAGCAGGTAAATATTATAATTATGTCAAGACAAATATTTACACTATATAAGGTTATTTCAGAAGCAGAGACAGCAAAGTGCATAACGTAGGTTGATCAAGATGTCAAGAAAATATCATTAATTGCAAACATAGCAACAAAAATAAACAGTACAAAACCCACCAATCTATGATCTTGTGTAGTTTCTATCCACATAATATCCACTTTGCAACTTGAAAAATGACAGAAAATAGTAAAGTGGTTTCAGAAATAAATCAAGCATGTCAATAACACTAACTGAGGGCCTAGGTGGTCCTTAGATGTAATGGCCAAAAGCACTTGGGATAAGAAGTTGCTAAGGTATTGTTTGATTGGAAAGTGTAATCATAACCGCAATGGGTTTATAATAAAGGGTGCTGGAGATGTGACATATTTGAAATAGTTCCACCTTGGGTATATTGGGAATAGTATGGGCGTGTATTCCCAATTGGGTATTGGTGCATAATGAAGTGATCTAACAAAACAGAGGGCAACATATTAACTTTAAATACAATCACAATACATAAGAAAACCATCTGAACCAAACACCACCAAGTCCCTAACTCCTAACCCCAAAAAAAGTGCAAGTTAAGGTGAATCAAAGGAACTACAACATAAACAAGCCCAAAAGGCCACAAAAGGTAGACCAAAGACACATCTAATCTGTCATACTGACGAAAATATAGATATGTAAGACAGGTAATCCATACGGTATGTGCAGGAAGATTAATTTGGGACGGATGCAAAGAAGAAACAGGGCACAAAAAAACTCTATATGGCTTTTAACTAACTTAAAATAGTTTCAATCTACAGTGCAGGATCTTTGCCTGTACAGACAGCATAATGTAGACATGTACAGGATATTCACCTGACCCACATGATATTTTCTGACACACAAGAGACCTACTGTACTCTCTATTGTATTAAAAAATTAATGTCACAGCAGAGACCATCATAACTAGGCTAACACTATATAAAAAAACTCATTCCGACAATGAACACAAAGCAAAATAAATAATAATGAGACAAAATACAAAGAAGATAAGAAGTTGTTCGGAATCATTTAGGAGAATAAGGAAAGCTTAGGTATTTGAGTAAGCGAGGTTATATTTTCGACTAACAAAATAACCCAACACCAATAAAGCAACATAACAATACTTTAATATGTAATACGATCTGTCACAATTTAGGGCCATTATATGAAGACAAAATATCAACCATCAAACACAATTCCTTTATGTTTAAGGGCATGTGTGGTGGATGTGTTCATTTGTGTAATGTGCTTAGATTTTTAACACAGATACAAAAATTTCAGGTGGCGACTTCACATTTGTAGTTCACGCTGTTTATGTGCAGCATCCTTTTGATTTCAAAGTCTATATATCCTTTTTCTATTGGCTGTATCATTTGGAGTCATATGATTTTAGGTTTTGGCATCCTCAAAATACAATTTTCAATACAGAACTATCAATGGATAGCTTCAGTTGCTCAAATAACTGACCATCATGATTAAGACACAACTACACAAGCATTCAGTTGCTTGTGCCAACCTGAGAAACAAATTGATTTCCTGATCAAACCATCTATCTTAGGCACAACAAAATCAGTGGCATATTCAGATTGGATAATTTTTTAGGAACAGTATTCAGAATGGGAATTGCCACACCACACCAATATGAACGTTGACCAATCAAGCTTTTACTTTTTCCTTTTTTTTCTTCTTTGGAACCACAAGTGCTCTGCCAGGATAACTCTAAGTCTCTACAACAAATCTAAACACAAGCTCAACACTCTAGAAAGTCGAATTTGGTATCAAGACTATAATCACATGGAGTGCACAAAACTGACTGTTGTAAACAAAAGATGTGGCAAATCAATGCAACTGCAAGTCTGCAACACATAAAAAAAGGCACTACTTTCCATGTAATACAAAGTCAACTGTCAGGTGTGTGTCTCCAATCAATATAATCGCAGAACCCAGCCTAACTTGTATCCTCTTGCATTTCCACAGAAGATTCAAGGCCAATTCAATGCACTAGTTATTGGTACACCAAAACTTTGAAAGAACAGAATGCTCTGCACAATGGAATATTGCCATAACAAGCCAGCATGGGATGCTATTATCGCTCAGTTGGCACCAGCTACATTAATAGCTGGCAGTAACAACTAGTGTAAGTGAAACTACCAGAATAAGGGAAACCAAAATCTGAGCAAGACTCCATTTTTGGTACCCCGTCTTCGGGCTCTGGTGCTTTTTAAGGACCTATACCTTTTGAAAGCCACAAGCAACCTCTTAACTTGAGCCTTGGTCAGAAAAGACCCTCTGTCACTCACAAGTGGGTCTATACTCCACATACCAATGACATAGAAACTAGATAGACTTATCATTTTTTTAATCAGCCTGCTTTTTTAGGACTGGAAGTTGAGGACCTTTTTTATCATACGAAAAGTTGAGGCCTAAAGGATCAGGAAGACCAAAATAGGACTTTTTCCCTTACTAAATTTACACACCTAATTGCCTGTTCTAGCTAAACAGTTCAACTCCTCAAGCATGAAATTTCCCATATAGCAACTCGTCAATTTCACCAAATCAAACGCGCACAAAAGTAGAAATTTCACTGATACTAGTACAGAGAAACGCTACGTCACCTTGAGGAAGCGGCCTCTCTTATTCTCCCCAATATCGAAGTAGAACACCTGCGCAGCGCAACAACGAGGAACACACTCAAAATTAGCGACGGCGAGAGCAAAATCAGAGGCGAAATCGGGCCAATCGTGGCGGGGGGCGACCTTGGTGTCGAGGCGGAGCTCCTTGCTGAAGGCGTCGCGCTCGTCGGTGCGGATGTAGTAGTCGAAGAGGTCGAGGAACCAGGCGACGCCGGCGACGGGCACGATGATGGTGGAGCGCGTGGCCGACGTCTTCTCGGAGATCTTGAGGTACCTCCCCCGCGGGTTCTCCTTCAGATCGAAGTAGAACAGCTTATGCTCGAACTGTAGCGTCTTGCTCACGAGCTCCACGTCGCCCCCGACGCCGCCGCCGCCGCCCCCGCCACCGACCCCGCCGACAGAGCCCACCATGACTCCTCCCCCTCCGCCGCCGCCACCACCGTCCATGGCCGCCGCCGCCCCGCCGCCGCCCAAGGGTTTTGGGGAGAGATAGGGGTCGAGATTAGGGTTTGTGTTCAAACGAAGTCGAGTTGGGGGGATGTGAGGTTGGGAATTGGTATAGATCTCGAGGGGGACAAAGGCGGGACTACCTGGTTTGGAGTGAATTATAGTCTCTGACTGGTGGGGCATTGTTGACGTGGGGCCCGTAAGTCGGTGGACAGGGTGGGCATTGGGGCACCGGTGTGGTACCGCGGATGCTGACCATGCGCCCGTGGCTTAGTGAACTATGATTGGTCCACCGCTCTCGCTGACGTGACGAGCCAAGGTAACATTTGTAGTCGTCACCGATCAACTCGAACTAGAGAGATAAGGTGAGACCAGGTGTCACACTATCTAGACATTGGTCGTCTGATTCTCTCTATTTCGTCCATCGTGGTTAGGACGGAAAAAAAGTTCAAAGCTTGTAAGTCTAGTTTGGCTCGTTACGACTCGGCTCGAGTTCGTAAATTTTCGAGCTGAGTTGAGGCGTTTGTTCAGCTCGCTAATCAAACGAGCCAAGCTCGGCTCGCGAGCGGCTCGTGAGTCGATTTTGGCTCGGCTTAGGCGAGTGCGGAGGGTTGAGGTGGTCACCGAGCTTGTTGTTCTTACGATTTCATTTGTTAGGAATAGGATGTGCTTGTTTAGGAAGAACTTATGCAATGAGTCTTGTAACTATTGGATGAACTGAAGCGATGATATAAAGTTTTGTAATGCATTTTGGATGTACCGCTGTTCTGGAGCTTGGCTCGAGAGCTCAAACGAGCCGGCTCGAGCCCGATCACGAGCCGAGCCGAGCCGAGCTACCCTTCTGGCTCGTTTCCGAAACGAGCCGAGCCGAGCTTATTGTTCATCCGAGCCAAAACGAGCCGACGGCTCGTTTCCACCCATAATCGTGGTCTCATCGTTCCACCAATATTTTATAGATCAACTTTTTTCTTTTATCAATATAAATCTAAATAATAAATAAATAAATTTGACGAATCTACAAAATAGAAAGACAAAAAAAATTAAACCGGATAAAAGTAAATCTAGGTAAAACTTACAAATAAAAAAATTTATAAATAAGACAAGTAAATCTAGGTGAATCATACGAATGCAAAAAAAAAACAAATAGAGCTAAAAGGTACAATTAAGTTGTGCTAAAATTGCATATAACTCGGTAATGCAAATTTATATTTAGTACAATGTAATTGTAGATGATTGAGGGATTTTCAGATAATCAAGATTAGCAAACCCGCTGTATTAATGTAGAAAAACTTAGTGGCAGTGGTAGTATCTCTCGGGAAGCTAGTGTTTACTGTACCCCACGGTGTAACTTCATCGTCCATAGAAAACGGTTAGTTTTTTTTTTTTCATACCGGTCGAATTTGGTAAGGGTGTCAGAACAGTAAGAAAAAACCGTACAATTAGAGTACATTGTTACGTAGACATCAACATATTCCTCATGGGCAGTAAATATACATCGGCAAGATCAGCTGAATTTGCCGCAAGATCATCTAGAACCCTAGGTCCATCCCTGCTGAATTTGTCGTTAAGCTTTTAAGTAGTCGGTTTCACCCCATATGAACTAATTAAACATGGGGTTTGAATCGAATGGTAGCGTGTAAAATAAAGGGGATTTTGAGGACAAATGTGAGGCGATGGTGGGTAAATAATCCAAATATGAAACTCTCGCATGAAAGACCGGATTTGAGGCGAGATGAATGGCGTTTTGAAATGCCAACGTGTTTTCTTAAAATTACGAGCAACATTGAGCTTTAATTTTCTTTTGAAAAAGTCTACTTAACTACAATTAGTTACCCAACCTAAACCTAAAGGATACACAACCTAGCTACCAAAAAATGATATGGCTCCTCTGTTTTCCCTCTTATTGTCAGTTTGTCACAAGGCAAAAGGCCCAAAAGCCCAACTAGTTCCCCATTTTCATTGCACCAACTGACCTACGTACGCCCATAGCTTTGGCCATCCTGATCAACTCCGGCCATCGGTTGAACTACGGCAATACCAATACCCAAATACATTCATCATCTCCCAAAAAACCTTTCAATTTCATCCACGAATAAGCAAAAGCACTCGCCAGCCAAAAAAAATGTGTGTAGTAACCATTCGTAAATCGTAAGAAGTGGCGTTGGTGACGGATCTTGAACGAAAGAAGATTAAAGTGCACTATAGGTCCCTAAATGTACATGTGTGTCACCTAGGTCTTTAAACATGATAATTGCCTAATTAGGCAACTAAACTTGTACGAATAAGCCAAGATTTGACATGGCACTCTGGCTCACTCTAAGTTATTGTTTGACCATATGACCGTCATATGAAAACGACGGAGAATTTATGTCCTTAGATTTGAAGGAAGTCTTTAGAAATATTCGAGGAAAATTTACTATCTTTTCGTTAATCCTACTTAGCAAACACGTAGTCAAACTTACCTTAAATAAGGTTGACGTGTCCTGTCATCACTTGTTACTAATTTAAGTAGCGTTTGGACCTCTATTGACTCACCTGTGCAAACAGTTTAATTCACGCGGGAATCAAAGAAATTATCACATTCCAAACTAGGCCTTAACATGCAATCCTCAAGCTCATTGTCATAAAAGACACACATACATGTACAGGTTTGGAGACCTAGGATGCATCTTAATTACTTAACTCTTAAGTCGATTTTCCTGACCTTTGAATTAACTTGGAGGTGTGTGTGATTCTGATGCAGTGATAAAAAAACGCGGCTTATCCTTGAGATACCATGAGTCACCTTACAAAAAATGTAAGTGGCTAGCTAGCATCAAAGTGGTGATCAAGAAAAAAAAAGCTAGCTTTGTAAAAAAGATCAAACGAAGGGGAGCTAGTGCCAAGGCCGCTCTCTCGCATACTTAATTTGCCATGTGACTCCAATATTGCTAGCACCTTTTCACTGTTCACTTGTGTGTCTCTCTCGGTCGTTATCTTCGTTTTCTCTCGAAGGAAAGTGTACGTGTTTCTCTCTCAAGATCATGTGATCCCAATTGTTGCACCACCACCATCACATTCACTTCACTCATGCTCCTCTTATGCACGGCCTCCATCTCCTTTTAACGACATCACGAGTAGCCAGACGTGCCCTGGAACCACCACCGCTAGCTGCACGGCGGCCACCGGCCATGACATGAGAGGTCGGCACCAGCAGCAGATAGGGTCGCTAGCTCTTCCGCCTCAGGCACTCGCTCGCGGCCGCCTCCAAGATGCGCCGCGGCATCAGCAGCTTCTGCCACGGCGTCGGCTCCACGTCCACGATGCAGCAGCTCCACATGGCCGGCGGGGGCACGGACGCCGACGCCGCCTCCTTCCTCACCGTGCCGTCGTCCGTCGTCGGCTCCTGCGTGGCCGAGAGCGAGGTGACCGGCACAGGCGCGGGTGACCCGGCGCAGGCGGCGGTCACCCTAGAGCAGATGATCCTGCAGCTGGACCTGGAGGAGGAGGCGGCGAGGAAGGCGCGGGGCGCGGCGGGGACGGAGGAGCGCTACTACCCGCGGCGCATGTCGTGCGTGAACAGCTCCGACCACGTGCTCCGGTCGGCGCGGGACGCACTGAGCCAGTACCCGCGCTTCTCCCTCGACGGCCGGGACGCCATGTACCGCGTGTCGTTCAGCAGCTACTACGAGGGCATGGGCCTCACCGCCATGCCCCGGGACGGTGCCAATGCCACCGTCGTCGCCGGCGGCAGCCACCGGAGGGCGTCGGTGTGCTGCGCCGCCGGCGCGGGGTACTGCAGGGCGCGGGCGTGCGGCGCGGAGGGCTACGCGATGGACCTGGAGCGGACGCTGCGGATGCCGGCCACGGTGGCCGGGGAGAGCGTGGTGTGGTGCAAGCCCGGCGTGGTGGCCAAGCTCATGGGCCTGGAGGCCGTGCCGGTGCCGGTCAGGGGAGGCCGGCGCAGTGGCTCCATTGGGCGGAGAAAGACGAGCGGGCCACCGGCGTCGTCGGTGGGGATCGTGGGCGGCGGCGGCAGGAAGCAGAGGCTGAGGAGGATGGGGAAGGAGGAGCTGGAGAAGGAGAGGCTCTTCATGGCGCTGCATGGCTACGACGTCGCCAGGGCGGGCGCCTGCCACGCTGGCACCCTTCACGCCACCGTGGGCCCCAATGTCAGTGGGATGGGCAGGGAAGGAGATGGCTGGGAATTCAGGCTTCCTAGCTAAGGCGATCTGTTGTTAACTAGTTATATTTGGTTACATAAATCTCAATTCTCAAATTTATTTTCTTGTAACATCATTACTAGCAACTAGCTCCATGTTTTCGAAAGAGCTAGAGTTTATTTTTATTTTTCCTTACTGCTTGAGGTTAACTTCACTGTAAATTGCGCTAGAGGTCCTTAAACTTATCTGTTCATCTGATTTATGTTTTCAATAGTTCTAGCTTTACCTCTGTAGATCTCTAAACTTCTTAGACATTGTAAGAATGGTATATTGTATCAATTCCTCTAAAAAAAGGATATATTATATTGATAATATATTATACTGCATTTCGTTTTAAAAAATATCTTATACTACAAGAGTTTGCACTAATATATCCCCAAATGTAAATGGTCATTGATATGGATGGATGAGCACACTTGCAAGTCCACCGGTCCAAGCTAACCTTGTCCTACCAATCCAATTCTTGAACTTGATCTGCCTAAAGTGCCACTTCATTTCCAACTAGCTACGTCTCTCTCTCTCTCTCTCTCTCTCTCTCTCTCTCTCTCTACTATGTATCTCACAACGTAGTGAGTATCTTATGCAACTGAGAGTATGTATGTGTAGTATACGAGTATATAAGACTGCTTATGTCGTATTTATACATTTTTAGGGGTAGTATGTATAATTTTTTAGACATACTTCTTTTTATATGCAAATATAAAGATGTTTACAAAATATGCTAAAAACTATGGACTCTCTTGCAATTTTTTCGTGTGGTTCGCATTAGAGTATCTTATAATTAGTATATAAGTATACCTAAAGTGATAAAAGAGTATATCAAATTCTTTTAAGTGGTATATCAGAGGTGGGAGTAACTACACCCGGGAGTAGAAAGTATTAATCCTAATACACACACACACACACACACACACCAATATAAACTTATTGATCAACAATCAATGTTAACATAAAGGCTCTCAACAACATGCATGTGTTTAGTCTATATAATACAAGCACCGCACACACCAACTGCTTGCAATTCTCACGTAACATATATGCAGATGCAGCACCTTTGTTTGGTCCACTGTCATTGGCTTTGATGGAGCCCAAAGAGACCCACTGATGAGGTTAACTACGGTGGTTGACAGAAAGATGTATTTTAGTCAGTATAGATGAGCTTTCCATCAGCTTGTCGGTGAGAAAAAGCATGTTCAAGCTCTCAACCGTTTTTGACGGTTGGATATATGTGAAAAAAGGAGCAAAAAAGAATACATTTCAACTGCCGATATTTCACCAAATGAGGAGACACCTTCTGGCATAGGTGCTGATTTTTTTTGACCTTTCAATGCTTCTATACTATGATATTGTTCTTTTACAAATTTTGATGTGATTATCTCACGAAGTTACTTTAATTTGTCTTAAAAGCTCATTTCCTTGCTCTCTGTGTGATGTCCTTTAATTTTTGTACCTTATGCCCCATTCCTGCTGTGGCCGTCAACATGTTCATGTTTTTTCCTTTCTTTTTTCTTAGAGAGAGAGAGAGAGAGAGAGAGAGAGAGAGAAGTGTATGTCTTAACTCACCTGAGGGCTCAAAACGTGCTTGCCAGCGAGAGACAAGGGAAACAGAGATTCTGGACCATACATAGGGGAAGTTGTGCACTCATGATCATGCGATTCTTATGGTCCATAGCTCCTATATATCTGATCTCACGAGATCTATAAAGGGATCCTCTTATCATCTTTCTGTGCTCAATGAAGAGTTTCATGACTAAGTGATTTTTTTTAAAAGGGGTAAATTTCAGCACTATTTTGTTGGCCTTTGAATCTCAATATCTATAGTCGATTTCTGAACATTCATTTCTCATTTTTGTTGGACAGCAAAGCGTACTTGAAGATGCCATTCCTTGGTAATTAAGGATGGAGACGAGCCAAATCTCTCCAAAAGAGAGACGGGCCCTTTTTTTATTAGCCCACAGTTGGTCACTGTCTCACGGGTGAAACTTCCCTGTTGAGACCCACATATCAACACAATAATGTATGTCCTTGCTTAATTGCCTCACTGGATTGTCTAGAAAATAATAAAAATTATAATTGCCTCACTGGAAGAGACTCCACCTGCTTGCATCCAAGAAATACATTCCAAAACAATTTTAGCAGCTTCAATTCTACTCTACAATCCATGAAACGCACCGGTAATGTACACATTAGTTTCACTGTTTCTGTTGTGGTAATTGTTAGAGTACTGATTCGAGGACCGATGGTAGGACACTCATCCTTAAACGATCAGTCATGCTACCGTCAAAGCTCTGAGGCTTAGTTGAAGAGGAGGGAGAGAGACTAGAAATTTTGCTTATTCATTGCTTGATTGACAATAGATACATACTATCCTTTTTATAGAAACAATCCGACTTAACGTATAAGAAATAATTTATAAGGAAATCTATCAATCAAATCTAATATTTTTCAACTATTAAAAATAGCATTCCTAATAGGTAAAATTATATCCTTAATAATAACTTGATAGATAAAAAATCCCAAAATAACATACCTAACTAGTTATTTTTTATCCTATAAAACCCATCAATCATGTATGGAAAACAACGGTGCTACAACACTATTCTTTATCCTAGGAAACCCATCAATCATGTATGGAACACAACGGTGCTACAGCACCAACGGGCACTACTCGTGCGGTGCTACAGCACGTGGTACTGTTCATGCACCGCTATAGTCCTAGCACTATTCATGCATCTGCTGCAACGCATCATGTCTTGCTCCATAACATCACACCCCGTGTGGCGAGGTAGCTCATCCTTTGAGCTGCGGTGGTGGCCACGGTTGAAGTCCTTGGTAGCCTCATGTTGACAAGAATATCCGGTACCGACGTCGGTTCGTTTGAGAGTAGATCAGCGACACTCCGACGTATGACGCCTAAGGAAGAAGCGCCTTAGCATATCGTGGCGTTGAGGAAGACGTCGACGGCATGGACAACCAACATGGGGGAGCAATTACACCCTTACTGCCATAGGGCATGATGATGGCGGGAAGGACGTGATGGCGGCGCTGACCCCTTAGTCGCTACGCTCTACATTGCCTATGACACAACATCTGCTGGTCGTGTGGAAAATATTGCCGCTCGACAGCGGCATCTTTCCTCCAGCGGCGCCACACCAAGGGTGCAACCAAGGGCAGTGATGCCCACTGGAGTGGCGTTGATAGCGCCATTGAGGAAGATGATGGTAGCGCCGCCATTGCAATGACACGCGACGTCTCCTCCTGCTCCTTCAACTTGACCATCAATGCCCACGTTTCTTGGAGGATGACCATCATGTTGTCAATTGAGGTTATTATCTTTTCGTTGCTTGCCTTCAACAAGGCGAAGAGAGATAGTTCGGCACCGAAAGCCATGGTAGGTGGCTCTGATACCAAATGTTGTAGTTGTGGGTTGGATACAGTTCCGAGGATTGAGGGTAGGATAGTCGCCATTATCTAACCGCCAACAGGGCTCTTCCCTGACGAGGTAGAGAGGCTCTGAGGCTTAGTTGAATTCTTAATTTCTTATTGATTGATTGATTGATAATGGATACATGCTATCCTTTCAGAGGGACAACCTGACTTAACGCTAAAGAAATAATATATTAGGAAACCTATCAATCCAATTTAATCTTTCCAACTATTAAAAGTAACTTTTCTAATAGATAAGATCATATCCATAATAATAACTTGATAGATAAAGAATTCTAAAATAACTTACCTAACCAAACATTCTTTATTATAGGAAACTCATACTGTTCATGTGTCGCTCCATAACATTGCACCTCTCGCAGCGAGGCAACCTCCTCCTACTCCTTCAATTGTTGGGGGTAAGAAAAAAATCTATAAGGAAACCTGTCTATTCAATTTAATATTTTCAAGTATTAAAAATAATCTTCTTAATAGATAAGATCTTATTCCTAATAATAATTTGATAGATAAAGAATTCCAAAATAAACTGCCTAACCCGTTATTCTTTATAAGTGGAAACCCATCAAAAATAGCAGTGCTACAGTAACAACAAGCGCTATCCAAAAAAGACTTTGACATACAATTATCATGAACGTACCTGGTCATCTGGCAAAGGCTGGGAGCATCTCATGAACGAATCAATACCAGAATGTACTGCAATTGTTCGTTCCTACTGACCTGATCATATTGGTCAGATAAAAAAATAAAACAAGCACGGAAATTAACGGGAACAGTGCTATTGCTAGTACGAAACCATTGGAAAAATAACATGGCCTTTTGTTTTGAGCGATGACCACAAGATGGATTAGAATCCAACATTTTCAGGCACAGCCCCACCTGTTGCTTCTCTGAAAAGTTCAGCATGGCACATGGTAGGTGAGCTTTTCGATGACAGCAGAACGGGAATGATTTCATTTGCCAAACACACATCCACCCATTAAATATTGTCGCCATACGCCACAGAATACAAATCTATCACGGGCTCTGTCATACTTAATCACCATCACCTCTCTCTCTCTCTCTCTCTCTCTCAGACAGACACCCGAACTCACCGAGAGAGGGGGCTACTGACCGAACTGTTGCGGTTCTGACTGGATTTGAGCTCCCTTGACCAAAGAATCCCAAGTACGGTGCATATGCTTTGTTTTGTCAGCTTCCTTCACTATGTATTGAGCATATAGCTGAAACAGTAAGGTCCATGGTTAGTTCTTCCAAACTCACTAATTGATCTGTAGCTGCAGGAACAGTTATAAAGGTAGCAGCCATGGTGGATTCTACTGTCTGACTCCAAATGCTGAAACCAACAGGAGGTACTTGCATACTCTGATGTAGAGTTGCTCTCACTAGTTGTGTCGGTTGGGCACTGTCATCTTTGATGGTGACACGGTGATGGATATAGATCACATAAGCTGTCTTGAAGGTGAAAAAAGCTAGTTGAGGACTCGAGGTATTGAAAAGTTTCTTCTCTTCTAATGCTTGAAAGCGTTATTTGACACTTGAATTACTCTGCAAGAAGAAGCGATGTATTCTTTCCTTTATCTTGCTTCATGATCGTTTCTGTTTTATCTAACCTAGGAAATGCAGTAGTTGGAGGCCTTGAAGTAGAACCGACCTTTTCTTGATAAGTGATAGAGACCCGGGAACTCCAAGAAGGATTTAAGCAATGTATGTGCTCTCCAGCAACTCACACAACCCACATCCAACATTTTCCTTGCTCTTGCACTCCGTCGACATTTGACCGAGTATGGAATGGCAGGTACGAACTACAAATATCTCCTTTTTTTTTTATATAATAGATATGGCCTTTTAAAATTTCTTCGCATCATCCTTCTCGAGTATATCTGCAACAAAACACTTGGTCAGAAATTGATTAGAAAACCATAGCAAAAGTCTTGAATGTCAAATACATGGGGTAAGATTAGGCATAATGAAACAGTCCAATTTGATTTATCTGACTTCAACAAAATACCATTCTCTTTTTTGCCTGCCTAATCTTATAACCTCATGGTCCTCATTCCAAAATGGCAGGCGGAATCACCAGCAAAGAAGGAAATAGGAGAAGCAGGATAGAGATCAGCAATACTGGTTCTTGGTGACAGCCTTCATAGCACCCATACATGGATAAGCGATCAAGAAAAACCATCCAGAGTCTGCCAGATACACTGTCATCCCTCATAGGGTTCAACAAGTACCTCACACCCAGTTGGATTGAATCAGTGCCTCACATCATCAAGGAGTTGTCACCAACCAAACCACAGAAGAAAGTAATGGTTGAGAATGCTCAAACTATTAGTCATGATGATACAGAATCAGACACTAAAGTTGCAAAGATTCAAGGTATGCACTTCTAATTCTACCCTCAAAACCTCTAAAGTCTAAACATTTCTGAGAATTTCCTCTCTTTTTTGGTCATATGACAGATGAGTTGCTTTCACTGAATGCTCAACTAAAGCAGATAACACTGCAGAGGAGACAGTCACTAAACAACTATTTGGATTTGAAAGGTTGAACTGTTCTCAAATTTACCACTTGGATAAATTCATCTGTGGTTGGTTTGTTAAACTTCAAGAAATATAATGGGTAAACTTATCTGTTAATTTTCATGCCTGATTCCCCAGGAAATATAAGGGTGTTCTGTCGTATAAGACCTTTTCACCATGACGAAAGTTACAGTTCCAGAGCTCTGTTCACGCTGGATGAGAGTAATATTTTTCTAAAAGTTGCTGAGACCAAGAGAAAGCAATACAAGTTTGATAAGGTTTTCAACCCATGCTCAATGCAAGGTATTGATTCAGATTTGCCTTTAATAGGAGCTGTATATTTTTTTCAATGAATGATTTGAATGCAAGTCAAGTTACAATGTATGCTTTTCCAGGGGATGTATTTTCCGAAGTCGAACCAGTGATAAAATCTGCTTTAGATGGCTATAACGTTTGCATATTTGCCTATGGTCAGACAGGTAGTGGAAAAACTTATACCATGGTAAGATTTAATCCATCCACATTTTTATTCCCTTGCCACCTCCATGCACAAAAGAATAAATGAAAATTCCAAACACCCCAAACCGACTGAAAGTGCAAACGATTTACTTACAATCCTTACCATATGGATTAGGAAGGCAAGCCTACAAATCTGGGTGTCATACCACGTGGGATTCAAGCACTGTTCGATCGAGCTTCAGAGAACAATAGTAGGTTTCTGTTCACTTTCAGTATGCTCGAGATATATATGGGGAGCCTACGAGATCTGCTAGTTCCAGGGAGCAAGACCAATGGGTTTAAGGATGTGCCAAGGTAATTTCCCGAAATTGTTGGAAGGAAGGATACTTTTTTTTGCAAGACAAGGAAGTAATGAGATTCTTTTACAGTCTATGATTTAGTTTAAGAATGTCAAAAGAAGCATAATTTAAAGTATCTAATATGTTGGTTCTGAACTTCTTATTATGAATAGTGTGTCACGACCAGATCTTGATCGAAGGTTGTAGTCGTGCAGGGCAGGGAACGCTGATCAGAGTCTTCGACTAGACGTCGTACTGGATAGTTGAAGAGCAGGCGCAGGGGAAGGTGGCACAGGATTAAAGAAGCATGAGGTCGGGCCAGAGAATAGAGGGCGAGGGAGTTGATAAGTTTTCTCATTGATTCCTTTGACTGATTCGGCTGACCCTTTTATAGCTAGGCAACAACCCTTAACAATCGTATCTAACTCAAAACTCTGCATTCCTAATATAACTTTTATCTCCTAATAAAGACTAACTCAGATTTCCTAAATCAAATCTTCCTTCTAATGACATTAATGGAACAGACTAGACTCTATGCTTTTGCGGGTTCGTTGTCATGAAGCCGATGGCGATGTTGATACGGAATACCGTACATGACATCCCTCCCTCCCTTTGGAAACAACTCGTCCTCGAGCTATAAATGAGGAAATTGACGCTTGAAATCAGTAGCGGCAACCCAGGACGTCTCAGTGTCGGAGAGATCGTTCCACTGGACGAGTAGTTCCCAAATACCGCGAGCCAGACAAGAGCGTACCACCTTCCTTGGCGTGGGGGTAATACGACCATGATGTAACTCCAGTAATGGCTGCCAAGTGGCACTCCATGATATGGCTTGAGGAGACCGACGTGAAAAACGTCATGGATCCGAGCACGTGCGGGCAACTCCAATTTGTATGCCACGGTACCAATGCGAGCTATAATTTTGTAAGGTCCATAGAAACGAGGGGCCAATTTGCGAGGAACCTTGATTGCCACAGTAACTGCCGAACGGTGCTGGAGACGAAGCCAAATCCATTGGCCGAGTTCGAACCACACCTGACGATGTTTGGTGTCATAATGTTGCTTATAGTATTGTTGGGCGGAAAGCAAGCGGACTCGGACATCGACCAGGAGCTGGTCACGGTCGGCAAGCAGTTGATCCACGGCTGTCACACGGGCTGTGCCGTCGTATGGACAAAACGCCGGAGGGTCGCGGCCATATACCACCTTGAATGGTGTTTCTCGGAGAGAGGACTGGAACGATGTGTTGTAACAGTATTCGTCCCATGGAAGCCATCGCATCCACTGACGAGGGCGATCGCTGGTGAGACAGCGCAAATACATAGCAATTATCTTATTCACCGCTTCGGTCTGGCTATCTGATTGCGGGTGAAAGGCAGAGCTAAGATTGAGCTTGACGCCGGCCAAGTGAAAAAGTTCCTTCCAAAAATGACTGGTGAATATTGGATCCCGGTCGCTGACAATAGAGCAAGGAAAACCATGGAGCCGGACCACCTCATCAAAAAATACATGAGCCACCGAGCTGCTGTGTACGGGTGAGATAATGAGACAAAGTGTGTACTTGGAGAAACGGCCGACGATCGTGAGAATAACGAACTTCCTGTTGACACGGGGAAGACCTTCGATGAAATCCATGGAGATATCGTCCCAGATACGCGAGGGCACCTCCAATGGCTGAAGCAAGCCGACCGGCTGTAGTTGTTCCACTTTGTTCTGTTGGCAGACAACACAGTTGCAGATAAAATCCTGGACGGCCCGTTTCATACGTGGTGTGTAGAAATCCGCCTTGAAACGACAAAGTGTCTTTTGGACGCCCTCGTGACCGATCGTGTGCACTGTCGTCAAGATGGAGTCAAGTCATGGTGATGACAGCGGAAGATAAACCTTGTGATTGTACAGCACGAGGCCATCAGCCACGCTCCACGGCGCGGAGAGCTGGCCTATCTCAATTTGTGATTGAGTGGTAGCCCATTCTGAGGACCCGGCAGCCTCCTGGTGAAGATCTTAAAATATGTTGAAGGAGGGAGCGGACAGTGCATGAATAGAGGCCATCTCAACGTCGCGTCGGGATAATGCATCGACCACCACGTTCTGCTTGCCTGGTTTATAGTCCACGCAGAAATCATATCCAAGTAGCTTGCTGATCCAATGATGTTGCAGAATTGTGGACAGTCACTGATCGAGGAGGAACTTTACACTATAGTGGTCAGTGCGTACGAGGAACACCCCCGTATGTAAGGCTGCCAATGTCGGACAGCTTGGACTAGCCCAATGAGCTCGCACTCATATGCGGCCAACTTTGCATGGCACAGAGGGATGGTGCGGCTGAAGAACGCCACGGGGCCATCGCCTTGGTGGAGCACGGCCCCGAGCCCGAGGCGTCACACTCGATGACGAACTCTTTGGTGAAGTCTGGAAGATGTAGGACAAACGCTGTTGAGAGGGCGTCCTGTAGAGCGGAGAACGCATGTGTGGCCTCATCCGTCCACCGAAACACTTCTTTCTTGAGCAATCGTGTGAGGGGCTCGGTGATGGCACCAAACCCTCGGATGAACTTCCGGTAGTAGCCTGCAAGTCCCAAGAAGCCCCTAGCGCCCGCAAGGTGCGCGGTGTAGGCCAGTCCCGCACCGCCTGTACCTTTTGAGTGTCCATGGCAACTCCAGCGCCGCTGATAATATGGCCAAGGTAGCCAACGGAGGTCTCCTTGAAGAGGCACTTGGACCGCTTAAGGACAAGCCGATGCTGTTGGAGGAGACGAAGCACGGCCCGGACATGGCGCAATTGGTCCAACCAAGAGCTACTATAAATCAGAATATCATCAAAAAAACACGAGCATGAACCGATGTATGTAGGGGCGTAGGATGTCGTTCATGAGGGCTTGAAAGGTATCTGGTGCGTTTGTGAGGCCAAAAGGCATGACCACACACTCAAAGAGCCCCTCATGGGTGCAGAATGTCGTCTTCTCGATGTCCGGGGGGTGCATGCAGACTTGGTGGTATTCAGAGCGTACGTCCAGCTTGGTGAAGTACTGTGCGCCCCGTAGTTCGTCGAGGAGTTTGTCCACGACCGGAATCGGGAACTTATCCTTGACTATCTTGGCGTTGAGCGCGCGGTAATCGACGCAGAATCTCCATGTGTTGTCGCGTTTCTTCACCAGTAAAATGGGCGAGAAGGGCGACATGCTTGGCCGGATCAGTCCTTGGCGTGCCATCTCGGAACACCGTTTTTCCAACTCATCTTTGGCGATTGCGAGTAACGACATTTGCCGCGATCGCCATCGGGCGATGTCCCGGGCATCAAGTGAATGTGGTGGCTGCAGACTCGTTCGGGCGACAGGCCAGTAGGTTCGGCAAATACCATGGAGAATTCGGCGAGTAGGTCCTCCATGAGGTTTCCTGTGCAGGCGAATGCCCTGGGGGAATGTCTTCGTGGAGAGGTCCCATAGTATGGCCGTGAGCGTCTCAAGCCATTGGACTACCAAGACAAGATCAAGCTCGTCGAGTGGGATCCTTGCTGACTTCCAAGATCAAGCCGCGCCCTAGGCCTGAGCTGCCCACTCAGTCACCATTGGCGACCGTGACCTACATGTCGCAGTGCGCCGTGAGTGGAATGCCCTCCGGGGCCGTTTCCTGGCTGATGAAGTTGTGAGTGGAGTTGGTGTCGAGTAGTGCCGTGAGAGATACCCCGGTGAGGCGCACCCTTATCTGCATTGTACGGCTGGTACGAGGTTGGATTATCGTAAGGGCGTAGATGGAGATAGCTGGGCCGTCGTCGAGGTTGTCGTCGTAGGTGCTTGGTGCGATGAGTAGAAAGAGTCGCTTGCACCGGTGGCCGGGCATGAACTTCTCATCACAATTGAAACAAAGCCCAGCCTCGTGGTGAGTTGCCATCTCATCGGGTGTGAGGACGCGCTGACGCATCGGGGGCTGGTAAGGGTGCGTCGGGGGACCTTCGACCAGAGCAGACTTGCTCGGTGGCCCCAACGCCAAAGACGTGGTAGCTGGTGGTGCGGTGGCCCGGGCTCCAGCCTGCGACAGTGCGCACGGTGGTACTACTCGGGGTTGGGGCAACATGATCTCTTTAGCCGCCAGGGCACACCGCTCGGGCAAGAGCCATGGCCATCTGAAGGCTGACCGGATTTTAGAGCTCGACATCGGCCTTGATCGGCTCGTCAAGCTTGGAGTAAAAAATTGTACTTGTTGACGAGGTTGAAGGTGTTCCATGCGGCAAAGAATCGCCAGAAATTTGCTCTGGTATTCCTCGACGGTTCCTGTCTTCTGATGAAGTGCTTTCAATTCGCCGAGCGGGTTGTGATGAATTGATGGTCCGAAGCGAAGATTGGCATAATCTTTGAAGTTGCGCCAATGGGGCTCGCCCTCGTCCCGTTCTAACTGGAAGTACCATTGCTGCACAACTCCAGTCATATGATACGACATGAGCCAGACCTTGTCCGTTTCGGAGATCTTTTCCTCCCGAAAAAATTGCTCACAGCACTGCAACCATCCCAAAATATCATCTTTCCTGCCGTACGATGGAAACTCGAGCCTGTGGTAACATGGTGGTTGTGAGCCACCGTAGCGGGTCAACTGGGCCAGTTGCTCGGTGATGTCGGTGAGATGTGCTTCCAAATCGGCATTCATGTCGTCCGAGGATGGAGGATCTGATACCAAGTTGTCACGACCAGGTCTACGACTAGGTCTTGGTCGAAGGTTGTAGTCGTGCAGGGCAGGGAACGCTGGTCGGAGTCTTCGACTAGACGCCGTACTGGATAGTTGAAGAGCAGGTGCACAGGAAGATGGCGCAGGGTTAAAGAAGAAGCAAGAGGTCGGACCAAGTTTTCTCATTGATTCCTTTGACTGATTCGGCTGGCCCTTTTATAGCTAGGCAACAACCTTTAACAATCGTATCTAACTCAACACTTTGCATTCCTAATATAACTCTTATCTCCTAATAAAGACTAACTCTGATTTCCTAAAGCAAACCTTCCTTCTAATGATATTGACGGAACTAACTAGGACTATGCTTTTGCGGGTTCGTTGTCATGAAGCCGCCGCCGACGTTGATACGGAATACCGTACATGACTACAATAGGAAAAAAATCCAAAATCCTACTCTTGGTAATGTCGTTGTAGTGTATAGCTCTTGGAAAATATGTTGAGTATCAAAAGATCTCCCATCCCGAGGTCGTGCGACAGCCCATAAAGCACTAGGTGAAGGGGCTGAGAAAGTAAGAGACAAGCGGGAGCAAAATCGACCGCGACAATACGACGAAGAAGATGATGAAACCGACAGTAATAGAGAAATTTGTCAAATCAAGCCGAAAGGGAATAGATAGAAGCATAGCGGCGCAGATCGAAACCCAAGACGGTGACAGCGCAGTGCACAAGAAGTGCAACGGAGGCGCAGTGCGGAGGAAGCGCGGCGGCCTTAGAAGCTCGGGGCGGCGGCTCAGGGAGAGCGGTGACATCATAACGACTTCTATGATCTGCAGCAGCTCAGAGAGAACAGCAACGACTGCTGCCATGCAAAAGGGAAAGAGCGCCACTCTCGATCCAAGAGGACAGATTGTGGCTAGCAAAACAATCAGCTGACTGACAAGAAATTTGTGAACTCGCATGGCTTAGACGAACTCAAAAATAAAGTGGTACGAACTTGAATGGACGCAACAGAAGCAAAAAAAAGGACTCGAGATACTAGCAGCAGCAAAAGACCCATCTCCTTATCCAACTAGCAAGCACCTGCGCAGCCCACCCAGCTTGAAGCAACACAATCAGCAATCCAATAGGCAATAGCACCGTGGCAAGCAACTGGCTCACCACCACCAGCACCACTGCTATGGCTCCCAAAGGCAACGGCGGCTTCCAGAGGAGCTCGGGGTCCTCGCCTCTGGTCCCATCCGAGGAGTTGAAGCAGAGCCTGCTGGCGACGACACTGGAGTTGGAGGCAACCAAGGACCAGAGGGAAGGAGCAGAGCATCGCCAAGCTGACCGACCTCGTCCGCCAGGTGGCCAAGGAGCGTGACAACGCGCGTGACCAGTTGCAGTACCTCCTCTCCGCGTCCAAGCCAATGATGGAGTACCCTGGGCGGCGACGGTAGCTCGATCTGGGGCGGCGACACGGATCGGTGCAAGCGGCCGGTCGCGGCGGCGCGATTGAAGCGGCCGTTAGCGCGAGGCGAAGCGCGGCGCAGGAGGCGCCGCGGTGCTCGGGGTGTCGGGAGCACCCGTCTTCCTCAAGCCCGTCGCCGGTGGCCCCGCGGTAGTGGTGAACGGATCCGGCCAGATCCGTCCGGATCTGGTAGGGAGGCGGCGTTGGAAAGCTCCACGGTGACGAAGAGGACCGGATCCAATGGGATCCGAGGGCGTCGGGAGCACCCGACGGCGCGGGAACGCTCGGATGGCGCGAAGGCGGCGACGGGGAGAACGGATCCAGGCACATCCGCCGAGCTCGTCCACGCCTCAGCTCCAGGCGCGAATCCGGCCACGATGAAGATGAACCGCACTTGTTGATGTTGCTTGGTGACGGAAAGAAGACTCGCTAAGAGGTTGGCCGCCCCCGGGAGTGAGATTGCTCTTCCCGGGGGCAACGGCGGCGGCGGTAAGAAACTCTAACCCTGATCTTGCTCTGATACCATGTTTTGAATAGTGCGTGTATATTGCAATAGCCTAATGGGCAATATATATAGTACAAAGGGACACAAGACTAAACCCTAGAACGATAGGAAGTACCACTAATACCCTTAACACTTCCCACTTATAACAAATAGAAGAAAATGTAAGTTGGAGCCAGTTCCTGACTGTGCTGCAGCAACAGCAATGAACCTCTAACAGGGTCAGTTGAGTGTCTATTGTCCAATTATGTTGAATCCAAAGAAACTAAAATGTAATCTGAATATGGTTTAATATTTTAAGTTTTTAACAACATGTTCTGGATGTGATTCCAATACAGTTTGATGCGTTTTTGGGCTGAACTGTACCCTTGTTTCCTATCTAATGTTATGAAAGCTTGCTTTGTTGATTTGCCAATATTTTGAAATTTTGTCTTTGCATGTGCCTGCACTGATGTGAGGCTGTCAGGGCACATGGATATGCACCAGCATGCTTTCTCAATCAACCCAAAATGCATGTGTACCTTTTTCCCGGCTACAAGTTTTAAAAGGCTTCCTGTAACTACATGAAGATATATATCATGTCAGTTGAAAATATTTAGAATTATGTTTTTCTTATGTAAATATCATTAGGTCCATGTTGACAGTTCTGAAAAAGTGCCACATTGGTGTTGTACTGTACTGGTGTTGTGTCCCTACGCTGCATACAGGTGCAACAAAGCCAACAAATGAATGTGCTCACAATTTGTAGAACACTTTAAATACCACATCAATGCATAGACAACCAAGCAGTGTGTAGAGAACCCAGCAGTGTGTAGAGAACCCAGGTTTGAATATTACACCTTTGAAGGATCTAAATAGAAAGAGAATCATATATCCTCAGTAAAAGGAAAGAGAATCCTACAAACATCTACTTGAGATATGAATAGCTTTGGGTTGTCCCTGTTTTTTTTGGATAATGCAGGTTAACTGGCTTCTATATATCTGTACACACTTACCACCTTTTCTTTTAAATGATTCTTTGCTGCATCTCTGCATACAGCCTTTCCATTAAAACAGATCCCGATGGTGGCATCGAGATTGAAAACCTAGTGACAGTTACCGTGAATAGTTTCCAAGAAGTGAAAAGATTATATCAAGTGGGGACCCGTCTTAGATCAACAGCTTCCACTATGGCTAATTCTACATCAAGCAGATCTCACTGGTAACTTTTTTATTTTATTGAAGAAAAGCACATGTTATTTTTTTATAACAATTGAGAAGACATCAACCATGGTTGCACCTGACTGAAAGAAGCTCTGAATCAAAAGTGGATGACAAGTGCTTACTGAAACCTATTATGCTTGGATTAAAAATTGCTGCTTTTAGAAGAAAACACCATGGAAGAATTGATATCCTGAAGCCTTATACTTCTCTTTATTTATTTATGCATCAGTTTGATTCGCATTTCATTGACCTCCTTCAATGCGCCTGAGAGAAAGACGGCAAGAAACAAATTATGGATGATTGATCTAGGTGGAAGTGAAAGACTTGTAAAGACAAAAGCAACTGGGAAAAGGCTCAAGGAAGGCAAAGCCATAAATTTGTCATTGTCAGCCCTAGGGGATGTGATTGATGCACTACAAACTAAAAAAGCCCATGTACCTTACAGGTAAGTGGAATACATCATGTACTCATGTCTGGCAGTCGGAACAATAGATTACCATATTGTCTGTAAATTTGAAGGAAATGATATCCTTTCACCTTTTCAATTTCGCAGGAATAGTAAGCTTACACAAGTTCTGAGAGATTCTTTAGGTAAAGAGTGCCTCAGTAACCGTTTCAAAAGGCAGTTTGTTGCTTTCTTGTTTTCCTTTAGGCTGTAGCTCACCTTGGTGTATTCATGTTCACAGGATGTGAGTCCAAAACATTGATGCTTGTCCATATCAGCCCAAATGAAGATGATTTGTGTGAAACAATTTGTACCTTGGGTTTTGCAACAAGAGTAAGAAGTATTCGCCTGGAAAGTGAAGAACCGCCAGTAAGCTTTCGAAATTACCACTAAGGCACTAACATAATTATATATTCAACAAAAAACTATTAGACTAATTTCATCAATTGCTATAAGCCAAACATTAAATAGTTTAGTTAAGTCAAAGCTAAAACCATCACATTTGCTACAAAACTAATATTTTGATCTTGAACAGGAAGTAAAAGAAAGGAAGGAACATTTATTAGCGGAGTTAGAACGGAAGGTCAAAGATTTGGAACAAGAATGTGAAGATATTATAATAAAAATTAAGAAGCTCGAGGCGACAATGGAGCATTTGAAAGGACCTCAGCCATCTGTTAGCACAAATTTTGTTATTTCACATACATCCACCGAAGAACTGAAAACTGACATATCAAAGAATGTAAGGAGTTCGAAGAATCGCAGAGAAGTTTCTACTAAGTTACCTAGGTTCATGAAGCCAACTGCATCTAGTCAGCACAGGATAGGCTTAAATAACCGCATTCCCAACAGTAACAGGATAAAGCCACCAGTGCCACCAACGAGAAGGCCTTCCTCAGTTTATGCTGAATCTATAAGGCTGCCAGTAAATTCTACCACTTGGCAATCAGAATGCAGCTCTGAATGCAGTATCTCCATGACAAGTGACATTAATTGGACACCAAGCATACAAGATGGGACTGAATATAGCCAAGATACATCAGAGTACGAGATCAAACAGGTGATTTTCTCAGAACATGAGAAACCATCACAGGGTCAAGTAAGTTCCTTCACAGAATGTCAACTTATGGAATCAGGGAATATGCAGAACAAAACTGAAGAAAGGGACATTATAGACATTGACTATTGGTTCCACCAACAAATCATTGAAAACACTGGCACAAGTCAAAGTAATAGGGTGCTACTGCTAACTATTCCCAAAGTAACTGAAGATGAAACTTACAATGCTAGTGTTCCTTCACCAATTAAGATGGAATGGACTAAAGGTTGTAATCAGGTACAAGATGAAGAAAGCAGCCTAACCCTTCATCCCCCACCAGACTATGTAGAGGATATCAAGCAAGCCAAGGCTGTTAATCAATTCACAACAGCAGAATTATGCAGTCCCTCATCAAAACAATTTTGCAGCAATGATAAAATGAAGGGACAAAAAAATGAAAGTCTTGCATATCACGGAATGTCCAGAAGATCGCTACAGGAAAAGATGAATGATTGCATGCTAGAGCAGCCAGACAAGGAAGCAAAAGCTGATCCAAGTACACGACCTAAAATCAGGTTAGAGGATGATGAACACAAAATAGGTAATGTTCTGTCTAACATTGGATAATGCACTTTCAGGATAATATATTTTCCAATAAAATGGCATTGTACATTCAATGTCACCTTGATTTTGTCAAAGTTATTCCTAATAAAATTGAAACTAAAGTAGGAGAAAGGCTTGGCCAGGACAGGAAACATTTTTAGAATATGTGTATACGGAAGTAGATTATTTTAAAAAATGGTGAAGAAGTTTAATATGCCATCCCCATTCATGCGACGCTTCATTTCATATGCATTAGCATGAATAAATTGCAGTGTATTCAAATTTTGAACCATTTTGCCAATGGTTCAAAATCGACCCAGATCATATTCTTGGTCTAGACCTGTTGTCTCCATCTTACTTGTTAGAAAATGAGGAAGACAGGTTTTGCTATTCACAACTATGCAGCTTATTCATTTACTGAGAGGTATATATATAGACATTGTTACATAGACCTCGTGAGCTACATGGGCCTCATGGGCGGGAGAGGGAGAGAGAGAGAGAGATAATGTACAACACTCTTAACACCCCTTTCAAACTCAAGGTGGATCAGGAGAATCTGATGCAATGAATTTCAGTAGATGAAGTCGATGATATTCTCGAGTCTGAGATTTAGTAAAGAAATCTGCAACTTGAAGCTCCGAGGGAACATATTTGAGGGCGATGGTCGACTGCTGACAATGAGATCGTGTGAAGGATGCATCAACACCAATATGCTTTGTCAGCTCATATTTAACTGGATCACTGGCAATCTGAATGGCACTGGTGTTGTCACAACAGAAAGGTATAGGATTGTCACAATGGACACCGAGATCAATCAAGAGCCATCGAAGCCAAATGATCTCTGAGGTGGTAGCGGTAAGAGCTTGAAGCTCAGCCTCTGCACTAGAACGTGACACCGCTGTATGTTTCTTCGGCTGCAGGCAATGAGTGAAGTACCAAGAGAGATACAATAGCCAGTGATAGATCGGCGATCAGCAGGATCACTCGCCCAAGTGGAGTCAGAGTAAGCATGAAACTGGAGCTGACTCGAACTGGAATAGAACAGACGTTTGGACGCAGTTCTTCTCAAGTATCTTAGTACACGAAGAACATGACCATAGTGAACTGAGGTGGGAGCACTGACAAACTAGAGCACTGACAAACTAGCATATGAACAACATGAATAATGTCTGGCTTGGTGACAGTGAGATAGACAAGGCTCCCAACGAGCTGACAATAGCGAGAAGGATCTGTTAGGGGTGCACCGTTTGTAGGTCTAAGCTGCAAGTGAAGCTCCATAAGTGTGGCAGTAGTACGAGTATCAGTCATCCCAGAGCGAGCAAGCAGATCCTGAATGTAGCGATGCTGAGAGAAATAGTAGCCATCACCATCAGAATGAACCTCAATCCCTACAAAATAGCTTAATGGTCCCAAATCGGACATCATAAATTGTTCACTCAATTTCTTCTTAACAAAAGCCACGTAGTCTTTGTCATCTCCTGTGATCAACATATCATCTACATACAGCAGAAGTAAAGTACGACCCCACTGAGAAGTGTGAATAAACAAGGCAGGATCATTCTCGCTCGGAGTGAAACCAGCAGCTCGAATCACATAACTGAAACACTCGAACCAAGCACGAGTAGTCTGCTTGAGACCATAGAGAACACGCCTAATGCGACAAATATAGCCTGTAGGAGCCTCAACGCTAGGTGGCTGCATATAGACCTCCTAATGTAGATCACCATGAAGAAAAGCATTCCTGACATCCATCTGAGATATAGTCCATGTGTGTACCGCTAGCAACTGCAATAAGAGTATGGATTGTGGTCATATGAGCAACTGGAGCAAAAGTCTCATCATAATCTCGACCATAAGCCTGCTGAAAACCTCTTGCAACAAGATGAGCCTTGTATCGCTCTACTGACCCATCTGACTTGTTCTTTACTTTGAACACTCACTTGCAAGTGATAGGAACAGCTCCAAATGGTAGCGGAACAAGATCCCAAGTGCTCGTACACTCTAGTGCTGTGAGCTCCTCTATCATAGCCAATTGCCACTCAAGTACACTGACAGCCTCTTGATAGGTACTCAGCTCAGCTGCTACACCTGCACGAGAAAAACCCCATCTCTTTGGTGCCTGAATAGAAGAACAATCACCTAGGACATATCGTGATGCAGTAGAACGATTGTCAGAGTCGGTGGTACTGGCCGGAGGGTCAAGTGGAGAAGAGGAGGACTGAGGATCAGAAGGAACTCTCTGTCGTCGACTATAGTGAAAAGGAAAAATGGAAGTGTCAGAAACTGGTAGAGCTGGTGGAGGAGGCACACTAGATGGTGAAACTGGTGGAGAGGGTGTATCTGGAGAAGGCAAGTCTGATGAAGGAATGCGAGGTAGATACAAAAAGGAAGTGGAATCTGTGGAAGAAGTGGGATGTGTAAAAGGATGATAAAAGAAAGGTCGCCCCTCATCAAAAGTTACATCACAAGAGGTGTGAATGCGACGTGTTGAGGGATCATAGCAACGATAGCCCTTATGCTCATGACTATAACCTAGAAAAACACACTCAACTGACTGAGGGCTTAGCTTTGTGCGCTCACGAGGTACTAGAAGGACGTAGCAGACACAATCAAAACACAAAGATGAGCATAGTGAACAGGTGCTTTGTACAGGACCTCACCAGAACACTTGCCCTGAAGCTTGGAAGAGGGCTGACGGTTAATAAGATAAACTGCTGTAGAGACTGCTTCCCCCTAGAAGTGAGAGGGAACAAAGGAGGAAATGAGAAAAGTACGAGCAGTCTGGATAATGTGACAGTGCTTGCGCTCAGCAACTCCATTATGAGCATGAGCGCCAGGACACGAGAGCTGAGGAAGAGTACCCTCAGAAGAAAGGAACTGACGAAAGGCTGATGAAAGATACTCTCCCCCAGAGTCAGAACGAAAAACACGAATGGAAGAAGAAAACTGTGTATGAACTATCTTAGCAAAAGACTGATAAATGGAAATCAACTGAGAGTGATGTTTCATAAAATAGATCCAAGTAAATCGAGAGTGATCATCAAATAAATATGACATAATAACTATGACCACCCTTCGAAGAAAAAGGAGATGGACACCATACATACGAATACACCAAATAAAAAAGACTAGAAGACTTAGAGGTACTATTGGAATATGGAAGTTGTACCTGTTTTCCCAGCTTTCAACTAGTACAATGAAAACTAGACTCAACAATGACATGACCTAAGGAACCCCGGTGAACTAGAGTGGTGAGGCGAGCTCCACAAAGTTGACCAAGTCTATGATGCCACTTGCTGAAGGAAGACCCAACAGGAGACTGAGATGATGACATAGCAGAAGACACTAAGGCCTTCGACATACTAGTGGAAGGAAGATGTAAGGTGTCCAAGACATAGAGACTAGGAGAGCCTCTACGGCGATGGCCAGAACCAATCACTCTTCTGCTCTGACGATCCTGGATGAAACAAGAAGAATCATCAAATCCAGTGAAATAGTTCATATCAGTGAGTTGACCAACAGAAATAAGGTCCATGGATAGCTGAGGAACAAAAGACACATCAGGAATAGAGAAGAGAGATGTAGAGAGAATGCCCTGATGGGTAATAGAGCAAGGTGTACCATCAGCAGTGTGAACATATGCAGCATCGGTCACGGGCCTATGAGCAACAAGTTGAGAGCTGTCAGATGTGACATAAAAAGAGGCACCCGAGTCCAGAACCCAAAGATGAGCAGCGCTTGGAGCAAAAGGTGTGACTGATGTCATAGTAGACACTGATTCAAAAGTCACAGTAGATAGGGATGTGGCAGCAGTGACTGCTCCAGTAAGTGCTCTGGAAGGCCCAGCGGTTACTGCTCCAGTAAGTGCTCTAGAAGGCCCAGCAGGTGCTCCACGACGAGATGGATGTCTAGCATGATAAGCAATAAGCTGATCTGGATGTAACTTGAAGCATTTATCAATATGACGACCAGTCCTCTTCCAATGGGAACATACCAACACTCATGTGGGTGTCGCTCTAGTAGATCCAGACTGCTGTGAGAGACTCGAGACAACATATGGTGAGGATCCTGAGGCAGCCATAAGGGAATGAAGACGAGTCTCCTCTACAATCAAACTAGAGAGCACCTCAGTCAAAGTCAGTGGAGTGGGATAGTTGAGCAACTAAGTACGAACAGGCTCAAACTCCGATCGAAGCCCAATCACAAACTGATACATGAGCGTCTGCTGAGCATACTCATCTTTGGCAGCACAAGACTGACAATCAACGGCAGCCTTTGGTGTCATAGACTCTAGAGGGCCAGTGATATGAGTAAAAGCACTGTTATACTCCTCCACTGACTGATCCAGTTGCTGCTGAATACTATGAATGTTCTTGAGCAATGTGAAGCGAAGAGCACCACTGGACTGAACATATCTCTTCTCAAATTATGTCCACATCTGCTTGGCTGAATTATGATACTCAAGACTCATCGTCAAAGAGACATCATGTAACATCCCTTTTTTCAGGGCTTTTTGAAAAGTTTCAAAATAAAAATAACCATATGATTTTTGTTGAGTTGTTAAAGCTTAACTTGAAATTTTGGAAATTAAAATCAATTTAAAAGACTAAAGCAAACTTCAATTAATTCAAAACTTGATTTATTTGTGTTTTCTGGTATTTAAAGTCGAAAATTTTATTTTAAGTCTCTTCTTGGATTTTTGGTTTTTTTAAAAAGGGTTTCCTTTTTTCCAAAAATTAAAAATAATTTATTTGCAAACTTAATTACCAATGCTAAGTTGGAAATATTTTATTTAAGCCCATCATATCTCTGGGAATTTCTGTGAATTTTTTCATAATTGTTAGGGCTTTAAAACTCTATCTAAAAATTCGCTCTGTCTAAAAATTCGCAACCCTCTCTGCCTTTTGAAACCCTCTCGGTTTCGACCAGACCCTCCAACCAAGTCTCTCTCTCTTTTCTCTGCCCGGCGGGTCCTGCCTGTCAGCCTCTTCATTTGGTCACCGTCTTCGTTGCCGCACCCATACCGCCAGCGCTCGTGTGCGTCACCGTCGAGACGAAAGTCGTCGCGCGGCGTGATTTCCTCCCTCGTTTTCCACGACAGTGTGCTCCTCTTGCTTTCCCCTCAATTCTCCCTTTCTCTCTCGCTCTCGTTTCGTCGTGCTCCGAGTTTCGCCGCTGCCAGCCAGAGCTCGCGCCTCCGCCTCTAGCGCCGTCGTTGAAGCCGCTCCACCGTCGTGGTCACCTCTGTTGGATTCACAAGGCGCGTCCAACGCCGTGCGCACCTCCTCGCCACCACTCATCCTCTCACCGTTACTCCGTTGAGCCTCACCACTGAAACCGTGCACCTTGGGTTTGCCTAACTCCCCTCTCCCCGTTGCTTCCTCCGGAACACCAGACAGTCGAAACCTCCTTCCGACCACCAGTAGTCGAAACCTCCTTCCGATCAGGTAGTCGAAACCTCCTTCCGACCAGTCGAAACCTCCTTCCGAGAGCGCGTCCTCCTTCGTCCGAGCTTCAAATCGAATAAATTTTGTTTCTAAATTTATCTAAATTCAGTACCTTTCTTTTGGTTCTAGTGTGGTAATTTTTGGATTTTATTTGGAATTATTTTATTTATTTGGCTCTTTTCGTATGTATAGATTCCGACGTTTCCGAAGAATTCTTGGACCCGACTACCGAAGCAACCGAAACCTTCAACAAAGGCAAGTCATAAACATTTGATCATGTTGTACCCATTTTATAAAATTATATTGTTTTATATCAACATGCATTGCTAGATTTATAACAAATGCTTTTGGGAATAGTTAAACGGCTAATTGTCATTACGCCTCCTTGAATAATTGGGAATGACATGTTGATATGTACCCTTGAACACCATAGGATTAGGGTAATCTTAGTTGGACATATTTAATTACCAACATGGGTGCGTATTATGCTTAGCCATGCTTTAGTTGTACGTTGGGATTCATGATCACATATTCATAAATGATTAATCTTGACTTAATGATATATGAAATTGTGGTGCAGCCACTTTTGTTAAAATTTGTTGTGTCATGGCAAGGGTTGTCATTGGTCGTGTTGAACCGAAAATGATTCCATGCTTAGATGGATGATCGTGCAGTAAAGGGGGAAATTTTGGGATGTGGTTGCCACGCGTGAGTAATCACTAAGGACTTAACTTTGTGCGCCATTGATCTGGGCCATACCGTACAACCACATGTCCAGGATGGGGTGGACCTGGCCGACTAATTAGCAATGTTATGGTTCGGTTCTGTTAAGGGTTGATAAGCGGCGCAAGAGGGGGTCCAGAATGGCGAAATCTTAGCGGGCAGAACCAGGTCAAAGCAGAGCTTTGTAAAAGCCTTGTGATAATCACTTAGTCACACGCCTTCGGAAGCGTGAAATGTCTGGCATTATAAGATGATTATCTCTTGTGGATCAAGCTGTACAACCTCTGCAAAGTGTAAAACTATTCGAATAGACGTGTCCCCGGTTATGGACAATGCCTTGTGATTTCACATGAGGGGTAAATCTTATCAAAATATTGGAATGGTATAGATTGGTTGGAATGGTTGAGAAGTGAACCGGGGGTGTTCACTAGTTGTTTCAAAGAAACTTGTTTACTTATGTATTAATCTTTTAAACTGTACTTTGCAATCCACTTATTGTATTTACTGTTAATACTACTTTTTGCAAAATAGCCATAAAGCTATCCTTGTTCAAGCCTTACATGAATACTACTTACATATATTTCCCTACGACTTGCTGAGTACTTTATGTACTCACGGCTATACACTATTTGTTGATCAGTCGCCGAAGAAGAACCAGGGAGCACCGAGTTCTACGAGGAAGATTTCTTCGAATACTTTGCGAACTAGGTCGCGTCCTCCACTCGATTGCATGTGGGCATGTCGAATGGCTACCACTAGACATTTTGGTTTCCGCTGCAAGTTTATCCTTTTATTGTTAAGCCCTGCATGACAACCTCTGTAAGACTTGACCATAAGGTCCTTTTGCCACTAAGTAATATTTCTTTGTCTGCTTCATTAGTTGCTTTGTTGTATGGATATGATAACATCGATGTTGCAACTGTGCGAGCTAGCTACTGATCTGGGATTTGTTCAGAATACACAGAGGGCTCGGGTCCAGCGACACGGGGTCTCGATAGCAGATGGTATCAGAGTCATATCGACTGTAGGACGTAACCTTAGTTAGCCTGGTCATTTTAGTCGAAAGTTCCAAAATTTATTTTCTAAATCAAACCCAGTCAGTTGATGAGTAGTTATTCTTCTCTTGTCTTATTCTATTCTTTTCTCATCTTGTTCTAATCTCTTCTTATATCATTCATAAGTTATTGCATCTTATCTCTTCTGAAACTTTGTTTTTGAATCTGAATTGATCTTTCTCACCCCCGTAATCTCTATAGGATCAAGTCTTGTTTCAACTCGACCACCCATATACGATAAATTGTATATGGCGATGGCTATAAACCTGGCCCCACATGACATCTCTCTCCCCCTCGACCAACAGCTCGTCCTCGAGCTGAAAGGAGGGATAACGATGTTGAAAAGCGGTGAGGTCTTCCCAAAAAGCTGCGGATGTCGGTTGTCCCTACCATTGAATCAAAAGCTGACGAATACCACGAGAAAGACGTACGCGAAGGGCCTTTTCTGGTGTGGGAATCACTTTGCCATGAAGCAGGACCGACAGAGCTGGCTGCTGGTCTGGAGGAGTCCCATGGTACTTTTTGAGGGGACCCACATGAAAGGCATCGGGCACCTGTAGGCAGCAGAAGGCGATAGGCCATGGCATCAATCTTGGCAACGATACGGTACGGACCATAAACTTGGGCCAAGCTTGTCTTGGGAATTGCACCCAACGAGGTAGCCGACCAATGATGTAGTCGCAGCCAAACCCAGGCACCAACATCAAAGGTGAGAAGACGATGCTTGCCATCATAATAAAGCTTGTCATGTTGCAGAGCTTGGTGGAGGCGTTGCTTGACATCTACGATGAAGTCGCCACGATCACGAAGCATGGGGCGTGGCATTGACAGCCACGGTGCGAGAGTCACTGTCTTCATACGTGCGGATGGAAGGAGGAGCATGGCCATAGACGACCTGAAACGGCGTATCCTTGAGAGCGGTATGGAAGGATGTATTGTAACAATATTCCACCCAAGGCAACCAGCGAACCTACTATCGTGGACGATCACCCATCATGTTGCGTAAATACATAGCGATGACTTTGTTGACGGCTTTCGATTGTCCATCAGACTATGGGTGAAAAGCGGAGCTCATGTGTAACTTGGAACCGAAGGCTTGAAACAGTTCCGACCAAAATGCCGAAGTGAAGACAGGATCCCGATCGGAGACAATGGAAACCGGGATGCCATGGAGACGGACAATGTCCGAGAAAAGCGCACGTGCAACCGATTCTACCGAGTATGGATGTGCCAAAGGGATGAAGTGGGCATATTTGGAGAAGCGGTCGCAATGTCTTCCCAAACCCGAGAGGGAATTGGCAAGGATTGAAGTAGTCCTGCGGGATGTAAATGATCCATCTTGTTGCGTTGACAGGTGACACAAGCCCGAACATAATCCTGGATCACGGACCGAGCCTGGGGCAAGTGGAAATCACGGAGTAGGCGGTGCAATGTCTTCTGTAAGCCCTCATGAACGACATCATGGGCGGTAGCGGGGATATCTCCTAGAAGGGAAAATGTCGATGGAATATATATGCGTCAGTTGAACAACACCAACCCGTCCATCACCGTCCAGGGGACACTGAGATCGCCCTAGCTGATCTGGTTGCAGAGCGCAGTCACGGCCGGGTCGGAGGCGGCTACCGAGCGGATGGCGTCGAAGAGGTTGAAGTGTGGCACCGATATGGCATAGGAGGCGGCCACTTCGGCGTCACGGCGGGAAAGCGCATTGGCGACCGTATTGAGCCGCCGGGGCGATATTCAATGGAGAAATAGAACCCAAGCAACTTACTAACCCAATGATGTTGCGGGATGGTTGCAAGGCGTTGATCCAGCAAAAAACTTTAGATTGTAGTGATCCGTGTGAACAAGGAACGTGCGTCCCCAAAGATAAGGGTGCCAGTGTTTGACGGCCTGAACCAACCCAATCAATTCGCGCTCGTATGCGGCCAACAAATGATGATGGACAACAAAGGGCTGACTGAAAAAAGCAATAGCACCGCTGCCCTAGTGCAATACGACACCCAGTCCTGTCCCCGGGGTGTCGCACTCCACAATGAATCGGACGAAAAATCCAGCAGTTGAAGGATGGGCGCGGTTGTGAGAGTCTTCTTGAGGGCGTCGAAAGCGGTTTGTGCCACCGGTGACCAGGCGAAACCGTCCTTCTTGAGATGGGTTGTGAGGGGTGCCGTGATGGCATCGTATGCATGATAAACTTGCGATAGTACCCAGCAAGATCAAAGAACCCGTGTAACACCTGTGTTGTCAAGGGTGTCGGCCAATCCATGGCCGCCTACACCTTCTTGTCATCCATAGCGACTCCGGCAGCCGAGATGATGTGTTCGAGATACGACAAGGTTGGCTCCCCGAAGGAGCATTTGTTGCACTTGAGGAAGAGTTGTGGTGGCGAAGAACGTCAAGAACGGCCCGAAGATGCCGAAGATGTGCATACCACAAAGTGTTGTGGATCAAAATATCGTCAAAGAAAACGAGCACAAATTGACGAAGGAAGGGTCGTAGGACATCATTCATCAAAGCTTGAAGCGTGGCCGGTGCGTTGGTCAAATCAAAAGGCATGACGAGAAACTCGAACAAGCCATCGTGAATGCAGAACGCCGTCTTTTCAATGTCGGGGGGATGCATCCGGACTTGATGATAGCCCAAACGGAGATCAAGTTTGGTGAAGTATTGGGCGTCACGAAGTTCGTTGAGGAGCTCGTCCACCACAGGAAATGGGAGGAGATGGATGCGGTGGTCCAGCGTACGTGCAGGCGGTAGTCCCGATGGCTCGGCGAAGACGTCACCGAATCCCCGGATAAGCTCATTCAGGAGTTCACGGCCGTCGCACATATGCAACGTAAGGTTGGTTGTCTTGTGTCGGACGCCGCTCCATTGTACCTGGCGGTCGTTGCGCCAAAACGTCATGGTGAGGAGTCCAAAATCCCAAAGGATGGGACCCAAAGTAGTGAAACATTGAGTGCCGAGCACGACGTCGTATCCGCCCAAAGGAATTGCGTACAAGTCAATGACGAAAGATTCGTCAACAATGGTGATCATGGTGTTGCGGCAAACTCCGGTGCAGGCCACCCTCTCACCGTTGGCCACGACGACACGCAGATCCGCGCATGGCGCAAAGGAGAGGCCGCCTGTTTGGCGGCCTTGGTCGACACAAAGTTGTGTGTCGACCCGAGTCGAGTAGGGCGATGAAGCATGCATTGCTGAGCTGGAGTTCAATCTGCATCGTCTTGCTGGTACGCACCCTGGAGATGGCGAGTAAGGAGATTTAAGGCTTGGAATCCTCGGTCGCCTCCAAGTCGTCAACGACGTAGTCAATCTCCAAGAGAAACAGGTTCTTGCATGTGGCGGGAGAACTTCTCATAACAGTTGTAGCAGAGACCTAGGCATTTCTGTTTTTCCATCTCTGGAACAGTGAGGCGGCGACCCGTGGAGGTGATCTATTGAGGGGGTGCACCGATGGAAGGCACGCCGGTCTGACCAGGGATGGTGCTAGTCGAACCGGGGGTGGGGCCGGTAAGACCGCCCCCCACCGGGAGTCAAAAGGCAGTGGAGCGGCTCGTGGGGCGGGGGCGACAGGGGCGAACTGCTGGCGCAGTTCAAACTCCGATGCCAAACTCATGGCCACCTCCAAGTTGTTGGGGGCATTGCAATTCGATGTCGATGCGCAACGGATCACCAAGGCCCATGGTGAACAACTGAATTTGTTGTAGTTCGAAGAGATCGCCCGCACGATTGAGCAATGTTAGGAACCGGTCCTGGTAGTCGGCGACGGAGCCTGTGCGCCAGCATAATGCCACCTCCCCCAAGGGGATGTTGCGCAGAGGAGGGCCAGAGCGGATATTGACAAGCTCGGTGAAGCGTCTCCAATTTGGTGTCTCGCCATCACGTTCCAGCCGATAGTACCACTGCTGGGCACCATCGATGAGGTGGTAGGCGGCGAGACATACTTTTTCTTCCTCCAATGTTCGTTGCCCGCGAAAAAATTGCTTGCACCAGTTGACCCATGAGAACGGATCGCTTTTGCCATTGAAGGTTGGAAAATCCAGCTTGTAGTAGCGAGGAGGAGGACGTTCATTGGGTGCCGCCGGTCGCGGAGCCCGAGGCGTGTCGGCCATGGCAGTGATGACGTAGGCGCTCTCGAGGCGGGTGATGGCGAGCTGTAGCGTGTGGTGCGCAATCTCCAAGTGCTGCAGCTTGATTTCAATGGTGTCGAGCTTCTTCATTTGTGCCAGGATCTCTGCAAACTGTGCGATCATCGCGTCGCCGTCACCCGACATAGTGGGGAGGGCAGCGCCTGAATCTGATACCAAGTTGTCACGTGCTTCGGGGATAGATATAATAGGATATGAGTGGAAGATGGGAGGTTTCGGCCCAGGCTTGCGCTCGGGAGCCGTGGTGTGGAGGGAGTGTGCACAGCTGAGGGCAGGGCGCCGTCGGCCTGACCACGCGTGTTCTACCGGTTGGACCGGGCTTCTATGCGCACGACAGGGAGAGGAGGAGAAGAGAGATTAGATAAACTAATCTTGCTTGCATTATTTCGTCATCCTCTCCCCTTTAAATAGATAGAGAGTTACAAAAGATATCAGAAGAATCTCAATCTAATTTTTAAAGAGATCGAAAGGATCTCAATCTAATCTTTCTAAACAATCTGATCTTAGGGATCGAATTTGAATACAAATTGTCCTAAATAGCAAGCAAGGAAAAGGTACCGGTTAGACCGGTCCCATGTGACACCTAATCCGCCGGTCGGACCGCCAGTTGGGCCGAGCCCTTGTGGCGACGGCTATAAACCTAGCCCCACATGACACAAGAACATTTAATTCAGCAAACTCATGCCTTAATAGGATTACAGTTTATGTAGTAATTAATGAAATGGTGATGGAATATACATGGCATTACACTAGAAACATAGTGTGTAAATCTTTGCTCTGCCATCATATTATTATATAAAAGACTGCACAACGAGCATAAAAAATACACTACAAACATATAGTGTAAATCTTTGCTCTGTTATCATATTATTATATAAAACAGACTGTGCAACTAGCATAAGAAAAATACAACAGTTTTTTTCATGTTAGTGGTGTTGACTTCCGCTTCGCACTTCTACCAATGTGCATATAGTCCCTATTCTAGAAGCTCTATATTTATTGTTTTTTTCTTCTCTACAGGGAAGTTAACAAAGTTCTTTCAAGCTCTTCGAACAGCATGGGTGGGTGCTCTTCTAGGACTAGGCACTGCGAGCCTTGGATTAGAGCACGATTTCTTTCATAGCTTGATGCTCTAAAGTGACTATAATCACATCTTTTTTCAGAAGTAGTACTCAATTTTAAGAGTAACTACTTCAGGAAAGCAATGAGCTGAGTGTATATATTGTGACACAATGAAATGTATACTTCCAGTTTGCCACAGTGGCAGGTGATGAGGTGAATCGCTGATTTGATGCTGAAATAGTTTGTTTGATTACAGATGTATTCTTTCAGGACAAAAATGGAAGAAAGCGTAAGAATGAACAAATGATTATATAATAAATTTGACATATCATTATCATACAGTAATTGTTACAGTATATAAAGAAGCTATTGCACTATTTCACTGAGAGAAAAAAATCTTTTACATTTCTAAAGCGTTTCGGTTTATTGCCTCTGTACATGTCACTGATAAATTACATGTCACAGTAATGCATTGCATGCAAAGCCAATAAGGACTTCTTTAAAACAGCCAAAAAGGGAGTGGCCTATTTGTTCTATATATGCTGCAAAAGGAGAAGCCTGAGGAAACAATTGATCAGTTAATATCAAGTAGCAAGCTCCTGGTCGATGGTTCCCATACCTGTAACCAAAGCTGAAAGGCTTGGTCCGTTAGGATCCAAAGAAAATTAATTATCTCATGCAAACCGAGGATCAACTTTTTGAGTATTGACCTTGTGTATGCAACCACCACCTACTCTCAGAATCCTTTGCAGAGTTTCAGCTATGTTCACGTACCCCACGATGAATATATATCACTTGCCGAGTGTAACAAAATATTTCGTCCTTCTTCAATACAAAGAAGCAAGGACTTCAGGTTACCATCGTTATCACCTTTTTTTTGCAGGAATGTTTATGGCATATAAAGCATCAGATATCTTCTGTATGCAAAGATGTTATTCACGCTAGGTGTGAACTCGTGAAATGCTATTAATTTCACTAAAACTCGGTTCTAAACACTTGTCCTGTGATGTGAATAATGCTCTTACTTAGTGGCCTTACCCTTCTTCAATATCATGCTGTACTTCAGGGAGCACAGCAGCATAGCCAACGGATTTCATATCAGTGTTGATCTCACACAATACCTCACATATCCTATGTAAACAAGGATGAGATCCATCTCTGGAAGTGAACTTGTGAACCATGCCATCAACTTCAATAGAACTTGCCCCTGGCACATTCCTTAATCCCCTGTCTTTCATTGCCTTTCGAAGTTTGCCCACGTCATCCCACCTCTCCTGTTCCCACTGTTGTGAGGCTCGAGCTCAATTTGATGCAACAAGGCTTGTTCCCCAAGCTCAGCATCACCATGGGTCCGAGCAGCAGCAAGAAGAGCTCCACATATTGCTGCATTTGCCTTGAAAGGCATGCCCTGAACTAAACCTTGAGCCTCCATCAAACAACCAGCACGACCGAGTAGATCAACCATGCATCCATAATGCTCAAATCGTGGCTCAATCCTGTACTGAGACACCATGATTTTGATTTACCAGCGAACCAAATCAGTCAGCCCAACGTGGCTACACGCTGACAGGATTGCAAGAAAAGTGACATCATTTGGTGCCAGATTCTCCTTCTCCATCCGGCGAAACATCTCCACAGCTTCCAAACCAAGGCCATGCAATGCAAATCCAACAATCGTTGTCGTCCAAGTCACAACGCTCTTCTGCTCCATACCCCGAAACACCTCCACCACCTTGCCAACACACCCACATTTGACGTACATGTCAATGATCGCATTCACCAGCCGTATCTCCTGTGCACCCACTCCCCCAAATCAACTGCGCCCAGATCCCCGCACGCCGACAGCACCGAGAGCAACGCCACCCCGTCCGGCTCGATCCCCTCCACCTGCATCCTCCGGAACACCTCGACCGCCTCCTCCGGACGCGTCGTCTGCGCGTACGCCCCGACCACCGTCGTCCACGACACCACATTCCTCTCCGGCATAACATCGAACATCTCGCGCGCGCGGGCCAAGTCTCCAGACTTCGCGTACCCCGCGATCATGACGTTCCAGGCGAAGATATCCCTGCAGATCATCTCATCGAACACGTTGCGCGCGGTGGCGACGAGGGCGCAGGAGCAGTACGCCTGGATTGTCAGGACCCTAGCGATTCTAGAGAAAATCGATAGGATTTCGACAGATTCAGATGAACCTGAGGGATGGGAAAAGTGGTTCACCGAGAGAGAGATAGACTATGACTCCTAGGCAACCTTCAGGTCTTATACCCCGAATGAGTTCGAGAATTACCGCGCAGTAGCACAGTGAAAGCTCAGGGATTACAATGCCAAAACGCAAATCGTCAAAACGTTGTGGTAACCAGTTCTGTAAAGAAGTTATCACTTTTGTATTCTCCGGTTGGATCTCTTTTACCGTGCCCGTACCCTTCATCTCATCCGTCCTTGCTGATTGAGCGGAGTCGTCAAAGCGTTATATGCAGCGCCGACTTGCCTCTTCAGCGCAAAACTCCTTTCAGTCTGAACTTCGTTGTCTGACAATACTCCCTCTTGAATTAAACCATGTCCTCTAGGTTTGAAATGGGAAAAGTCTTCCGGATGAACGGTACATCTTCCCAAGAATTATCCTCTGGCGACAAATTGAGCCACTGAATTAACTACTGAGCCGCTACCGAGTTTCCTCTTAGTACAATTCTCCTTCCCAAAACAGCGATGGGTTCTGTCTTAATTTTGCCTTCTACATTAACCATCAGCAGGTGTGCTAAAGGTACTGTGTTTATTCCCAAATGTCTTTTCAATTGACTGACATGGAAGACCGGATGAATAGCCAAAATGTTTTGAGACTACTGCAAGTTAAACTTCAACTCTCTCAGCATCCTCTCCTTTTCTTCCACAATTATCCTTGCTTCTTCTGAAATGTTCCCAAGTAATGATAGCTCTCCCACCTGAGGAGGTGCATAACCATATAAAGCTTGAAATGGGGTCACTTTGAGAGTTGTGTGATATGAAGTATTATACCACCACTCCGCCATTGCTAACCATGTATACCAGTCCTTGGGTTCCTCAAATACCATGCTCCTCAAGTATGCTTCTAGGCATTGATTAACCCGTTCCGTTTGACCGTCGGTTTGAGGGTGCTAGGAGGTGCTAAACCTCAAGGAAACCTTAAGTGATTTGAAGATCTCTTGAAATAACTTGCTGGTAAAGATCCTATCTCGGTCAGTGATAATTGCAGTCAACATTCCATGGAGCTTGAAGTTATTTTCCATAAATATCTGGGTTACTTGTTGCACTGAGTAGGGGTGAGACATTCCTATAAAGTGGGTGTATTTCGTCAGACTGTCAACCACAACTAAAATAGCATCCCTGTTCTTTGATTTAGGTAATCCTTCAATAAAGTCCATTGTTATGTGTGTCCATGCCATTTTCTGGGACAGGTAAAGTATCCAGCAATCCAGGGGAATGTACATGTTCCGACTTGCTCAATTGGCAGATTGGACATTCAGAGACATACTTCTCTACTTGCCTCCTCAATCTGGGCCAGAAGAAGAACTTTTTGATCCAATGGTATGTTGCTCTAGAGCCTAAATGTCCCCCGATGGCTGACTGATGCAGTGACTCTATTATTTGGTGTCTCATGTTGTTTTGTTCCCCCACATAGTTTCTCTGTTTAAACCTGACAATTCCTCCCTCCAAGGTTAATCTGGAATCTTGATTTGTCTCCAATCGTAGGGTCTCTATAATCTCTGTTACCTTGGGGTTTTCTATATAACTCTTTTTTATATATTCAACCCATTCAAGTCTCACATATGTGATGGTATTACAATTGCCTTCCTGAAGTTCTTCTCCATTATCTTTTCGGGATAGTGCATCAGCCACTGAGTTTTCTCTGCCCTTTTTGTATTCAATACTGTAATCGAACTCAAGTAGTTTCAGCAGCAGTTTGTGTTGGATACCTTCAATCAATCTTTGAGTAGTCATAAATTTCAAACTTTGTTGGTCTGTTCTTATAATTAGAAGATTACCAAGCACATAATGCCTCCATTTTTTGAGTGCTTCTAGAATAGCTCATGCTTCATTTTCATATATTGATTACCCAGCAGCTTTAATTCCAAGTGATTTCCTAAAATAGGAGATGGGCCTTCCAGATTGCATGAGAACTGCCCCTATTCCATGACTGCAAGCATCAACTTCTATCACAAATTGCTAAGAGAAATTGGGCAAAACTAGTACTGGACTTGAGGTCATGATCCTTTTTGAGTTTTCAAATGCCTCATCTTGATCTTTTCCTCATTGAAATTCATCCTTCTTAAGCATATCATGTAGTGGTCTACAAATTCTTCCATAGTCTTTAATGAACCTCCTGTAATAACCAGTTAATCCAAGGAACCCTCTTAGTTTGGATACTCCATTGGGCTTAGGCCAGTTGACAATATCCATGATCTTCTTTGGATTTGTAGCCACTCCTTGTCCATAAATAATGTGCCCCAAGTATTCTATCTTTTCTTGAGCAAAGGAACACTTACTCATTTTTGGTGTCAGCTTGTTAGTCCTCAGAATCTCCAAGGTTATCTTCAAGTGTAGCACATGATCATCCAAACTCTTGCTATATACCAAAATATCATCAAAGAATACCAGTATAAATCTCCTCAGATGTGCAGCAAAGATGATATTCATTAAAGCCAAGAAAGTGGCAGGAGCATTTGTGAGGGCAAAAGGCATTATTGTGTACTCATAGTGTCCCATATGAGTCTTAAATGCCATTTTAGTTATATCCACCTCAACCATTCTTATATGGTGATAGCCAGATCTAAGATCAAGTTTGCTGAACATTGTTGCTCCATGTAGTTCATCCCAGAGGCCCTCGATAACAGGCATAGGAAATTTGTTTTTAATAGTTAGTGCATTTAATTGTCGGTAATCCACACATAATATCCAACTTCCGTCTTTCTTTATCACCATTACATCCGGGGAGGAGTAAGGACTGAGGCTGGTTCTAATTTCTTCAGAATCCAACATATTTTGTATGATTTCCTCTATAGCTTCCTTCTGGTAATGTGGTACTCTATAAGGTCTCAAATTTGGAGGAGCTGCTCCACTCTTCAAGTGTATATGGTGGTCACAACTTCTAGTTGGGGGCAGTCCCTGAGATTCCTGGAACACATCTTCATATTGCTTCAGAGTTTGTCTAATCCTCTCAGCATATCTCTTGATCTTTACTGTCTCCCATTTCCATTCCATGTACTTGGATTAAATATCTCATCAACTTCTTTTGTAACATCTTTTGCAACTTCTGATGTTCTATCAAAATTGATATCCCAGGAACAGTGTGGTCCTTGAAGGTAATAGGGTTTCCCTATTGTGTGATTCCCAAAGTTCTTTGTTTCAAATCAAGACAGATATGACTATGCTCATAAATCCAATCAGCCTCTAAGACAATATCATAACTCTTTAATTTGATTAGTTTGAATGTATTTGCGAATCTAGTTCCCTGGACACTACAACATGTTCGAGCCACTATTGCATCAGAGATCAACTCACCCCCACCAGCTACTGATATTTTTCTAACCTGAGTCGACTTCACAATGCACCCACTCTTCAGAGCAAACTCATAGCTCATGAAAGTGTCAATACTGTCGCTATCCACC
Source organism: Hsuehochloa calcarea (assembly GCA_036346395.1). NCBI lineage: Eukaryota > Viridiplantae > Streptophyta > Magnoliopsida > Poales > Poaceae > Hsuehochloa > Hsuehochloa calcarea. Next base: position 53,520,442 of record CM070603.1, read on the forward strand.
AAGGCTATTGCTTGCCTTCCCCCTATCTGTCGCTATCCACCAAGGCTACTGCTTGCCTTCCCCCTATGATGAATCACGGCGGTCCGATCTTCCGATAGGTTCGATTTGGTTCGTCGTGAGGACGTTGACGCTTTGAGGCTTCCGACCAACAGATCGTCACCTCGCAATTTGCTACACTCGCACGCCTGTCGTTATCGACCACGCTTGCACGCGATCGACCTTACCACGAAGGTTATTGTTCCTGCAAGCAATCGAAGCAACTCACAAGAACAAGGTAGATGCAATCTGAATTGTATTGCGGATATGGATGAAGTTTACAAGTGGGGTTCCTCAAACCGATAATCGGCGAAACTACAATTGGCAGAATAATCTAAGAAAAACCCGCCTCTAAACTATGGCAGCTACTGTATTTTTATAGGGGAACGTGAGGAGGTCGACCTAGGGTTGTGCGGCCGTGGGATGAAGCGTACACAACCTGGACTCCGACCTCATTACGTTTACAAAGTCTTATTAGTTTCCAAAACGGTGACGCAGCACCTTGTGTTGCGTATTTCTGGTCGAAGATCTGGTCGTATGACTGGTCCTAGGGTGGTCTTGAGGAGTCCATGCTATCTTTGATCGTAGATTGTGTCCAACGAGTACTGTGCTCGCTTTTCTGGTCGTAGATTGCTCCAATCGAATCAACCAGTCGTAGGTCTTCTTGTAGTGGTCGTAGATCTTCTTGTAGTAGTCGTAGACCTTCTTGAACTGGTCGTAGTCCTAGATTCCTGAGTACAAGTAAATCATCTCCATTAGGCAGCATAATAGAGTTCTCAAATAATACACTCAGCCCTAGAAACGACTTTACCTGATCTATTAAGTGATGTGCTCTAGCTCTTGTCATAGAACCGTGTAGTTCAAAGACCGGATCCGGAGGGTCTTGTGTAGTGCGTGTCAGAAGGAGGGATGTCCTCATCATACTCCCCTCTTGAATTGGAGTCGTCCTCGACTCAAGCTCATCTTCTTCTCCCACGTATGGTTTCAAATCGAAATGTTAAATGTGGGGCTAACCCCAAAATCTGCGAGTAATTCTAATTGATATGCATTATCATTTATCTTCTTAATTATCTTAAGCGGTCCTTCACTCTAGGCATCAACTTTGATTTTCTTAATTCTAAACCTATCCTTTCTCAAATGAATCCAAACTAAATCACTGGTTCAAATTTGACAACTTTCCTACCTTTACTTCCAAAGAACCTTATACCTTTCACCATATGCTCTATATTCTTTTAGTGGTTTCATGCAACTTGAGAATAAATGCAAGACGCTTCTTAGCATCTAGATTAATTTTTTCAGAGGTCGGTAAAGGAGTAAATCAATAGGCGCACGGGGTTAAAATCATACACTACCGAAATGGACTTACCTTGGTGGTGGAGTGTCTTGACCTATTGTAAGCAAACTCAATATCACGGTAAACACTCTTCCCACATCTTCAAGTTCTTCTTTAAAACAACCCGCAACATGGTGGATAACGTGCGGTTGACAACCTCCGTTTGTCCATCGGTTTGGGGATGGCATGTAGTAGAGAACAAAGACTTTATCCCCAATTTATTCCAAAGTGATCTCCAAAAGTGGCTCAAAACTTCGCATCACGATCCGAGACAATAGTATTGGGCACTCCATGTAAGCGAATGATTTCCCTGAAAAACAAATCAGCTATGTTTGTGGCATCATCGCTCTTGTGACAAGATATAAAATATGCCATTTTAGAAAATCGATCCACTACTATAAATATACTATCTCTCTCCCTCTTTGTCCTAGGCAATCCTAAAACAAAATCCATAGAAATATCCTCCCAAGGGGCGCTAGGAATAGGAAGAGGCATATAAAGTCCATGTGGAAGGAGACGGGACTTAGCTTTGTTGCATGTAGTGCAGCGAGCTACGTAGCGCTCGACATCACGCCTCATCTTTGGCCAAAAGAAGTGGGTGGCCAGCACATCTTCTGTCTTCTTTGCTCCAAAATGCGACATCAAACCTCCTCCATGTGCCTCCTGTAACAACAAAAGACGAACAGAGCTAGCTGGAACGCATAGCTTGTTAGCACGATAGACCAAACCATCATTCAACACATAGTTATTCCATGTCTTCCCTCCTTTACAATGTTCAAGCACTTCCTTAAAGTCCAAATCAGTGACATATAAACTCTTAATGGCTTCCAAACCAAAAATCTTATGGTCAAGTTGAGATAACATGGTATAACGTCTAGAAAGCGCATCAGCAATCACATTATCCTTACCTTTCTTATGATTTATAACATATGGGAAGGACTCAATAAATTCTACCCAGTTAGCATGTCGTTTATTCAGTTTAGCTTGACTTCTAATATGTTTTAGGGATTCATGATCCGAATGTATAACAAATTCTTTGGGCCATAGATAATCTTTGCCAAGTTTGAAGCACTCGAACTAAAGCATACAATTCCTTATCATAGGTGGAATAATTCAAACTAGGCCCATTTAGTTTTTCGCTGAAATATGCAACTGGTTTACCTTCTTGAATCAATACACCACCTATCCCAATCCCACTGGCATCACATTCCATTTCAAAAGTCTTACCAAAATCAGAGAGTTGGAGTAGGGGTGCTTGGGTGAGCTTCTCTTTCAACAAGTTGAATGCCTTCTCTTGTGCAGGTCCCCATTGGAAAGACACTCCTTTCTTTGTCAATTCATTCAATGGTGCGGCAATGGTGCTGAAATCTCGCACAAAGCGCCGATAGAAGCCAGCAAGGCCGTGGAAGCTCCGCACTTGTGACACAGTAGTAGGCGTCGGCCAGCTTTGGATGGCTACAATCTTTGTCTCATCCACCTCAATGCCCTGTGGTGTCACAACATAACCAAGAAATGCAACTCGATCGGTGCAAAAGGTGCACTTCTCGAGGTTACCAAACAAACGTGCGTCTCTCAAAGCATTAAAAACAGCACGTATATGATTTAAGTGTTGCTCATGTGACTTGCTATAAATCAAGATATCATCGAAGTAAACCACCACAAATTTTCCAATGAAAGGACGTAAAACCTCGTTCATCAAACGCATAAAAGTACTAGGTGCATTAGTTAGACCGAAAGGCATCACTAACCACTCATATAATCCGAACTTAGTTTTAAAAGCAGTTTTCATTCATCTCCTAATTTCATTCTAATCTGGTGGTAACCACTCCATAAAGTCAATCTTTGTGAAAATGATAGAACCACCCAATTCATCTAGCATGTCGTCTAGCATTGGGATAGGATGACGATACCTTATAGTAATGTTATTAATGGCTCTACAATCAACACACATACGCCAACTACCGTCTTTCTTAGGAACCAAAAGAACTGGAGCAAAGACAAGGGCTAAGGCTTTCTCTTACGTACCCACAGTCCAAAAGATCTTGGACTTATCATTGAATTTCCTTAGTCTCCTCTCGATTGGTCCTATACGCGACGGTTTGGCAAAGTCGCTCTGGGATCAAATCAATTTGATGCTCAATTCCTCGAATAGGTGGTAATCCGGGGTACCTCGGTTGGAAATACATCCACATACTCCTGCAAAGGTTAGCAAAAGCGGGAGGCAAAGAGCTAGCTATGTCCTCAGCGAATATAAGACATTTTGCATATCAAAGCATAGCATGGCGACTCATTATTACAGATTTCAGCAAGTTCGATTTAGTGGCAATCATAACACATCCCTTCAATTTAATTCCCTCGGACTTAGGACTAGACGCCACTTTCTCCCTTTTGGGTGGGAAAACACGTTTTGCTACTTGCTGATTTTCGAATCATGCTTATCGGTGTTTCTTTCATTTTTAGCGCTCTTCTTCATCTTTCGAATCTCACCGTATCAAAGGCAACAACTTAATCTTCTTACCCTTATGTGAAAATGAGTAGGTATTAGCTCTACCATGGTGCAAAACATCATTGTCATATATCCAAGGTCTACTAGAGCAACAAAGAGCATGCTTGCATAGGCACGATATCAAAGTCGAACTATCTTTGTAATTACCGCTAAAATTACACTTTCACAACTTTGTGTACCTTTAATTTACCACACGAATTGAACCATTGGATGTAGTAGGGACGTGGGTGTGGTTGTGTGGTCAAGCCAAGCTTCTCGACCATCTCGGAGCTTGCAAGGTTGTTGCGCCTCCTCCATCAATGATGACTCTGCGAGCTCTGTCATTCACGAAAATCAGTGCGAAACAAGTTGTGCCGTTGATTTTGCTCCGCTCTCTCTACTTGTGCGCCAAAGACTCGTTGCATAACAAGGCTCACATGATACTCGGTGTCAACAAAGCAGCTACTTGTTCCTCTACATCATCGGCATCACCGCTCTATCCCATCTCCTCCACCGCAATGTTAGCCGCAAGTACATATTCGTCCTCAATATCACTAGTACTTACATAACCACCGTCTTTGGTGGCAAGGTATGCTCGCTGACTGGGGCAGTCCCTCATGAAGTGCCCCATTCCCTTGCAATGGTGGCACACAATCCTAGTGGTACGACCAGTGGAAGCAACCGACGAAGAACTCTTGGCTGGTGCCTGCACACTAGTAACTTTACTTACCTCGGGTGCATGTGATGTGGTCGAGAGTCTTCTGAACGCGCCCTACTCGTGGAGGGGCAGCAGACCGTGTAGGCTGAAGGTGGGGCTGTTTTGGCTTGCCCCGGCACTGGTCGTGGTGTAGACATGCTCCCAAAGTTGTTCCTTGGCCTCTGTTGTCGTCCCTGCAATTCCTTTTCTGCCAAACATGCAAGTTGGAACAATCTAGGGACGTTATCGTATTCTTTGTAATCCACTATGTCCTGAATTTCACATCTTAATTCTCCATAAAAACGTGCCATTGCAGCTTCTTCATCCTCAATAATATCACAACGCAACATGCTAATTTGTAGCTCCTGATAATATTCTTCTACGGATCTATTACCTTGGTTTAAGCGCTGTAATTTATTACGCAAATCACGTTTAAAAGAAGGTGGGACAAATCTGTTACGCATAGCAACCTTTAAACCATCCCACGTAGTAGGTGCTAATCCTTCGGTGCATACCCTATTCCACCAAATGATGGCAAAGTTTTTAAATTCACTTGTGGCTTGCCTAACTCTATGCACTTCGGGAACTAAGTGAGCATTCAATTTACGTTCTCTAGTCATCTCCCAATCTAGATATATTTCAAAGATCATAAGCACCGCAAAAGATGGTATAGCGAACTTAACTTTAGCATATGGATCATCATTAACACGTGCATTATGTTGCTGAACATTATTACCTCTCATACCTTGACGGTTGAAGTTCGGTCGGTTCCGTTGTCGTGCATCAAAGGCGTCGTGGTCGTGCATCTCATTATCATTATCAAACTCGTGGTCATGGGCTGCACCATGAGGTTCCACACGACCAACGTTTGGTGGTTGGTTCACCATTCTTTCGAGGCGTGTAGTGAGCGCCTCAATACTATCGTTGATTGAGCGTTGTAATGTGACCGTGGTAGCTTGAAGCTTCCTGTCGATGTCCTCGTTAACGGTAGTGCGTTGTTCATCCAATAGCGTCATGAGCTCTTCCCTCAAAACACACTTTTGCGCATCCAATCCTTCACCTGAGATGGTTAGTAGGAGACAAAAGACAACACAAAGGTATTATCCCTGTCACTATTAGGTGGTCGGAGGGTAGAATCACACACTCTCAAGCGTCTTACCAAGCTCTTATGAGTTTCTTACCAAATTGCAGCAGGTGGTCAATTCGGCGAAGGTGGGATGTACGATCACGGCAGAGGCGAATGCGAGGATCCAATCTGAGGGTCGAAAGTATGTGGAGCTCGGACAGGCAATGTTTAGTAGCAAGGAATAGCAATAATAAAATCATGTTAGCAAAGCTGAACCAAAGCCCACAGTACTCGTCACAGTTGCTGGTCTAAAAGTGCCCCTAGCCCTAGCACAATACTGATCGAACAAGGACTCGATACAAAGGAGTCCAAAGGATGCAAGGCTGGAACTGGTCGTAGACCACTAGGGGTGGTCGAATTGCTTCTTCTTCTTTTCTTTTGCACTTTTTGCTTCTTTTCTTTTCTTTTGCACTTTTTGCTTCCTCTTTTTTTTTGCAAACGTGACCAAGCCCAAAATTCTTCTGTTACCTTTTCTGGATTCGATGAGGTGATTGGGTCACAAACTTTTTCCGGAGAGCAGGGGTAAATGGGTAGTTAAAAGATACTCTCTCTCTCTCTCTCTCTCTGAACTTGGGCTGGTTCACATTGCTACTCTGAATCCGACCGAGGATCGAATCCGACCGTGGTAGTTCTGAGTGGATGGTAGAATGGGTGTCGCTCGAAAAGGAGGTCGTCGTCCAGGATGGATGGTGGCACGCCGAGGATGCGGCGTCTTGACTAGAGACCAAGAATGCTACTTTAAACCAAAGAACAAAGACACCGACGATGGACTCGAACTCAACAATGCGAAACGAAAATAAAATTGCGAAAGGCACAAAGTGGTTTGGACAGCGGAATAATTACGATCTAAAACTTTTTGTAGGGCCGTTTTTCTGGACTCTAGGTGAGGGAACACAACTAACAAAAGGGAATAAACGAAATTACCTAACGGGCAACCTTCGCTCTGATACCACTTGATGAATCACGGCCCGATCTTCGATAGGTTTGATTTGGTTCGTCGTGAGGGCGTTGGCGCTTTGAGGCTTCCGACCAACAGATCGTCACCTCGCAATTCGCTACACCCGCACGCCTGTCGTTATCGACCACGCTTGCACGCGATCGACCTTACCACGAAGGTTATTGTTCCTGCAAGCAATCGAAGCAACTCGCAAGAACAAGGTAGATGCAATCTGAATTGTATTGCGGATATGGATGAAGTTTACAAGTGGGGTTCCTCAAACCGATAATCGGCGAAACTGCAATTGGCAGAATAATCTAAGAAAAACCCGCCTCTAAACTATGGCAGCTACTGTATTTTTATAGGGGAACGTGAGGAGGTCGACCTAGGGTTGTGCGGCCGTGGGATGAAGCGTACACAACCTGGACTCCGACCTCGTTACGTTTACAAAGTCTTATTAGTTTCAAAGCGGTGATGCAAACCTTGTGTTGCGCATTTACAGTTGAAGATCCGTCGTAGGATCTGGTCCTAGGGTGGTCTTGAGGAGTCCATGCTATCTTTGGTCGTAGATTGTGTCCAACGAGTACTGTGCTCACTTTTCTGGTCGTAGATTGCTCCAATCGAATCAACTAGTCGTAGGTCTTCTTGTAGTGGTCGTAGATCTTCTTGTAGTGGTCGTAGACCTTCTTGAACTGGTCGTAGTCCTAGATTCCTGAGTACAAGTAAATCATCTCCATTAGGCAGCATCATAGAGTTCTCAAATAATACACTCAGCCCTAGAAATGACTTTACCTGATCGATTAAGTGATGTGCTCTAGCTCTTGTCATAGGACCGTGTAGTTCAGCACCCAGATCTGGAGGGTCTTGTGTAGTGCGTGTATCCGAAGGAGGGATGTCCTCATCACCCTATCTGTGTGATCAGAGAAAAAATAATCAGTCCAGTTGTTCCTATTACAGCATGAACAGAAATTAGCATTAGCTGTTATGGCATTTCCCCTTGTTCATGGCTACTAGGTGCTGTTTTGTAGGCTCCTTCTGATTTCTCTTCCCCCTCGGGCTCATTGTCCTCTTCTTCCTCCTGTTCTTCTTGCAGGATGTGTATGGTTCGGCCTATTTTACATTTGTGTTGATAATGCCAGGGTTCTTGACAATAATAACATTTCTTCTTTTCTTGCTCATTGGGTCTTTGATCAGGTTTCAATATTCCCTTTTGACCATTAGTCTGAGGTCCCTTCTGTCCAGAATTTCTGAAGTTATTGTTGTTTCCAGAATTGAACTTGTTCCTATTGAAATTTCCTTGATTGTTGATCCTTTTCGCAGCAGCCGATTTCTGATAGACTCTAGCATACCAATAAGTCTCCAACATCCCTTGAGGCCTTTGTCCACTGACATCATGTTTAATTTCTCCTCTTAATCCCCCAATGAAGAAACTCATTAAGAAGGATTCATGCGGATAAGGCTGATCTCTCTTGATCAAAGACATTTACTCTTCAAATCGGTCAATATAATTTGATACATTTGCAACTCCTTATTTGATATTATGCAATTGCTCCACTGCATCATGAGCATTTACTTCAGAAAATCTATCTCGCAACATAGCACAAAATTGATTCCAGTTCAGTATCTGCCATGGTACCCCAGTACCCTTGAACCAGTTAGCTGCCCTACCTTGTAGGTGTCCTGAAGCTAAATTTACCCATTGCTCCAATGGTGTTCCATATATTTCATAGAATTTTCCGCATTACTTCAACCAACTAATTGGATCATCTCCAGAGAACAAAGGAATCTCAAGTCTAGGCCCCTTGATCATTGGCTTCAGCATAGTGGGAGTTAATTCCATGATCCCTTTGATAATTGTATCTATGATCTTCACACATCTGTATTCCTGGAAATTGTCCATTGGATCTTGCACTTATGAACTGTCTAGTAACAGGATTGTATTGATTTTGTTGGAAAAAAAACTATGGTTCCATTCAATTCCATATGGGTTGCCCTCCTGTGAGTTGTTAGTGATACCCAATGTTGTTGCTTGGCCCAAGCCTTGATGCAAATTAGTCACTGTTGGCCTCATCTCATTGGAAATCACTGGTGTTACCGTGCTAGGTTCAATGTTAAACTGGACTGGTAACGGTCCACCTGGCATCTCCCCTGGTCCTTTCGGGTTAAGAACCAATCTAGGATTCCTGGGTATTTGGGTTTCTCCCACCCTCCTTTGATCTACAGCCTCATCAACTACATTAGAAGGAGGAATAACAGTATGAGACTCTGGATCTGTTACCTTAGTAGTCGCTATTAGTGTTTCAGCAGGATAGATCTTCATAAAGTTCTTGATCTCCGCTATGTCTCCCCTCAGATCTGCCAATTCTTCTCTGGTCACTTGGATCTCGGGTTCTGCATCAAATTCCTCCTCTCCTTCCGCTAGATCTCCCTTGGACCGAGTCTTGACCATCCTCTTCACTTGCGAGTTTCCACCGCCGTCAACTTATGTGTCGATTTGCACTGGGGATTTTAAAGTGACAAGTCACCAACCCAGTGTTCTTCGGCCCCAGAACTTCTCCTAGTGTTACTCGATTTAGGTTCAGGGATTTTACGGGCGCAACTCCACTACCCTGCCAACCTTTACCAAATCGATTACACTCCAAGGATCGCCTTGCTCTGATACCTTTGTCAGGACTAGGGGTGGCAAAAAAGCTCGCGGCTCGCGAGCCGAGCCGGCTCGGCTCGAGCTCGTTTTTTTCGAGCCGAGCCGAGCCGGGCTTCGAGCTCGGCTCGAATCTTCACCGAGCTCGAGCCGAGCGCAACCCCATATAATCAAGATGATTGGATTTTGAATTGATGATAAATGACTCATATAATCATTTTATTCTACCTTTGTTTTTGGGCTTGGGAAACCCTGGCTCGAACGAGCTTTTTCGAGCCGGCTCGAGCTTTTTCGAGCCGAGCTGAGCCGGCTCTCGAGCTCGTTTTCCAAACGAGCCGAGCCTCAGACCGAGCCTGGGCGAGCTTGGCTCGAGCCGGCTCGGCTCGGCTCGTTTCCAGCCCTAGTCAGGACCCTAGCGATTCTAGAGAAAATCGATAGGATTTCGATAGATTCAGATGAACCTGAGGGATGGGGAAAGTGCTTCACCAAGAGAGAGAGAGACTATAACTCCTACGCAACCTAGCTTAATATATAGAATATGCTTTTTCAATCCCCTTTCATTAGCCTAGCTCATCAAGTCTTATACCTGAATGAGTTCGGGAAATTACCGCACAGTAGCACAATGAAAGTTCAGAGATTACAATGCCAAAACGCAAATCGACAAAACGTTGTGGTAACCAGTTCTATAAAGAAGTTGTCACTTTTGAATTGTACCATTGGATCTCTTTTAACGTGCTCGTACCCTTCATATCATCCGTCCTTGCAGATTGAGTGGAGTTGTTAAAGTGTTATATGCAACGCTAACTTGCCTCTTCAGCACAAAACTCCCTTCAGTCTAAACTTCGTTGTCTGACATGGATGAAGCTAGCCGAGACGTGCGCGTCGGAGGCGAGGCCTGCGTGGAGGAGTAGGGAGTAGGGCTACGAGCCAAGGGTGCCACGGAGGTGGGGGATCTGGGAGACGACCTTCAGGGACACGTATGGGTAGAGGTGAAGGAGGAGGGCAAGCGCGTGGGCGCGGAGCGGGAGACGGAGGGAAGTAGGAGGAGCGTGGAGAGGAGGTGCGGGTGGCAATTGAAGGATATAGACCCACCGTTATGAGTTAATGGAGACAAATCCATTTGTGAGACTAATATTTTATTGTTATATCTGGTGTGTAGTCTCATTTGGATATAAAAGTGAATTAGGTGATCTCAGTACCAATAGAAACCTAACGACAAGCCCCAAAACTCTCTAGGAGAAACTAACCTCAAATTCTGACCTTAACTACATGAAATATGTCGTCCAACAGGGAGCAGATTACTGATTCTAATCACAACAGTTTGACAATCCTCTAATCGATGGCAATTAAGGATCCAACTAGATCCAAACAGCGGGGAGACGATCGTTACCCTTGAAGACATGTGAGCCCACTGAATTCCCCGCGATGCGCTCCTCCCCTCTTCTTCTCCTCTCTCCCCCACCTTTCTCCTTGACCGACAGCAATTGGAGAGCACCACCAGGAGGGAGGGGAAAGACAAATGGAATGCAATGGGGAGGATGTCCACTGTAGCGGCAGTGATGCTATTGTAGCTATAGTAGTAGGCTAGGGCTTTCACCCCTCCTTTTATAGGTGGCTGGCCCCTCATGGGCCTCCTAGGCTAAGGCCCGATGCCCAGCTTGCCGAAGAACTGCAGAAACCCTCTTTTTCTTATGTCTAATTTCTCTTTTGAATGCTTTATTTCTTAGAATAAATCAGAGTATTACAATGTCATTCCCAATTTTTCAAGGAGGCATAATGTATGTTGATATAAAATTAGCAATGCATGTTGATATAAAACAATTTAGTTTAGTAAAAACGGGTTTAACATGATCAAAGGTCTACGACTTGCTTTCGTTGAAGGTTTGAAGTGCTTCGGCAAATGGGTTCAAGAATTCTTCGAAAATGCCGAAACCTATACGCTCAAAAAAGAGCCAAATAAATACAACAATTACAAGTAAAATCCAAAAATTATCAAATTAGAACCAAAAGAAAGGTACTGGGTTTAGATTAATCTAGAAATGAGAATCGACGGAATCGGAGTTCGTATGAAGGAGAACGTACGTCTGACAGTTTTGTCTGAAAAGAAAATCCAGTAAATTGAGAAAGGAGGGAATATTCCCTGAAATCTTCTTTTTTAGGGATTAAGAATATTAAAGGAGTGGCTTACTTTGGGGGGGCCATGTGTAAGTGAGTGAGACAGAGAGATGGAAAGGAGATAGAGTATGACAAGTGGGCCCTTGATGTCAGTGACTCAAAGAAGGAACACATAGCTCAACAGAAAGAGGAAGAATAGAGAAGGCTCTGGTGGCTCAGGTCTCGCGGCAGCGCGGGAGAACCAGCCGAGGGGAAAATGGGACCCCAGTGAGGTGGTGGTCCCACAGGAGGTGGCGGTGCCGGTCGAGCAGCACAGTGGCGACGACAGTAGCGGCGGCGACGGCACGGGCGCGCTGAGGCGTTGATGCTTCAGCGGCCAGCAGCTAGGGGTGCCACTCACACGGGTACGACGCGGCCACAAGGATGGTGCGGGCAGGGTCGGGGGGACACGGGGGTGGCCAAGGAAGCGCAGCAACGTCGACCGGCAGCGGTGAAGAAGAGCTCACGGCGGCGGCATGCCCGGCAACGAAATCAATGAATTGAGAGGGGGTTTAGGAAGATGAGGTCCAGGAACACGTGGTGACATGGTTGGTTGGGCGAATACTTCATCGGAGTAGCAGGAACAGCGAGAAGGGGGAGGTGGCTGGTGACGGGGAAGACACGAATTGCGCGGCGGCTGGTGCTCTCGGGATGATGTGAGTTTGAGGGGGTGGGAAGGGGTAGAGCAGGGGAAAGGAGAGGCACAACACACCTTTTTGTAGGTGGAGAAGGGGGAGGTAAGTAGCTGGACGATGGGACAGGGCGTGCGGGCGCCAGGGCATGGGCAAGGCGCTGGGCGGAGCGGGCGGCGGTCGCGAGGGCATGGGCGGCAGCGAGGTTCGTGGCGCGAGGGCGGTCGCAGCACGGCTAGGACATGGCGGCAACGGATTCGCGGCGAGGATGCCGGTGCTTGGGTCAAGCATTGCCAGGATGGGCGGGGCGCAGGCGAGGGTGGTGTAGAGCACGGGCGCGAGTGCGTGGGTTGCGGGGGCAGCGGTGTCGGGCTGTGCGGTGCTCCGGGCAGCCAGAGCATGGGTGCACGAGACATAGGAAAGGGAAGAGGAACAAAAAAAAAGAAAAATATAATATAAAAGGAGAAAAGATAAAGATAAAGAGAACTGTCTCTTTGCGTTCACTTCGATGGGAGACCCACCGGTATATTTAGCTAATTTACTGAACTTCGTTGGTGATCATCGGTCCAAAACGTTTATACATAAGATACAGCAACACAACTATCTCTTTGCGTTCACTTCGATGGGAGTGACCATAGATTGATCATATGATACGGGCCGTGGACCCCCTATCTTCAAAATTAATGGTCAGATCCATCATCGGATAGGATCGCTGTTACCGAATGTATTTGACCCTCCTAATTCGCTGAGCATTATATCTACGATACTGATAATGATGTCGCTAATGGAATTTGTTCTTTAGATACAAGTGATAACACAGATGGAGATCTAGACCCAGATATAGTGGTTGGCCTTATAGATATGTTCGATGAATATAATCCTTTGGTTCAACAATTTAGAATTGCCAGAGATCGTTTGCTAGGTTACGAAGATGAGCGCTTAGCTATTTGCATTATCTCTCCCACCGACGGTGATAGTGCTCAATTTAGTTTACCATCGTTGGACTAGCTTACTGGCTTGCTGGTAGGCGGCTTCTCTAATCCACCCAAACATATCAATATTTAGTAAGTGGATTGTAGATCTTGGAGATGGCAGACTGCACGTCGATGCAAAGCTGACAGTACCTATATTGAAATTCTAGATTACCTTCTCATCCGTACTACGGTGATAAGATAACCGCAATCATTTCACCTATCTACAAGGATTTTAGAGCAGTTTACCGCGATCCTGCGTATTCTACGTGAACACGCTATCCTTACACCTACAAATGAGATGGTCGACGAAATTAATGTTTTTTTTGGGTTATTTCAATGGCCCCTGGTTCAGCTTCGAGTATTTTAGTTGTGATTCTATATCTACTTCAGCCGATGCAGTGAGCGAAGCAGACATGTTCTACCAAATTGAATTTCTTAATAGTGTTAACAATTTTTTTCCAACATGATTAGTTCTCGAACCCAGGTCTCGTATAATACTTCTTAGAAAACTCAGTCTCGGCCAACCCCATCGGCTGCCCAAGAGCCAGAAGTACGGCCCTGTAAGTCTCAGGTCGACACCTAAGCCACGTGGCACGTGATTGCGGCAGTAGTTTTTAGTACTACTACCAGCAGATTCTGGAGAGAGAGAGACGGGGGGGACAAGAATCGTCAGCGATCGCAGGAGTTGATGCTGGCCTTTGCCGAAAACGGGTGAGCCGGTGGGCCTGAAACATTGCCATGGATGATCGATTCACTGTTTCGCGTGCGCGTCTCGATCGTCCGGGAGAGGAAGTACTCCGGTTCAATGTGTTTAAATTGACCTCTTACAAAGCTCTCGAAATCGAGGGTGAATCCAATCATGGTGGTCGGCTAACCTCGCCAAGCACATCAGGCTAGAAAAGGAGCTTGTGCAAGCTACCGTAGGTAGATGTTTGCTGTCCCCCCACCCCACCCAATTCTCCAGTAAAAGAATAACTTAAGAAGAAAATAGATAGCCTAATTTTAAGAGGACTTGAACCTTTAAGAGGATTTGAACCTGCGTGGTAGAGGGTGTACACTCATTGGCGGATTCAGGATTTTTAAGATAGGTGTTCGGAGTTAATAAAAAAAACTCTTCAATGGATTGGCTACTTTCGATAAATATTGGTTTTGGCGTCAAATCTACAAACTTCCTTTTCACTTTTCAAAACTCTGCGATCTAAATTTCACAAAAGGTTTGTTTCATTCACCAATTACAACTCAAAACAACACTAAATAAATTGTTGAATTGGGAATTTGTGATCTGAGACTTGAAACTTGGGAATTAGGGATGCACCTGTGTTGTGTCGCGTCCACCGTGTGCGGCCTGCCTCACCGACCCCACCGCGTCGCTAGGGAGGAGGCGGAGTTCGTGGGGAAGTGAAAGGGCAGCGACGATGGTCGAGGAGAAGGCTCAGCGATAGCGAGAGTGTAGCTAGGTCGCGGTGGGACAACGATCAACAGCGGCAACGACCGTGGCCGTGTCCATGTTCTAAGTTGGTGAACCCGCTCTGCGTCATGCCGTTGCATCTTGTCACCGCCTCGATACATATTCTGCCCTCTAGTGCCTCCACTTCCTTATGCAATCGTGACTTCCTACCCACGCCGCCGTCGCCTCCCCACGCGCATTCGATCATTGGAAATAGCCAGAGACAACAGTGTCGGGTACGGAGACGGGCAGATTTGGCACCGTCTTGGTCAGAGATAGAGAGATTTGGATATGTTGCACATCCCCAACCCATGTGGACAACCACATTCCTCCATCCTGAACCCTAGTTGTGACTGGTCTCCACAGGCTCTACTAGGCATGTCGCTGCAGCGTGCGGACGAGGTGGTAGCGCGGTAGTGGCGCTGGTGGGGAGGACACAGACGTGATGTGCAGAGAGAGGCGGCTAGGGGAGGATGCAGCAGCGCTAGAGAGGAGGAGACAATGGCCGTCGAGAGTAGGAGGAGGGGGAAAGGAGGCGGTGGTGTCGGGGAAGGGAGGGGAGGCAGCGACGCTACGATAGTACACGAAGAGGAGGCACAGGCGAAGACAGAGGCGAAAAGAGGGGAACCCACGAGGAGGAGGCAGTGCGGGGTAGGGTGGGGAGGCAGACCGCGCCAAGGGCCGGATTGTAAACAAAATGGATAAGAGAGGCAAGTCGAAGAATTTGGATGTTTCTCGAAGGACTTGGTTGCTATTTTATCTCCATGGAGAACAAACGGATCCAACGACTATTGTACATTAGGAGCAAGATCAAAAATAAGAGAGTCACGTGGCATGACATTTTTGCTGGGAATCCCAACTATAATATATAGAATGTGTAATATACCTACTATGTGTGGGGTATTTTGTCAAAAAATGGGTTTTCAAGTGAACACCCATAAACCATGGAGGGCCCGCCCTTGTGTACACTCACACCACACACCAACTGAGCTATGGTTAGTTTCTTTAAGAGCATGTACAATGCAGGTGTTTAGAAATAAACTTAGCAAATAAAAACTAACTTTTCTTGCCACGTAGAATAGATAAGATGCTTATTTTATAGCATCGATACTTAATTGATGCTTAGGGGTGTGTGTGTGTGTATAATACAATCATCCAAACACTTACAAATGTTATGTTCGCATTGGAGGAAATAATTTTTACCCGAGTGTTTGATGATATGACTATATTCTCTCCTTTTAAATACCCATATATAAACAATGCTATATATATATATATATATATATATATATATATACAATCATCCAAACACTTACAAATGTTATGTTCGCATTGGAGGAAATAATTTTTACCCGAGTGTTTGATGATATGACTATATTCTCTCCTTTTAAATACCCATATATAAATATCTTGCATTGTAGATAATATCATGGTATGCTCTATCTAAAATGCTTTATTTATTTATTTATTTTGCGGTGAACCGTAGCAGTATGCTGAAAATTATGCGTGTGTCTCATCGCAAAGTTTACCAGTGCAATTTGTGCTTGGTCCAAAGCATCAATGCCCGTGCAATCCGCAAATGAGCAATCACAATTATAATTGGCAGCTTCTGCATCAGCAAGTGGGCCGACATGTGTACAGACAATCGATCTGTCCACTGTAAATTAAAGCAGATCACGCACAAGCTGGGAGACCCTTATCTTCTGGAAAAGGAAGGTGATCAAAATAGATCGAGCTCTCTGCATCTGGAAATGCTCATTGGCTCATTGCAAAGGTTCAGATAAGATGGATGTGACACATACAGATTTTCTCTTTGACCTGAGGCCCTGAGCCAGTGAACACTGAACAACGATTGCCATACGTTAAACTAAGCAGGCAGAGAGAGAGAGAGAGAGAGTTGCTCAGGTAAGGCACTCAACTGAAGATATGCATTGAGAGAAGTCGATTGAAATGCATTTTTTGTTGTTGTTTGTCGATTGAAATGCATTTTTTGTTGTTGTTCTTTCAAACAATTGCAAGTCACAGATAATTTAATCAACACACGCAGTTAACTTACCGTGCTTGGAACCACCGGTACAACCTTACTTTTCCCGAGAAGTCACCACAGGCCGGCCTTACATGAGGAGCAGGGGCCAAGATGTAGCCAAGAACAACTTGCCGATGATCAATACGTGTAGATGCAACGGTCAGAAGCATCGATCGGCAAGTCATCCTTGGCTGCACCATAGTCCCCGAGCCTAATGTTAGGCCGCGGGTGAGTCCAGCTAGCTAGGCGTGGTGCGGCCGATCCATGACTGAGCTTAGTTTAAGCTTTTCGCAGCCATGGTTGGCACAAGAAGATGAGGAGGAGGAGAGCTGAGAAAGGGAGAGGGACAGATATGGATGACACTGTTGATGGGCTGCCTTATATAGATGCTAGCTCTCTGAACTATGAGGGAAAGGAGGCCGGTGAGAAATTAAATAAGCTGCAATATACAGGGGGGGAAATTGAATGCATTATCATCTACAGGTTTTGAAGAGGACAGGTCCTGGAAGGGTATTGGCCTATGGGGCCCATGGAGCTAATGAGGCCGATGGGATGCAGCACATGCAGTCCAGAATCTTTCATCGTGCAAATACTGTTGAAATACGAGTATATTATCCATCTTTTCTCGCGAATTTTTGGCTGATACGGCCGATTTTGATATCGTATTTGCGGTTTTAACCAGTCCGTACATGAATTTGCAAATATAACCGACTTAGCGCCGCCGGCAGCGCCAACGCCAAAGCGGCGGCGCATGGCGTATGGGCGGCGCGTCGGCGCGCTGCTGGCCGCGAACTGCGCCCGCTGCGCCAGCGTGGCTACGCGCCGCGCCATGCCACGCGCCACGCCACGCCGGCGTGGCGCGGCCTTGAGCTGGCAGCTTGCGCGCGCGTTCTACCTGGCGCGCCGCGTGGCGCGCGCTCCGCCCTACGCGTGGCGTGAGGGACGTCTTGTGGGCGCGAGGTGAGCCTTGCGCCGGGCTTAAAAATCGTTAGGTGGCCCTATTTTCCACCGTCCATCCTTCCTCCTCCGCACATCGTCACCTATCCGAAATTCCGCGTCAATACTTACGAATTCCGGTGCCAAACGCGACTCCTCCTCCACTCGGCTATAAATCTGGGACTCGCACTCGCTCTTGGTCATATCAATTGCGTTTGATTCTCGTTCTTGCGCTCGTCGAGAACTCGAAGAACGTAACATAATTAATTTTATTACTTCCTCAGAAGGTGATTTATTACTTCCTCAGAAGGCGGGTAATTTGTGTTATGCTTTTGCCGTTATTCTTAGTAGTCGTAATTAGTTAGTCTTTGTTAGCTAGTCGTAATTAGATAGTTTATGGGTAATTAATTAGTAGTAATTAGTTAGTCGAGTAGTAATGAATTAGTTTAGTGCTAATTAATTAGTCGTAATTAGTTTAGTAGTCATCGTTCTGACATATGAAGTAAGTGGAAATAAAGTCTTGGTATTTTTAGTGGTAATTAATGAACCGTAATTAGTTAGTTTATAGATAGCTAATTAGTCGTAATTAGTTAGTTCACTAGTAATAAATTAGTTTAGTGCTAATTAATTAGTCGTAATTAGTTTAGTACTCATCGTTCTGACATATCAAGTTAGTGGAAATAAAGTCTTGGTATTTTGTAGTGGTAATTAATCAACCGTAATTAGTTAGTTTAGAGATAGTTAATTAGTCGTAATTAGTTAGTTCAAGAGTAATGAATTAGTTTAGTGCTAATTAATTAGTCGTAATTATTTAGTGGTTGTTGTGGGTTTAGGTATTTTCAACATGCAAGACTTGATTGTATTTTACTGATGGCCTTATGCAGCCGGACACGATGGGTTGGACTGTCGAGATGCCAAGATAAGGTGGTCCGGCGGAGGGCTCCACGCGATGAATATTCACGAAGTGCTGCATCCGGAGGAGTTCCTCACTGAGCCAGGGCGAAGAAAGTTATAATTGAGGCGATCACTGCACCAATTATGTGTGGGAGCTCGTAAGGTGGATGGAAGCATAGCATGGAGGCAGTACATGGAGATTGTCTCCCAGCCCGAGGCGGCCATTCACGGGAAGCCTATGGTGTACGTCAATTTCGTACATAGGCGTCTGAAACCCCGATGATGCCGAGGCACAGCAAGCGGGCAAGCGCAACCGAACTGAAGATGGCGGACGGAATGTCTTTGCCTCGGAGGAAGTCCGTGCCTAATTTTGAGCCAAATGAGGGGCTAAACATGGTGGTCGGCCCGCATCGATCGCCACAGTATCTCCGGACGAGACTCTCGGGTTGGAGTCCGACGAGGACACCGACCCAAGCTCGGATGGTACCGACGAGGACGCACACGAAGCCGGTGGTCCTTACGTGGCATCGAGACTTGATGATATCGCGGTGCGTTCGCTCGTACTACCGCAAGAAGAAGGCTCCCGATGGGGTTTGAAGCCGACACCCTCTTAGTTGGGCGGCGCTTCGAACAAGGTGGCCGTGCAACAAGCTATAGCACGATGCGCTTTGTCCATCGGTAGTGTACCGAGTGCACCGGTCCAACCTGTGGAAGCACGCAGTGAAGTGCATAGTAGAAGGCTGCCGGCAAGGTCGGCTCCGAGCAAAGATCTTTGGCTCGGTCTTCACGGTCAAGGAGCCGATCGACCACACCGCGAGCTCAGCGAGCCTGCGCGAAGATCGGGCGTGACTTCCGCATATGTTGCAAACCTCATCACGCACCTAGTTGAGGCGGGCGTGTCCGCATCTCCCCAAGTGATGATGTCGGAAGTCGCCAATCGGTTGGCTATCCGATTAGCTACAACAAGGTTCGACGAGCCAAGCGAAAGTCATCGAGACTATGTACGGACATACGAAGAGGCGTACAACCTTGTGCCGAGATTGCTTCACCGATTGCGGATCAAACCCGACGCGTACATAAACAAGCCGGACCGTGAAGATCTTTGAAAAAGGGCCCAACCACTTCATCTTGGATAGGGTGTTCGGGCTTTCGCCGAGCCATCGAGGGCTTTAAGTTCTGCCGTCCGTGCTAACGATGGATGGCACTTTTCTCACCGGGAAGTACAAGGGCACCATCCTCACCGCGGTGGCGGCGATCACGAATGACCAACTTCTCCGGTTGCATTTGCCATTGTCGAGCGAGAACACATCCACCGGTGTGGTTCTTGGAGAACGTGAAGAGGGCGTGGTGGAGACCGCCAACGTCGCCTAGTCACGCATCGCAATCTTTGGGTTGTTGGCGGCCATCAACATCATGCGGCGGGGATGGATCCATCTCACCGATGGAACGACGTGCAATCCGGTGGTGCATGAGGCATCTTGCATCTAACTTGTTCACACGGTTCGCGATCGGGAACTCATGAAGGCGTTCAAGGCATTGTGTATGCGTAACCGGCGACGGAAGTTTGAGTCTATTTGGAGAGACCTTGAACACCGGACTACGAGACATACAAGGAGTCCACTCCGAGAGGGAGCAACCTAGTAGCGCCATAACCTTCTCCCGGTGGATTAACGACCACGCTCTGAATTGGAGAAATGGTCCTCCTCTATGACACGAGGCGGTGCGAGTGCGGTGTTATGGCGACCAACATGTGCGAGGTCTACAATAGCGTCCGAAAGGTGTGCGCGGGCTCCCTATCACTGCGGTTGTCCAGAGACATGGACTCGCACCGCTGGTTATTTCAGTGAATAGAGCCACCGCAGCCAAGCGGCGGATGGACGAAGGCAAGCGGTGGTCCGAGAACATGCGAGACACATGGATCGGAAGATGGAGAAGGCCCAATGCACGACATTCGGTGATCGACGACCTCGGTAAAGTACGAGATCAAGCTTCGGCAAAATACGTCAATAGTCATGCTAGGGGAAAGAAAGCAGGCATGCACCACAGGTGATGTGGCGACATGCACTGCAACAAGCCAAAGCTCTTTCACAAACCATGCTCGCACGTGTACAAGGCATGTGCACAAATGCGCAGATGGCTACACCATACATCTCTGAGTACTACGACATGCAAGCACCTATTCGGTACATGGAGCGGAGAGTTTCACTCGTATGGTTTGGAAATGAACTACAAGGATCTTTGGCCCGACATGGTGCCTCGGGGTCCCAACAGGACTTGAAGAGAATAGGGAAGGGCGACGGCAGACGCAGCGCTCCGGAATGACATGGATGCTAGTAAGCGTGCAAGATTAGCCGCACGGTGAAGTGCGAGGATATGCAAGACCCCAGGCACTCAATGAAGGATTGTCCCAATGCACCTAGTTCGTCCGGTCGTCACTCGATGTCGTAATTTAAAGTTTTTCTGTCTTGCTTGTTATGTACAGCGCAAAATTATACTGAGACCCGGCTATGGACTCTTCGCAAACTTCTACAAGAGGATGTTGCGAAGCGCAATCGCTTGCGAGAAGAGGAAACAAACTAAAATACCCGGATTTTTCAATGAAAGATGCTCCAGTGCCACCACGTTTGCGGTCCCCGTGTGTGTGTGGTGAACCGGCAGAGATCATTCACCCACACACCTGCACGGCCGCCGGGCGCATTACAGTCGCGCCACTACATGGTAAGCGTTTCTTTCGCGCATCGATTTTCCTCCCAATGTTTAATTCCTTCAATTTTTAACTTCATCCCCACGTAATGCGGCCGAGATGCGCCGCCACTTCTTCCATGGATTGACGGCCCGAGATGTACGACATGGCATTCATCCAAGCGGAGTACATGCTAAACTACTCGGTGCGGGCGAGAACTTCTCACGGTGGAAACCTTACGTGCGGATGAGGAGGCACCGGGACCCGAAGAAACTCGAGCGTAATCCATATCGACGACAAGGGAAAGGCTCATGCAAACGTCGCTTATGAAGAAATTACATCCTTCTTATGATTTTCACTATACGGTGTACTTACATCATGCAAACGCAGGACATGGGCGACTTCGACACACCACCGACGTGGACATTCCGTAACAAGGGCAAGGAAAGGCTCATGAGGTCGAGCCCGGCCGCCACAACAGATCCGGCCGCCCGGCGCCATCCGTATCCACGACGTCGCTTATGAAGAAATTACATCCTTCTTATGATTTTCACTATACGGTGCACTTACATCATGCAAACGCAGACATGGGCGACTTGACACACCGGCCGACGTGGGCGATCCGTGACAAGGGCAAGGAAAGGCTCATGCGGTGAGCCCGTCGCCACAGCGTATCCGGCCGTCCGGAGCAATCTACATGGACGACGTGAGTTATGAACAATTGACATTCTTGTTACGCTTTGTAATCAGACGATGTACTTACATCATACAATCGCAGGGTACGGACGACTTCGACATACCAGCCCGACGTGGAGAGTCTGGCGATAAGGGGAAGGCTCCTTCGACCGAGACCCACCGACGTCGAGACAAGGCTCCCTTGCTATGGCGCCATGAGACAAGTAGCACACATCGTTAAGTAGTTGCTACCCACATGTTGTACGGCATCTTCATAATCGCAATGTCAAGCGGTCTCCCGAATTTTAAATTATAGCAAATGAGGTCAAAAAAAATGAAAATTTTTGTGTTTGACAAAGTGTATTTGATTATGTAATTTTTCTATTATTTTATTTGTTAAGAATCTTTTGATATAACGTTGCTTTCGTACAGATCAATTAATGTACTTCATACAAAGGAGGTCTCAGGAGGCCACGAGAGGTCTCGAAGGTTTAATGTAGTGGAATCATTATACAAAAAGTTTGTACGTTTATTGATTAGTACGAACAAGACACTCATACGAAATAGCGATAACAAGCATGTAGTACAATGAAAATAGCATAACACGTGAAACTATACGGCTCACTCGTCTGAGCCACTACTCTCTCCCTGCTGCGGCTGCGTCGCGTCGCGCGCCTTGTTTTGCGCCGAGCATGACCCGTGGAATACGTCCACCGCTCTGGAGAACGCGTGTCGGTTCGGAGGGGGTACGGAGACCGTTGAGGCGGAGGTGGACCAGTAGACTGAGTCTGGAGCAGAGTCTGGTAGGCGTACATGTCGTCTTGATGAGACGTCTGGGACGGGGACACTTCCGAGGAATTCATCCACGACGGAGGCTAGAAAACCACTCTGGGGGCCACTCTGGGGGTACGATGCCTGCAACTCCAGTTGCGCGGATGAACTCTCGCCTGGAGTATACCGTGGGGCACCGAACCCGGAGGAGCTCTGCCCTGCGTACGCTAAAAACCCTGGCTGCCATTGTCCTTGCCCTGGCGTCGTGTACTGCTCCCTGGTAGGAGTTGGGAGGCCCGTATCGTCGTCATCAGTCGATGTGAACTGGCCGTCACCCCCAGGGGCTGAAGGCTGCAAGACGAAACGATGTTAGTACAAATGAACACTCGGATGTAAACTAAGAACCCGTACCTCCGGATGTGCGGTCACGATGACCGAGGGGGCGGTAGTCTGGTACCGGTCCGGACGACAGAAGTGATTCATCCCGACGGACCTACGGCGAGAGAACGGCATGATGTTAGCGGAACGTAAGGCATAATTACAAAACTTGATGTAAATTTGTACATAGCGACTTACCTGTGCGGCGACCTGGCCCGCAGATGACCGACGGGGAACGCTACGACGCCTGCCGGACTCGCTAGGTCGTGGTGACCTAGCGGGTGAGCACGGCCCCCCCACTTCGTGCCCGATGCGCAAGACGTCGTCCCTCGAACGACCACTGCTCAAGTTCTTTACTATCTTCTTCATCTCCGCCGAGATGTGCTTCAAAACTTTTTTATATGCCGCCGGGGTTCTATCTGGGCTGAGTTGGGCCTCGTCCGCTGCGCTCTGGACGCGCACCGCCCGCTCCAACTGTAGTGACATATGTAACAGGTTCATTAACAAAAAATACGAATATCGTCAACAAAGCGCGAACCGAGGTTGTAAGTGTCGTAAGGCGTCGTCATGTCTTGAAGCTATTGTGGACGATCCGTGACGCGCGCGGAGGCTCTCTTGGTGCGTCTGAAATGTCACCTCCTCTGGGCGCTCCGGAGGAGGAATGGTGAGTCTTGCGCGCGTTCGTGGCATGTACCACTCCATGTACGCAGCGTACGACTGAGGGTCATATGGACGCGGCTCATGCCATACATCCACGCACACCTGTGAAGCCATGTCTCAATCCACTTTGTGCCGGTGCATTTGCGATTCAAAATATGCCCACCCGACTCGATTGCTCGCATTTTGGAAAGATTAATGTTACAAAAGAAGACGTAAATCGCAAAAATTACTTGGATGAAATTTGACTCACAGGTGTACAGCTCGCTCCAGTGGGCCTGACGTTCGGGGCACGAGCTGGTACCGACAAAACTGTCGCATTACGCGCTGCGGCGCGTAAGGCTCCACCATATGTGAGAACACCAGGTGGCAGGTCGTCGTCCACAAAAATCGATCCACGAGGCATGAAACAGACAGCCCGTGCGGCGCAACCGCGAGGAGAAAATCAGCATGCCATGGACACCAGATGATGTCGCTCTCGTGCAATAACTCGAACTCGTTGTGGTACAACGAGTAGCACCTCGCCGGTCTTCTGTTGGCCCAGCGCAGACGACCGGCCGCAGTCCACCGTAAGCCCATGGTGGGCGCGTCTATGGGGTCGCCATCCGGGGAGAGCAGGTGCGCCATTGTCTCAATGGTCGGACGCCCAGGAAGTGCTCCCAACTCCACACCGCGAGAGCACGTAGCACACGACTAGGTTGCTACGAGTGCCGCCGCGCTGGCGTCACACAACCCTCGGTATGTAAGCGCAAAGGGCGGTGATCCCGGTGTAGTCGACATCGGCTCGGCCCGCGTCAACCAAAGACTCGGCGACGCGGATGAAGCTGGGGTTCAAAAATCGCCCTTTGTGGTTGGAAACAGGACCCAACCAAAGAGCTGGAGAAGGTAAGCAACGAGATGCGTCCTAACGACGCCCTCAGTGCACCTGCGCGGCATTCGCCGAATCGCCTCGGCCAAGCCCGGGGACGCCACGTGCACCCTCCAAACAGAGGTTGGCCAAACCGCCGCTCGATCGACCTTCCATCCGCTCTCGGAGGGCGGAACAAGCGGCACACCGGATCGGAGACCACCAAGAACGAGACATCCTCTAGGGTGATCGTCATCTCACCCCACCGAAAATGGAAGGTGTGCGTCTCGGTCTCCACCGGTCCACAAGTGTGGACAACAGGCTGGCGTCTAGGGTGAACCCCCGTTGGAAGGACACCATCCTCGCAAAGGGCAACAAGCCCGTCTCCCAGAGGAACGGGGCGTAACGATCGTCTAGCGCCCACCAGTCCCTCCCCGCCCGGCGCCCGGGCGAGGGCCATCCACGCCAGCGGTGAGCCACAGCTTGCACCGGTGGTCCTCATCGTAGAATTGTTCTAGTAGCTCCAGTAGAGACATGACTAGCAAAACATACATAGCGAACATTACTGACAATGTGGCTAATTAAACATAGAAGAATGTAGCTAAATTAAAAATTACGATAAACCTACCTGCGAACGATTTACGGCGGTTAATAACGTTGAAATATAATCGAGGGAGCAAGCGAATGAAAAGAAAAGAATGAGCAGAGGAGCGAGCGAGAGTGACTGAATATGAACTTAGCAGAAGAACGACTGCTTTTTTATCCAACGATTGTTGGTACTGCCGACTGCATTGGATCTCTATCTGTTCTTCCTTGAGGTGACCAAATGGGTCGTGCCTGTCAGGCCGACCCGAGGCATGATACTGTTGACCCGGCCCAGGCACAACACAGGCCAACGTGTTGTTCTTGGGTCGCGACCCTAACCCAGCGGCCCGGCCCGGCACACACAGTACCAGCGCACAGCGGAGGTGGCAGCGCCGCCACGATGTATGAGGCGGGAGGTGACGAGCACCCTTTTTCTGTATCCCCCCCTCTCTCCCCCTTCCACCCATCCAAAGTAGTCTCCTTCCTGTCCCCCACCCCCTAAGTTGTTCCCAAGAAGCCAAGGGAGGGTATTCTTCCTCAAGTTCGGTGGAGGGTCGACGCCCTTGATCGCCCATTTTGGTTAGTTGCTGCCTAATCGATTCGCCTAGAAATTCGTCGTAGCATGCAGAGCAAAACCCTTAATTAATCCGCCTCTTGCTTTGCATCGTGTCTCCCCTCCTCTCTCTCTAAATTAATTAGGCCCCAAAATTAAGGGAATATTACATATGGTTTCTATCATTTAGGACTAAGTTCTCGGTAATATATTATTTGCCACATAGTTCATAAGCTAATTGATAATTTTCCCTTTTGGAGGAAAAAAATATTAATTTTGCCCCCGGTCTTGTTCTCATTCTTCTTCCTTGCTCCGTCCATGGTCGACCCGTCGCAGTCTCCTTCAACGACGGCCGCGGAGCAGGAGTGAGGCGAGCTCCGGGAAGAAGTTGGGGCCCTCCTTCCTGTCCCAAACTCTTGTCGACGGCCGCCGCCGCCGCCGCCACATCCCACTTCCCTAAACCCTCACCTCCCCTAGCGACCATAGCCTCCTCCCTTCTCTCTCCTTCCCATCACCAAGCCCCACTTCTCCCATGGCCTCGCCATTGCGCACCGCCGCAACACCATAGCATTCCCTGCCACCCATTCACGCATCCCTAGCACCGTGGCGGCCAGAGCACGTCCCCAACTGCATCGACGACCCTAACACCACCCTGCGCGACGGTGAGCAGTCCTTGGGGGGCAGAATGACCAGCACTAAGAGGCTTATCGTCACACGATCGAGCGAGCGAGAGAGAGAGAGAGAGGTGGTGCGCGGCGAGCACGGGGACAGGAGGGGGCGGCGAGCTTGGGAGGGAGAGGAGATGCGTGAAGAGAAGAGCTGCGAGGAGGTGCAGCGGCTCGTCGTAAGCAAGAAGATCCCAAGGAACCACATCCCGCTCATACGCAGGAGTTCCTACTCGATGAATCTGTCCTGATGCTCCTCCACGAGTATGCGAAGCTACGCACGTACTACCTGCAACAGCTCTATCCTGGCGGCGGCGGTGGCGGCGGCCCCGTCCCCGAAGCTCCAACCTTGCCCATTCTCCCCTCCTCCTCCTCCTCGTTCTCTCTCCATCTCTATGTGTTCAAAAATGAAGATATTTTGAGGATGGGGTGAACTTGATGTGGATGCACGTATAGACGGCATGTTAGCTAAAGGTAAAAGTCCACTTGTCAATCCTAAATTTAGCCTCGGTTCGTTTCTCAACCATCAACTCTGAAACCTTCACTTTACAATCAAGAACTCTGGAAACCATTCAAAACACCCCCTGAGCCAATTCACAGTGGTTTTCGTCTGATATGGCGCCTATGTAGCGGTGATTTTGACACAAGTGTTTGATAACGTGGTTCCCATCCCATGTCAGCGATGCATGTCTGCATAGGCTCTCAACACTATGCTTCTTTCCGATTGAAACGGCCGCGCGGGGGCATACAGATAAAGAGGGACATGGGCGGCGACGCTGCGAGCTATGGCGGCGGGGCTTTCACGACAGAGGTGCGGTGCACGGCGAACTCCAAGGAAGCAGACGGCGGTGTCGAGACCTCATGTTCCCGAGCATGGCGATTCCATTTTCTGGGCCCCGAGAGGGACGGAGGAGGTGGTGACGACGTTGGCGACGGCGAGGTGGTGCGACGCGGTACAGGACGACGGTGATGGCAATCCACGGTGAAGGAGAGGACAGAAGGAGGCAGGGGAGATATTTAGGACGACAAGATGGACCTTGTGACGCAGATGGCATGGCGAGATGAGGCTTGATGCGGCAAATCGATGATGAAGTTGAGGCGCCGGCGATGGGTCTTGGCACGGCGCGACAATAAAATGGTCAACAACACAGTGCTAGTCGGCGGGGAGGCGGCGCTGGCGTCGAGGATGTGCTCCCCGCCCTGGAACACCGGCAGCTTCCCCTCGCCGCCTTCGTCCGTCTCCACGCCCTCCTCCGCCGCGCACCTTACCCTGTTCCGCCTCCATCTCCCCATCGCACACCCAATGGACACCGGTGTGCGAAAGCTCCGCTGTGAACGTTTCCGTGGAGGCGGAGGTCGGCTCGGCGTTCGCAGAGGTTCCAGATGGAGGGCGGGAGCGCGCCGAAGAGGGCGTTGCCGGTGAGGTCGAGGTCGGAGAGCTTGGGAGCGTTGTTGAGCTCGAGGAGGATGGGCCCAGAGAGGGAGTTAGCGGCGAGGTAAAGGGAGGCGAGGGCGGCGAAAGCGCCGAGATCGGGCAGGAGGCGGCCGGCGAGGGTGGCGGCGGGGAGGTGGATGGATGCGAAGGGGAGGGTGGAGTCATCGGTGAGGTAGAAATTGGCGTGCGCAGCGTCGGTGTGGCATGAGAAGGGTGGCCGGCGGGCGTGGACCAGCGGAGGCCAAGACAGAGGCAGAGCGGTGTGGAGGGCTGGAGGCGTAAGAGGGAGGCAGAGGGAGAAGGGGTGGATGATGATATTTTTAGGACTGATAGCTGATTAGCTGGTCCTCGTCTACTTT